>WNGS01169498.1:20269360-20319116 GCA_020271785.1 Procambarus virginalis
TCTGACCGCACTGACCCTGACCTAGGTCGCCTCTCTAACAAGCGAGCAAGCAAGCTGGCATAACCATGTTGCCATCCATCAATAAGAGTACTAATTATAAAAGTGACTCGTATGCAACTGGCAACTTAACGATTGAATCCTTATTTCAAAATAATGGTTATTTACATTGATAATTGAACAAGGGCACTATCTAATATCTATGACTAATAACATGAATTTTATAAATTAATGAATTAAAAACGCCATGGAACACGGCGTTTTGCTAGCCGTGCAGTCTACAACTGCATGGCTAAGCTGACCTGCGATGACTCATATACAACATTTTCATTTATCATTGACCAAACTAATTATCAAAGCTAACTCCTATGCACTTGGCCCACTTAAAGGACTGATTTTTATTCTCCAATGATGTTAATAACATAGGTACTTGAGCAAATTAATTATTGCGAACCATATAGAAAAGTAACATGGATTTCTCTAATTAAGGGATTAAACACCAGAGAGGATGGTAGCCGCCTTCCCTAATCACACGATCGCTAATCGTTTGTTGAGCTCCTGGCAGAAGGAGGAACCCTAACTATGTCTCCTTCAAGAGGAGGGGATCAAGCAGGCATTTATGTGTGAAACCAGCTGGGCGACATTATGTATTAAAGTCAGGATAAGAAGAAGCCTTGTGAGGCAGTCCTATAGCGATTTTTGTGGGTGGCCTGTGTGAGCCCCATTGTTGTGGACCAGGACTTGAGCGCCCTACATCAGAGAATTCTGCGGTAAGCTCATATAACAGTTTTACAGCGGTTGCCTGTGTTTGGTCGTGTGCCAGTGATCATGGCAAATGTTTTATACGTGTGACATATATTTATTATGACAGTGAACTTAAATAAGAGAGTAGAGATAAGAGAACATGCTGGAGGGAGCAGCGATACGTCTATCCTCACCGAATGTCAGTGGATGACTGAGGGGGAAGCCGCGGCGGCGGCGCGGCCAGCAACGTTTCGGGCAAGTCCCGGGTGGACCTGCCAAGATGGGGGAGGACTGTCGCGGCAACGCATTAGTGTTTAAAGAGATATCGGATGGAGGAGTTTTATTTTCTGTGAAAACATTTAATTATATTTTAGTAGGGAAACATTTTATTGGCATAGCAATGAATTGCAGGTTTTTTGGGAAGGAGTTCGAGAGAACTTCAATTTAGAGAAAAATTAATGGAGAAACTTCGAGGTTAGAGAAAAAGTTGATGGAGGAACTTCGAGGGTAGAGAAGAAGTTGATGTAGGAACTTCGAGGCTAGAGAAGAACTTAATGGAGGAACTTCGAGGCTGGAGAAGAAAAGTATGCTGAACTCGTTGGTAGAGTGGAACTTCATAGTGAGGATTGATTTCAAGCAGTATAGAGGAGCTTAGATTGTCTCTGTGGAATCAGTGTTGAAGCGTCTCTGATGCTGGATTAGGACTTCGTTGTCCAGCAGATTGGGAGAACTGCTAAGTGCTTTTCTTATATTTTGGAGACCTAGAGATATATATATGGTAGTGAGCCTCAAGGAGCTGAAGAGAGGTTCATTGCGGACAAATGAATGTATAAGGGATCGCTTGAATGCTTATTGCATGTAAGATGCAGTGTAAGGTAAGAGCTGATCTTCTTTGTTGGGGAATATTTATGTAGAGGTTTCTGGTGTTTCAGCCCCAAGCTGAGTTTCATATACCTTAAGGGCTGAGGATACAATATTGTTGAAACAGAATTTCAGCCCCATTTAGTGAGGGAGTAGTAAGAGGTAAGCCAAGAGTTGGGCAGCCACTTGATATGGACAATTGGTGAAGCCAGGATATGATTTTGGATTGTCACAGGGTTGTATAGGTTAGAGTGTTATGATAATATTCAATTTTTTAATGCCATGTATTGTATATAGCTTCATTGTACATTAAATGTAGATGTTAACTGGCTTTTGCTTTTGTCCCGGTGAGGATTCCAAGAAAGCGGCAGAGATAGAGAGACAGGGTCACGGCTGCGAACAGGGGTGTCAGAAAATACTAATTCATGAAAGGGGAATTTAGGAGATCATTCCAATCAAGGAGAGAGTAGGGAGTCACAGCGGCTTGAGTAGGGTGTGTGCACAAGACAATGAGCCAGTGTTGGAGCTGCACCCCAAAATATATGATGCTGAACCCCTCTCCAAGATCAAGAGGCATACAGGGTGATCTCATAGGTAATTACAAGCACCCCAGTGTCCATTGCTGGTCGACCAATGGTAGCGGGAGTGTGGCTGCCGTGGTCGGCTGTTTGTTCCATCAGGGACTATTGGGGACGTTGTTCACCTGTACACAAGTACCAGTCTTGTGCAACAATCAGAACTCTCTTTTGGAGGTGTTACGTTAATCTCTTGCTACGGCAGTAGATCCTGCCTATTCCTTTACTGCCTATTCTACAACAACAATACGTGCTCAGAAGTCTGTGTCTAGACAAGACACTGCCCCCCTCCACCCTCAAATATCCGAGACACCTGCTGTCTGGGGCCAACTCAACTCACCGGTCGACCAGCCTAACCACTATTTTAAGACTGCCGGCGAGAGTTACCTGCACATCAGCGCCATCTACATTAGGCCTGGCCGCATATATAAACAGCTCACCACCGGCCAGTCCTCAGAATACTGTTCGTGCTCTCAAAGCAGTAACATATACTATCGCCTTCCCAGGAGACAGTAGATGTATACAGCTATTGTGTATTGTATTGTTTTGCACCTCTCTTTTGCCATTAATGTAACTGTCACATGTTTATATTTCATTTGCATTTTATATTGTGGTATCGCCAAGTGGATAATGGAATTTGTTTTATTTGTTAATTAAGTAAATTTGTTTATATTAAATATTTACAGTTTTTTCATTCTTTTAAATTTTTCACCCACAGCTCTCTCACAGAAAAGAGGTCAGAAGCAGTCTTATTTACTTTATTTTCACCTTTTTTAATGTGATTGGCACACCACCAGCCAGAATAGCCACTAATCTATTCTTTCACTTTTACGTCACAGAGGGGTTAAGGCCCAAAAGCCCTAATCCCCTCAGGGCAGAACACTTCACCCATTATGGAACAGTCTTCACCCATTATGGAATAGACTTCACCCTTTATGGCACAGACCTTACCCATTATGGCACAGATTTCACCCATTATGGCACAGTCTCCAGCCATTATGGAACACCTAGCAGCATCACCAGTCTTGCTCAGCTCTCAAGTGGCAGTGAGGCCCTTGGAGCTGCCTCCTAATTCCCCCTCGGGAGTCACGTGACCTCGGCTCTAGCTTCAATTGGCGAGATGACACGAAACTTAGCCAATCAAATAACAAACTTGTATCACTGACCCCTTGACTGGTTGTACTCAAATGACTCCCAAAATCTTGACACATCATGATGTCATATATGAAAATCACATCCTGGGTAGCCCCTCGAAATTACAATATATTAAAATTCACTTTAAATATTCTTCACAATTCGGTGTAGATTAAACTAAAAGTTATTTTCAGTCGACTCACATGTTTATAAAGTTCTCTGTGTGCATCTTTAAACCAGGAAGAATGGTAATAGGACGACTGCACCGTAACATATGCCTTTGGTGAAGAATAGTGGCCTACAGATGCAGAAACAGTGTTGTACTGGAGATAAATAGTGCTGTACTGGAGCATAAACAGTGCTGTACAGGGGCATAAACAGTGCTGTACAGGGGCATAAACAGTGCTGTACAGGGGCATAAACAGTGCTGTACAGGGGCATAAACAGTGCTGTACAGGGGCATAAACAGTGCTGTACTGGGGCATAAACAGTGCTGTACAGGGGCATAAACAGTGCTGTACTGGGGCATAAACATAGTGTTGATCTGGAACATATAGTGGTGTATTGTAGTGTAAACATTGAGTTGTACTGGAGCATAAATTTAGTATTGTATAAACATTGTGTTGTACTTGAGCATAAACATTGCGTTGTACTGGAGCATAAACTTACTGTTGTAATGCATCATAAACATTATGTTGTACTGGAGCATTAACATTGTGTAGTACTGGGACAGAAACAGTGTTGAACTGTGGCAGAAACAGTGTTGAACTGAAACAGAAAGTGTTTTTCAGGGGCAGAAACCGTGTTGTACTGGAACAGAAATAGTATTGTACTAAGGTAAAAACATTGTTCTACTGGATCAGAAACAATCTTGAACTGGTCCAGAAACAAAGCCGCATGCCAAACCAAGAAGTGAATCACGTGAAGAGTGTTACAAATAGATGAAGCTGTTCAGTTTTGAGAAGCAAAGAAAAAGTTGTTGAAGTACATATACATGGTCAAATATATTAACAAAGGTAATGTAAGTCTTGATTCAGACAAGTACTGTGTTAAGTAATTCCCCTGCATAACAGTGGAAAGCTGCCTCTTCCTACCGCCCTCAACACCATCATGCTACGATACCTCCTCTACAACATCAAAACCTCTAGCCAGACGTCTGGAAAACTCCACCACGGACCCTCTACCCTGTCCCGAGAGCCCAACACGCCAGGTGTGCGCCAGTGACTTGTTCGTCTTTTGCGATTGCCCCGCTCCTGTGCCAGGTAAGTCTCCTACGGGCTCACCATAGCCCGTGCTACTTGGAACTTTTTGTTCCAAGTAGCTGAATCCTAAACAACAACAACAATGACTCCAGCAACTGTTTACAACGTTGACCCAAATATTAGAGTAACAAGGATATCGCGAATAAATGAACTCAATTACGGGCTCATCATAGCCCGTGCTACATGGACATTTCATTCCGAGGAGCTAAATCTAAAATAACATCAACAACAGACCCCAGCGACAACTTTACGGTCTCACCAGAGCTCGTGCTACTGGAACTTCTTGTTCTGAGTCGCTGAATCTAAAACATCAAACAACGACCCCCAAAGGACTTTACAGGCTGACTGTAGCCCGTGCTACATATACATTTCGTTCTGAGTAGCTAAATCTAAAACAACAACAACCCAGCAACTGGAATACTCCTGGTGTTCTCTCGGATTCTACACGTCTCCTTCTTCACTCAGTGTGGTCTTGCTACGATGCGTGACGGTTAACGTGCAGCCTATTGTACATAGTGTATAGTCACCCCTTGTTGTTTTCTAATGTAACGTAAATGCTAAGTTTGTTTATCTTTGTGTGTAAGCCAAATTTTCAGGATTCATTATTTTGTTATGTTTATTATTATATGTAAGGAATTTACATATTTATGTTTGTTTTCTTCTGCAACTACCACACCGCAAAGGACTTTAGCAGTTTATTGACTTTGTTTTACCTTTTTGTTTTTAATGTGCGATAGGCAAGCTACAGCTGCCAGGTAGTTACAATACGTCACAACTGTAATATTGGTCAGAGTTTAACGTGTGGCAATGGTTATAAAATTATATACAAATGATTGGAGACAAGATAATTAAAACGATTTTACTTAAGGTCGTAAGCACATTCAAACGTTTAACATATTAGCAGTTTATAGCATTATTATATTTACACTCTGATTAGACAGATTGTTTGTGCAAATGCGCGCCTAACTTAGTTTGTACCATCATAAGCCATTGTTAAACAAACAACCTACATGTAATTTGCTACAAAAAATATAGCTATGATCTATACTTTTCATACAGTATAGTGTTGTATACATAATATACAGTGTTTAACTGTACTGCAGTACTGTAACACAGTACAGCAAATAGTATAGCTATATGCTACATAAAAGTAACTTCCATTTTAATACTTTGTAAAAAGTGTATTGCTTTGAATGGAGTCGAGTAAAGACCAACATGATCAAAGTGTGGAAGAGAAAATGTTTATTAAATATTTATTCACTGAGGAAGTTTATTTAAAAAGGATGCAAAGTTTAGATTTAGAAGAAAAATAACAAAGAGGGCTATATATCATAAGTTCAGGGAGAGGTTGAACGAGTACACGAGTGAGAATAAATGCCTATTAACTGGCACTGATTCGTTGGACAGTGCCAGTTTACAACCTTCATTTATTACTACGTTCGTATGGAGATGTATATTATGGAAAGTGTCTATAACTAACATCAGGTTTCATTCAGTTGAATACCCATATAAACAGTCTTGTGGGAAGCAGATTTGTATCACTTCATAATTCAAACATATATGTGAACATTTTTCCCTATCCCTCACCAGTGATAGACAACTTTTTGAGGATAGACCAAATGCGAAACACCTTCCCCACTCTCTTTCATTGCAGGAAAATGATGTGAGCACTAAAATGGGATCTCTGAAGAAGCAGATGGTGACAATGGACTTAATTACAGCCACCAAGGCAAACATTGCAGGCCATCTTGCTGTCGCTGCCACCAGGAACGTTGCCCTCTTTTACCTCAACTATTACAAGACAAACGTAATTCTCCGCCGTTCATGTTTGACAGGTTGTTCGTCAGGCCAACTAAAGAATGGATATTTGAATGTCTACCTATTTGTCTAGATAGGCATCAATGGATGTATATTTGCTGGTTGTTTGGCGGGTTGAGTTATGAATAACAGCATGACTGGCTGTTTGATTCGTTGTTTGGGAGATGGGTATATTTATGTATGACTGACTGTTTGACTCGTTGTTTGGGAGATGGGTATATTTATGTATGACTGACTGTTTGATTCGTTGTTCGGGAGATGGGTATATTTATGTATGACTGACTGTTTGATTCGTTGTTTGGGAGATGGGTATATTTATGTATGACTGACTGTTTGACTCGTTGTTTGGGAGATGGGTATATTTATGTATGACTGACTGTTTGATTCGTTGTTCGGGAGATGGGTATATTTATGTATGACTGACTGTTTGATTCGTTGTTTGGGAGATGGGTATATTTATGTATGACTGACTGTTTGACTCGTTGTTTGGGAGATGGGTATATTTATGTATGACTGACTGTTTGATTCGTTGTTTGGGAGATGGGTATATTTATGTATGACTGACTGTTTGACTCGTTCTTCGGGAGATGGGTATATTTATGAATGACTGACTGTTTGACTCGTTCTTCGGGAGATGGGTATATTTATGTATGACTGACTGTTTGACTCGTTCTTCGGGAGATGGGTATATTTATGTATGACTGACTGTTTGATTCGTTGTTTGGGAGATGGTATATATTATGTATGACTGACTGTTTGATTCGTTGTTTGGGAGATGGGTATATTTATGTATGACTGACTGTTTGACTCGTTGTTTGGGAGATGGGTATATTTATGTATGACTGACTGTTTGACTCGTTCTTTGGGAGATGGGTATATTTATGAATGACTGACTGTTTGACCGGATGATATATTTCTGTAAAATTGGCTGTTTGGCAAGTTGATTTTAGGATGATTATCTGTTTCGCTGAATGATTTGTTGGGGTGAAATTTTAATGACTTGCTGATTAACTGGATAATTTGAAGTGGATATGTAAATGGCAGGGTAATAACAGAATAGCTATCCCTAATTTGGCAGTTTGGCAGGTTAGTTGCAGGATGGCTATCACTGCCTGGCTCTTAGGCTCTGAGTGAGCGTGCTTGCACACACGCGTTCAGACGCTCCAGTGTGTCTCTCTCACTGAGAAAAAGTTCTTTCTAATATATCTGTTAGATATTTGAGCTTCAAGCTTCCATCTATTTCTCATCATTCTGTTGTTCCTAGTTTTGAACAATGCTGTCAATTGAACAATTGGAAGAGTATCGCCAACTGGAATTGATAATACTCTGCCAATCTTCTCAAAATCGTATATGTAGTTATAATATCCTACCTTTCTCGTCTCTCCTTCAGCGTGATTAGATCCAGTTCCCTCGGTCTTTACTCATAGTTGAACTCCTTCATCTCAGAACCGAACCTCCTTGCATATCTTTGGTTCTCTGTAATTCTGATTTGTCCTTTTCAGGCGAGGTATCAATGCCAGAGATGCATATTCAAGCGCAGGTCTCACGTAGCATGTGTACAGATACTAAAAATGTTTCTTTTAAGTTTGTGAAGTATACACGAAAGATGGACAGATTATCATATCATGCAATAATTTTATAAGGAGTGTTTCTGGCATTAGATATGCGGTGATATGTACTTTCAGTTCTTTATTTTCTTCTGATGCGAGAGCCTGTCTCTCCTTTTAGCTATACTGCTGATCAGCTTTCATATCCAATCCATAAAACTTGGCATTTAGCTGGCTGAATTTCTAGCAACCAGTTATCCAATCACTTCTGAAGTGTGCCAGATACACTTGCAAGGTACAAAAGTTTTTATTCTCTTGCCTCTTCCCATTAGTTTTATATCACCAGTCAACACTAATCTGAAGCAGCTAATTTCCTGTTAGGTCGTTGACATATATTTAAAAGAGGAGAGGCCACAAAACCTACCTTTGTAGCACTCCACTCGTAATCTCTATACACTCTGATGTCTCCGTTTGTACTTTAACGCTTTGCTTCCCTAATGTAGTTGATGTAACTTGCTTCCCCAGATACATTGTAGTTTTTTGTAAACCACCTTAGGACCCTTCCTATTACACAAGCCTTCTTCTCTTTCTTGAATAGGGAAGTAGGCTAGTGTATTGGGACGAGTCTCTTCTTTGGATATCTTGGAAATATTCCAAGATTCCAAGTATCTTGGAATCTTTCCATCCTTCTCTCGCTTGTTTGTTTTCCGTCATTTTATTCTGGAGCTCTGAGGTCTCTGTCAAGCAGTATTTTCGTTTGCTAAAACCATGCAGTTCTAAGGCATAATTTAGCTGCTCTAAATATTTTTCTTACCAGCTTCAGATCACTCGCTTTAATAACCTGAAGAAGATACCTTGTAGTGATCCAGGTCTTTAGTGTAATGGTTCTTATCGTCCTACTTTCTTCCTGTGTGAGTGCTGTGGGAAGGAGGTTTACCTTCGGCTTTTTAGTCCCTCCTCACAACTATCAATCAACTGGTGTACAGGTTCCTGAGGCTACTGGGGGTCAATCAAAATTTTTCAGACGAGACTCAAGAGTCGCTTCAGTCTACCTCCAGACTCTACTGAAGAGTCTACCTCCATCACATTTCTTCCAAATGCATTATAACTGTTAACTAATCGGACACAGAAAACGTTCTAATGTCACTGAGGCTCAGTTGGGTACTAAGTTCCCACAAATAATCATGTCACCCATAACAATTCTATCTTCCAGTAACATGAGATTAATTCCAGTAGCCTGTCCTCGTAGCTCATACCTTAGCTAGGTGATTAGTCTGGTGGCATACCTCTGAACTTTCTCTAACATTCTCTTGCGTTAGACTAGATACGGACTACATGATGGAGCCGCATACTGGAGCGTTGGTCTGATATATATGATTCCTTACACAAGCTTCTGAAGGCAGTTCACATGTTGGCCAATCTAGCATACGATGTTCATAATATCCTTTTGTGTACTCACCTATTTGTGCCTCCTAGATCGAGCATTAGCTCTTGGACCCTTTCTTTCTAGCCGCCGGCTGTTTAAAACAATGACTCATGTCCTATTTCCTCATCATATATACTTATAAAATTATGAATAAAATTTGCTTCTACAACTTGCTCCTTTCGTTCATTTCATTTAACAACTACTCTTAAGCTAAATGAAAACTTTCCAACATCTCTATGACTTATCTGTGTCAAGCTTCCACCCGTACCCCGTCGTTCTCTTGGTATTCAATTTGAACATTTAGTTTATTTCCATTATGTCAATCCCCCTAAGTATTTTAAACGACTTTGCTGTATCTCCCTTCTCTCTCCTTTTTTCTAACATCGTTAGGTTGAGTCTTTTAGTCGCTGCTCATATCCCATCCCTGGAAATTCTGGAAAAAGCCTCGTCGTAAACTTTCCAGTTTCCTAATGTGTCTCTCCAGGTGAGGGCTCCATGATTTGGATGGCATACTCTACGACTGGTCTCACATTGGCAGTGTAAAATCATTTAAATGGCCCCCTTACCTGGTTCCTGAACACTGTTCTAACTTTTGCTTGCATTGAATATGCTACTGACGTTAACATGTATATATGTACCTCTGGAGTTAGATTTGGTGTTACATCCACTCAAAGGTCTCTTTCTCGAGTTGTAACAGGTACGCAGTTTTCCTTCAGTGTGTCATGACAGTACCTTATGTGATAATTGAATTATCACATAGTAAACTATCATAAAGGAACTATCATATAAGAAACCTGATGAAACTGCAAGAATAGAGATCCATTTATTTCATGAGCCAATTATATGTACCAATAAGTATAAACTTTATTTATTAGCAACATTCGGTAACAATCATATTAGGAACAAGATGAGCCCGTAGCAAACTGTGTGCCAGAGTCTTCATGTGATTAGTTCACTACGATCTTCCATGTATCATCCTGTTCAGCGAAAAAGTTCCAGATATTAGTCAGCCTTGGAATAAAGGATTGCTGATGTAGTGATGTTCTTGAAAAAGGCACTTCCAGCATAAGACTATTGAAGGTTAAGAGCCTAATGCCAACTACTGGTTGTCCACGGAGATGGGCTAGGTACGGAACTTTGAGAATGTTGAACTTGAACATAACAGTATGACCACCAAGGTAACGACGATATTGCAGGCTCTGATGTTTAGACCGTTCCCACCAGACTTCATCAAGACTAGAGATGAGGTTTCTTGCATGGCTCTCCACTTTGTCCAAACGTTTGATGATTGATGGGGGGCGGGCAGAGGAGGTTGTACAGTTTATATGAGACCAAACTTGTTCTTCATATAAGGATTCAAAGACCTTGCTGTCAAATAGGTGTGAGATACACTGTATCTCACACCTATTTGTTTGTATCTCATAAGTGAGATTCCCGGCTGCCTTTTCGGCTAGATTAAGCACGTGGCTCTTCATTGTCGTTGAAGAGTCGAACTTCATTCCCAAAATGTCCATTTCACCTGTGAACTATAGGGTTTTACCACCCATTTGAATATCTGTCTGATTTGCAATGTGCAGTCTAGTTATCATCATATCTTGTATCTTGATAACTAGACTAGACTCACTCAGCCGCAAATGTGACCTGCCATCTCCTGCCCCAGGTAGAAATCGCTGAATGCTGGTGACTGATGATTTTTGCAGCAGTTGGCATTTCTTCCTTTCTGTATGTAATGGTTAGAGTGCAGTCATCAGCATTGGCTTGAGCTTCATGAATGATATGCAGTACATCGTAGAAAGTAACATTCCACAACAGAGGGCCAAGCACACTATGTTGTCGAACGCTGGCACCAATTGAGAGGCTTTTAGATTCTGCTCCATTGAAATTACTCTTAGAGTCCGTACTTAAAGGTAGTCTTTTAATAACTCTAAGATAGAGCCTAAGATCCCTAGTGCTTTAAGCTTCACTACTAATTTAGAGTAGTGTCAGTATAGATTATAACCAATCTAAGGTTCCTGCTATGTCTAGAGCAACAACACGGCTGTTCTTGGTCTCTTCCAGTGATTGATGCCGGTTAGTGGATAGATATAGCAAGATATCAGCAGTAGATCGACCTTTTATAAAGCCATACTGTTGATCACATATTACCCGATGATGATGAAAAAAATTATAATTTGCTGAAAGACTATGGGAACATCTCCCAGCAAGAATTTCTTTATTTAATTTATTATTTAAATTATTTAGTTTATTAAGTTATTTTAATTTATTACTTTAGTTCATACGTATTTATTTTAAATTTAAGTGGACTGAATTTTCTTGGTGGGCATAATTTTTTTAGTGGACTGAATTTTCTTAGTAGACTGTATGATTCTATTTATCCTGCTAGGATAAATAGTTTCACAAGCTTGTTTTTTTAAATTATATAGTCCATCAATCGAAATTAATCGATTAATGGAAATTTACTATAAATTGTTTGACTACAATTAGTATTACAACTAAACACAGCTTAGCTGTTATGTAGAATGTAGCCTGGTAATAGGCAACGGACACTCTTCCGTATGCTGAAACTCGTAGGGTTAGGCCCTAATGGCGACTTGGGATGACTCGTGTTGCACCAGGATAAATAATGTAATTTCTCCTTCCCCTTGAACTTCACCTGCCGGATAATTCAACCTGCTCTCGCACAAGACAGCACATATGTGACTTAATGCTTATAGTCACTTTTTTGCTTATAAATAAGTATATATGTGACATTCCAAGCAATATTTTTTTCACGGCACTAACTTTTTCTCTCAGTTTTATTAAAGAATAGAGATTTTATACAAAATTTGACAATATCCTGAGTTATTTTACAATTTATTTAAATATTTTAGTTTTGTTTTATTATTTTTATAAAATTGTAATATCAGTATTGGTTTAGTACTAACTGTAATATCTTAACATACTAAGAAGGTTAGGTTAGGTTGTGGTTTTCTATTCAGCTTTTCAAGGTAAACTCAAATATTTACAATAAATTAGTATGTCACAAATGCACTTATTCATAAGCAAGATATTGACTATAAGCAACTGCGAGAACAGGTTGGATAATTACAGAGTTGAAACTGACACTAATATATTTGGCATATAGAAGAAAAGATATTATGTATGAATGAAATAAGGGTTACATGTTCCGGGTGACTCGTCTGCATTATAACCAGTTAACACAATATACTTAATATTGGCCACTGCTACATATACTGTTTTGTTAACCGGTTATAGAATACTTCCCAATGCCAGCGAGCTCATCCGAGGAGTGGAGAGTCTGTGGTTCTATTGTTGTGAGACTCGCGAGAAGTTTCTTTATGAGATTATGTACGTGTCGACTCGCAGGCGAGTTTGTCTCTAATATGGCGTGTCCTCTTCCTCGCGGGCGAGTGACAAGTCTTTCGCCTGGCTCAGTTTCCACCATTTACGGCCAAAGGGACGAAGGAGCTTATTTTCTTTATAATTGAGGTAAATCCAGTCCTGGAGAATACTTTTTTATTCTATTTGATTCCCAGACTGGTGATATAAAGATTATATAAGATATGTATTATAAATAATAGAGACTCATGCAAATATCCATTCTCTATGAGAAGCCCCAAAGACCGAGTTTCTTTGAATGATTCACTTAGGTAAATTAGAAGTTACTTAGTGTTAGTATTTGCCTAATATGATTGCGTTTGTTTGGTATGCTAGGAATTAGTATTTAGTGTCGGAATTTCCGACAGGGATTAATGATTCTAGGATTTTGCCAGTAATGGTGAGCAGTGACACTGGTCTGTAGTTAACAACCACTAAACGGGTCTTCTTTTTGTGTATTGGAACATCTAACTCTCTCTAATTCTCTCTCTCTCTCTCCTCTCTCTCTCTCTCTCTCTCTCTCTCTCTCTCTCTCTCTCTCTCTCTCTCTCTCTCTCTCTCTCTCTCTTTTATTTCTTTTTCTTTTCGTCGCATTGGTTGTTGAAGTAAACTGTGATACTTTTCATCATATTGCAGCTTGGCGACTGTGTGATTTACGTGATGTCTGAGAGGATATTGGGCGCCAGTCCCATTGTGCTCCAAATGCCTAAAGGTTCTCCATTCAAGAAAAAATTTAATCGAGCGTAAGTCCTCTGACCTTCATAATTATTGTCATGTTACATCGAACCTACTTTGAATTTCTTGAGCCTTATGATCATTAAATGATGCAGAATATTCCTCTTGATGAGCATTCATAGAGTTAACATTTAACAAACATCACCCTGATGACATTATCCACATGCAACCCACTCTGATACAATAACAGTCATGTGATTCTACCCTACTGCCATACACTTAACCAGACTTCAGCCTGTTATCATAATAATATCAAACTTCACCCTGCTTTCATAATTATAATAATCAAACTTCACCCTGCTGCTATCAGCCTTCATACTGATGACTTAATAACCATAAAACTACACCCTATTATCATAATAATCTTCGAACTATACCCTTGTTTCCTAATAATCATCAAAAGTTATCCTGTTCCTATAAAAACTACCAAATTTCCCCCTTGCTGAAATAATAACGATCGAACTTCACCCTGTTGCCATAATAATCATCAAAGTATATCTTGATGTTATATTAATCATCCAACTTCACCCTACTGCATTAACAACCATCAATCTTCACACCTGTTGCCACAATAATTATCAAACAACACCCCGCTGTCAAAATAGTAGAATTTTGCTGTGCAGCCAAGACAATCATTAAATAACACCCTGCTATCATTAAAGTAATAAAAATTCACCCTATTGGCATCATAAATCATCAAAGTTCACCGTATTGCTATAATAATCATCAAATTTCATGCTGCTGCCATAGTAATCATCAAACTTACCATGCCACCATAATAATCATCACACTACAACCTGCTGCCTTAATTATCATCAAACGTCACCCTATTGATTTAATAATCAAACTACACCCTTTTGATGTAATCCTCAATTTTCACCTAGCTCGCATCAAAATCATCAAGCAGCACCTGCTATCATACTACTCATCGAAATTCATAGTCAACGAACTAAATAATAATAATCATCGATCTTCACCATTCTATTGTAAAAACCAACAATCAACACCCTGCTGCTATAATAATACACAAACGACCTTCAACTACTGTAATAATCATCAAACTACACCTTGCTATCATAATAATCATCAAACATAACCATGCTGCCATAATAAACATCAAACAACACCAAGCTACAATAATAATCATCAAACATCATTATGCTGCCACAATAATCATCAAACATCACCATGCTTTGATGCGCCTGACAGGCTGAGTGGACAGCGCTTCGGATTCGTTGTCCTGAGGTTCATGGTTCGTAGTCCCTCCACCGGGCCTCTGCCTCCCCGGTGGAGGCGGAGACAAATGGGCAAAATGTTTCTTTCGCCATGACTCCTCTGTTCACCTAGCAGTAAATAGGTACCTGGGAGTTAGACAGCTGCTACGGGCTGCTTCCTGGGGTGTGTAACGAAAAGGAGGCCTGGTCGAGGACCGGGCCGCGGGGCCGCTAAGCCCCGAAATCATCTCAAGATAACCTCAAGAAGATGCTGCCATGATAATAATCAAACTTCAATCTGTTGCCATAATACCCATCACACTTCACATTGCTGCCATAATAACCATCAAAATACTTGCTGCTGCCACGCAAATAAGCAAACTTCACCCAGCTGCCATGGTTACACCAGTCTTCACACAGGTGCCATGGTTACACCAGTCTTCACTCAGGTGCCATGGTTACACCAGTCTTCACTCAGCTGCCATGGTTACACCAGTCTTCACTCAGGTGCCATGGTTACACCAGTCTTCACTCAGCTACCATGGTTACACCAGTCTTCACTCAGGTGCCATGGTTACACCAGTCTTCACTCAGCTGCCATGGTTACACCAGCCTTCACTCAGCTGCCATGGTTACCACCAGTCTTCACTCAGCTACCATGGTTACACCAGCCTTCACTCAGCTGCCATGGTTACATCAGCCTTCACTCAGCTACCATGGTTACACCAGTCTTCACTCAGCTACCATGGTTACACCAGTCTTCACTCAGCTGCCATGGTTACACCAGCCTTCACTCAGCTACCATGGTTACACCAGCCTTCACTCAGCTGCCATGGTTACACCAGTCTTCACTCAGCTACCATGGTTACACCAGCCTTCACTCAGCTGCCATGGTTACACCAGTCTTCACTCAGCTGCCATGGTTACATCAGCCTTCACTCAGCTACCATGGTTACACCAGTCTTCACTCAGCTACCATGGTTACACCAGCCTTCACTCAGCTGCCATGGTTACACCAGTCTTCACTCAGCTACCATGGTTACATCAGTCTTCACTCAGCTGCCATGGTTACATCAGTCTTCACTCAGCTGCCATGGTTACATCAGTCTTCACTCAGCTGCCATGAATACACCAGTCTTCACTCAGCTGCCATGATTACATCAGACTTCACACTGTTGCCATGGTTACATCAGTCTTCACACTGTTGCCATGGTTACACCAGTCTACACACTGTTGCCATGGTTACACCAGTCTACACACTGTTGCCATGGTTACACCAGCCTTCACTCAGCTGCCATGGTTACACCAGTCTTTACCCTGGTGCTATAATTACTATCAAATATCACCCTAATGCCATAATATTCATCATATTACACTCTGTTGCAAATAATAATAATCAAACTACACTCTACTCCCATAATAATCATCAGACATAACCATGCTGTCATTATCATCGAACTACATCCTGCTGGGCAGGTAATTATCAAGCTTGTCATTGCTGTCATAATATTCATCAGCCTTCACCCTACAGCCAAAATATGCATCGAATCTTCACCTTAAGGATATAGTCAAACTACACCATGCTGCCATAGTAATAATCAAACTTCATCCTGTTGCCATAATAATCATCATACTACATCCTGCGGCAATAATTATCGAACAATTCACTGCATTCATAATAATAAAAAAAATTGCATTTGCTTTCTTAATAATCACCACCCTGATTCCATAATAACCATCACACTACTTCCTGCTGCAATACTAATCATCAAACTACACCCTCCTGTCATAATTACATCAGTCTTCACTCTACTGTCTTAATTACACCTGTCTTCATCCTGGTGGCATGATAATCAGCAAGAGACACTTCTCACATAATAGTCATCCCTGATGTCATAACAACCATCAAACTTCACTCTGCTGCCATCATAGCCACCCGGAACAGGTAAGCCTTGTTTAACTCATTCATAATATCCTTTCCGTATTATATGCCGCATATATTAGTTACGGTTTACTACTCTGTAATTATCCAGTAGGTGAAGTTCAAGGGAAAGGAGATATTGCAACATTTATTCTGGTGCAACACGAGGCATCCCGAGTCGCCATTAGGGTCTAACCCACGAGTGTCAACATACATGATGGATGATTGTCCGTTGACTATTACCAGGCTACATTCATTATAACAGCGAAGCTGTCTCACATGTTAATTATTCACTGTAGATTAACCATCATAAACAAATTAGAACCAATCGATTAATTTCGATTTGGATATTATAAATAACCCCCCCCCAAGGTTGTAAAGGGAAGTTCCTAGCAGAACAACTATAGAATCATACAGTCCACTAAGAAATTTCAGTCCGCTTAAATTGGAATAAAATAAAATAAACATTTAATAAATAAATAAATTCCTGCCGGGAAAATTTCTCCAAACCCCTTGCTGCCATAATAATCATCAAACAAAACTGTGCTGGCATAATAATTAGCAAAATAAATCCTGATGCCATAATAAACATCAAACTAAATGTTGCAGCATAACCATAAAACTATGCCCTGCTGCCATAATAATCATCACACTAAATCGTGCTTCCATAATAATTTTTAACTAAATCCTGCTGTCATAGAAATCATCAAACGAAGATTTGCTTCCATAATAACCATTAAGCTAATCACTGCTGCTATAATAATCATTAAGATAATACCTGCTGCCATATTAATCATCAAATTATATCTTGCAACAATAATAGTCCTCAAGTTAATCTCTGCTTCCTTAATGATTATCAACCAAACCCTGCTGTCATAATTATCATCCAACTAAACCGAATAATAATCAAACGTTGCTCTGATTTAATAATAATCATCAGACATCAGCCGGCTGTTATTATTATAATCAACTTCACATTGTTGCCACAATAACCATCGGTCATCACCATGCGGAAAATAATAATCAAACTTCACTCTATGCTGTAATAATCATCAAAGTATACTCTGGTGACATTGTAGTAATCAAACTTCACCCGAATGGTATAATAATCTTTAAACTACGACCTACTACAATCTGCTGCCATAATTACATACGTTTTCATCCCGTTGCCGTAACTATATCAGTCTACACGGTGATGGCATAATAATCATTAATATTTATCAAACTAAATCCTGCTTCCATAATAATTATCAAATTAAACCCTGCTCTCATAATAATTACTAAACGAAATCCTGCACCCATAATAATCATCAAACTAAACCCTGTTGCCATAATAATCATCAAACTCAAAACTGGTGCCAAAACAATCACCAAATTAGACTCTTCAACCTTAATAACACTCAAACATTGGCCTGCTATCATAATAATCATAAACTTCACTCTGCTACCTTTATAATAATTAAACCTCACCCTGCTGCATACTGACCATCAATCATCACACTGCTGCATAATAACCATCAATCATCCCACTGCAGCCATAACATGCATCAAACTTCACCCTAATGGTAAAATAATCTTCAAACTACACCCTGCAGCCATTGTAATCATCCAACTCTCCCCCAATAATAACCATGAAACTATACCATACTGCCTTAATAATCATCAAATGTCATCCCTGCTTGAATCAGGATGAAGACTGTAAGTGAAATTTTGTAGTAATTGATGTAGTTACATCAGTCTTCAACATTGTTAATTTACATTAATCTTCACCATGCTGCCTTAATTACATGTCTTCACTTTGCTGGCATAATAATCATCAAACGACACCCTGCTGCTCCAGGAATCATCTAACGTCTCCCTGCTGTCATAATCATCAAACTGCTTGGTGCTGTCATAACAATCATCAGAATACATGCCGCTGCAATAATAATTATCAAACATCACCCAGCTGTCAAAATAATCAAACTAATCCCTGCTTCCATTATAATTATCAAACTAAACCGTGCTGCCATACTAATATATAAACTAAATCTTTCTGACATAATAATTATCAAAATAAATCCTGCTTTCATAATAACCAACAAACTAAATAATGATGTGATAAAAAACATCAAACATCACCCTGTTGAGATAATAATCATCAAACTAATCCCTGCTTCAATAAAAACCAACACATTAAACCATGCACTGATAATAATTACTAAACTAAATCGTTCTGCCATAATAATTAATGTACTAAATCACTCTGTGAAAATAATTACCAAACTAAACAATGATGCTATAATAATTTCTATACTAAATCCATCGACCATAATATTCATCAAACCTCCCCCCCCCCGTTCCTCCTGCTGCCGCAGTAACTATTATTCTTTGTCTGCTTGAATAATAACATCACACCTCTCCTTAGTATTATAATAATCACCAAACTACACCCTGTTACCAATGTAATCATCACACTACACCCTTCTGCCATAATAATTGCCAGTCTTCACCCTACTGGCATAATTACATCATCTTCATCCTGGTTGTATAATGCTCATCAAACATCTCCCTGCTGAAATAATAATCACCGAACTAAACCATGATTAAATAATACTTACTATACTAAATCCTTCTGCCATAATAATCATCAAACAAAACCCTTTGTCATAATAATTATCAACCTCAATCCTCAGCCATAATAATTAATAATAATTATAATAATTAATTGTGTCGGGGAAAGGAAGCCAGGTTATACATACGATACATGTTACTATACCGAGGTTTCTCTCCCCCCCCCAATGGCTGAATTACTGACCTCGCCCACGATGCAACCCCACAACACGCTGACTAACTCCTAGGTACCTATTTACTGCTAGGTGGTCAGATGCATGAGGTGAAAGTTAACTCCCTTAACAGTTTCTGTGCCATATTATTTTATCAGACTTAACCCTCCGTCCTTAATAATCATCAAACTGAACCCTATTTCCCTAATAATAATCAAACTAAATCATGCTTCCGTAATAATTATCAAACTCAGTCATGTACCATAAAAAAAGCCTGCTGCCATAATATAATAAAACTTCCCTGCTTCCCCTATTAATCAAGAAACTAAATCCTACCTCCATAATATGTTTCAAATTAAACCCTGTTTCCATAATAATTATTAAACTAAAACCTTCTGTCATAATAATCATCAGATTAAACCCTGATGCCACTTTCAAAGTATGTTCTGCCATAATAATCATCAAACCATAGTTCTAGCCTTGAAGCCATACTTACATCAGTTTTCACACTACAGTACTTCCATATTTACATCAGTCTTCACCATAATAATCATAAAAAACAACCTTTCTGCGATAATATTTATCAACTAATTCCTGCTGCAATTATAATCACCTTGGAAATCCCTGCTGCCATTAAAGTTTTCATCGTAAATCATAATGCCTTAGTAATTATCAAAGTAACCCCTTTAATCATAATACCTTAGTAATCATCAAAGTAATCTTAGTATAATACCTTAGTGATCACCTCCCCTTTAATCATAATAGTCATCAAAGTAACCTTTTGTATCATAATAATCATCAAAATAACTCGATTATCATAATAATCATTAAAGTAACCCTTTTATCGTAATAATCATCAAAGTAAACCTTTTTATCATAATAATCATCAAATTAACCATTTTATCATAATAATCGTCAAAGTAAATCCTCATTCTACAATAAATATCAAATTAAATATTGCTACCATAATAATCATCAAACATCATCCAGCTGCCATGATTATCATACGTCGCCCTGCGGCCATGATAATAAATAAACTTCGCTGCTTGCTTGAAAATAATGAACCTTCATAATGTTGAAATAATAACCACCAATCTTCACATTAATGTTAAAATGTTCCTTAAACTTCACCTTGCTGCCATACTAATAATCCAACTTCACACTTCTACCATCATGAACATAAAATTACACCCTGCTGTCATAATAACCATCGAACTTTACCTTAATATTAAAATTATCATCAAACTACTTCCTGTTGCAATAATAATCATCATATTACACCCTGTTGTTATAATTACATCAGACTTCACCCTGTTGTTATAATTACGTCAGTCTTCACTCTGCTGTTATATTTACATCAGTCTGCACCCTGCTTTTATAATTACATCAATCTTCACCCTGCTGTTATAATTACATCAGTCTTCAACCCTTCTGGCATAATAATCATCAAACGATACTCTGTTTCCCTACTAATCATCAAACTAAACCTTATTTGCATAAAAGTCATCAAACCAAATCCTGCTTGCGTAATCATTATCAAACTCAATCCTGGTGCCATAATAATTATCAAAGAAAATCCAGATATCCCAAAACTTCAGCTTATTTATATTCCAAAATTTTAGTTTGGTATTACAACTTTTCAGATGATTTATAACTCATGATGTCTGCGTGCAAATTTCACATGACTTCTTCTTACTCATAATTTTCATTTGTTGCTATGTCTGAGGGGGTAATTTTTTTCCAACGACTGTAACTGCATGCAACAGTTCCGGTCCTGATGATGGTCACTATGAAGTCTGTCAATTGACAGAAATTATATACGAGAGCAATCGCCAAGGTTGGCTGTATCTCAGGCAGAGACGGTGTGGCACCACACTATTCTCCAAACGATCACACAGGTATCTCCCGCCATTGGGTCGTTAGCCCTGTCACTGGACCGTTAGCCTTGCTGCGGTGCCTGAAAGCTTTTCTAAAAAAATGTCTAAAATAAATGGTTCTTGCTCCAATTTTAGGGTATTTAGTGTTGTAGGTTATAGGTTCTTGATACCCAAACCCAGTGTACATTAATTAAGCGATATAAGTGCAGGAGCAGAACTTACAGAAATCCTGACGAAAAGCCTCTGGCACTAATTATGGGTTTATTCAAAATACTTACTACTCCACAGGGAGCTTGAATTTGTGTTACTAATCAGATCATGCCAAAACTCTCCAAACTATACACATGAGGAATCGTTCCCATTACACTAGTATGAGGAGACACTGAGTCTCTACTCACTTCTATGGGTCACGTGAACTAACGGAACACTTTTGAACACCCCGACATTAACTGCAAATGAAACATACAGTAATCAAAAGGACATTGTTTAGAGTTCCAACAGGACATTCGAGCAACATTCATGATAGCCTCAGAAAAACAATCATTGACACCGTAATACACTCATCAATATATCACAATACTTAATCACGTCCCTGGGACAATAGTAAACCACTGAATTAAACACGTCACTGAGACAATAATAAACCACTGAATTAAACACGTCACTGAGACAATAATAAACCACTGAATTAAACACGTCACTGAGACAATAATAAACCACTGAATTAAACACGTCACTGAGACAATAATAACCACTGAATTAAACACGTCACTGAGACAATAATAAACCACTGAAATAAACACGTCACTGAGACAATAATAAACCACTGAAATAAACACGTCACTGAGACAATAATAACCACTGAATTAAACACGTCCTGAGACAATAATAAAATCATTAAAATAAACACGAATATCTAAAACATTAATAAATCATTGCAATAACACGTCACTGAGACTTTAAAAGTGTAGTGTAAGACAATCAGCTTATCCCTTGACCCAGGTCCAGACGTTCCTACTCAGCAAGCGTTCCGACACTTGTAGGTCACCTCAATTGTTCTGCCCCTCATCTGTTGCAGCTGAAGGAGGTATACTTAATTGGTCAGTTAATCACTGAGATCAACACAAGGCAACTTAAAAAAATAGTATATGCATATATCGTACTTATAGTAGGCCGGTCCTGACACATCCTCTCGAAATACTTATATCCGTAACAGATAGACAGTGACCATCCGGCGCCAATGACATGGGCTTGGCTTAGTTTAGATTGTGAAATGCATAGATGGTGGTCTCTCTTTGCTCTCACCTCTAGCACTACCACACATGGCTGAACGTATGAGGTTACTCCTTGATGTAACACATGACAGATAAAAAGCCTCTTACGCATGTGGCGTGCGTAAGAGACGCGAGGTGGGGCGCTACATGTGGGTGGACAATGCAAGCAGCGGGATTGGAGCACGAAACTGGACACGATATGGCACTCGTATGAGACAGACTCACGTGGCTTGGCGCTCAGGATGGGTTTACTCACATAGAGTCGCCCAGCAAGCTTAGATTCACTCCAGTTGTTTAGTAATCGAGCGGCGACGATTTTCAGAAAACTTTCATCACCTCAATCCTTCACTTTGTTCATGGATGCTTAAATTCAACCCGATTCAACAGACAGTTGCACCTGGTAGCGCTCACATGGATATATCTTTCTCTACAACAGCACTCACTATCACGACTTAAAATCAAACAAATTACACGTATCGTGATTCTGGGGACGAACGGCAGTTAACTTGAATGCAAAGGAGTGAGTAACCAACAAGAAGAGTTTGTGGATATTAATGGACACTAAATTGGCCGTGTTAGTTACGATGTAGTCTCGTTCAAGGTCAGCTCCCAGGCAAAATGAAGTTTGGTGTGGCTAAGTAAGTTTGCTCGGGTTTCCCTTTGTCTAACGGTCTGGTAAACGAATCAACCAATAGCAAGCAAAAGGAGATGCTAAAACAAATGGCAATCCAGTACACAAGTCAACTTGGTCGTATGCTGTCATAGAAAAGTAATCACGGAGGTTAGAGACCTGACTTCCATGACTGTGTGAATTGACCACTCTCTTTTGGGTGCACAATATGCTCTCTGACTCCCCCCCCCCCACCTCTCCCCCCTCTCTCTCTCTCTCTCTCTCTCTCTCTCTCTTCTCTCTCTCTCTCTCTCTCTCTCTCTCTCAAACTGACTGACTCTCATCAGTTGGTGTTAACTTGCTAAAAATTTCCAGCAACCCAGAAACATGTTCTACATATCTCACCGGCAGCTATCTAACTCTCTACTCCTTTACCAGTACCCGTCTCCTTTCCATAGACATTATATCTAAAATTCAATCGCCTAACACCAAAGCTGAGAACAAAAATGAAATACCATGGTTTATGAGAGTGCTGCCCCTGCTCTTGCACTACCCATAGCTTTATTATTCAACATATCTCTAAAGTGTCATACTTTTCCTGATAGTCTTAAAAAAGCAAGAGTGACGCTAGTTCATAAAGTAAGCGAGGCAGCTGACATAAATAATTATAAACCAATATAAAATCTATCTATATTTTCAAAAATATTTAAAAAAAATTATATAGCAACAAACATATTCTCACTTTGTAAAACTCAACATATTAAGTCCCTGCCAGTTTGGATTCCGTTCCNTGACCGAAAAAGTAAGATTAATAATTCTAACACGAATTTTCTCAATATTTTCTTATGTTTCTTTTCACTGTGATGGTAATTGAAAAATCAATTCTCCAAAATTCATTTTTATTTCTAGTCTGACGCGACACTTGAACGCGTTTCGTAATAACTTATTACAATTTCAAAGACTTTATTAAACACAACAACTATAACCTGCAAACACTAAACAGAGTTCTACTATGCTATAATTTAAGCTTTTCATTTATATACCTGCATTTGGGTGAGTGATATGTTACAACAGTTTTGGATGAGGTGAAAACAAACTTTCACACACAGATAGAACACGAATATTGGGTAAATATTGGGTAAATTAAAGGGAAGAATGGAAGTAACTGCAGAGGGCCTATGGCCCATATTTCTTGATGCTTCTATATTGGGGCGGAGTCTTGAAGTGTAGAATATAGTTGTGCATTAATTGGCTGTTGATTGCTGGTGTTGACTTCTTGATGTGTAGTGCCTCGCAGATATCAAGCCGCCTGCTATCGCTGTATCTATCGATGATTTCCGTGTTTTTTGTTAAGACTTCTCTGGTGATGGTCTGGTTGTGGGAAGAGATTATATGTTCCTTAATGGAGCCCTGTTGCTTATGCATCGTTAATCGCCTGGAAAGAGATGTTTGTCTTGCCTATATACTGTTCTTTGAGGCTTACAGTCCCCAAGTGGGCATTTGAAGGCATAGACGACGTTGGTCTCTTTAAAGCGTTCTGCTTTGTGTCTGGAGAGTTTCTCATGAGTAGGTTGGCCGTTTTTTTTGGTTTTATAGTAAATCGTCAATTGTATCTTCTGATTTGTTGTAGGGATAACGTTTCTATTAACAATATCTTTCAGGACCCTTTCCTCCGTTTTATGAGCTGTGGAAAGAAGTTCCTGTAAAATAGTCTAAAGGGGGTACAGGTGTTGTGTTAGTTGTCTCTTCAGAGGTTGCATGGCGTTTCACCTTCCTTCTTATGATGTCTTCAACGAAACCATTGGAGAAGCCGTTGTTGACTAGGACCTGCCTTACCCTACAGAGTTCTTCATCGACTTGCTTCCATCCTGAGCTGTGGCTAGAGCACGGTCGACATAAGCGTTAACAACACTCCTCTTGTACCTGTCTGGGCAGTCACTGTTGGCATTGAGGCACATTCCTATGTTTGTTTCCTTAGTGTAGACTGCAGTGTGGAAACCTCCGCTCCTTTCCATGACTGTTACATCTAAAAAGGGCAGCTTCCCATCCTTCTCCATCTCGTAAGTGAAACGCAACGCAGAATTCTGCTCAAATGCCTCCTTCAGCTACTGCAGATGTCTGACATCAGGTACCTGTGTAAAAATGTCGTCAACATACCTGCAGTATATGGCCGGTTTCAAGTTCATGTCGACTAAGACCTTTTGTTCTATGGTACCTATGTAGAAGTTCGCAAACAGGACACCTAGGGGAGAACCCATGGCGACCCCATCTACTTGCTTATACACGTGCCCATCCGGGCTCAAGAAGGGTGCCTCTTTAGTACAAGCTTGGAGTAGTTTCCTTAGAATGTTTTCTGGTATGGTCTGGTTGTGGGAATAGATTATATGTTCCTTGATGGAACCCTGTTGTTTGTCCATTGTTAATCGCCTAGAAAGAGACGACGTTGTCTTGCCTATTTACTGAGTTCTTTGGGGCTTACAGTCCCCAAGCGGGCATGTGAAGGCATAGACGACGTAGGTTTCCTTCAAGGCGTTCTGTTTAGTGTCTGGGGAGTTTTTCATGAGTAAATTGGCCGTTTTTTTGATTTTGTAGTAAATTGTCAATTGTATTTTCTGATTTTTGTCTGTAGGGATAACGTTCCTATTAATAATGTCTTTCAGGACACTTTCCTCCGTTTTCTGATCCGTTGAAAAGATGTTCCTGTAAAACAGTCCTAGGGGGTACAAGTCTTGTGTTAGTTGACTCTTCAGAGGTTGCATGACGTTTCATCTTTCTTTTTATGACGTCTTCAACATATTCGTTAGAGAAGCTTCAAACATATCATTGTTGACTAAGACTAGTACTAGTCAACAATTGCTTCTCTAACGAATATGTTGAAGACATCATAAAAAGAAAGGTGAAACACCATGCAACCTCTGAAGAGTCAACTAACACAACACTTGTACCCCTTATTAGACTGTTTTACAGGAACTTCTTTTCGACGGCTAATAAAACGGAGGAAAGTGTACTGAAAGACATTAATAATAGGAACGCTATCCCTACAGACAAAAATTTGAAAATACTAGGACCTAGTCCTAGTCAACAATGGCTTTTCTAAAGGTAATTCTCTCTGACACTTTAATCTTTTTCTTCTCCTACCACCCCTATTATTATTTTTTCATTTTATTTTATTGCAATGCTGCAGTTTACAGAGAACATACACCTAAATATGACTATATAACAATCAGTGTTCAGCTCTTGGAGGTTGGGTGTGTACCCAGGATACAGCACACATTTCCTCTCTGAACTACGACACTGAGGGCTGCGCTGAAACAGGAAACTGGCCGCGTGGGACTTTAGTTTTTCCAATGAGTTCCTCGCCCACCTCCTTTAAGAACTTAAGTGCACATTAACCCAGGCATGTGCAATAATAAGATATACATCACAGGCTTAGGACTCTTATGAAATTTAGGAGGAGGTGATTTGGGCTTAGTCTCCCGGACAGGCACCCAATTTATGTGACAAGAAAATGGATGTTAGTGCAGTCTCTCTAGGGCAGATGAAATGCCAGTCACTAAACAAACAAAAAGCAAAAAAAGTAAAAGAAAAATGTTTAAGACTGCTATTTGTCTTCACTGTGAGATAACTGTAGGATTTGACAGAGAAAAAAACATAAAAATACTTTTCTTATGAAACATTACTTAAAACAATCTACAAACAAAAAAATAATATCCAGGCATGGCTTTAATACAACGTGTACAAAACTAACAATATGAACAATCAAATTTACGTTACGTTAATGTGGAATAAAATATTGTACTGGAATACTATGAGCTAGACTGCATAAACCTGTTACCAAAGCGAGATATTGTAATGGTAAATGCACACCATAACCCATTTCCCCCTTTCCCTTTTCCCCTTCCCCCTTCCCTTTCTCTTCTCCTTCCCTTCTCTCCCTCCTTTTGGGTCATCCCTGTCTTTGTCACGGTCTAACCCTCGGGGTCATAAACAGCTTGAAGCCACTTGCTCCCCTCGCTCTCCGTCCATCTGTCCAGTGACGAATTGAAAATAGTACCCCAGGGCCAATAAACTTGTGATCTCAAGTTACACGTGGGTGCCCCAGCCGGCAGTCCCTCAGGAAAGTTGTTGGTGTCTTCCCAGTTTTTGGAGTTTTCTGTCAAGAGGAATTGACCCTTATGGTCAAGCCTGATCCGGATTGGTAAAGACATGTAGGCCTGTGGAGGCGGGGCCTCACAGGGTAGTGCCTGCCCATGCCATTGGCCTGTTTTTTTTTTTTTTTTTTGAGATATATACAAGAGTTGTTACATTCTTGTACAGCCACTAGTACGCGGAGCGTTTCGGCAGGTCCCTGGAATACGATCCCCTGCCGCGAAGAATCGTTTTTTCATCCAGTACACATTTTACTGTTGCGTTAAACAGAGGCTACAGTAAGGATTGCGCCTAGTAAATCCTCCCCGGCCAGGATACGAACCCATGACATAGCGCTCGCGGAACGCCAGGTGAGTGTCTTACCACTACACCACGGAGACTAGTTTCTAGATCACCTAGTTATGTTTATCCATTGGCCATAGGCTTGGGATAGGCGGAGTTAATTTGGGCCTAGGAACTAAGGGGTGGAAGCCTGTCCCACTGGTAAGCATTTTTAATAAAGAATAGTCAGTGTGTCTTGGGAGTGTGGTGGAATAAAGGGGGCAAGCCCGCATCCAAGGGGGCTGAGGGCAGCCATCAACATCTTGGCCTTAGTGCAGTTATTTAAGGTATTGTGCACTTGCTTTCATGTCCTCAGTAGATATCCATTGTGCCTCTAGGGGAATAGAATAGGGTATATATTCAAATTGTCTAAATTACATGATCATACAATAAATTATAACTTGTCCAGTGGTATTCACTTAACTTCCCTTTGATATATTTCTCTACTTTGTCATTTTTATGTGTTGAATTGGAAACCCCCATGTTCTCCTCCATTTAATAAATATTAAAGTTGCCCTTGGATTTAAATAAGTAAATTAAGCAAACTAATTCCCAAATTGATTACTGATTCCTTGCCTTCCTGGGGATTCGGTGATAGATACATTCGGTATGGTTGGATGGAAGGTGGTGGCAGTGTTAATGATTTATATTATTTTTTTTAATCAAACCCTTGTTCTGGATGTACCTTCCTCATTTAATATTCCTCTTATATGTGGCAGTCCAGTGAGGGGTCATACTGGACTGTAACAGTGTTAAGCTGGGGTATTGAGTGAAGAGAGAACAGAGCGATTACAATGGGTTCAGGGTTATTACAATAGAGGCAGCGGTTATACAATGGTAGCAGCGGTGTTTCAATAATTTCTTGACGATTATTGAAGCCTCACCGTCTGTCCGTTCGGTTGCTGCTGTGTGGAGAGTGCAGCCGGGGCCATGAGACAGAGTTGACGGTAATCCTATGTGGTGCGATTCGAATAGAGTAGGCGATTCTAGGGTCGTGAGGGGCTGGTGAGTTTAATTACAGGCACTTAGTGTATGCGCTAGCAGGCAGTTAAGTGTGGAGGCCGCCTTGGGTAGTTGGAAGGGTATTATTTTTCTCGACCCTCTGCAACTACGGACAAGGGTGCTGCGTGGTAGGTTTGCAGCAACAATTCGTAGGTTTCGAATTGTCGGGGCGGGGAAGTATTAGGATGTAATTATTATTCCCGAGGGCGTGTTAGGCGACCCAATTGCTAGATTTTTACGGTACAGCCATGAAGGTATCAAGAGTTCACCGAGGGATGGCCTAGTAGATTCTCTAGCAACGGAATTACAGTGTGTCGGAAGTTAGATCCGTCGGTTGTTCCGCTATCTAGTCTACCGTTGACCGCGAAGGACGGGATTATTTGGTACTGTGGGGATCTAGGTGGATGTGGTTACCAAGGCTTGGAAAAAGCGACAGGGCGGGCCGGGACGGGACGGTTATAGGTTAAATCGAGAATTTCTTAAGTACTAAATTGAGTTACCTATATTAAGTTCCCTTTCAGGTTAAGTATCCTTCGTTAGTTAAGTGTTCCCCCTTGTTTAAGTAATTCTCGTATATAAGTGTATTATTTTTCTAAGTATTTGTTGTACATTTTAAGTCTGGAGTTTTTGTTTCATGGTGTGCAGTATTAATTTCTTGAGAGAATTACTAAGGTGAGTGTTTTACTGTTTTCAAGTGAAGTGCAGTGCAGTGCATTAAAGTGAAATCAGTGAAAGACTTAGTGAAAGTCGTAGGAAAATTTTTTGTGATGACATTTTCAAAGTCGCTCGGAAAATCTCAGTTTTGGGAATAACTTCTAGTTTTGTGTCTAGCCATACGATCATCGGGTCGTCAGTGTTAATTCAAGTGTGCGATATTAAAGTGATCCGAGTAAGAACTTTGAGAGACCAAAAGTCGATTTTTGGTCATTTAAGCGAATTAGCGTCGTGACTGAATTTTCTAGCGGTTCTCAGCGCCCAGCGTGGCAGCGCTCAGTAATTGTTTGCACTCAACCAAGTGTCTAAGTGTCTCGCGAGTAGTATATTCAGTTCAAGTGATAAGCAAACTACACGTCGGTATCTAATTTATAATTTTGAGAAAAGAATACTTGGTCAATTAACAATTAGTGCGGAGACTACTTTCTGAGGATTCGGCTTCATGACAGTGTGCGCGTTTTTAATTTTTGTATACTTACCAACGAGTCCAAGTGGTTAGCAAGTGGCGGTCTAGTACTTATTCACCTACGCGCCAGTACTTAATTTATAATTTTGGGAAAATAATTACTAATTTTTAATTAAGATTCAGCGCGACTCGGTAGCTGTGAGTGTCGCGGCTATCAGTGTTAATTTCTCAGTATTCTACTACGCGACCGGCGGTGACCCAGTGTATGCTATGTAAACATCGAGTTTATTCAGTAACGTAAATAAGTAATTTATCATTAATTTTTGTTTAATTAAAAATACTTATAATTATATCTGAGCGCCGTTGTCAGCTCGGGTGTTAAGAATTAAATAATTGTTGAAGATATAAACATCGCGCCAGTGTTAAATTAACGATAACGTCATTCATTTCTAGCGCGCCTAAGATTTACAAGGAAAATTTGAGAAATTCAGTTAACGTTAAGTTTTGTATTAATTGTGCGCTGGTTAACGAGACTTAGATTATTTTTATAAAGGAAACAGAGTTTAAACTAAATTATTTACAATAAATTCAGTGTAGTTCCTTTCGCGATAATATTCACTGTAAAATTTCAGTATATTTGTTCAAGAATGCGGTAATTATCAATATTTTTTTCTAATTTATATTGGTCTTGTATTTAGAGACAAGAAATTCTTACTTAATTTTTTTTATGTAATTGCGTTACCAGTCATCTTTGAGTGTGAAATATAATGGAAATTAATTACATTTTTCAAGTTTATTCTAGTAGTTCGATCATTTAATAATTAACGTAACCTTTTTATGTGGTTTTTAATTGTGCATGTTTTTTTTATTCAACATCGTATACAGTGGTTTTTCACAAGTAATAAATGGTAGTCGATGCCGTCGTGTATTTTATCTGTTTGCGTAGTTATTTTACGAATGGGAGACGAGGTTAATAAGACACGATAAATCCATTCATTGGTGGAGTGTGGTCAGCGAGACTCTGACGCCGACAGCTGTCATCGTCTGTCAACAGGCGTAGGTGATTTATGGTTTTCACTGGGGCTGTGGAACGAGGTTAACGACGTGAATGAAGGGTAGTTCCGGTCTAGATGTTCAGGAGGTTTAACGTAAAAGGTTAGGGTATACCTTCGGAGATTATTGAGCGAGTGATTAGTTGTTGAGATCGGGGTTGTGTTAAAATTTCACCGGAATCGCTTTTCGGGATCAGAACTTTGCCTGTTTTCCCCAGGTAGGGTCGGGTTGTGGGGTTTAGCGAGAATATGTCGTGTGATAAGTACATGAAGCTCAGGAGTAAAGGTATGGTAGACGACGAGGCTACCGGGGGAGCACCATCGACAGACCCTCACCTGGTGGGGGCAGTACAGACGTTAGCCCTTTGATGAGGGACCCCAAGCGGACCCCACTGGGGGACAAGCGAACCCCACGGGGGGAGTAACGAATCCGGGTGCCCAAGGGGCGGCAGCCCTGGACGAAAGCAGGATTTCGTTGGGGGGCTCTTGCTCAGCCGACATCACGATGATTGGTGAGGCGATAGGAAGTGATGGGGTTGGGGCCCCCACTATTAGAACATCCACCCCAGTTGTACAAGGAGTTCCCGGGGATGATGCCATTGCGGGTTCTCGAGGCCTGACGGTTTCTGGGCTTACGAACGTACACACACCACCCCCACAACCCCAACAACTACAACAGGTACAACCCGACGCACAACAACAATCCCTACATATGCTACTTCAGTTAATACGGGTACAATAGGTTGCACAACAACAACACGTACACCAGGTTACACAACAACAACAACAGGTACAACAGGTTGCACAACAACAGGTACAACAGGTTGCACAACAACAAGAAGTACAACAGGTTGCACAACAACAACAACAGGTTACACAACAACAACAAGTACAACAGGTTACACAACGACAACAACAACAGGTTACACAACAACAACAACAACAACAGGTTGCACAACAACAGGTACAACAGGTTGCACAACAACAACAACAAGTACAACAGGTTACACAACAACAACAACAGGTACAACAGGTTACACAACAACAACAACAAGTACAACAGGTTGCACAACAACAACAACCACAGGTACTACAGATGCTGCTACAGTTACTCCAAGGACAGAACGGTTCACAACACTCACACAATCAACAACAGGGTCAACAACCACCTTAACAGAGTATTACCTCCACTAGTTACTCACCTGGGGTAGCCCCTTGGTCACTGGGGAATCCCTTCTCATCCCACTCCCAATCCAACCCGTCCTCGCAAATTTCATAAGTCAATATTGACTTATTGAATATGTGCATAGTTGACATACTTAACATAATAGTTTCCCTTGAAAATCTTCATAGAAAACACCGACCTTACCTAACCTTGTTAGTATGTTAAGATAAGCATCTTATTGCTTCGTAATTACAATTATTACCTAACCTATACCTATAATAGGTTAAGTAACAATTGTAATTACGAAGCTATAAGATGCTTATTTTAACATACTAACAAGGTTAGTTCAGGTCGGTGTTTTCTATGAAGCTTTTCAAGGGAAACTATTATTTTAAATATATCACCTATGCACGCAACTAATAAGTCAATATTGACTTATTAAATTTGCGAGGACGGGTTGCCCAATCCCAATCCTACACCCAACCCCTCATAGTTCCTTCCCCCCCTGGTCAGGCACCTCCTTACACTCCAAGCACACCGTCCTATAGACCGGGACTTGTGGCGTCACTCCCGAAGTTGTCCTTGCCAAGGTTAAATTGTCCTGAGCTCCCATCGAATAAAGTGGAACGCAACCGTTGCATGGAAAATTGGTTGTGGGCGATGGATTCGGTGTTAGCCGCGGCTCCTGATGATGAAACTAAAATTAATCTGGCCACTGGGGCATGTGTGGGTCGCGACGGGCCCCTGAGGAATTCAGACATTTGGTGACGTGGCCACATTTCGTGAAGGCCATCAAGGACCGATTTAAGGCAAAGATTACTAAAGAAGAGGCTCGTCGCTACTTAACGTCACTTCAGAGGGATAAAGGCACTCACTTGAAAGATTTTGGTGCCTTCCTTAGGACTAGGATAGGCGATCTTACTCAGGAGTTGGGTTACGATGCGCAGCAGGAGGAACGGTTTGCAAAGCAGTTATTTTGTAAGGCCTTGCCCGCTCATCATGTATCTGGGATCATGTATCCCTGCCCGTTGAACTAGGTGCTCAGGCAGGATTTCCTTCACCAAGTTGTCAGACGCCACTGAAGAGGACAGGAACGCTGGTACAGCAATTTGTGTTGCTGTGCACATGCCGAGGCCCCCCCCCCCCGAGTCTGACAGGAAGGGAGGCCTGTTTCCACTGTGAGTCGCTGAGAGAAAGGTTGAGGGCTTTTTCTAGCATTGATTTCAGCAAGCTGTCGTACTTTTCTAATTTAATATTATTGAAAGATGGCGATCATCTAAGAAAGTAGGTCAGCCTGGGGAGGGACAAGCATCTGGTGATGAGGTAAAGTGCATCATGAGCATCGATGTCTTCAATCCTCTCGTTCATCCTTTTCAGGTCAATGATCTTCTTACCAAGGACCTCGTCGATGGCATTCCCTCCAAGAGGAGCTCCTAGAAGTGTGCTGTCCTCAGGGTTCGTTATGTGAATGTCAGGCAAAACAACTATTATTTGCTCTATTATGTGCTGGTTGGTGGAGGTTATTTCGCACTTGGAAGAGTTCAGGGTGAGGCCTAGACTTGCTCCTTGCTCCTGAATTATTCTTATGTCATCCAAGAGTGAGTCTGGTGAGCCAGCTAGAGTACCACCGTCCAAAAACCAAATGTTGAGCTCACTGGACAGGTTATTGGTGACTTTCTTGATGACTAGGCAGAAAAGAAAAGGAGCAAGGGGGGTCACCCTGTTGGACACCTTGTGATTCAATTTCATGTTTCCCGAAAAGCAAAGTGAGATTCTTGCTGTAACATGAGTTTACAAACGGGTAGAGGGAAGAAAAAAGGTGATGAACCGCACTGAGTACTGCATCCCTTCTAACCAGATTGAAAGCATTATTGAATTCCAGTTTTATCAGGGCTTTTTCATCCGTAATGTTGGCAATGTCCTCTCTAGCTGCATGAGCTGCTGCCTCACACCCTTGGGGAATGCCAAACCCAAGCTGTTTTGGCTTCAGCATGACTGCTGCTGCCTGACTAACTGTTCTGGCAGCAGCCTTAGTGACGAGGCGCCGGAGTGAATTGCCCATAGCTATCGGTCTGATTCCTCCATCTTTTTTCCTGAGGGCACAGAGTGAAGCACCAAAAAAGATAGGCCGTATGGTCTCTGATATGTTGCCAGCTAGACATTTGTTGACAAATCTAGTTAGTTCCAGGAGACCCTGTGCAATGTCTCCCAATGCAGGGTTGAGCATTTGTTTGATGTGGTTGAGTCTTAGTCCTGTGAACCCACCTGCTGATCCTGGGGGGAAGGATAAAGCTGCTTTATGCACCACGGATTCGAGCACACACAGGGGTTCTGCTCTGGTGACACCGACAAGAGGAACACTGTCATTATGTGGCGCTCAGAGTGGATGTTTTTTTCTCAGGGCTTGTGCTGTATCGGCGTCTCTGGTGGCAACTGTGTCCTCGCTGGTGATGACTCTGATCGCCACTATTGTGTTGCCTTCTTCTATTTTCTTGCTGACTGTTGCTCTGATTTTGGATGCCTCGGTTCTGCTATTGATACCTTTCCTGTGGTGGGTGTTTTTGGCACGGGTGGGGAGGGGTGCCTGATTGTCCTCTCTAGAAAAATTATTTATAGACATAATGACTGAGGAAGCTAGTGATTTGTCTCTCCTTGCAGGGACAGCTAGGCATATGTTACCAAACACGAGAACATTGCGCAATACTTGGATGGTTCCGGGAGAGTCATTAACCTTTTCCAAGAGGCTGGATAGTTTGGCTGCCACATACGGGCGGGCAGCTTTGGGGATGTGCTGCAAGGTTCCAACCGATGTCGCTTTGATGGCTTCTAGTAGGTTCTCAGTCGAAATGAAGCTGTTGGAGGTGTTTTCCCTGACTGCTGGTGTGGGACCTTGATTGATACTCTCTTTAGGAGGGCGCCACCTACCCAGACAATCGGTTCCGTTGTGGGAATGTTTGCTCACACCCCCGTTGGTCTTGAGACGCCCCACCTTGTCACACACTTGGCATGTGCCATACCTGACGCTGGTTGATGGCTCCTCTTAGCTGAGCCTGGCTGTCAGTCGTGACCTGCGACATCCTCGGGCGCTGGGTGGGCACTGGGTAGGCGCTGGGTGGGCGCTGGGCAGGCGGGGTCGGATGCTGGGTGGGCGCCGAGCATCTGCCCCCGCCTGCCCAGCGGAGGCGGCAGCTGGAATATCTTGCTTGTGAGAAACATTTCTCACGCCGCCCGTCTGACGCTCGCCCCCAGAATGTTACATGTAGAACTATCTTTGGAAAATCTCTGAATATTCACATCTAAAAATATTCTATTTGCAGTAAATGTAAAAGCATCAAATTTTCATTACCAAAAGGTTTTTAAATAACCTACCGGTTATCAGTAATCACTAAATGAATATATGTAGTACCTAGCTGGGTAGCGTATTAATAATGGCTGCAGTTCGTTTGTCATCTCTCAGAGCTGAAAATACTACAGAATCATTATTTTATGTTCATAACAGTGATCATTGACCAGTGTTTGTAAGGTGATACTTGACCAATGCTTGTATGGTTTGTATTATGTTCCTTGGCCTATGGTTGTACGGTGTTCCTTAACCAGTGCTTGTCTGTTTTATATGGTGATCACTGACCAGGGGTACTATTCTCTTCACTGACCAGTGCTTGTATTGTGTTCCTTGAGCAATGTTTTTATGGTTTTATGGTATTCCTTTTCCAGAGCTTGTATGGATTGTATAGGGATCCTTGAACATTGCTTGTATGGATTGTATAGGGATCCTTGAACATTGCTTGTATGGATTGTATAGGGATCCTTGAACATTGCTTGTATGGATTGTATAGGGATCCTTGAACATTGCTTGTATGATATTCCTTGACAAGTTCTTGTGTGATGCTTCACGTCCAGAGCATGTATGATGTTCTTTGCTCAGAGCATGTATGATGTTCTTTGCTCAGAGCATGTATGATGTTCTTTACACAGAGCATGTATGATGTTCTTTACACAGAGCATGTATGATGTTCTTTGCTCAGAGCATGTATGATGTTCTTTACACAGAGCATGTATGATGTTCTTTGCTCAGAGCATGTATGATGTTCTTTACACAGAGCATGTATGATGTTCTTTGCTCAGAGCATGTATAATGTTCTTTGCCCAGAGCATGTATAATGTTCTTTGCCCAGAGCATGTATAATGTTCTTTGCCCAGAGCATGTATAATGTTCTTTGCCTAGCATGAATGATGTTCTTTGTCTAGAGAATGTATGATGTTTGTTGCCCAGAGCATGAATGATGTTCTTTGCCCAGAGCATGTATGATGTTCCTTACTCAGAGCATGTATGATGTTCCTTACTCAGAGCATGTATGATGTTCCTTACTCAGAGCATGTATAATGTTCCTTACACAGAACATGTATGATGTTCCTTGAGCAGGCTATATACTCGCGGGCTTTTCCTTCCCCTGACTCGCTATCCCCTTCTCTTCCTGCAGCTTTACCGTGGCAGCCTCGCAGGATCTACATCCTGCCTGCTCTCTGGCTTCTGGCCACCCTCATCCTGAGCAACGTCTACCGGTCCAACCTAATGGCCATGCTTATCCTGCCCAGGATCCGCCTGCCCTTTGACAACATTGAGGAACTGGCAGCCAGCCACATCCCTCTCTTTGTCGCCGAGAACAACGCCATCCATCAAGTCATAATGGTTCGTTGAGGGGAACCTCCTATTTGAAAAGTGGTCCACTGGGTATGGTGTTCATTTACCAATGTTTTTATGGTTTAATGGTATTCTTTTTCCAGTATTCCATTAAGGTTTGTGGGAGATTCTTCAGTAGGACAACTGCCTGTGAAACTTACATGTAAAACAATGATACGAGTGAGATCAAGTGGTCCTTAAGACGTAGATTGGACGCAGGGACGAAAATGGAATACTGGTTTCTGAGAAATAGAAGCTTTAACGTTCAGTGGAAGGAGAAGGTTGGGGCATTGGTCTGTGAGAGGTCGTAGATTAGTGTTAAATGGAAGGAGGATGGGACACTGGTCTATGGGAAGTCGTCGGTTAGTCTTAAATAGGAGAAGGATGGAACACTGGTCTGTAGGAGGTGGTAGGTTAATATTTAATTAATGAGAGAAGGATGAGACAGTGGCCTGTGTGAGGTAGTAGAAGAATGTGTCATGGAAGGAAGATTGATCACTGGTCTGTAATGGAATAATGCTTAATGTGAGGGAAGTGAAACAATGGTTTGGGAGCTGGTCGGCCGAGCGGACAGCACACTTGACTCGTGATCCTGTGGTCCCGGGTTCAATCCCGGGCGCCGGCGAGAAACAATGGGCAGAGTTTCTTTCACCCTATGCCCCTGTTATCTAGCAGTAAAATAGGTACCTGGGTGTTAGTCAGCTGTCACGGGCTGCTTCCTGGGGGTGGAGGCCTGGTCGAGGACCGGACCGCGGGGACACTAAAGCCCCGAAATCATCTCAAGATAACCATCTCAAGATGGTTTGTGGGAGGTAGTAGGATAATGTTTCACGGGACCAGGATGAGACATAAAATGTGGAGGGGGTTTCCGGGTCTATATCTCTTCTTTCATTTCAACTCAATCAACGCACTAAGCAGTGGTGACATCAATACACATCGTGAACGTACTCTGCGATGTAGGTATTGTTGAATTGCTCTTGAAAAATTCACCCAACCACACTGACGCTTCCTACACTGGTGTGGGAGCTGTACTGATGCAATAGCATGATGGTATGGTATGGCCCGTCGCTTACTACAGTCGCAAGCTGAGCAACGCTGAGCTACGATACCCGACTGTTGAGGGAGAATTATTAGCAGCTGTGGTAGGAGTCAAGAAATTCTACCAGTATGTCCACGGGAAGCACTTCACCTTCCAGGTAGACCACCAACCATTCAGTCGTCTCGGTACCCTTAAGAATGCTAATCCTCGTATTATGCAGTGGGCTCTGTTCTTACAGCAGTTTAAGTTCGAAGTCGAGTACATCAAAGGAGCTGACAATGTGGGTGCTGAGCCAATCGGAGATGAGGGAAGACCTGTCAGCAAGTGGATCAAAAGTGATGAACAGATCAACTCCAAGCAATGAAAAACAAGAGGAAACAATTACTAACTCGCCGGTAACTAATTCCCAGAATGTTGCAGATGTGTCTTGCTCGACACAGACCGTGAGTCTTCAACCTTTATGGAACAGTCTTCACCCATTATGGAACAGTCTTCACCCATTATGGAACAGACTTCACCCATTATGGAACAGACTTCACCCATTATGGAACAGACTTCACCCATTATGGAACAGACTTCACCCATTATGGAACAGACTTCACCCATTATGGAACAGACTTCACCCATTATGGAACAGACTTCACCCATTATGGAACAGACTTCACCCATTATGGAACAGACTTCACCCATTATGGAACAGACTTCACCCATTATGGAACAGACTTCACCCATTATGGAACAGACTTCACCCATTATGGAACAGACTTCACCCATTATGGAACAGTCTTCACCTATTATGGGACAGACTTCACCCATTATGGAACAGTCTTCACCCATTATGGAACAGACTTCACCCATTATGGAACAGTCTTCACCCATTATGGGACAGACTTCACCCATTATGGGACAGACTTCACCCATTATGGAACAGTCTTCACCCATTATGGAACAGTCTTCACCTATTATGGGACAGACTTCACCCATTATGGAACAGACTTCACCCATTATGGAACAGTCTTCACCTATTATGGGACAGACTTCACCTATTATGGGGCAGACTTCACCCATTATGGAACAGTCTTCACCCATTATGAAACAGACTTCACCCATTATGGAACAGACTTCACCCATTATGGAACAGTCTTCACCTATTATGGAACAGTCTTCACCTATTATGGGACAGACTTCACCTATTATGGAACAGACTTCACCCATTATGAAACAGACTTCACCTTTTATGTGATAATATCCAGGTCTTTACGAAAGAGACTTTTAATCGCTGCTACCACCTTCCCTAATACCCATGTAATTAAGTTAATTTGTTAGTACTCAAATCGTACGACTATTGGGATATAGCCAATCACAGTCGAGTAGGCCTCTGGCGTCATTTCCTACAAAGCTGGTAGTGACCATTCTGGGGACAAGGTCAGTTTTCGTTAGCTTTAGATGTATGTGCTTGTTTGGTTGTAGAGAATACACAGTAGTTCACTTCAGTAGATTACTGAGTAAAGGCAACAAGGTATATATTTCTGGCCCGCCGAGGTCCTACCTACTCTGGTCTGGTGAGAATACTGACCTTGCCTCCAGAGCTGTCACTACCAGCTCTGTTGGGAATGACGTCAGAGACCTACTCTACTGCGATTGGCTATATCCCAACCGTCATACAATTTGAGTACTAACAAATTGACTGCGGGGAAAAGGACCAGCCAATCGTGGCATAAATCAAGAATGAGGATACCAAATTAAATGAAAAAGGTGGAATAGAGTTAATGTAAATCGAGAATGAGGATCCCAAGTTAAATGAAAAAGGTGTAATAGAGTTTATGTTAAGTGCGGTTTAAATCAGATAAGGAAGAATATTTATTATGAGGCTGGCTGGTGGAACCACAGGAAACTTACAACACATAACACAGGATCGTGGATTCAGAAAAAACAGTGAAGGAAGGAATTGGTTAAAAACCTTAAAATAATTAAATTCGTTTATTAAAACAAACTGTGAAATGTAATCCTACATATTGTTCCTAACCTTGAGGTAATGATATGACACTAGCTCGTACTTGAACTCAAATAGACTTTACCTTATCCAACAAAGTCTTCGGCTAGATGTTAGGCCTGCCTCACCTGGATAAAGAATGTTCACTCCAAATCGTTTCTGACCGCACTGACCCTGACCTAGGTCGCCTCTCTAACAAGCGAGCAAGCAAGCTGGCATAACCATGTTGCCATCCATCAATAAGAGTACTAATTATAAAAACTGACTCGTATGCAACTGGCAACTTAACGTGACTGAATCCTTATTTCAAAATAATGGTTATTTACATTGATAATTGAACAAGGGTACTATCTAATATACTATGGACTAATAACATGAATTTTTATAAATTAATGAATTAAAAACGCATGGAACAGAGGCGTTTTGCTTAGCCGTGCAGTCTACAACTGCATGGCTAAGCTGACCTGCGATGACTCATATACAACATTTTCATTTATCATTGACCAAAACTAATTATCAAAGCTAACTCCTATGCACTTGGCCCACTTAAAGGACTGATGTTTATTCTCCAATGATGTTAATAACATAGGTACTTGAGCAAAGTTAATTATTGCGAACAATATAGAAAAGTAACATGGATTCTCTAAATTAAGGGATTAAAACCAAGAGAGGATGTGTAGCCGCCTTCCCTAATCACACGATCGCTAATCGTTTGTTGAGCTCCTGGCAGTAGGAGGAACCCTAAACTATGTGCTCCTTCAAGAGGAGGGGATCAAGCAAGCATTTATGTGTGAAACCAGCTGGACGACTTTATGTATTAAAGTCAGGATAAGAAGAAGCCTTGTGAGGCAGTCCTATAGCGATTTTTGTGGGTGGCCTGTGTGAGCCCCATTGTTGTGGACCAGGACTTGAGCGTCCCTACATCAGAGAATTCTGCGGTAAGCTCATATAACAGTTATTACAGCGGTTGCCTGTGTTTGGTCGTGTGCCAGTGATCATGGCAAATGTTATATGTGTAAGACATATATTTTATATGACAGTGAACTTAATAAGAGAGTAGAGATAAGAGAACATGCTGGAGGGAGCAGCGATACGTCTATCCTCACCGAATGTCAGTGGATGACTGAGGGGGAAGCCCGCCGGCGGCGGCGGCCAGCAACGTTTCGGGGCAAGTCCCAGGTGGACCCGCCAAGATGGGGGAGGACTGTCGCGGCAACGCATTAGTGTTTAAAGAAATATCGGATGGGGGAGTTTTATTTTCTGTGAAAACATTTAATTATGTTTTAGTAGGGAAACATTTTTATTGGCATAGCAATGGAATTGCAGGTTTGTTTGGGAAGGAGTTCGAGGAGAAACTTCAAATTTAGAGAAGAAGTTAATGGAGAAACTTCGAGGGTAGAGAAGAACTTAATGGAGGAACTTCGAGGCTGGAGAAGAAAAGTATGCTGAAACGTTGGTAGAGTGGAAACTCCATAGTGAGGAGTTGATATCAAGCAGTATAGAGGAGCTTACACGTGTCTCTGTGGAATCAGTGTTGAAGCGTCACTGATGTTGGATTAGGACTTCGTTGTCCAGCAGATTGGGAGAACTGCATAAGTGCTTTTCTAATATTTTGGAGAACCTAGATATATATATATATATATATATATATATATATATATATATATAATATATATTATATATATGGTAGTGAGCTCTAGGAGCAGAATAGAGGTTCATTGCGGACAAATGATGTATAAGGGGAGTCCTTGAATGCTTATTGGCATGTAAGATGCAGTGTAAGGTAAGAGATTGATTTTCTTTTGTTGGGGAATATTTATGTAGAGGTTTCTGGTGGTTCAGCCCCAAGCTGAGTTTCATATACCTTAAGGGCTGAGGATACAATATTGTTGAAGCAGAATTTCAACCCCATTTAGTGAGGGAGTAGTAAGAGGTAAGCCAAGAGTTGGGCAGCCACTTGATATGGACAATTGAAGCCAGGATATGATATTGGATTGCCACAGGGTTGTAATAGGTTAGAGTGTTATGATAATATTCAATTTTTTAATGCATGTATGTATATGGCTTTATTGTACATTAAATGTAGATGTTAACTGGCTTTTGCTTTGTCCTGGTGAGGATTCCAGAAAGCGGCAGAGAGAGAGAGAGGGTCATAGCTGCGAACAGGGGTGTCAGAAAATACTAATTCATGAAAAGGGAATTTAGGAGATCATTCCAATCAAGGAGAGAGTGGGGAGTCACAGCGGCTTGAGTAGGGTGTGTGCACAAGACAATGAGGCCAGTGTTGGAGCTGCACCCCAAAATATATGATGCTGAACCCCTCTCCAAGATCAAGAGGCGTACAGGCTGATCTCATAGGTAAATTACAGCACCCCAGTGTCCATTGCTGGTCGACCAATGGTAGCGGGAGTGTGGCTGCCGTGGTCGGCTGTTTTCCATCAGGGACTATTGGGGACGTTGTTCACCTGTACACAAGTACCAGTCTTGTGCAACAATCTGAACTCTCTTTTGGAGGTGTTATGTTAATCTCTTGCTACGGCAGTAGATCCTGCCTATTCCTTTACTGCCTATTCTACAACAACAATACGTGCTCAGAAGCTGTATCTAGACAAGACACTGCCCCCCTCCACCATCAAATATCCGAGACACCTGCTGTCTGGGGCCAACTCTACTCACCGGTCGACCAGCCTAACCACTTGTTTAAGACTGTCGGCGATAGTTACCTGCACATCAGCGCCATCTACATTAGGCCTGGCCGCATATATAAACAGCTCACCACGGCCAGTCCTCAGAATACTGTTCGTGCTCTCAAAGCAGTAACATATACTATCGCCTTCCCAGGAGACAGTAGATGAATACAGCTATTGTGTATTGTATTGTTTTGCACCTCTTTTTGCCATTAATGTAACTGTCACATGTTTATATTCATTGCATTTTATATTGTGGTATTGCCAAGTGGATAATGGAATTTGTTTTATTTGTTAATTAAGTAAATTTGTTTATATTAAATATTTACAGTTTTTTCATTCTTTTAAATTTTTCACCCACAGCTCTCTCACAGAAAAGATGTCAGAAGCAGTCTTATTTACTTTATTTTTACTTTTTTATGTGATTGGCACACCACCAGCCAGAATAGCCACTAATCTATTCTTTCACTTTTACGTCACAGAGGGGTTAAGGCCTAAAAGCCCTAATCCCCTCAGGGCAGAACACTTCACCCATTATGGAACAGTCTTCACCCATTATGGAATAGACTTCACCCTTTATGGCACAGACCTTGCCCATTATGGCACAGATTTCACCATTATGGCACAGTCTCCAGCCATTATGGAACACCTAGCAGCATCACCAGTCTTGCTCAGCTCTCAAGTGGCAGTGAGGCCCTTGGAGCTGCCTCCTAATTCCCCTCGGGAGTCACGTGACCTCGGCTCTAGCTTCAATTGGCGAGATGACACGAAACTTAGCCGATCAAATAACAAACTTGTATCACTGACCCCTTGACTGGTTGTACTCAAGTGACTGCCAAAATCTTGACATCATGATGTCATATATGAAAATCACATCCTGGGTAGCCCCTCGAAATTACAATATATTAAAATTCACTTTAAATATTCTTCACAATTCGGTGTAGATTAAACTAAAAGTTATTTTCAGTCGACTCACATGTTTATAAAGTTCTCTGTGTGCATCTTTAAACCAGGAAGAATGGTAATAGGACGACTGCACCGTAACATATGCTTTGGTGAAGAATAGTGGCCTACAGATGCAGAAACAGTGTTGTACTGGAGATAAATAGTGCTGTACTGGAGCATAAACAGTGCTGTACAGGGGCATAAACAGTGCTGTACAGGGGCATAAACAGTGCTGTACAGGGGCATAAACAGTGCTGTACTGGGGCATAAACATAGTGTTGATCTGGAACATAAATATAGTGGGTGTATTGTAGTGTAAACATTGAGTTGTACTGGAGCATAAAATTAGTATTGTATAAACATTGTGTTGTACTTGAGCATAAAACATTGCGTTGTACTGGAGCATAAACTTACTGTTGTAATGCAGCATAAACATTATGTTGTACTGGAGCATTAACATTGTGTAGTACTGGGACAGAAACAGTGTTGAACTGTGGCAGAAACAGTGTTGAACTGTGGCAGAAACAGTGTTGAACTGTGGCAGAAAACAGTGTTGAACTGAAACAGAAAGTGTTTTTCAGGGGCAGAAACCGTGTTGTACTGGAACAGAAATAGTATTGTACTTAGGTAAAAACATTGTTCTACTGGATCAGAAACAGTCTTGAATTGTCCAGAAACAAAGCGCATGCCAACCAAGAAGTGAATCACGTGAAGAGTGTTACAAATAGATGAAGCTGTTCAGTTTTGAGAAGCAAAGAAAAAGTTGTTGAAGTACATATACATGGTCAAATATATTAACAAAGGTAATGTAAGTCTTGATTCAGACAAGTACTGTGTTAAGTAATTCCCGCATAACAGTGGAAAGCTGCCTCTTCCTACCGCCCTCAACACCAGCATGCTACGATACTTCTCTACAACATCAAAAACCTCCAGCCAGAGGTCTGGAAAACTCCACCAAGGACCCTCTACCCTGTCCCGAGAGCCAAACACGCCAGGTGTGCGCCAGTGACTTGTTCGTCTCTTGCGATTGCCCCGCTCCTGTGCCAGGTAAGTCTCCTACGGGCTCACCATAGCCCGTGCTACTTGGAACTTTTTGTTCCAAGTAGCTGAATCCTAAACAACAACAACAATGACTCCAGCAACTGTTACAACGTTGACCCAAATATTAGAGTAACAAGGATATCGCGAATAAATGAACTCAATTACGGGCTCATATAGCCCGTGCTACATGGACATTTCATTCCGAGGAGCTAAATCTAAAATAACATCAACAACAGACCCCAGCGACAACTTTACGGTCTCACAGAGCTCGTGCTACTGGAACTTCTTGTTCTGAGTCGCTGAATCTAAACATCAAACAACGACCCCCAAGGACTTTACAGGCTGACTGTAGCCCGTGCTATATACTTTCGTTCTGAGTAGCTAAATCTAAAACAACAACAACCCAGCAACTGGAATACTCCTGGTGTNTCTTGTCTTTAGATTATATTCTTGAAGTAACAGGAACCACCTGGTTAACCTCTGATTCGCGTGCTCCATCCTGCTCAGGAACTCCAGGGATTATGATCTGTATACACAGTAACTTTGTGTCCCCCCCACTTACGTATACCTCAAAATGCTTTAATGCCAGGACCCATGCCAATGTCTTCTTCTCGACCGTACTGTATGATCTCTGATGCTTGACAAACTTCTTCAGAAAAAGACACAAGACGTTATTTCATCGTTCTGCTGTGTCAATACAGCTCCGGTCCCAACATCACTGGCATCCACAAACAACGCAAACGGTGCTCCAAATCCGGCGATACTAACACAGGCGCCTCAGTCAATAATATCTTGGTTTTCCCAAACGCCTCTTGCGCTATTCCATTCCATTCCCACTTCTTATTCTTAGACAACAAACTTGTCATAGGAGCGACTACAGTGGAAAAATTCTTACAGAACTTCCTATTTCCGATCATTCCTAAGTACCCTCAACAACTCTTTCTTTTCCTTTGGGTACCGGGAAATTATCGCTTGTTTCACCCTTCGATCGCACTGGAGCAACTTCACATTTACCACATAACTTAGGTACTCCAGTCGAGCTCTTCCGAACTCACTCTTCGCCAAGTTAATTGTCATATTGGCCCCTCTCTAATCGGATGAACAAATCCAGTAGTCTATGTACATGCTCTTTCCAGGAGTCTGCAAATACATCAATGTCGTCAATGTATACTGCACAACCCACTGCACCTTGCAACACCTGGTGCATCACCCGTTGAAAGCACGGTCTTCCTCTAAGTGACCCAACTTCTCTTTCACCTTGGTTAGGCTTTCCATGTTGGACACCTTCGCTCCATTAGCCCTCTCATAACTTAATGTCTTCCTCCTCCGTTTCCTCATCTTGCATTCCACACTCAAGAGTTAGACATTTATTGTCTGTACCTTCTCTGTCGTCCTCATACTTCGGTTCGTCGTCCTCACTCTTCAGTCTGTAGCTATCATACTTCACTCTCTCGTCATCATACTTCACACTCTGGTCATCAAACTTCACTTTCTCGTCATCATACTTCACACTCTGGTCATCAAACTTCACTTTCTCGTCATCATTCTTCACTCTCTCGTCATCGTCGACGAACCCTTCTTTCATCTCCACATTAATCTGTGACTTCATCTTCTTCGACTTCCGTCGAACCTTTAAATTTCCTCTACTCTTCCATGCTCGCATTATCATTATCCTTCTCTTTTCCCGTTTTGCTCTACTTCACTCAAACATATGTTCACTAATTATTCTCCTTCAATTCTTCCTCGTTCCCTCTAAGCTTCCTTCAACCATCCCTGATGACTGTTGTAACTCAAGTAATGTCACGACGTCATGCTAGCTTCACGTCACGTTGCCAAAAATCGTCATTTCATTCCATGTCACTTTCATCAGACGTGCATCCTTCGCTCGTATTCTTAAATTACTCAATGACGTTTATTATATATTTTCTTCCTGAGCTCTTAATCTCAGGTCCGGAAAGTAGACTAACACTCACTGGGTAGACTCGTTCCACCAGGCTACATGGGGTCATAACAATACTTACTCATATTTGTCCTTGGTCAGTGTATATCTACTCATATTTGTCCTTTGTTAGTGAATACTTACTCATATTTTTCCTTGGTCAGTGAATACTTACTCATACGTGTCCTTCTCAGTGTATGCTTACTCATACTTGTTCTTGGTCAGTGTATGCTTACTCATACTTGACCTTGTCTATGTATGCCTACTCATACTTGTCCTTGTCTGTGTATGCTTACTCATATTTGTCCTAGATCAGTGTATGGTTACTCATACTTGTCCTTGTCTGTGTATGCTTACTCATACTTGTTCTTGATCAGTGTATGTTTACTCATACTTGTCCTTGTCTGTGTATGCTTACTCATATTTGTCCTAGATCAGTGTATGTTTACTCATACTTGTCCTTGTCTGTGTATGCTTACTCATATTTGTCCTAGATCAGTGTATGTTTACTCATACTTGTCCTTGTCTGTGTATGCTTACTCATATTTGTCCTAGATCAGTGTATGGTCACTCATACTTGTCCAGGGTCATGGTATGCTTTCTCATAATATCCTTAGTGAGTGAATGATTACTCATACTTGGTAAGTGTATGTTTACTCATACATGTCCTTGGTGAGGCTATATTTTAAACTGCTAATTTCGTTTTGTATTTTTCCATTCTTATTAAGAATGAAGCACATAATTACTATCTTTCGTACTGCGAGGCTCTTGCAGCTGTTCTTCCCTAACTCTGCTATGTTAAGAAATAACTAACGCTCGACCCAGCACTAACTGCTATGTTACCAAGTAACTAACACTCGACTCAGCCCTAACTCTGCTATGTTACCAAGTAATTAACACTCGATGTTTCATGAACATTTTGAATATGAAACGACAGTTTATGTTCCTCTTTCTACAGGATATTATTAAATGATATCTAGGACATTTTCCATTTACTTACTTTTTTAAGTCTTGATTATTTCTATACTATTCCATTTAGGCATATTCTGGCATAGATGAAAGCAAATTAGTTGGTATCAAATCTTGGAGGTGAATAAAGCATACGAAAGTTTTAGTCCGACTCTGCATATAACATCACAAATATAAGTAAAATTATTATATATATAACAATATAAGTGTGTAATGAATTATTATTCAGTGGGCACTGAGCTAACACAACCTTTGTTAGGGTAGCACCTGGCAACGGGCACACTAAATCACTAATATATATACCTAGAAAGTCACTAGATCTTATATTGGCCTTCTGTTTCCTCGTGCTTACAAATCATATTACGGTGCAGCTCTGTAAAGTTGGTGCAAGTCGCTGGAAGTTATACAAATCTCCTGATGACTATACTTCAATAATAAATCACTGGTAATCTAAATGGTCACTCATTTTGCACTGGAACTTACATACCTAAACATTTTCTTATACAAGTGTCATTATATCTCATTTTTTTACTGTACACACGACATCTTGTTATTATATGTTTCTCATGAGGAACATACAAATTCATAGTTCTTCATCTGGGACATGGAACTCAGGGATAAGTTCCACAAATATGACACTTGTTCCTCATCAGAGAATGTGGACTTTCACCATAGTCTTCAAAATATCTGGGCTCTCTTCAGGGACTGAACTCATTCCCACCACGACTGGTGCCACTAATCTCGCCATCGCTACTCCCGGTGTCATATAGGAAACCAAGATGGATGATCAGCTCTCTTGAACATTCTAACTTTGGCAGCCGCTCATAATATTCAGGTTCAGTCCACCTGACACTTTAACAATTAGTGAATCCATTAACAGGAGGAGTGTGATCAGAGTACATCGGTTCTCTTCAAGTGCCAATATGTAAGAGAGGTTTTAAACTAGCGGCAGGAACTTACCCTGTGAAATCCTGACATTCCAGGTTGCTCCCATTGCTTACAGAGGAACTCATCTTATGACCTCACGACTGAACATAATCCCTAGATCTTCCAGAAACTCCGGTTGTCCTCTCCGTTTTAAGATAAAGTAGAATCCTTCCCAAATACATTTTCAACTACTCATGTATACTTTCGTCAATGAAAAAAAAACGAGTTTGTCCTCAAGGTTGATAAAGAAAGGGGAAATCTATCAAGAAGGTAGGTAATTACCATAGAGAAATGAGGAACCATAAAACTAGTTAGTAATATTATGAAAGAGATAAGAAAATACAAAACATACTATGACGTACACACAGGGCAGGCAAAAACTAATTTTAAAAGTTTTAAAACTAATTAGTTTTTAAAAACTAATTTAAAAGATCTAATATATGATCTTTTAAATATATCGTATATTAGAGGGAAAAACTGGGTCATTGTAAATTAATACAGGGCAGGTAACTGATAATGACTAAGAAGTAGGTGATATTTGGTGCGGACTCGTTGGGGATGGTCCTCTAGGCCCCCCCCCTCCACGACAGTCTCCGGGCTTGGAGTCCCTGTGGCTTCTTTTACCAACTTCGAGGTCATCTCCGAAGCTGGAGCCCCTAAGGCAACCTCGTTCTGACAGTTCCTGCGACGGCGCTGGAACCAATCGTATTGGCGTTTGCCTTTCCATTGGAGACTTTCGGCGTCGTGGAAAGGGGGGGGGGGGACCTGCTGCATGGGTAACCTTCTCCTCCGTATCAACCTACGGAGGTTGATACGGAGGAAGAACCTACCCTTGCTCCCTGGAAAGGCCACTTCAGACCGATAACTAGAGTGCAACTCCATAGTCTCCTGAGACTGATGGATGCCTACTACTACTAGGTGATATTTAAATAATTTTTATTTCATATTTACAAGAGAAGAACCAAACATAATGCCTGTAGCAAGAAAATATTTGTTGAAGACGTCAATATGACTATTATAGTTGTTACAAAGTTATTAAAAAAAATCGAATAACTATAGCTAAACTAGTCCCCTAATTTCAGACAAATTAACCAAGAATGTAAAGAAAATGTAGGTGAGCACTTGTCATACATATTTATTAAATCATTAACCGAGTAGTTAATCGTACTGAGGCTTCAGTATGATTCTGTTTTAAGTGAACTCCTGAAAAACATTGAAGATCAATGACGCAAATGAATTCTTATAAATGTGACACCAACATCGAATCACATATCAGATGTCACCCTAACCCCACTGGACATGGAAGTAGCCATAGACAGCATTGCCATGTACTTTGCACCTGATCCAGACTCCTGGAACTCCATATTCATCAAGAAGGGCAAAACACCGCTATTACAGGCCTTAAACATCTTTTGGAGACTCAACCTAGATACTGGTGTCATCCCTGACATAATTAAAGCGGCGGAGATCACACCACTTCACAAAGTAGGTAGTAAAGCAGATGCCAAAAATTTATAGACCAATAGCACTACCTTCACACGTCATCAAATTTTTTGAAAAAGTGCAATGAAGTAAGATCACTAATCAC
>WNGS01169498.1:20320677-20331469 GCA_020271785.1 Procambarus virginalis
AAGAAATCACGTCATCTGCATAACCCCAGGCAATACGGGTTCAGAACAGGGAGCTCCTGCCTTTCACTATTGCTAGATCACTATAGCAAGGCCCTAAGAGCCATGGAAAGACGGGAAACCCAGATGTAATATACACGGACTGTGAAGAAGCTTTCGACAAATGTGACAATGGTATTATTGCATGCAAAATACACGCAACAGGAGTAAGTGAATTGTATGGATTTGTATGATATTATGTATGAATTATGATATTAGTATGAATTATCTCAAGATAACCTCAAGATATGGTGAAAACGGTCTTCTGGTAACTGCTTAGTGCTATTGGGTCATTGGGTTGAAAATAGGTTCGGCTACCAATGACTTTTAATAGCTTAGTGGTCATGTGGTCAGAATACTGGACTTGTCAAGGGGTTTCATTACCCCTGGGAGTCTTAGGTCGAACGTTTCATGGTATGAGTTCTTTCTGATCCAATCGGATTGAGCGTTTATGAAAGCATGTGATACAAATGTGGCTCGTGTTCTATCATATAAGTAAGTTGTATTGATGAAAACGATCTTAGATCTTGATTGCCTAGTGCTATTGGGTCATTGGGGGGAAATAGTTTCGGCAACCAATGACTTTTATTAGTCTGGTAGTCATGTGATCAGAATACTGGACTTGTCAAGGGGTTTCATTGCCCCTGGCAGTCTAAGGATTGAACCTTTCAAAGGAGGAGTTAGTTCTGGTATAATCGGCTTGTACGTTTATTTTTTTTTTCGATCTTCCTGGAGATGGTGAGTCGGTGACCCTCTCAGACCGTTGTGGAGCAAAGACGTATGTGGCAGTGCATGGGATGCCTTTTGGGTTCCCTGAGGAGCTCCTACGTCGGTACTTTGGGCGGGTCCTTCATGTGAGGATGAATGCTGTCCCTACCGGGAGATGGAAGAGGGTCCCGTGTGTGATTCGCACTCTCGCCATGCGCCTCCGGGAACCTGTACCATCCTCCATCATGCTGTTGGGGTTCCCGATTCGTGTTTTTCACGCAGGACAACCTCGGACTTGTTTTAGGTGCGGCCTACCAGGTCACCTGGCCGTGTGGTGTGAGGAGTGCCGGGTTCCCCCTGTTAACCTCTTCCAGGAGGAGGATTTTTCCCCGCTGTCGGCCCCGGACCTGTCTCCACGTGCTGGACCGTGTGATGATTCCCCGCTAGTTTCTGCCCCGTTGGTGTTGGGTGGTGGTGTGGGTGTTGACGTGGGGTTTGGGGCAGCCTTGCCCTCGCCGCCGGCTTCCCCGCCTCTGACGTCCCTGCCCCTGTCGCCCCAGCCCGCCCCGTCTCGGGCGCCCATGCCTGCTCCGTCCCTGTATGCAGTGTCACCTGTCCCTTTGGATGTCCATGGCGAGGAGTCTCCTGCTGTGTGTGGTCTGGTGCCCCTGGCCGTGAATGCTGTGGGTCTCAGGGGCCAGGCCTTGAAGGCGCGTCCGTCGGAGAGTTGTGCTGTGCTACGGGATGATGGGGGTGATAGCTCGGATGACCGGCAGCCCGTCTCCAAGCGCTCGAGGTGGCTCCCGAGTGTGTCTCCCCTTCGTGGGCTGCCATGGGTGGAGGTGGAAGAGTACGTTGATTCAGCGTCTCCTGCCGAGGTTGGCGGTGCTGTGGGGGGCTCTGTGTGGCCTATACGGAGTCGCCCCTTATGCCTACTGCTGATGACTCCCCACGGTGGGAGGTTGCTCCTGCCGGACGGGACCTCGTCGTGGTCTTACAAAAGGATGTGCGCCAAGGTGCCTCTGCTCCTGTGCTCGGTGGCTGGGGCCCCAACTTGTCTGTGTCCTCTGTGGGTTCCACTAGTGTGCAGCCCCGAGTGAAGCCTCGTGAGAAGCCTCGTGCACCGGCCAGTACAAAGCCCTGTGCGGCACCCGGAGCATCTCCCAGTGCCGATTCTAGTGCGAGACCACCTAGTGTGGACCTCTTCCTTGTGCTCGCGGCCGACGGGGGCGTGATCCCTCGTCCACGGGTTTTGGACCTCGTTTGGGACGACAGGGTGCATAAGGGCCCGTGGTGCTCGTCGACTATTTGGGTACCGAGGTTAAAGGGGTTTATTTATGGGGTACCTGATTGGATGCCTCGGCCTTGTGCGTCTCCTGGTAGACCGGTGTCAGGTCCAGCTGGTCTGGGAGGTGTACTGCTTGCGCTTCCCAGCACAGGAGTTTCCGGACAAGTATCAATAGTGCCTGTGTTTTATTGTATACTCCATGTCTGTGAATTGGTTACCGTGTCTGTGATTCTATGTCTGTTTTGTCTACGTGTTCGGTTTCGCCCTGTTGGGCGGTATGCTTGTGTGTGTTCCGTGTGCATTTTTTTTTGGTTATGCTGTGCTGTGTGTGTTTTGTGTTCTGTTGCTTGTGTTGTTTCTATGGCTGTGTGTGTGTGTGTATGTGTTTGCCGGTTCCTGCGTGTTCCGGTTTTGACTTCCTGTCTGTCTTGGCTTTTAGTCCTGCTTGTGTAGCCCTTCAGGCTGGCTTGTGTTACTAGATTTGTATTTATTTTGAACCATATCATTTCTGTGTCTTTTTCATCTTTCCTGTTGTATGCTTATTTGTTTTTCTGTTTTATGTTTCCTTTCTCTGTTGTTCTCATGTTTGTTTGTGCTCTATGGATCACTGCTTGTGCTGTTTTGCCTAGCTATTTTAATGTGTATTTAATGTACCTTATCAATAAAAAGAAAAAAAGCAGTTTTTGTGTGCACGCCTGGTAACAAACTGCTTGTGCAAAGGAAGAAATGTATATGTTGACCAAACCACACACTAGAAAATGAAGAGACGACGATGTTGATAGTTCTTTCTCCAAATAATCTTTCCTCTCTCTACTCTACACAGACGCCGTCATGTTGAATCAACTCTGATACACAACCTACCCAGCATGTACCTCAGGGGTGGCTTTGTTGCTGTTGACTCTTCCCTTTCATTGTATATATTCAAATGTTTTAATCTTACGTTCCCATTCTTACTACTATTATTATACCCCATATTACACCTCACCTTCCGTATCTTTTGCCTTGCTCTTATCTTCCTTTAAGATTTCCATCTCCACCTCGCTGACCATAGCCCGTGCTACTTGGAGCTTTTTGTTCCAAGTAGCGAATCTTAAACAATAGCAACAACCACGTCTCATACCAGGCGGGACAAACAGAGGTATTACCCTCTCCAGCTCCCAACACTCCCTACCATCTCCATATCAGCAGCCGCGCTAGCAGACGTGCTGTCTAAAAATGCTAACAGCACCATCAAAGCTCATGAAATAGCTTCTACCATAAATCAACGACACTTGAACCTACCTCAGGCTGCGAGGCGAAAGACGAAAATACCAACTACGGTGGTTTCGGACTCCTCAGACGTGGAAATCTTAGTAGGAGCTCCATCACCGCACCACAGATACGACACCTACTCGGTACAAGACCTCCTCATGGAGGCCACCTCACCTAACTCCAATGACAGCACAGCTCAGCCAAAGTCTCAGACAAAGAAAAAACGGAAGACTTGAGGTCTACACTAACCCCACCAGTTCCATAACAGATACAGCCAGCCCTCCAGGTCTGAAAACCACCATGAAGACCCCCATCCATCCCCAGATCTTTAGTATCAGGTATTGATACAGATAATGGCCCCAAAGAGCCTCCACTTACGGGCTCACCATTGCCCGTGCTACTTGGAACTTTTTGTTCTGAGTAGCTGAATCTAAAACAACAACAACAACACGTCACATCACAATCGACTTGATATTGGTACAGGACAGACCAAAACGTCGTTGTCTCTTCAATTTCTAGTGTATGGTTTGGTCAACATTTTTCAGCCACGTTATTGTGACTTCCTCTGCACAAGAAATGTATATGTTTATCACTCAGAATGTTCGGCAATATGTTGATTGTTTGTGATGTGTGCCTATATATATATTTGAAAACGTTGTACTGAATAGGGGTTAGAATACGGACCACAGCTGCCTCATCCCTTTGTGTGTGTATTTATGCCTCAATAAAGGTATTTAAAGTTTAGTTGTTTACTCCGTTACACTCTGAATATCATTGTTTATTCTGTTACAAACTGGATGTCATTGTTTATTCTGCAGCGTGTCATTGTTCACTCGGTTACATTGTATGTCTTATATGTCTTTGTTCACTCTTTGTCACTCTGAATATGGTTATTCACTCTCTTTTACTCAAGAGTTGCCCTTAATAAACAGCTAAATTTCGAGCCCAGAGTATATAATACACAGAACACCAGAAAGCAGAAAGAGATACCAGAGAATCAGGAATGAGTATGTTAATGCGAGAAGGGAAGCAGAGAAAAAGTTTGAAAATGATATAGCAAATAAAGCCAAGACCGAACCAAAGCTACTGCAGAGTCACATCAGGAGGAAAACAACAGTAAAAGAACAGGTGATGAAACTTAGAATGGGTGAGGTCAGGTACACAGAGAATGACAAAGAGGTGTGTGAAGAACTCAACAAAAGGCTCCAAGAGGTCTTCACGATAGAACAATGTGAGATCATTGCGCTAGGAGAGGTGGTAGTAAACCAGTCAGCCTTGGAGAGGTTCGAAATTAGAAAAGATGAGGTCATGGGGCATCTGTTGGATCTGAACTTGAGAAAGGCTGTTGGCCCGGACGGAATTTCACCATGGGTATTGAAAGAGTGTGCAGAAGAACTTTGCTTGCCACTCTCCATAGTGTATAGTAGGTCACTGGATATGGGAGACCCACCAGAAATATGGAAGACGGCTAATGTAGTCCCAATACAAAAAGAGTGACAGACAAGAGACACTGAACAACAGGCCAGTGTCCTTAACTTGTATACCATGCAAGATGATGGAGAAGATCGTGAGAAAAACTTAGTAACACATCTGGAGAGAAGGGACTTCGAGACAAACCATCAACATGGGCTCAGGGAGGGTAAATCTTGCCTTACTGGTTTAATAGAATTCTACGATCTATTGACAGTGATGAGAGCTGTGAGAGCTGTGAGACTTAGTAGTAATAGGCATCCATCAGTCTCAGGAGACTATGGAGTTGCACTCTGGCTGTTGATTTGGAGTGGCCTCTCCAGGGCACAAAGCCAAGATAGGTTGATACAGGGGAGAAGCTGTTACCCATGCAGCAGGTTCCCCCTCTCCAAGGCGTCGAAAGTCTTCAATGGAAAGGTAAACGCCAATACGGTTGGTTCCAGCGCCGTCACAGGGACTGTCAAAACGAGGTTGAAAGTTACAACACTCATATCTTCGTATTTGATTATAATTAATTCACCGTTAAACACTTGACGTTTTGAAGATCATATCATGGCCTAGGTCATGGTATGCTTACTCATAATATCCTTGGTATAATTTAATTATTTAAGATAAATTCACTTGGGAAGTGATAATGTAACGTGATATGCCCAATATCTTAATTTATTTTATTTATTTATTTATATACAAGAAGGTACATTGGGTTTGTGAGAATACATAGCACAGTAATTAACCCTTAAACTACTCCAGTACTTCTCAAACAATAGATCGACAATATTCCTGTCGTTTATTAACGATTTATTAGTAAATTGAGGTTTAATAAAGGCAAACTGAGCATACTGGTTCCCTATTATGTCTACATAGGTGTTCCCCTAATCACGTATATAGTTGATATTGTTGGAGTTGAAAGAAATTCGTCCCTTTTCCGCAGAGTTCAAGCAATCATCGTATTGACACTTCCTTGTAATATGTCGTCTAGTTTAATGATATTCCTTAAACATCTAATGTTACATAAAAGATCACAAGACTCAATTTCTTTTTCATATCTCTGTTCAGACGTTCAATTGTAGTACCTGGAAATTTTCCTACGTTTGTTGCATTTAGACAGGACATTTTTTCACATATTTGAGGAGTGGGACCAAGGAAAATCGTCCGAGACACACCAAATATGCGGGGAAATGAATGTAATGTTTCTCTTGTTCTTGGTTCTGTTCTAGTATCGTCCTATAGACATGTGCTGCGGCCCTGATGGATAGGTTCAACTTGTCTGAAGTTTCAGCAATTAGAGACTATAATAATAGCCTTAATATTTGTTTATTGTAGTCCATAACGTAATCAGTGATAAGATCCGGGATTATATTAATATTATTTTCACTTCATCCTGTTATACTGTTGAATAACTACAGCAAATCAAAAGAATGTTATGTATTACTGGAACCTTGTGATTGCAAGGTAGAAAATTATGTAAAGTTTCATGACTACATGCATGATGGAACATGAATGCTTTCAGTACGCATGAGAAGAGCCAGCACCTGCATATTTTCCTCTTGCATTAGGATATGACAGGGAAAGAATTATTTTGTATATTTATTAGTTCACCGCTATGCATTACCCTTACGTTATCATGCCTAAATTGAACTATATTAATAGTAATTCTCGTATGTTGGTTAAATTACTGTAGTTTCTTATTAATTAACAATTTGGGGACACCATTAATTGGATACGCAGGTTCGTCCACCCACTTTATCCCACAAACACTGGGCTTGAGTTGCAGGTAAGTGCTTTAATTGTTTAAATTATATAAATTAATACGTAAAAATGAAAACAAAATTGTCTTGTGAGTAATAGACACCTCCTCACAGGGCTGGCAAGTCAGGGGTCGTGATGGAGGGGAGACACGCACTTGATGGAATAACGACGGGGGAAGAAACACCAGAAGAAGAGGTGGAGGAAGAGGAAAAAGATGAAGGCGTTCTTGACACTGCAAAAAAGTCTGTCTGGTGGGCTAGTTCCCTTCTTCTTGGTCAACGTAGGTGTATTTCTCTATGTTCGTTAGTGTATACTTACTCATATTTGTCCTTGGTCAGTGTATACTATCAGGAGGAGCTAGTTGGAGATTTTATTCCAAAAGGGAGTTCTGGGTGTTGCACTAGACTGTTACTTGCGTACAGGCGGACAGAGTCCCCAACCACTCCCTGATAGAACAACAACCGATCTCAACAGCCACACTTCAACTACCGTCAGTCGATCACTGGAGTGCTTGCAATTTACCCAGGAGATCACCCTATACACATCTTGATCTTGGAGAGGGGTTCAGTGTCATCTATTTAGGGGTGGGGCTTCAAAACTGGCCTCGATATCATGAGTACACACCCTACTCGAGCCTCTGTGACTCCAAACTCTCTCCTTATTCGGAATGATATCCTAAATTCCCTTTCGTGAATTAGTATCTACAGCCACCCTATCCGCAGCCGCCATCTCTCTCTCTCTCTCCCTCTCTCTCTCTCTCTCTCTCTCTCTCTCTCTCTCTCTCTCTCTCTCTCTCTCTCTCTCTCTCTCTCTCTCTCTCTCTCTCTCTCTCTCACTTCTGGGAAACCTCACCAGGACAAGACCAAAGACCATCTATTAACAAACATTTAATACATAAAAACGTACATAATAAAATATATATAATATACAATAATACCATACAACACTCTAAGCTGCTATAACCAGGTAGCCCTCCAATATTATATCCTGGCTTCACCAACTATCTATAGCAGGTAGCTGCACAACTCTTGGTTCACAACCTACTACCCCCACACTGATTGGGGCTGAAATACTTCGCACACCAACAATGTATCTTCAACCATAAAAGTATATGAAATTCTACTTGGGGCTGAAATACCTGAAACATCTACATAAGATCCCCAAACAAAAGAAGAAATCAATCTCTCACCTTACACTGCATGTTACATGCCAATAGGCATTCAAGCACTCCCCTTACATTAATGTGTCCACATGATCCTCTGTTCTGCTCCTAGAGGCTCACTACCAGTGCATATATCTAGGTACTCCAAAACTCAGGAAAGGCACTTCTGCAGTTCTCCCAATCTGCTGCACAATGAAGTCCTACTCCAACATAAGTGACGGTCTTCCACTAGCTCCACAAAGAAATGTGTAACTCTGCTACACTGCTTGAAGATCAACTCCTCACCATGGAGCTCTGCTCTGCCTCAGAGTTCAGCATGCACTTCTTCTCCAGCCTCGAATTTCCTCCATTAACTTCTTCCCACACAAACCTGCAATTCCATTACCATGCCAATATAATATTTTTCCCAACAAAACATAAGCAATAAACCAATATCCCAGCATTAAATCTTGCTCTCCGACACTGCACTGCGCCGTCCAGCTGTGGTGGGTATTTCCCCATCCTGAACGAGTCCATGCTGGAAGCATGTCTTGACACGCCGCTGGAACCTCCGCCCCAGCTGCGACGCTGGCGGTCTCCGCCATCAGTCGCCCCTTAACCTCCATCGAGAGAGGGTGTATCACTCCTCCCTCTTGCATGTTCTCTTGACTCTAACTGCTTATGTTAGCTCACTGGCTCAATACAATATTATCTCTACACACACATATGTTCACTATGATTGCTGGGCACCAGATCAAACATTGATAGCTAATCTTACGACTGATTAAACATGCTTACCTCAGAAATCTATGAAGTGAGCTCTCAACATGGCGCTCACTAAGTTCGCCCACAAAAATTGCTTTAAGACTGCTTCACAAGGCTTCCTTCAGTCCTGACATGAGTACACAGAGTCGCCCGGCAGGGTTCACACAGAAACACCTGCCTACTTCCTTCCTCTTGCAGGAGCACATAATCAGAGTTCCACACAGGCACGACCAAACACTCGTTTCCAGGTCGCCTCTAATAAATTCAAATCACAGAAAAATGGTGTAAGATGTCCCCAACAGCTTCCTCTCTTGAAAACAAGTAGCCTTCACTTCACCGCTAACACAGGGCACTATAATCTTCCTTCTTCCAGAAGATCAACAAAGTACAACCATCCCTGACGACTGCTGTAACTCAAGTAACGTCACGACGTCATGCAAGCGTCACGTCACGTCACCAAAATATCGACATCTCATTCCATGTCACTTTTATCAGACGCTCGTCCTTCGCTCGTATTCTTAAATTACTCACTGATGTTTATTATACATTTTCTTCCTCTGACCTCTTAATCTCAGGTCCGCAAAGCAGAATAACTCTCACTGGGTAGACTCGTTCCACCAGGCTACATGGGGTCATATCACTCCTCCTCCCCATATTTTTGAGAGTTATTCTCAGTGGCTAGGCTTGTCACAACGCATCAGCCACCACATTATCTCGTCCTCTTATATGTCTTGTCTTTAGATTATATTCTTGAAGTAACAGGAACCACCTGGTTAACCTCTGATTCGCGTGCTCCATCCTGCTCAGGAACTCCAGGGGATTATGATCTGTATACACAGTAACTTTGTGTCCCCCTCCACTTACGTATACCTCAAAATGCTTTAATGCCAGGACCCATGCCAATGTCTTCTTCTCGACCGTACTGTATGATCTCTGATGCTTGACAAACTTCTTCAGAAAAGACACAAGACGTTAAATTTCTTCGTTCTGCTGTATCAATACAGCTCCGGTCCCAACATCACTGGCATCCACAAACAACGCAAACGGTGCTCCAAAATCCGGCGATACTAACACAGGCGCCTCAGTCAATAATATCTTGGTTTTCTCAAACGCCTCTTGCGCTATTCCATTCCATTCCCACTTCTTATTCTTAGACAACAAACTTGTCATAGGAGCGACTACAGTGGAAAAATTCTTACAGAACTTCCTATTTCCGATCATTCCTAAGTACCTCAACAACTCTTTCTTTCCTTTGGGTACCGGGAAATTATCGATTGTTTCACCCTTCGATCGCACTGGAGCAACTTCACATTTACCACATAACTTAGGTACTCCAGTCGAGCTCTTCCGAACTCACTCTTCGCCAAGTTAATTGTCATATTGGCCCCTCTCTAATCGGATGAACAAATCCAGTAGTCTATGTACATGCTCTCTCCAGGAGTCTGCAAATACATCAATGTCGTCAATGTACACTGCACAACCCACTGCACCTTGCAACACCTGGTGCATCACCCGTTGAAAGCACGGTCTTCCTCTAAGTGACCCAACTTCTCTTTCACCTTGGTTAGGCTTTCCATGTTGGACACCTTCGCTCCATTAGCCCTCTCATAACTTAATGTCTTCCTCCTCCGTTTCCTCATCTTGCATTCCACACTCAAGAGTTAGACATTTATTGTCTGTACCTTCTCTGTCGTCCTCATACTTCGGTTCGTCGTCCACACTCTTCAGTCTGTAGCTATCATACTTCACTCTCTCGTCATCATACTTCACACTCTGGTCATCAAACTTCACTTTCTCGTCATCATACTTCACACTCTGGTCATCAAACTTCACTTTCTCGTCATCATACTTCACACTCTGGTCATCAAACTTCACTTTCTCGTCATCATTCTTCACTCTCTCGTCATCGTCGACGAACCCTTCTTTCATCTCCACATTAATCTGTGACTTCATCTTCTTCGACTTCCGTCGAACCTTTAAATTTCCTCTACTCTTCCATGCTCGCATTATCATTATCCTTCTCTTTTCCCGTTTTGCTCTACTTCACTCACACATATGTTCACTAATTATTCTCCTTCAATTCTTCCTCGTTCCCTCTAAGCTTCCTTCAACCATCCCTGATGACTGTTGTAACACTCAGTAATTCACGACGTCATGCTAGCTTCACGTCACGTTGCCAAAAATCGTCATTTCATTCCATGTCACTTTCATCAGACGTGCATCCTTCGCTCGTATTCTTAAATTACTCATGACTTTATTATATATTTTCTTCCTGAGCTCTTAATCTCAGGTCCGGAAAGTAGACTAACACTCACTGGGTAGACTCGTTCCACCAGGCTACATGGGTCATAACAATACTACTCATATTTGTCCTTGGTCAGTGG
>WNGS01169498.1:20332469-20353996 GCA_020271785.1 Procambarus virginalis
CTGACACTGAAAAAATTCTTTCTAACGCCTCTATGGCTCATCAGGGTACTAAGTTTCCACCTGTGTCCCCTTGTTCGTGTTCCACCCGTGCTGAAGAGTTTGTCTTTGTCCACCCTGTCAATTCCCCTGAGAATTTTGTAGGTGGTTATCATGTCTCCCCTTACTCTTCTGTTTTCCAGGGTTGTGAGGTTCAGCTCCCTTAGCCTTTCCTCGTAACTCATTCCTCTCAGTTCCGGGACCAGTTTGGTGGCATACCTCTGAATCTTCTCTAACTTCGTCTTGTGTTTAACTAGATATGGACTCCTGGCTGGAGCTGCATACTCCAGGATTGGTCTTTCTTACGTGGTATACAGGGTCCTGAACGATTCCTTACACAGGTTTCTAAAGGCAATTCATATATTGGCCAGTCTAGCATATGCTAGTGACGATGTAAAACTTATGTATATATGATTTATATTGTATTTTCTTAAATAAAGATAAAAAAGTATAGCATAAGCCGCTGATGATATCCTTTTGATGTGGGCCTCTGGGGACAGGTTCGGTGTGATATCGACCCCCAGATTTTTCTCTCTATTTGACTCTTGCAGGATTTCACCTCCCAGATGGTACCTTGTGTTCAGCCTTCTGCTCCCTTCGCCTAATTTCATTACTTTACACTTTCCTGAGTTGAACTTTCTAGACCATTCCTTTAGTTTTCCTTTAGTCTCTTCCTATCTTCAATATGTCTATCTTCAACTGTTTTGATTTTTCTCATAATTTTTGCATCATTAGCATCTGATGCCTCCCCCCTCACCGTTACTCGCTGTTTCCTATCGCTTAGATACTCCCTTATCCACTGGAGCACCTTACCTTTTACTCCTGCCTGCTGTTCCAACTTGTGAGGTACTGTGTCAAAGGCTTTCTGACAGTCCAAGAAAATGCAGTCTGCCCACCCTTCTCTTTCCTGCCTAATTTCCGTTGCTCGGTCATAGAATTCTATTAGGCTTGTGAGGCACGATTTACCATCTCTGAACCCATGCTGGTGGTGTGTTACAAAGCTGTTTCCCTCCTGATGTTCTACGAGCCTTTTCCTCACAATCGTCTCCATCACCTTGCATGGTATACAAGTTAGGGAAACTGGCCTGTAGTTCAGTGCCTCTTGCCTGTCATCTTTTTGTAAATTGGGACTACATTAGCTGTCTTCCAGCTTTAAGGAAGGTCTCCCGTTTCCAGTGACCTGTTATACACCATAGAGAGTGGCACACTTTGTGCTTCTGCACCTTCTTTTAGAACCCACGGTGAGATTCTGTCAGGCCCAAGTGCTTCAGCCAGGAGTGTGAATGAGGAAACTGGTAACGTGAGTACTCAAATTGATGCAGTTGTCTCAGTGCTGATGTTAAATCAGCTACAGCAGTGGTTGTTCCAAGCACCTTGCTAGGTGAGGGAAGCCAGTTGGAGAGACACACCTGTATTGACGTCGATTTGCCGCTGTGGAAGGGCACAGATTGTGTGTAAGGACGTGAGTGTGTATGATATACACAGGAATACAATTAGATGTTTATGTTGTACAAATTGTGTGTTGACTGGCTCGGGTATGTAAACCAGTCAGTGTGGAGATTTTCCATATAAATGTTATCTTGATCTAACGATTCAAAATATATCGTTCAGTGTCATGATTAAGTCATGTTACCATATATGTATATAATTTCAGAGGAAAGCAAGTGCAGGGCCAAGGTAATATTGGGTTGGTCAAGTGACACCCAGAAGTCTGTAATAACTGTGCAATTTTATCTAGTGCAATAATTGATTTATTCGTGAGGGGTCATAGAGTACGATTTATATATATTGTGCTAGAACCTTATCCATGAATGTTTCATTGCAGGTCCAGTAATTTGTCAGACCGAGGTCATGGGTGGTCGGTTGACACCCTGGTGTCTGTAATTACTGTGCCATGTGTCGTGTGGGGAGTCAGTAATTGTGATTATTGACTTAATGTGTTGTGATGTCATTAGCATATGGGGTATGTTAATTACACCTATGTTGTGTGTGTTTAGGCAGTGTTTTATGTATATGTTTATATTACTGCCCTGTGTACTGTGGGTGCCTGGTGGAAATCTTAATCGCAAAGTTAGGATTTTTAGAGTTAATTAAGGAGTCTTTAACTATATCAGGGGATTCACAGTGTTTAATGATGGAGCAGGCAATTGACTGGTTACTCTGGTTAATTAGGGTTAATTAGTGCCAGCATGCCGGTGGAGCGACAGTGTTTTGAGTTAACGTATTTTCATTGCTGAAGTAATTACCTGGCCATGGGACAGTTAATGACTTGCTCACTCAGGCTAATTAGGATAATTAACATTCAAAGTGATTCCACACACTATTTCTTTGCAGGTTGTTGCAGAAGTATGGGGCAGTGATGTAGGTGTATACATTAGTACTGTTGCCACATAGTATGTGTCATTACTGTGGGTGTTCACAGTAATTAACGTGTTGCAGTGGGTCGCAAGTGTATGTTGCTGTGACATTTAATTTATGTCACAGTGTTACCTATGTAACCTGAGGTTACTTTGTGTTTTCTTTAGTTGTGCTAAGGATTTAAGGATTCAGTGAGTTAATTAGGGGGTTAATTAATTCATAAGTGGTAGCACATGCTTAATGAGGGAGCTGTAAAGGTAGACAATGTCTACCTTAACCTATCGAGATACGTTTCAGGTGCAATTATTTGTCCGTGTGAAAACTAATTGCCACTCCAGCTAATTGTGTAATAAGAATTTTCATCATGAATTCACATAGTGGGGAGGAACTGTCAAGGTTGACAAAATTTGTGTTAACGTAATTTGCTCGTGACTAATTATCTGTTTGTGGGACAGAAAATTAGTGGGGTAATTAACGTCATAGAGTTGACTGTCTGTCGTAGGGCAAAGTCATTGGGCCATCATAACGTGTTGGATTAATTGTATCTGTCTGGGGGACAGTTGATTGAGAAGCACTAAGGTTAATTAGGTAATTACACCTCATCCGTGAATTCACAGTGTTTGATTAGACCTGCTTAGGGAGTGTGGAGTGAGACGTATTTGTGTATAATTAATTATCCGTTTGCGGGACAGTTAATTAATTGCTCTAGGTTAATTAGTGTTGTAATTAATGCTCGTTACGGTAAACTTGACATAGACTGTGGGGAAGCTACCAAGAGTGGTAAGCTTAGTTAACGTAACTCGATTTGGATTTAATTAGTTGTCCGTTTGACAGTAATTAGAAATTATTCACTGAATGCTTGAAGGGTCAAGTGTGATGTAATTAAGAGATAATAAGTTATTGTTTAACAAGTTGACTTGTTTGTAGGAGAAAAGTGTTTGAGTAGAGACGTACTCTTAACGTAGAGTACTTTGTTGCTGACTGCTGTTGACAGTCAATTAACATAATTAATCACATAATCAATTTAGTAATTGATTAAGGCAATTTGTTTGATTATCGTCTCTGGAGACGAGAGTTAAAGTTACTTGGGGATTACGGTGAAGTGCCTCAGGGTCCTTGCCTAGCTTTGTTTACATATGCAACTTCATTGCAGGAAGTCGCAAAGAGTGTTCTCAGGAAACAATTTAAAGTTGCCACAACGTATCTGGAAAGTGTTGAAAAGTAGTGGCAACGTTTGTTTTCACGCATTAGATACGTAATTTTGTGTGGATGTAAATAAGTTTTCAAAACGTATTGCACGAAACGTTGGCTAAAAAAAAAGTGAAACTTTGTGCCAACCTTAAATGTTTCATAAACGTAGTTTTTGGTATTGCTGTTATATATATATAAATGAAGAAATATAAAAATATATTTATACATTTAGTAAAATAAAACAAGATCATAATAAAGGTTGGTTCATCATTTTATTCCTTTTTGCACTTAATGAAGAATCGATGGGGGTGGTGGTTGTTTTTGGTGGGTTGTGATTGGTGGTAGTGGTGGTTGGTGGCAGTGGTGAGTGATGGTTACAGTTGGTGGTAATGATTGATGGTGTTTGTGGTTGCAGTGTGCATGTTAGTGTGGTGTGGTAGTGATGATATTGTGGTGGTCTGGTAGCGGTGTGGTGTAATAGTTATGGAGTGGTAGTGTTGGTGTAGTAGTTGTAGTGTACTAGCTCTGGTGTGGTAGTAGTGGTGTACTAGTTGTGGTGTAGTAGTAGTGGTTATGTACAAGTTGTGGTGTGGTAGTACTGGTGAACTAGTTGTGGTGTGGTAGGAGTGGTGTACTAGTTGAGTGTGGTAGTAGTGGTGTACTAGTTGTGGTGAACTAGTTGTGGTGTGGTAGTGGTGGTGTGGTAGTGGTGGTGTGGTAGTGGTGGTGTGGTAGTGGTGGTGTTGTAGTGGTGGTAGTGGTAATGATGTTGGTGATAGTGTGGTAATGGTAGTGGTGAATTGATCATGGAACATAATGATTACAAATACCTGTTACTCAGATCACAACTTAATTGAAGTTATGACAACCATGGGGAATAGACTTCAAAACCAGTCCAGATTCCCGGTGGAGGAGATTTCAGCAAATCAACTTCAATAATAAACAGATAAACTGGGAGCAAATAAACCAGGACTTCACAAAAATAAACTGGGAAGAACAGCTAGAAAATGCGAACCTGACCAGTGCCTGGAAAAAAATAAGCTCAGTAGCACTAGAAATATGTACAAACCGCATCCCCCTAAGAAAAAAGAGGAAGAGATGCAGATTGGAACGAGAACGTCGTTCCCTATATAGGCGAAGAAAACGAATCGCGGAACAACTTGAGAGTCGCACCCTATCTCAGGAACGGCGAAGAAGGTTAGGTAGCGAAATAGGAAAAATTGAACTCAAGCTACAAGAATCATACAAAACGCAGGAGAGGGAAAGAGAGCAAAAGGCCATCAGTGAAATAGAGAGAAACCCGAATATTTTTTCTCCTATGCAAAATCAAGATAAAAAACCACATCTAGTATCGGGCCCCTGCGAAAGGAAGATGGAACTTTCACCGATGACAACAAAGAAATGAGCGAGCTACTGAGGAAGCAGTACGACTCTGTTTTCAGTGAGCCATTAAACGCACTAAAGATCGATAACCCAAATGATTNCTTGTGTGCAACAGCACAGATGTTGTTGTTGCACACAGAGACACTTTCTCTGTGCAACAGCACAGAAAAAGTGTAACCTTCCATATGAAGGCGGCATTAATTATGTAGTTTGTGGAAAGCTAAAGAGAACTAACCTTATGTGAAGAAAATGATTGCCTCTGAGTACATCCAGGTGAAGGCGGAAGTTAGCACCAAACTAGACAGCACCAGCACCCAGAGCTGTGGAGACGATGGTGGTGGTGAAGTTAGGTATTGGTACTGGGGAGAACTCAGAGACGACATTCAGATGTTACTCAATAAATTAAGTCTTTACCCAAATATTCCCACATAGTAGATGCAGTGTTAATTCAAATCAAATCACATATATGTTACAAGCATAGACGTTTAGAAATAGTATTGCTAAAAAAATTTAATATATTATACCCATAATAACACATGCATTAAAGAAATATAAACTCGAAAATGAGAATCATTAACACATTAAAAGCAGGTTTAATAGGCAACTCTCGTCCCTTGACTTGACAACACTTGTGTTTCCAAGTTACTACTCAAAAGACAATAACTCTAGAAATACAGTTTTATTATAACACAATCATTCTGGTGAGTTCAGAGCTTAACATTAATAACTTAGCGACGTTCCCATGATGGGTGAGGCAGATGTGAGTGTTCCGTCGTGTTCTCCAGCTAGTGTATTAAACCAGTTGGCTATTGATTGATTGCTTCATTTTTCATATCCAGTCTTCTGTTGTCACGGTATCTGTCGATTATCGGCGATTATACCTCAAACAAACCAAGTATCTATCAACAGCCACTAACACCAAATTACACTGCGAATTTCGAGAACACGACGGAACACAAAATATTGCCCCAGCCATCATGGGAACATGGGAGATTGGTAAGCTGAACCGGACCTATTGCCCCATAAGTGTTGAATTTAAAGAAAAGTGAAAACAAGAACTATCAGATGAACAAATCTGTAAAAACATCTGTAATGTGTGTAAGAACTGTCAGCTAAACTCGCTTCCATAGTGAATGTGTCGATAAACCTTTCCTTTGGGACAAGTTCTTAAATAAGTACACAAATACTCATGTATATATGTTTAGTTATATGGATGTAGATGGCATGAAAGATAAAATGAAATGTACAAAGACAGGCCGCACACTTGACCATTACATCATACACTATGTGAGAATTTAGTCAGAGATAAACTAAGACATACGTTGCATAAAGTGATAAGTATTTTGCCATTAAAGCAACCATATAAAATTCTTGCACAAAATTCTTATTTCGCTTCTCTTTGATAATAAAGAACCTACCTGATGAAAGTATGAGCTGCGTAATGTAATATTGTAACAGCAGAACTTTTTATTACCCTCAAAAATCAATGTTTAAAAAAAATACTAAGTATTGTTTAATGTCTTTTCCCAAATGTAAATATTTTATAATTAACACAGCGGTTACAGTGCGATCAATATTCTGGTATAAACAAGCACTGAATTAAATATATGTAAATGTGATCTTACATCTGATCAGATGTAAAAATACTGTCAAACAACATCCCCTGGGGTTTGTTTGGGAACTTTTCTGCTTGTTCTCTCCAACCATTACGTCCTGCTAACAGGCTGAATATGAGACGCACAATATCCTACCAATAACAAGACGAATATTGAGTGCACAATAAACTACTGCTCAAAAGAAGAATATTAGTTGTACAATAATCTACCCCTCACAGATAAATATGGACCGCATAATAAACCATCCCTCACAGGATGAATATTGTATGTGCAATAAAACACAACATATAGCATGAATATTTTGTACACGATAAACTAATACTTACAAGAGGATTACTGGGAACAAAATAAACTACCACTTAGCGGATGAACATCGGGTGCACAATGAATTAATACAAAGAGATGAAGATTGGGTGCACAATAAACTACCGCTACAGGATGAACATTGGGTGCACAAAAACTACCGTTCACATGAAACATTGGGTGCTGTCCTGACCTGAGGGATTGGGGCTAATGGAGCTTAAACCTCCAAAGAGAACTGTGGCTGCTGCACCAGACTGTTGCTCCACTCTCTGCCGGAACAGACAACCGCCCTCGGCAGCCACACTCCCGCTACCGTCAGTCAACCACACACTCTGGAGTGGTTGAAGTTTTCTCAGGAGATCACCCTGTACGCCTCTTGATATTGGAGAGGGGGTTCAGCGTCACATATCTAGGGATGCGGCTCCAACACTAGCCTCATTGTCCTGATTACACCCCCTACTTGAGCCCCGTGACTTCTCCACTCTCTCATTGTTTAGAATGATCTCCTCAATCCCCTTTTCTTTAAATTAGTATGTTCTGTCACCCTGTCCACAGTTGGATCCTTTCTCTCTCTCTCTCTCTCTCTCACTCTCTCTCTCGTCTCTCTCTCTCTCTCCTCTCTCTCTCTTCTCTCTCTATCTCTCTCTCTCTGCTCTCTGGGGAGCCTCACCAGGACAAGGGCAAACACCTGTAAATATACACATTTAATAAACAAAGAACATGTAAGTACACTAGATAAAAGAAAAAGAATATTTACATAAAACACTCAAAGCTACTACAACCTGGTTGCGATCCAATACCCTATCTTGGCTTCACCAGTCGTCCATATCAAATGGTTGCCCAACTCCTGGCTTGCCACTTATTTCCCACTCGCCCAGTGGGGCTAAATCTTTTCATAACAATATTGTACAGTGTTATGGTGCCCTCCCCTATCTCTTTCGTTTGCCTGCTTTAAGAGTCATATCAACTCTCCCTACTGTTTCTCAGAGGTACTGGGAAGTCTGTTGGTATATGTGGCGACCAGATCGGCCACCAGTTAAGGGAGAAAGTTACATTATAAGTTGTAAGTAAGGGGAAATTGGCACCCTGATATAAATGAAAGAGTATCCCCTACTGCAGATATGACGTTTTGGAAGGGACGCTAGCCATGTGCGGATTGGGTGGCTGGGGTCACGGGCGACCAATCAGAGCCTGCCGTGACGTTACCGAGTGCCCCGGGCGGCCCCAACGTCAGAGTTGACCTGACTGTGGAGGCGAGAGGATGCACCTCGGTCAGCTCTTGAGGATTTGAGGCTCTACAAGCCTTTCTCAGTGGATTAGAGCTAGCCATCGCAGCCCACCTTATACATTGGAGACCCCGCGTTTCTGGGAAGCAAAAAGGAACCAAGTTCATTGAGCAAAGGAGTGCCAAACTTGGACATAGTCGGCGACGACGCTGGAAGGCGACGCTGGACGTTGAGGGCCTGGAAGGTGTGGCGGGCAGGCCTAGCTGTGACCGGGTCACATCCACTGAGGGTTTTGGAGGGACGTTCCTAGGACAAGGAGCAACGCCTTGTGGAAGGGATGAGTGTGTGAATATAGCGATTGGCTCAGTGCCCATTGGTGAACCAGGATTGGGATAGCTGAATCTGAGAGATTGGAACGGCGACGACGCGAAGGCTTCACGACACCTGAGGACCTGTGGAACATTCCTGGATTGTCAAGGATCGACTCAGGAAGCATGAGAACCTCACACCATCGAGGGACAGGCGTCGTGAGCCAGGAATGTAAAGGTAGATCAATTTTCCCTCCCATTCCCCCTTGTGTGAGTAGGCTAGATAGGACACGATATTTACTTGTGTATATTACAATATGACATTAATACTTTAGTAGTAGAATAGGCTGCAGGGCAGCTTGTGTCCAGGACTGTTGGAGAGGACAGTGTGTGTGGACGGCAGGACAGTGAAGAAGAGGTGCCGACGTGGTGAAGAGACCCTTCTGTGAGAGTGTGTAACTCCTGTCTATCTGCCCAGTTGAAGGAGTGTTGGAGGTCGTGGAAGAAGAGTTGCTGATGATCTCCAGATTTATTATCCTTATTTTCATATTCATGTATTGCTTGTGATTGTATGTGTGGTCATGTAATTGTGTCAGTAAATTCACACATTTTATTATTGTGTTTAAGTGTGCCTCCATTATAATATTTCTCTAGGAGCATACACGAAGATTATCATAGTACCACCTATGGATCACCACGTTCTCTATAGAAGTTCTTATTGCCTGGAGAGTGGTAAAACAGCACAGACTTATATAAAAGTGTACCCTTAGCCATCCGTTCAGTATCAGTGCCTGAATGGTGGCAACTAGTAACGTAGTGGCTAGAGAGAGGTAAAGCCACACAGACCTTCATGGGAGAGTATCCTGGGCCGACAGTCCAATAGCAGACCTATGGGAGTAGCAACATTCTGGCAATGAACAGTATAGAATACACCCAATGAACTGCATCGCTGGGGTGCAGATATAATACCCAGCTGACGACCTTGTTAAGAAGAAGATAGAGATGATAGGCGGGAAAGGAGTTCCTGCAACCTTTTGTCAGGCAGGCAAGACTCAGGGAGGTATTGTTATAAGGTAAGCCTGAGTCTTCCTTCGCTCCTCCACGGGTCTAGGCCGGAATTGCTGATAGCAGTTTCCCCGTGGTTGACTGAAGGGCTTCCAGGGTGATCAGTGGCACCCCTTCAGTGGTGGAAGCAAAGACCTGCGGAGGTGGGCATTGCTGGTCCTCTCCTGTGGGACCAAGGAGACCCCGGTGAATCCCGGGAGTCGGAGGCGCTGAGTATTCTGCCTTCTGAGCCCCTAGCAGCCGAGTGCTAGCAGAGCCCCGGCCCACCCCCCCCCCCCCGTGACAACAGTCAGCCTTAATATATGTATATATATATATATAATATATATATATATATATATATATATATATATATATATATATATATGTATATATATATATATATATATATATATATATATATATATATATATATATATATATATATATATATATATATATATATATATATATATATATTAACCTAAAAGGGGTACCACCTCTGGTGCAAGTGTAGGGACCCATAGCCTCGGAGAAGAAAATAAAGAGTACTCAGAGAAGACCTTGTGGATCCTCACTGAACACTTTGATATTTTCTTCTCCTACCACCCCTATTCGTTTGGTATGTGTGAATATTTATCTAACTTTATTTGAAAATGTCATTACACAAAAAAAGTTACAATATTGATTACATGCAGGGTACAAGGCTGCTTGTCACAAGTTGAATAGCTCCTCCAGCTCCTCAGATGGCGGGCAGGAACCATGGATGCAGTGAGCATTTCCTCTCTGGATTGCCACACTAAGGCACTGAAAAAGAAAACTGGCAGCTCTAGGGTCTCTAGTTATTTCGATTAGCTTAGACCCCAACTCCTTCAGAAAGGTAGCAGCACTTTTACCCCAGGCACCAAGTGTCTCTGAGGCAATGGGGACAAAATTGTAGTGGTGCTCAAGGTCTCTGTATTTACGTGCCTTGGCCGCTTCCCAGTGATTGGCAGCTCCTCCAGCTTGAGTAGCACTGAAGTCAACACAGATATTGGCTAAAGTTGAAATGCAAGTGTAGTCCCACACCAACTGTCTACCATTCTTCCAGGGGTTCACCGTGATTCCGTCTCGGCGACCGACAGGCTCATCAGAGTTGCGGGACATTAGGTAACGGGGCTCTCTCTCTGCTGGACAACCGGCTGTGGTATGGCTTTTCTTAATAATGTCATTGACCTCGCCGTGTCTTGAATGCCATCCTCCTGTCCTTTGGCAGAGACGGCCATGCCGTCCGTACCTGTCGGCGTCTGCCTAGCCGCAAATACACCTGTATTCGGTGTGGATTGGGGCAGCGAGACGGAGAGCCACGGCAATTCGGAGGGCCTGCGGTGTGAGACGGGTGCCAGTTGCTGACATTGGGGTTGCTAATAGGAAATAACCTGCATGGGGAGCTGCTACAGCTCCCCATTCTGTATATATATATATATATATATATATATATATATATATATATATATATATATATATATATATATATATATATATATATATATGAAACTCATCCTATGGCTGTAACACTTGAAACATCACCAGTACACAATCAGTCCTGAAAGAATATTAAACTCAGCCTTTGGCTCAGACACTAGAAACATCTGCATGAATATTCCCCAACATAAAAGTGATCAATCTCACCTTCCACTGCATCTTACACACCAATAAACATTCAAGCACTACCCTTATACATCATGTGTGATCACCATGATTCTCTGTTTTGCTCCTAGAGGCTCACTACCATGTATTATTCTAGGTTCTCTAGAGTAGTCAACAATGCTCTTCTGCAGTCCTCCTAAACTGCTTCACAACGAAGTTCTTATCAAACATCAGTGATGCTTCACCACTGATCCCACAGTCAGGTGTAACTTATCTTTACTGCTCCTCCACAGCTTGAGGTCCACTCCTAACTACGGGGTTTCTGCTCTTCCACAGAGTTCAACCTTCACCTCTCTAGCCTCGAAGTTTCATCAACTTCTTCCCTGGCCTCGAAGTTCCATTAACTTCTTCCCAAACAAACTTGCAATTCCATTGCCTTGCCAATAAAAATGTTTCCCTACTAAAACATAATTAGATGTATTCACATAAAATAAGTCTCCTACACTCGACACCTCTTTAAACTCTCACACGTCGCGAGGGGTACTCCCCCCGTTCCGGCGATTCCATGCTCTGCTTTGCTGGCTGCCGTCGCCCTCATTCAGTAAGGCACTGGCCTCAGGAGAGGGTGGATGCGTCACTCCTCCCTTCAGACCGTTCCTCTATCTCTACCCTCTTATTTCAATTCACTGCCTTAACAAAACGTATCTTATATATCCGTAAACACTTGCCATGATCGCTGGGCACACTATCAATCACAAGCAATCACTAACAACTGGATAAATAGACTTACCACAGAATTTATCTGATGCAGGGTGTTCACTCGATGTGGCTCGATATGGCGCTCACATAGGTTACCCACCAAAAATGCTTCAGGACTGCTTCACCAAGTTTCCTGCAGTCCCCGACTTGAGTCTGCAACGTTTCCAGACTAATTCCACAACAGAAACTCTTGCTCACTTCCTTCCTCTTGAAGGTACAACAATTAGAGTTTCACCAAGGTGCGACCAAACACTCACTTCCAGGCCGCCTCTAATTATCAAATTCACAGAGAGATGGTGTATTAAGTCCCCAACAGCTTCCTCACACTTGTAGACAAGTATTCTTCACTACAGCGCCAGCACAGGGGACTATATTCCACCTCCTTGCAGGAGATCAACACAGTACTTCCACCTCTGATGTCAGTTGCGACTCAAGTGAGGTCAAGCTGTCCTGCGAGCTTCATACCTTGTCCCAAAAATCTAGACAACTCATGTCATGTCCTTATTCACATGTTAATCCTCTGTTAATGCTCTCAAGCCATTCAATGACATTTGCCAAGTATTTAATATATTTTCACATACCTACATTTCCTTTGACCTCTCAATTGGGGCTAGTTTGTTGAATAACTGTCATAAGGGGTAGAATCGTTCTTCAGGCTACCTCGGGTCATAACAGTGCACAATAAACTACTGCTCACAGGATGAATATTGGGTGCTCAATAAACTACCGCTCATAAGATGAACATCGGGTGCACAATAAACTGCCACGCAAAGGATGAACATCGGGTGCACAATAAACTACCGCTCACAGGATGAATATTATCTAACCGACACTGATAGCAGCAATAACAATCACAATTTCAGGTCGATATGCCACTAACTACAATTTGGCCCATTTGCAATTTTTTTTTAAATAATTACTCTCAAGACCTTCTAAATATAGTAGATTGATGGATCACTGAATTCTGCTGTTAATTCCTGCCAGTCTTATGAGGGGGGTCAGACAGCAGATTGGACAGCGCTCAGAATTCATAGTCCTAAGGTTCAGGGTCCAATCCACGGTGGAGGCACAAACAAATGGGCAGAATTTCTTTCACCCTGATGCTCCTGTTCACGTAGCAGTAAATAGGTACCTGGGAGTTAAGACAACTGCTCCGGGCTGCTTCCTAAGGAAGGGGGGGGGGTTAACAAAAGGAGGCCTGGTCGAGGACCTGGCTGCGGAGACCTAAGCCCTGAAATCATCTCAAGATATCCTCAAGATAACCACTCACTGTAAAGGTGAAAGGCTTGATGAAGCCGAGCAGGTCTGCCTCGGGCACGGGCCTCTTGTAGGCCACAATAGAGTCGTCCATGAACAGGTAGTCTGTGAAGTCAGTATAGTAGGACCTCTCCAAAGTTAGAGCTAACGCCGTCAGTAGGTCAGCCTCCTGTAGGCTCAGGGAATGAAAAGATGGGAGCTGGGTCAAACTATGAATGTTAGACTCTTCCTACGATATATGGCTTATCGTATTAAATATGCATGGGCATTCTTAAATTACACTCATACATATACTATTTCACATAATTAAATAATGTCATTAAAAAATACAAAATCTTGAGTGTTGTGTAACTTTACCAAGTTTCAAAATAAAATTTATCTAGGTGAACATATATAAGTACAGTATTAACTATCATCTGGAAATCAACACGAATTACTTAAACTAGTTCATGAGAACCTGCTGTGGTTAATAGGTGTTTAACCCAACTCCAAAACAAACCACTTATCTTACGGAGCGGTTGATGAGTCCAAGAGTTCCAGTGATGGTACCGTTTGGGAGGCGTGTGCCGTATGATGTGCCCTGGATCATCACAATCTCATAGCTAGTGAACAGAAAACATTGTGAACATAAATGAACAAATGTAAGAGCAAATATATTGTGATACAAGCAATATAAGTCACACATCCAAAGATTTGAAATTTTAAAATTTGCAGCATAAATATTCTGTATGAATTGGCCAAACATCTAATGCTCTATTTATTTATTTGTCAGATTATTTTCACCAAACTGATTAGGAGAGTTCTTCATCAGTCAATGAAGGAGTGAATTGACTGATGCCTCACTGGATGCCATCGCTGTGATTGAATGGAATTCCCAGCTAGTTTTTCTAGATTATGTTAGAGTGTATGGTGCACTCTAGTGCTCTAGACAAGAAGTTCACACACTACAAACCCTTGTGAGGAGTCTAGAGAAAGCCCAACCTTTTGCTATTCATGAGGACTATGATGGAGTCTGTAACTGCTGTGTGAGAGGAAATACAGCCTTAAACATAGTAGTAGGCATCCATCAGTCTCAGGAGACTATGGAGTTGCGCTCTGGTTGTCGGTCTGGAGTGGCCTCACCAGGGCGCAGAGCCAGGGTAGGTTGAATCGGTGGAGAAGCTGTTATCCAGGCAGCAGGTCCCCCCTCTCCACGGCGCTTAAACATATTTTACTTAGAAAATGTGTGTACAGAGAGAGAGTGAGGAACATGGAGGTACTTGGATCTGGGCCAACGGTTTTGGGGGGAAGAGGGGTGCTCGCTCCCTCCCCACCCTAAGGGATGTCGTCATCCCAGGCCTCCCTGCCCAGTGACGTCATGCGACTCCGCGTGGCCAAGGACGTCCCTGATTGGGCGAGGCACCTCAACATCTTGTAGGTGCTTGGGCGCAAACTCCTGTGATTGGAAGCGGCATCTCATAGGCCTGCCGGCTTCTCTAGGATTGATCAACACAAGGTGGGGGAGGAAACGAGCGTCTTGGTGTCCCCTAGCCCGCCAAAATTCAGTCCAGGACCGACGTTGTTTGAACATGATGTGCTGGTGGTGGCGGCCGGGCCGAGGTTCCCACCACCTCCGTTACGCCGTGTTATCATCCATTTCCTTATCCCTACGGTGACATCGCTATCGTGGATCGTGCCTGGATCCAATTTGATTAATCGAGGGAAAATATTAAGGAATTGTGAAAGGACTCTGAAGGAGAGAACATGTGCTCAGCCGAGGCAGCAGGCAGCCTCGATGTGATTGAACGTTATTGCTAACATCCGAAGTCATCTGTTGCATTGACTAAGATGTTTGGCAGGAGGCAGGATTGGGGAGGGTTTCTCAAGTGTTGGAGGAAGCCCCTGTTTGTGATTTAATTAAATTGTGAGTCCGTGTTTGGGGACACTGAATTCTGCCTCACCCACGTCGCCATTACGTGCACACTAGCACGCCCTGTGTACGAGTACCACATACTCGTGGTGTGTGTGTGTGTGTGGACGCATTCACAAGTCCTCTACACCAGTTGTGTACACCTGTGGGCTACACAGCCAGCCTACACCCGCGCCTTCCCTGGCAGCGGCACGGTCATCACCTCGAATCACCCTGCAGCTACACCGAGGTGATGAACTTGGTTATAGCAGAATCACATGTGAGGAGTTGGGTGACCTTCAGCTTCAGTACTCACCTAGTTGTGTTTGCGGGGGTTGAGCTCTGGATCTTTGGTCCCACCTCTCAACTGTCAATCAACTGGTGTGCAGATTCCTGAGCCTATTGGGCTCTACCATATCTATATTTGAAACTGTGTATAAAGTCAGCCACCACCACAACACTACATGCATTCCATTTGTTAACTACTCTGACACTGAAAAAATTCTTTCTAACGCCTCTATGGCTCATCAGGGTACTAAGTTTCCACCTGTGTCCCCTTGTTCGTGTTCCACCCGTGCTGAAGAGTTTGTCTTTGTCCACCCTGTCAATTCCCCTGAGAATTTTGTAGGTGGTTATCATGTCTCCCCTTACTCTTCTGTTTTCCAGGGTTGTGAGGTTCAGCTCCCTTAGCCTTTCCTTGTAACTCATTCCTCTCAGTTCCGGGACCAGTTTGGTGGCATACCTCTGAATCTTCTCTAACTTCGTCTTGTGTTTAACTAGATATGGACTCCTGGCTGGAGCTGCATACTCCAGGATTGGTCTTTCTTACGTGGTATACAGGGTCCTGAACGATTCCTTACACAGGTTTCTAAAGGCAATTCATATATTGGCCAGTCTAGCATATGCTAGTGACGATGTAAAACTTATGTATATATGATTTATATTGTATTTTCTTAAATAAAGATAAAAAAGTATAGCATAAGCCGCTGATGATATCCTTTTGATGTGGGCCTCTGGGGACAGGTTCGGTGAGGAGCCCCCCAGATTTTTCTCTCTATTTGTCTCTTGCAGGATTTCACCTCCCAGATGGTACCTTGTGTTCAGCCTTCTGCTCCCTTCGCCTAATTTCATTACTTTACACTTTCCTGAGTTGAACTTTCTAGACCATTCCTTTAGTTTGTCCTGTAGTCTCTTCAACTATCTTCAATATGTCTATCTTCAACTGTTTTGATTTTTCTCATAATTTTTGCATCATTAGCATCTGATGCCTCCCCCCTCACCGTTACTCGCTGTTTCCTATCGCTTAGATACTCCCTTATCCACTGGAGCACCTTACCTTTTACTCCTGCCTGCTGTTCCAACTTGTGAGGTACTGTGTCAAAGGCTTTCTGATAGTCCAAGAAAATGCAGTCTGCCCACCCTTCTCTTTCCTTCCTAATTTCCGTTGCTCGGTCATAGAATTCTATTAGGCTTGTGAGGCACGATTTACCATCTCTGAACCCATGCTGGTGGTGTGTTACAAAGCTGTTTCCCTCCTGATGTTCTACGAGCCTTTTCCTCACAATCGTCTCCATCACCTTGCATGGTATACAAGTTAGGGAAACTGGCCTGTAGTTCAGTGCCTCTTGCCTGTCATCTTTTTGTAAATTGGGACTACATTAGCTGTCTTCCAGCTTTACGGAAGGTCTCCCGTTTCCAGTGACCTGTTATACACCATAGAGAGTGGCACACTTTGTGCTTCTGCACCTTCTTTTAGAACCCACGGTGAGATTCTGTCAGGCCCAAGTGCTTCAGCCAGGAGTGTGAATGAGGAAACTGGTAACGTGAGTACTCAAATTTATGTATTGATGCAGTTGTCTCAGTGCTGATGTTAAATCAGCTACAGCAGTGGTTGTTCCAAGCACTTTGCTAGGTGAGGGAAGCCAGGTGGAGAGACACACCTGTATTGACGTCGATTTGCCGCTGTGGAAGGGCACAGATTATCTGTAAGGACGTGAGTGTGTATGACATATAAAGGAATACAATTAGATGTTTATGTTGTACAAATTGTGTGTTGACTGGCTAGGGTATGTAAACCAGTCAGTGTGGAGATTTTCCATATAAATGTTATCTTGATCTAACGATTCAAAATATATCGTTCAGTGTCATGATTAAGTCATGTTACCATATATGTATATAATTTCAGAGGAAAGCAAGTGCAGGGCCAAGGTAATATTGGGTTGGTCAAGTGACACCCAGAAGTCTGTAATAACTGTGCAATTTTCTCTAGTGCAATAATTGATTTATTCGTGAGGGGTCATAGAGTACGATTTATGTATATTGTGCTAGAACCTTATCCATGAATGTTTCATTGCAGGTCCAGTAATTTGTCAGAACAAGGTCATGTGTGGTCGGTTGACACCCTGGTGTCTGTAATTACTGTGTCATGTGTCGTGTGGGGAGTCAGTAATTGTGATTATTGACTTAATGTGTTGTGATGTCATTAGCATATGGGGTATGTTAATTACACCTATGTTGTGTGTGTTTAGGCAGTGTTTTATGTATATGTTTATATTACTGCCCTGTGTACTGTGTGTGCCTGGTGGAAATCTTAATCGCAAAGTTAGGATTTTTAGAGTTAATTAAGGGGTCTTTAACTATATCAGGGGATTCACAGTGTTTAATGATGGAGCAGGCAATTGACTGGTTACTCTGGTTAATTAGGGTTAATTAGTGCCAGCTGTCGGTGGAGCGGCAGTGTTTTGAGTTAACGTATTTTCATTGCTGAAGTAATTACCTGGCCATGGGACAGTTAATGACTTGCTCACTCAGGCTAATTAGGATAATTAACATTCAAAGTGATTCCACACACTATTTCTTTGCAGGTTGTTGCAGAAGTATGGGGCAGTGATGTAGGTGTATACATTAGTACTGTTGCCACATAGTATGTGTCATTACTGTGGGTGTTCACAGTAATTAACGTGTTGCAGTGGGTCGCAAGTGTATGTTGCTGTGACATTTATTTTATGTCACAGTGTTACCTATGTAACCTGAGGTTACTTTGTGTTTTCTTTAGTTGTGTTAAGGATTTAAGGATTCAGTGAGTTAATTAGGGGGTTAATTAATTCATAAGTGGTAGCACATGCTTAATGAGGGAGCTGTAAAGGTAGACAATGTCTACCTTAACCTATCGAGATACGTTTCAGGTGCAATTAATTGTCCGTGTGAAAACTAATTGCCACTCCAGCTAATTGTGTAATAAGAATTTTCATCATGAATTCACATTTTTTTTTTTATTTTATTTTTACATGCAAACATGCAAATTAAATACAATAAAAAAACAATGAGAAACATAAAACAAAGAGACACAAAGAAAACCCATCAGCCAGAATGGCCTACAGGACAGCATATCAAATTACAAAAACTCGAAAAGGCATTTAAAATACAGTACAAAGGATTAACAAATGCAGTACAAAGGATAAACAAAAGCAAAACAACAAAAACACAGTACAGTATAAACAAAACCATCGGTACACAACAAACAAAACAAAACACCGGCCTGAAGGACCAATACCCAAAATACAAGAACACATAAAAAAATAATAAAATAATAACATGGCACAATGTACATGGCACAAGAACAAGTTAAACCAGAAACAAACAACAAAAAAAAAACAAAATTTCCGCACAAAAACCCCTCACGTAAGAGAGCAAACAGCATAGCCAGAAGGGCACATAATACAACAAAGTCAAAGAAACAGAATTCATGAAAAGGTATAGCCTAAATCACAAGAAACAGATACCTCGGCCTGAAGGGCACACAATAAACATCACAAACCATACCAAAGTCCAAGACACACTCGATACACACAGCAATCACTCAAACTATCAAGATTGCGCATACTTGTCCGGCCACTCTGCTGCCGGGAAAAGAATACAATACGCCTCCCACAGCACCAGGATTTCGTCCAAAATAGGGTGAGGAAGTGTCGTCCGAGGATCGGGCATCGAAATCGGCACACCCTCAACAAACACCCGATTCTGCGGAACCCAGACAGTCGAGGGGCACCACGGAACAGGCAGCACTCGGTCATGAAAGTGAATATCCACAGGGTTGGTCTGCGAATCATACGCCACGCCGTTGGCCAAGATGAACGGGACGGGCTTCCCCTTACAGGTGCGGGCAACGGGCAGCGCACTTGTAACCTCGGCAGCTCCACAGGGCTCCGCAGCAACCACCGGACGGGACACCTGCAGGGGCCCCCCTCGCCGAACATCCTTCTTAAGTAACAACACCAGGTCGCGGCCTGCACCAGCACCCCCCTCACCAACATCCGGAGGAGCAACCACCCCCCACTGCGGGGAACCGCCGACAGAAGAAACTGGAGGTGAATCATACACACAATCCTTGGCATCAGCAGGTACATGGACGTCAGCGACCACCACCTCATCTCCCGAAGACCCATCGGCGTCGAAACCCTCCACATCAGCCCATGCAGTAGAAGAACGCCTGGACCGCTTGGGCACCGGGCGCACATCCTCAGAGCCGGAGGCGGACCCAGAACCACGGGCATCACAAGCCGCGCGGACCAACGCCCGTCTCATGACTGCAGCAGCCTCAACCGCAGGGGGAACCGGACCACACACAACCGGGGACCCCACATCCACTTCAGCACCCAGCACAGCCGTGATCCGAGGCGAGGAGGCAGGGCCAGGCGCAGCAGCTGAAGACAGGTGAACAGGCGGCAAGGAGGGCGCAGCATCAAGGCCCACAGGAGCAGCAGGGACAGGAGCAGGAGGATCCACCGAGAGCATCGCAACAGCCTGAGGAGGGCCGGCGACATCCGAGGGAACGTCAGGGGACGCCGAGGGAGCCGCAACAACAAGCTGGTCGGTCTCCGCATCCCCGGAGTCCTCGTCCAGGGGAAGCGGAGGGAATCTTCTTCCCTAAAGAGGTTGACAGGGGCAACCGGAGCCGCATCGCACCCGGCAGCCTGATGCCCCATCAAGCCACACCGGAAACAGGTCCGAAGCTGTCGGGCATAGTACACCCGGATGTAGCACCCCAGAAGCCGGACCGAAGATGGAATATCCGACCGCAGGCGCATTCCCAAGGTGCGAATGTTAGTCCGCCTCCCGGCTACCTCCCAGAGGATATCGTGTTGACCCTCACACTGATGACTGGCCCAAACCGCTGGAAGTAACGCTGCAGAGATCCTCGGGAAACTCCAGGGGCCCCCATGCACACTGACATAGGTCAGCGCACCACTCCGTCTGATATGGAGACAGAGCCGGCACCCCCCGGCAACGACAACGAGCGCCCCCGTAACGACCGAGGAATCACGGTACACCTCCTCCGTCACCAGCTTGATGACAACACGATGGGCAGTCACAAGCTCAATCCCGTCGACGTCCAGCACAGGGACATGAAGCAAGTCGCACAGAACCACGGCTACTTCCAGATATCGCACGCCCAGTGAACTCCAGGCCCACGGAGTTCACGCGCTTAATAGAGGGAAGAGGACCACCCATGGTAAGCCCAACACCTGCCACGTCCGTACTCAGCCCCCCAGCCACAACACACTGGGGGGGGGGGGCAGCGACGCCCCGCCCCTGGCGACCCGACCAACAGCCAATAACCCCAGCAGTCACGGAGGGACACGTCCGCACTCCACGGCTGCTCAGGGTCAACTCAGAATTCTAAGATTTTCATCATGAATTCACATAGTGGGGAGGAACTGTCAAGGTTGACAAAATTTGTGTTAACGTAATTTGCTCGTGACTAATATCTGTTTGTGGGACAGATAATTAGTGGGGTAATTAACGTCATAGAGTTTGACTGTCTGTCGTAGGGCAAAGTCATTGGGCCATCATAACGTGTTGGATTAATGTATCTGTCTGGGGGACAGTTGATTGAGAAGCACTAAGGTTAATTAGGGTAATTAACACCTCATCCGTGAATTCACAGTGTTTGATTAGACCTGCTTAGGGAGTGTGGAGTGAGACGTATTTGTGTATAATTATTATCCGTTTGCGGGACAGTTAATTAATTGCTCTAGGTTAATTAGTGTTGTAATTAATGCTCGTTACGGTAAACTTGACATAGACTGTGGGAAGCTACCAAGAGTGGTAAGCTTAGTTAACGTAACTCGATTTGGATTTATTAGTTGTCCGTTTGTAACAGTAATTAGAAATTATTCACTGAATGCTTGAAGGGTCAAGTGTGATGTAATTAAGAGATAATTAGTTATTGTTTACAAGTTGACTTGTTTGTAGGAGAAAAGTGTTTGAGTAGAGACGTACTCTTAACGTAGAGTACTTGTTGCTGACTGCTGTTGACAGTCAATAACATAATTAATCACATAATCAATTTAGTAATTGATTAAGGCAATTTGTTTGATTATCGTCTCTGGAGACGAGAGTTAAAGTTACTTGGGATTACCGGTGAAGTGCCTCAGGGTCCTTGCCTAGCTTGTTTACATATGCAACTTCATTGCAGGAAGTCGCAAAGAGTGTTCTCAGGAAACAATTTAAAGTTGCCACAACGTAT
>WNGS01169498.1:20354096-20367894 GCA_020271785.1 Procambarus virginalis
CGTCGACTTCCTATGGCGTCACCTGCTACATATTTACTTCTAATTTCGACATGCAATTACATTATTTCAGCGTAAAAATAGGTTTGATCATGTTGTACGTGCATAAGCAACATTACAGTAAGTAAATTCACCATATTTCTTCATTACTTACGTAATGCTAGGAGGATTTGGGTTGATTTGGGTATTTCTACGGACCCGTTTTGAACCATATTTTTTCGGCGTTCGACTATTCCAACATGGGTGACCATTTTGGAAACGCGATACTTGGGTTGACCTAACTGATACTTGGGTCAGTTCCATTATGGTTCGGAGCACATCCACTATTTGAGAGCTGTTTCCTTCAAAAAGCTTAATCGTGTGGCCGTATGTTTAAATAAACAATTCCAAGTACATTTTTTGATTGAAAAACATGGGGATAAATACAAGTCTTAATTGTAAATGACCAATTATAAACAAAAACAAGAAGTAGGAAAAATGATATGTGGAACCCGACAAAACCATTGGAACGCTTAGGTGATGAGAGGGTAAGCGACCGCCGCCATTTTAGCAGCACTAGGGGGTCCGTAGAATTACCCACTCAACGGATCGGCACCAGGCGGTGATGTCCAGCACGAGCATTAAGGGAAAACCTTGACACAAACTGCACCTATCATAAAGAAGAAGCACCACCATTGACCACCAAGTGCTCACATCAAGTCTAACTCTAAAGAAACAACACTCAAGCCTTGACGCTTCGCCCAACATCCGTGGGAGAAAACCTTCACACAAACTGCACCTGTCATAAAGAAGATGAAGACTCGCCAGTGTCCACAGTGTCCGAAGGTATTCACCAGTCCTTCACATGTGAAGACTCACATGTTAGTGCATTCAGGTGACAAACCTCATGAGTGTCCAGAGTGTGGGAAGAGATTCAGTATTCTTGGAAATATGAAGACTCACAGGATGGTGCATGTGGATGAGAGACCTTTTCAATGTGCAGAGTGTGGCAAAAAATTTAGAGAACGTGGAACTATAATAGAGCACATGTTTGTGCATTCAGGTGATAAACCTCACGAATGTCCAGAGTGTGGGAAGAGATTCAGTCGTCTTGGAAATATGAAGATTCACAGGATGGTGCATTCAGGTGACAAACCTCATGAGTGTCCAGAGTGTGGAAAGAGATTCAGTCGTCTTGGCGATATGAAGAGACACCGAATGGTGCATGCGGATGAGAGACCTTTTCAATGTGCCGAGTGTGGCAAAAAATTTAGAGAACGTGGAAGTATAATAGAGCACATGTTAGTGCATTCAGGAGATAAACCTCATGAGTGTCCAGAGTGTGGAAAGAAATTTAGTCAGAGTGGAAATATGAAGACTCACATGTTAGTACATTCAGGTGACAAACCTCATGAGTGTCCAGAGTGTGGGAAGAGATTCCGTCAGCTTGGACATATGAAGAGGCACAAGATGATACATGCAGATAATAGGCTAAACACTTTGAGTGTGGAAGATAATTAAGAGAAGGTTGAAGGATAATGAGGCACATAATGGTATATTAACTTACCGTTAATCACAATGTCAGTTGGATGTTCTTCAGAGGTAATTATATTTCGTTTGTGAAAAACACTTCACCATGAAAGGTAAAAATATGAAGATATTTTATATATTGTTCTTTAATGAAAGTTAGATGACCAAGCAAGAACTAGAGAAGCTGTCACTGTACAAAACTCGAAATTGCTTATAAGTATAGAAATATCTATTTAGTTTAGCAAAGATAAAACAAAGCTTTAAATGTTTTTCTTCATATTTATGTAAATAATAATGTGCTTTGTTTTTGCTCTCTCTGGAAATTTATATAAAATTTAATATACTCTGTAGCTAAATTATGGACATTTTTGTTGTAATATTATTTAGCATTGGAGTTAGTGAAGAAGACAGTCTGAGACGTACTTAAGATGAGATCGTTTGATTGGTAGGGAAATGTATGTTAATCAAGGAATTTTCTCATCAGATTCCTATGCAAACTGATGTCCATTCTTTATTTTTTGTTTAGGCCTATTTATGAGTTCTACTCCTTATTATAAATATTTCACCGAAGAGTTTTGTTATGACCCTGGGTTCCTCATTGGAAACCAGAGGTCAAAAATTGAGTTAAATAAACTACCTTATAGTATTGGATGCACCGCGAGCTGCATTTGTTTGTCTCTTCCCTGCCAGACGTAAGACTATTCTTGTTTCTCAAAGAGCATTTAAAGACTGAGCTTAGGGTTGATTATTAAATAATAAAATAGGCACCAACTATGTTTACTAATACTTTCTAATCATTTGTAAAGTAAACCTGAGTAAACTTGGTATAGGGTGCCGGTATGATTAGTTGAGCAGTCTGCCGGCAGCTAGCCAACTGAGGGAGGAGGCTGGAGACGAGCGTCCTTCTCTGTGGGCCATTCGTGGTGTCAACAACTGGACTCTGTGGCTCTGCACCTCTCTCCCTTTCCTCTTTCTTATTTCCCTTACCTTAAGTTAAGTGATATCCTGGGTTTGTAATTGTGCCTATTCTGGTATTGTAGATTTGTGTAGACCTGTGGTAGTATTTTGCTCGTGTTTTGGGTACCCATTAGTGTTGTGTTGTGTAAGGTACCACGTGGGCTCACTACCCCTAAGCTACCCAAGTTTCAAGTGTTCCACTAGTAGAGCTTTACCCTAGCTTGTGTTCAGTGTAAAACCTTGTATCCTGCTTATGTGGACCAAGGCTTTTAACGTAAGATAGTGTGGTAAAGTTATTAATATTATTGTTATTGGTGTGAATGTATATGGGGGGTTGTTAAGGGGTTAATAAATAATTAAGTGAAGTAGAGTATCCATTCTTCCTGTGTAGGAGATATTGATCATTCCCTAGACTGACTTTGTTGTGTAACCCAGTAGTCAGCACTGCTTTTAATAGATTTGGGGGCCAGGCCCTTTCGATCTCCCAGCTTGATACTCTTAATACCTACTATTGCCCCTACATCCATATTATACTAGGCCCCATACTACAGCCATCACCATTTTATAACAAGTTTATTGACGGCAGACTGTATTTATAACTGTCAGTGAAGTGACTATGAAATTTAAATTTTTATTACTCTAGAAATTTATATCACTCTAAATTTACCAGAAATTTATATTACTCTAGCCTAACTTTATCAGTTATGCTGTAATTGTCTGGGAATAACAATTTACCTGATTTACCCGAGGGCCACTAATCCTAGTGGCCTTGATGAGAACAGGAAGTCAGCGGCTTGTTGAAGTCCACCCCCCCTGTTCCCGCATTTGCCTTGATGATCTTTTCCAGGTATATTTTGAAATTCAGCACAGTTTTGGCGGGTGGGCAGTTCCATGGATCAATAACCCTGTGGGTGAAAAAGCTTGATTCAAAGTTATATTAGCCTGATTACCAATTATATTAGCCTGATTGGCAATTATATTAGCCTGACTGGCATAATCCTCTCTGACAATTATATTATCCAAACTGACAATTATATTAGGATGATTGTGAATTACATAAGCCTGACTGGCAATTATATTAGTATGACTTGTCAATTTATATCAAAGGGATATTTATTTATGTTGTGGTGCTCGTGGGTTCCATTACATCTATCAATGAAGAGTTTCAGATTAGGATTAGCATTTAGGAACAAGGTTTTGTACATGTAAATAGCACAAGAGAATGTGTAGAGCGACTGTATATTTAACATGTTCAGGGATTTAAAGAGAGATGCTGTGTGTTGTTTGAAGACAGCTTTATAGTTCTGATAGCATAATTTTGTTGGTTGATGATGGGCTTGAGGTAATTTGCAGTGGATGAATGAACCCCATGCACAGATACCATATGTTGAGCTACCAACCCTAACTTGCAAAAAAAAAGCATCTAGATATTTAGCTCCAGCCATTGCATTGCTCTACAACAAATCATTTGAACTCCAATCTTTCCTGATATTCTAAAAAAAAGCAATACTAACCTTAGACCATAAAAGTGGCAATCTCACTGAAGTCAACAATTACAGACATATATCAATTCTGCCAGTTACGTCTAAAATATTTTAAAGACTTAATCTACAAACAGCCTTACTCCTATTTAGCAAAACAAAATATACTTAGTTCTTGCCATAATTGCTACGGGCCCCAAAAAGACCAATCATGCACCGATTAGTATGATTAACTTGATATATGCACCCCTCCCTGTCCAGCTCGTTGCTGCCGTGGAGGGGCTTGGTGGGTGGCTGCCGGAGGGTGATGCTCCTTAGGGCGGTCCCCTGTCCTTTTGTAACCTTGTACTCCTGCTGCTGTCCTCACGAATTTTGCTGGATGCCTTTTCCTTTCCTTCTGTTTCGTTTTTCTCTCCCCCTCTTCTCCTGTCTGCTTGTCGTTTCCTGCCGACCTTTTGCTTGTTATGATTATTCCTTTGGACTTCTTCTATTTTGACGCCCGGGTCTATGAGGAGGCATACTCTTGCACCTGCAAAACTGTAGTACCCAACGTCGTGAGCGAGGGGAACCTTTTATTGTCAATCTTCCTTTCGTCACTGAACCCGCTCTCGACGGACTCACGGTTCTTAAGGTGGCGTTTGTAGAGCGTATACTCACGACACACCCCCTAGGGGGGCCCCAGCAAGATCGGCGATAGCTTCTTGTTGGGTGTCCTGCCTCTAATTGTGGCTCCATGGTGCGTGTGGGAGCATATTCATGAATGAAAGTTTTTTCCTCGTTTTCATGGCTGATAATGTTTCTCTTGTTCCTTCTCAGGCTCATGGGGTGGGCGACCATGCCCCCGAGTCGGACTGTGTTGGAAGACCAGGCCCTGTAGCCCCCGCTGCACTGGGCCCCAACGACCTGACTACTTCCCCCAGCTCCCCTCCCTCTGCGGTAGGGTCGAGTCCCCAGCCCCCAGTGCTGGTCACCTCGTCCCCTGGCACGGCTTCGTCTCTCACTGTGACTACTGCGCCTTTTACCCCCTCTTTCTCTGGGAGTTCTCAATGTCGTGCCCGCCACGGCCGCACTTGCACGATCCCTTCCCGTAATAGTACTTACAACGCCTTGTTTGGTCCCGCTACGTGGGCTAAATACTTTGATCTCCACCATCTGGATTCTACTCCTCCTGACGATTTCTCCCTCCATAAACACCTTGTTGATTCAGTAGATGCCTCTGTTACTTTTAACTTCACCAGTTACAGTATGAGTGTCGTCGCTGCTCCTTCTCAGGATGCAGCTACTCATTTAGCCGCTTTGTCCTGCATTGGAGAGATCCCTGTTCGGGTCTCCAAAAACGCTCTGTTAAATGCCAGTTTTGGCCCTGTTCTCCTTCCACACCCCATTGCAACTGGTGTTCGGGACCTCAAAGATTGCCATGAGGATATTAGCCATATCCTCGAAGCCCAAGGCCATTCTGTCCTCCAGGTGGACACGTTTACTCGACCCCCTCGTGGTCGTCGCCGTAAGCCCCTTAGAGTTGTAAAATCACCTTTGATAGTAGGGCCCTTCCACCCTCTATTATTCTTGCTGGTGCCAGATGCTCCATTCAGGAGTACATTCCCTCTACTAGACTTTGCAATAAGTGTTGGAAGTTCGGGCACGGTATCCTCAAATGCACCAGTGCTGTGTATCTGTGCCCCTTGTCTGGGGACGATAATCATTCTAAGTCAGAGTGCACTTCAACCCAGGCTCGCTGCCTCAATTTCGGTGAAGCCCACCCTACCTTCTCCCGCTCGTGTATGCACTACAAACTCGAGGAAGCCGTCCTCAACTTGAATCACCGTGATCGTCTGTCTTTTCCTGAAGCGAGACGCCAAGTTCGTCGTCTCACCTCTTTCGCGGGCGTCTCCTACGCTCGCGTGTTGCGTTCTACCTCTCCTCATCCTTCCCGTCTTCCTCAGTCTCACAACCGTTTCCAAGCCTTAACCCCGACCACACCACCACCTCCTCCCCTATTCCTTTGCCTCCTGTCCCGGATAGTCTCCCTCCCGTTCTCCATCTGGGGTTTCCCCCCTTCCTACCCAGTCCACCATATCTCCTTTGTCTTCTTCCTCATCTCCCCCCACTCTTTCTTCCCGGCCCTTCCCCAGTCTCTTGACCCTCCACGCCACCTGTTGTCCAGGCTGATATCCATCATCCTCCCAGCAATCTTCGTGTTGTTCGCTCTCGTTCCTCTTCTCCAGCTGAGAAGAGGAACGAAGAAAACGGCGATAGGTCGTATTTTACCCTAACCCTCTGCAGTTTTCCAAATATCTGAAACGTGGGAAATTTGACTCCTGAGCGAGATTTTTGAGCCAAATTCTGACTCTCTGCACCTATTTTCATTTTCAAATTACGACTTTTTATACCGAAACTATGCCAATTACTGAAAACGGCGATAGGTCATATTTTGCCCAAACCCCCCTGCAGTTATCCATAGGGATCTAGATGTATAGGGCTTGTATAGGGATCTAAATGAAGTAAATTGTAAAGTGTGTGGGACAAGGACAGACACACACACTCGAACCCTATATCTTGGATTGTAGTAAAATTGAGCCAATTAGAGGTAAATCTAAGCTCACGTTGTATGATATGGCAACCTATCTTATTACCATGGATAAATTACCTGAAATTCTTGCACTGTCTCCATATTTTGCTTCCAGTAGATAAATGACATATGAGATGAAGAAAACAAGTAGTGTATTGTGAAGACTAATAATAAACAGAAGCTACCCTATGATTATCTCCACTAGTCAAACTATTATGTATTAGCGATAAGACCTACCATTAATGTATAATGACTTACTGTAAATATATAGCTCTTGAAATAGCACTTTCTCTGTAACTATCTTGAGGTTATCTTGAGATGATTTCGTTTTTTTTAGTGTCCCCGCGGCCCAGTCCTCGACAGGCCTCCACCCCCAGGAAGCAGCCCATGACAGCTGACTAACACCCAGGTACACTATTTATGCTAGGTAACAGGGGAATAGGGTGAAAGAAACTCTGCCCATTGGTTCTCGCGGCGCTGGGATGGAACCCGGACCACGGCTCCCAGTCTAGTGACATTGTAACTATAAGGTGTGAAGAATAGATGAAAGTTTATGTAATAATCTAAGATGAGGTCTGACAAAGACCTTTTGGGCCCTCTGTAATGCTTTTGCGCTACCGCTCACAGGATGGGTATGGGGTGCACAATAACTAGCCGCCTCCGGCGCGCCACAATCAAATCAATCACGAGACAAAGCTAACGAAAACATAACAAATGCAGTGTTTCCACAAGACTATTACGTAGTGAGGAAAGAGAGAGAGGGAGAGGAGGAGGTGGTGGGGTGTAGCGTTGCTGATAAGAAAAGGTTGAAGTTTTGAAGAGACGGTTAATCGACGGTGTGAAAGTTTCAGTGACTACATATCAGGCACCATAGCAACTGAAGGACAGCAAATTATTGCAGTAGTCATATATAACCCCCACCAAACGACAGAAGACAAGACAGGAATATGATAGAAACAACATGGCCACCATCAATATATAGAGAAAGCAGCATTTGTGCTAGCAGGAACTGACCAGACTACAAATCATAGAAGACTTCAACCACGGGAGGATAGATTGGGAGAACAGAGACCCACATGGAGGATCAGACACATGGAGAGCTAAGCTGCTGGATGTGGCAACAAGAAACTTTCTAAGACAACACGTCACGGGACGACAAGAATGAGAGGAGAGGATGAACCAGCTTGCTTGATCTGATATTACCCTAAATGGAGTCCGATATAAGGGAAGTTAAGTTGGAAGCCCCCTTGGGATGAGTGATCATAGTTGTATTGAGCTTTAAGTACTGGTTGAGCAAGGATTATCTCCCCCAAAAAAGAACTGGGAAACAAAGGGCTGGCGTACCGAAAAGGGAAACTATGAGGAGATGAATAAATTCCTAAGGGATATACCATGGGACACAGAGAACTCAGAACTAAGTCCATACAAGACATGATGGACTATGTCACCCAAAAATGTCAGGAGGCGGTAAACATGTTTATCCGGCCCGACAGGAAAAAACGAGAAGCAAAAGAAGAATCTGTAGTTTAATAGGGAATGGATGAAAGCAAAGGAGTGAACAAAAGGGCATGGAGGAACTTCCGTAATAACAGACAACCAGAAAGTAGAGAGAGATACCAGAGAACCAGGAACGAGTATGTTAGGTGAAAAGAGAAGCTGAGAAAAGGTATGAAAATGTATATAGCTAATAACGCGAAGACTGAACCAAAGCTACTCCACAGTCACATCAGGAGGAAAACAACAGTGAAGGAACAGGTAATGAAACGTAAAACGGATGAGGAAAGGTACACAGAGAATGACAAAGAGGTGAGTGAAGAGCTCAAACAAGAGGTTCCAGGAGGACTTTACAATAGAATAAGGGAGAGGTCACAGCGCTAGGAGAGGTGGCAGTAAACAGGAGACCTTGCAAGGGTTCGAAATTACAAGAGATGAGGTCAAGAGGCACTTATTGGAGCTGGACGTAAGAAAGGCTGTTGGGGCCGGACGGAATCTCACCATGGGTATGAAAGAGTGTTCAGGTGCATTTTGTTTGCCACTCTCATAGTGTATAGAAGGTCACTGGAAACGGGAGACCTACCAGAAATATGGAAGACGGCTAATGTAGCCCCCATATACAAAAACGGTGACAGACAAGAGACATGAATATAGGCCAGTGTCCTCTAACTTGTATACCAAGTAAGATGATGGAGAAGATTGTGAGAAAAACCTAGTAACACATCTGAAGAGAAGGGACTTCGTGACAACCCATCAACATGGGTATAGGGAGGGTAAATCTTGCCTTACAGGCTTGATAGAATTCTGTGATCAGGTTACAAAGGTTAAGCAAGAAAGAGAAAGACGGGCAGACTGCATTTTTTGGACTGTCGGAAAGCCTTTGACAAAGTTCCCCATAAAAGGCTGATGCAAAAGCTGGAGAAACAGGCAGGAGTAACTGGTAAAGCGCTCCAGTGGATACGGAAGTACCTAAGCAATAGGAAGCAGAGAGTTACAGTGAGGGGTGAGACCTCAGATTGGCGTGAAGTCAGCAGTGGGGTCCCACAGGGCTATTCGGACCTATCCTGTTTCTGATATACGTAAATGATCTCCCAGAGGGTATAGACTCATTCCTCTCAATGTTTGCTGAAGACGCCAAAGTTATGAGAAGGATTAAGACAGAGGAGGACAGCTTGAGGCTTCAAGAAGACCTGGACAAGCTGCAGGAATGGTCGAACAAATGGTTGTTAGAGTTTAACCTAAGCAAATGTAATGTAATGAAGATAGGGGTAGGAAGCAGGAGACCAGATACAAGGTATCATTTGGGAGATGTAATACTTCAAGAGTCAGAGAGAGAGAAAGACCTGCGGGTTGATATCACGCCAGACCTGTCCCCTGAAGCTCATATGAAGAGGATAACATCAGCAGCATATGCCAGGTTGGCTAACATAAGAACGGCCTCTAGAAACTTGTGTAAGGAATCTTTCAGAACATTATATACCACATATGTCAGACCAATCCTGGAGTATGCGGCTCCAGCATGTAGTCAAAATCTAGTCAAACATAAGACTAAACTGGAAAAGGTTCAAAGGTTTGCCATCAGACTAGTACCCGAGCTGAGGGGTATGAGTTATGAGGAAAGACTACGGGAGTTAAACCTCACGTCACTGGGAGATAGAAGAGTTAGAGAGGACATGATCACCACATACAAGATTCTCAGAGGAATTGATAGGGTAGATAAAGACAGAATATTTAACACAAAGGGCACACACACTAGGGGACACAGATGGAAATTGAGTGGCCAAATGAGCCATAAAGATGTTAGAAAGAACCTTTTCAGTGTCAGTGTAGTAGACAAATGGAATGCATTAGGAAGTGATGTGGTGGAGGCTGACTCCATACACAGCTTTAAGTGTAGATATGATAGAGCCCAGTAGGCTCAGGAACCTGTACATTAGTTGATTGACCGTTAAGAGGCGGGGCCAAAGAGCCAGAGCACAACCCCTGCAAGCACAACTCGGTAAGTACAACTAGGTAAGTACACATATATGTGTTATATGACAAAGAGTGCTGGGTATACGGGGCACCACGAGCGTAGCTCTCATCCTGTAACTACACTTAAGTAATTACACACACACCAATTAACACATAACCAATCACACACATATGAAGTATATATATTTGTACTTAATTTAAATTATAAAAGTTTTAAAACGTCAGTCATACATTTGCAACAACAGTCTACGATTTAGTTGACCGAAATTAACTTATTTTATAAGTTAAAAAGACGATTTTATATAAATAGTTAGAGTGTCACCTTTCTGCGATCAATTAAAAACGTCAAAAAACGCGTCGTGTTTGCTGGGTAGTAGCCTCGAACACCTGTCCTCTTGCATGGGAGACAGACACTCTGTCAACGGTATTATAAGTGAGCCTTATAAGGGAAGGAGCCCGAGGAAAGTAACTGCTACCCAAATGGAACTTGCTTATCCCGTGACTGCCTCCCAAGCTCAGGAGAATTAGGAATTCGTCCGAGGCAGCGTGGCGCATCACATTCCTTAATGGTTGATATATTCATCTTTTCTCATTCTTGGTTTTCGAAATCTTGTCGAAACAGTTAAATTATTTCAGGAATGGACTGCAGAATTACTGGAGCAATAAAAGGTGAATATTTTCACATTCTTCATTATTAAATTCAGTTGATTTATGGGTCAAATGAAACACAGTAAAACAAGCTTTAAATTTATTGTGCATATGGGAATTGAATGAAAATAAAGCAAATAATCAATAACTCTACTACAGCAAGTCATTCAAACTTTACTCTAATCCTCCTCCCGAAGCTCTCTATTCTAAACCTCTTCCACAATTAGTGTGTTCAGTAACTTCTCTGTAAGTTCTCTAATCTATATGTCGTCCATAGCTCTCTCTACTGTGTAAATTCATCACAAGCTCTCAGCTGTGTAACTTGGCCACAAGCTCTCTATACTGTGTAAATTCTAAACAGCACTCTGATGTGAAACTTCTCCACAGCTCTCTGCTGTGTAATTTCTCCACAGCTCTCTGCTGTGTAATTTCTCCACAGCTCTCTGATGTGTAACTTCTCCACAGCTCTGTGCTCAGCGCTTCGTCCTCCACGAGGAAGGAGAGACCCTCAGCCTCTGACAGTGCTTTGAAAAAAGTTACTCAAAACTCTCTCATATTCGAGCTCTCAATAAAACTACATCTATATTACAGCTAAAATTTATATTATCTTATACATTTCAATCAATATTATCTTAAACATTTCAATCAATATTATCTTAAACATTTCAATCAATATTATCTTAAGCATTTCAATCAGTATTATCTTAAACATTTCAATCAAAATAATATAATCATAACAGTACACAAAGTGTATAATATTACAACGTGTGCTGTTCCTTGACTAATGTTGAGACATGACAACACTGTAGTGTAACACATCATTGCTTTGATGCATATTCCTTAGTCAGAGTCTAATGTTACATTATGTTTTTATTTAATTATTCATAACACATGATGTCATCATTCTATTCTTACATCCCAAGGCAACAGAAAACTTTTCATAGATTTATATATTAATAAAAGAGAAAATAAGAACTACACTGAATAGAGTAATGGCCTTACCCATGTTTTATAGAAAACTTGCACACAGATTTTATAACAAAAATAATTTCCCAGGTACTCCAGAGAGAATCATTTACCATGTACGTAATTCCTTTACAATTAGGGTGCTTATTAGGAGGCCAAAGAAACGGGAACGTGACGTTCGTAGTGTGGGTTATTTTCCTGATTTATGATGACAAAGTAACTCTTAAGGTCTTGGAATGAAATTGTTCACACACTTCTAGCACTTTTCCCCTTGTATTATATTGTACTATAGTTGCAAAGTAAACAGCGTAGTGCTTTTGGTGAAACATTTGAACAAAAACTTGTATTACTAAGCAAGTTTAATGCATGTATTTCCTCTGGAAGATCTATTTTTAGCAAGATATTTATATTATATATACAGAAGGTAGGTGTCTGAGAGAAAATCTGCGAAGCTTTAATTTCCTCTCTAAACTTTCACTTATCTGTTTATTAATCATTCATCAAATTCACCAATGATGAAAATGTATCGTGAACAATCACCTCATTTTACACTCACTCCCATTCTTTGGAAAAATAATATTCTCAATTCCTCTGTACTCTCTCTGTTCTAAAGCAACTTTACCAAACTTATGGGAAACGAACCCTAAATGCATAATTCTTTCCTCTAACACCTCAACACTAGTAGAGGTGTGTGTGCTCAACTGTATGTGTGTTTTAATTAACTGTGTGCTCGCAATGTTGTGTATCCGTATATTGCAGAGAAGAGTTTCGGTCTGATCTTATTCTGGGTAAACATATTGGCTGTATATTGCTGAGTCGATTCACTATCAAGATGGTACCCACTGATGCTGAGTTGGGGTAAGGACTTGGTCTTCTTCAAAGAGTTAATTGACTTCAAGCGGAGTCGGTCGTTCAAGTCCGACTCCGCCTCATCACCATATTCATCACTCATTTTTAGCTCTATATCATTCGTCAGTTAAAGCACGAGGATTCTCCAAGCTATGCCTGGCAAATCATCAATTACCATTCACCATACAGTACTTGCTTTATCACGATGATGATGATGATGCAAATAATAAATTAATGATCTTCCTCAACGAGAGTCATCTTCTCGTGGTGAGGAGAATTTGGCAGCCAGTATCTGTGTATATCTGTAGGTATGTTCTGCTTTAGCCTCATGACTCATTTTTTGTATGATTATTCTTGTTCGTCCATATGTCGACCGTGCTCTCAGCCACAGCTCAGGATGGAAGCAATTCGATGAAGAACTCTGTAGGGTAAGGCAGGTCCTAGTCAACAACGGCTTCTCCAATGGTTTTGCTGAAGACATCATAAGAAGGAAGGTAAAACGCCATGCAACCTCCGAAGAGACAACTAACACAATACCTATACCCTCTATTAGACTATTTTACAGGAACTTCTTTTCTACAGCTCACAAAATGGAGTAAAGGGTCCTGAAAGATAGTTAATACAAACGTTATCCCTACAGACAAAAATCAGAAGATACAACTGACGATTTACTATAAAACCAAAAAACGGCCAGCATACTCATGAGAAACTCTCCAGACACAAAGCAGAACGCTTTAAAAGAGACCAACGTCGTCTATGCCTTCAAATGCCCACTTGGGGACTGTAAGCCTCAAAGAACTCAGTATATAGGCAAGATAACAACATCTCTTTCCAGGCGATTAACGATGCATAAGCAACAGGGCTCCATTTAGGAACATATAATCTCTTCCCACAACCAGACTATCACCAGAGAAATCTTAGCAAACAACACAGAAATCATCGATAGATACAGTGATAGCAGGCGGCTTGACATCTGCGAGGCACTAGACATCAAGAAGTCAACACCAGCAATCAACAGCCAATTAATGCACAACTATATTCTACCCACTTCAAGACTCCGCTCCAATATAGAAGCATCATGAAATATGGGCCAATAGGCCCTCTGCAGTTACTTCTATTCTTACCTTCAAATACCCATTGTTTCGTGTTCAATTTTTGTTGAAAGTTTTTGTTCACCTCATCCAAACTGTTGTAACATATCACCTGTCACCATAACGCTGGTATAAAAAAATGAAAGCTGTTTAAATCATAGCATAAGTAAGAACTCAGTTTAGTGTTTGCGGTATAGTTGTGTGTGTGTAAACTAAAGGTCTTTGAAAATGTAATAAGTTATTACGAAACGCGTCAAGTGTTG
>WNGS01169498.1:20379200-20400232 GCA_020271785.1 Procambarus virginalis
AAAGTGGCTTATTTAGTATATTAGACTAATGATAATTATTGAATATGTTTATTAGCAATAATTTGTTTATTGTGTTACCAGTTTTGAGACTGGAAGATGTTTAATGTAACGTTAGTTAAAAACGTTTGAGAACGTTGTTTATCCGATACAGAATACTATACCCCATTCTCTGTAATCTTTTCCTGACTAACAAAAGATTTTTATTGGCTACTTGAACTAATGCAAATTAACAGCAGTTATGGCTGTTACATTAGTGTTTATATTAATAATAATAAATATTCATCTATTTGATGTGGAAATTTCCCACATAATTCTGTGTGGGGGGGGGGGGGAACATGATTCGGAGTCCAATGTTTGACTGGCGAACCCTTCATTTTTTTTTATTAAAGTACAATACAAAACAAGAACACAAAAAAAAAAAAAAACTTGTACATAGCAAGTATACCAAGGAAGGAACAGTACACAATAACAAAATTTGTACAACAACAAACAATAACAGGAACAATACGAACAATAGTATTAACAGTTAGTAGTAACATGATAACAGTACAATAACAAACACATAACAGTAACCGCAAAACAAACAAGCGGTGAGCAAATTAAAAACACATCGAATCAAAGGGCTAAATAGTACAGGGAAATAATTGCTAAAACATTACACAGAAATAATAGGCCAAACAGTACAAATCCACTTAGCAACACAGAACACGGCAAAGAAAAGTACATGAAAAGATAACAATTAACACACCTGGAGCTAAGATACTTAAAACAGACACAGACGTGGACAGAGAACCACGCGCACAAAACCACACCAACCACACACACACAGAAGAACAAAAAGAGTATAGGACCACACACCCGCTACCAAGGAATACAATATACACTAAATGAGAAGAAATTATGTACACACACACTATACACACCTAAATAACAAAACAAACACACTCATACCAACCCACACCACAACCGTACACAACACAGCATCCATGCACACAACATAATGGGTCACAGGCCAAAGCGAAACACGGCCACAAAATGAACAGTAGAAATCAGTACAGCAGAAAAAAACCAGGCCCACGCAGGAGCCAAAACCCCCCCAAAACCACACACCCACACTAATACGGACATAACACAAACACACAAGGAGCAGCCAAAGTGAAAGACTCATGATACAAAACAGAAAACCCCGAAACAGCACCTAAACAGGCACACGCAGGAGCCAGGAATAAACACCTATGCACACACAACTGCAGGCAAAAACACAGCCAGACATACACACCCAGGCATAAATACAGAAGTACAGAAACACCCCCAACCTCAACGACTACACATATTTATCAGGGTACTCCTGCACTGGAAAGCGCAGGCAATAAGCCTCCCATACCGCCCTCAGAACATCAGATACCGGACGCCCAGGAGAGTCACACGGCCGAAGCATGAAATCCGGCACCCCACTAAAAAATTTCTTCACCCGAGGAACCCAAATGGTAGAAGGGTCACACGGGATAGGACGCACCCGGAAATCATAACTAACCGACAAGGATTTTGACTCCTCCAACACTACCTCGGCGGGCGATAAGAGAGGGAGGGGCACCTCCCCAGGGGGCCGAGCATCGGGAATCGCACCGGAAACCGCACGAGGCGGCTCACAGGGCTGCGCACAGGGGGGATCCGCAGACGCACCGGGGCCCCCACCCCCATGAACAGGAGCAGAGGCCCTCCGACGCCCATCCTTCTTCAATATCACGACGAGGTCTCGGTCACTTGGGGTAACCTCCCACGGAGGGGAGCCAACAGCAGAAGGCGAAGGGCTTAACACAGGATGAAATGCAGAGCCCGCCACTGCATCCACATCCTCATCCATGTCATCACACACATCCGCCCACGCACGAGGAGGGGACACAATCCGGGAATGCTTCGGAACAGGTCGGAGGTCATCAGAACTATCGCCCCCTACAGGAGGCACTCGAGAAGGGCCAGCGGCGGGGCGCCCCACATCCGGGAGCGCACTACTACGCAGAAGGGCATCCTCAACAAGGGAAGACGTCAGCACACGGGAGGTATCCAGGGAGGGCGACGGAACATGCAGAAGAGAAGAGGTACTCTTCAACGATGAAACCCCCAGAGGCGACAAGGCAGAGGACGCGAGTGGAGATACACCCTCCACCGCACCGTCAGCCCCGGGAGGCACATGGCCTCCAGCAGGAGACTCAGGCACCATCTTCATAGCAGCCCCCAAGGCCATCGGAGGCGGATGCACCCCCACAGACACCGGACGATGAAGGTCTGAAACAGGCGCCCCCAAATCCCCCAAACTCACCGGCGGGGCAGACACGTCCGGTCCAGACGTAACGACATCCTGAACCGCCGCGGGATCCACACCAGTCACATGCTCAGAGTGAGAACCCGCCAGGGAGTCCACACGCACAGACAACCGAGGAAAATCATCCTCCAGGAAAACTGATGGGGCTTCAGTACGAGGAGCGTCACAGCCGGCCACAACGTGGCCCTCAGCACCACACCGGAAATACGTACGGGTCTGGCCCTGATAGAAAGTCCTCAGAGACAGCCCACGATACGAGACCCTGGACGGTATAGGGCCTGTGAGCCGCATAACAAGCGTGCGTGAACCCAGCCGGACCCCCTGCAATCGGCCCGCACTCAAAGTGTTGAACCGGTGCTTCACCACCGACCCAAACCGCTGAAACAAGGCCATGAGGGCCGCCTCGGGGAAGGTCACCGGCACGCCGTGAATACTCACAAACGTCATGGGCCCCCATGGATCCAAGATCTCCACAGACACAGCCGAAGCTGGAAGAGGAAGCGTGCGGCCATTCCAGCGAGCTACAAACTCCCGGTAAATATGTGACGTGGCAAATGCCACTGCAACACGGGTGGGCGACAACTTCTCTAGGCCCAGGAGCTCGGGGACGTCAACATGGAGGACGTCGAGGAGGGCAACTTCCACAATGGGCCAGTCCACATCAGCAGAAAAATCCAGCCGCACAGTGTTTATTCTGCGAATACAGCTAGTATCAGCCCCGTCCATACTGGCAGGCGGGGCCCCGACCAGCGGGAGCCCCACACCCCACCACCGCAACCGCCACTCAGCAACGGCAGACGACCACTGACGGCCAGAGCTCGACGTCTGCACCCTCTGGTGGCGCCAGCACGACTTCACGAACCCTTCATTGCTCTTATTCAGAATTATGATAATATTGTTTAAGTTTAAATTTGAACTGTTGTGCAGCAGTTCATACACGCGGGATGTCAAATACTGGAGCTGCAGGGGTGGGAAGCATTTGGGTGACTTCATTTCTTACTAGCTCCAAAGGAATTATTTTCTCTAGTGTCTTGAGGCTAGTGGTGTACTTTACTTTCACAATTCTCACGACACCCTGGCTGTTTGGATGGACTAACGCCTAGAGGCCACTCTGAGCGTCGACGGTCGATGTCGACCTGCACAACATCGACAGGTTGTAATTGAATTCTATTGTTGGAGTTGTTAGCCCCATAGTGATACTCCCTCAGAGCAGTTAGGTACGCATAGGTCCAAACTTACTTCCACCGACAAATTACTCTGGACAGATGTTTATAACTATGAACCAAGTCGTTCTCTCTGATATATGAAATATCTTCTGTTTCCTTGTTAGTGAAGGACACTAAAGGAATAAGAAGTCCTCCGTACATTAGATGAGATGGACTTAATGGTTCACGTTGCAAGTTATCATCAGCGAGTTAGGTCAGTGGTCGGTTATTGACGGAAACTCAATTTCCATGACAACGATTTGGAGCTCCAGGAGATTGATTTTTTGCCGGTGTAGGGTTTTCCTAAGACAACGTTTACTGTTCCCACCATCCTCTCATAAAAGCCACCATGTGGGGTATTTTAAAAGCAGGAATTATTTATTTATTTATAAACAAGCAGTACCCGGCCACACGATGCTGTGGCTCAGCAACGCAGGTGCGTTGCTGAGCTGTGGTGATGTCGATCTGTGAGGTCCACATCACCACAGTCAAACACCGTGACTGTGGTGATGTCAAGGTGTTTGTTGATACGTGTACGGAGGTTTTCGTCGATGTTGCTGTTTCTCCATTGGTTTGTAGCATAAAGTAGTTGCGTTTTGTTGTATTTGATCTCATATTCTGCCTTGTGTATCTGATTTCGAATCAGATCTAGGCGATATTTTTCGTGAAGGGTTGATTTCTTGCTGCTGGGTCGTGTGTTTTAATATTAGAATATTTTGGTAGCAGTCTTTCTTGTAAACTTATGTTATTAAATATGACCGAAAAGGTAAGATTAATAATTCTAACACGAATTTTCTCAATATTTCTTATGCTTCTATTCACTGTCGATGGTAATTGAAAAATCAATTATCCAAAATTTATTATTATTTCTAGTCCGACGCGACGCTTGAACGCTTTTCGTAATAACTTATTACATTTTCAAAGACTTTAGTTTACACACACAACTGTAACTTGTAAACACTAAACAGAGTCAGCTAATCCGTCATACTTATACTCGCATTTGGGTGAGGTGGTATCGTGCAACAGTTTTGGATGAGGTGAACAAACTTGTGACAAATACAAGACAGAACACGAAACTATGGGTATTAATTGGACATGAGAGCATAAGAATGGAAGTAACTCAGAGGGCCTATTGGCCCATACTTCCTCTTGATGCTTCTATATTTGTTCAGAGTCTTGAAGTGGGTAGAATATAGTTGTGCATTAATTGGCTGTTGATTGCTGGTGTTGACTTTTTGATGTGTAGTGCCTCGCAGATATCGAGCCGCCTGCTATCCCTGTATCTATCGATGATTTCTGTGTTGGTTGTTAAGAATTCTCTGGTGATGGTCTGGTTGTGAGAGGAGATTACATGTTCATTAATGGAGCCCTGTTGCTTATGCATTGTTAATCGTCTGGAAAGAGATGATGTTGTCTTGCCTATGTACTAAGTTCTTTGGGGCTTACAGTCCCCAAGTGGGCATTTGAAGGCATAGACGACGTTGGTCTCCTTTAAAGCGTTCTGCTTTGTGTCCGGAGAGTTTTTCATGAGTAGGTTGGCCGTTTTTTTGGTTTTAAAGTAAATCGTCAATTTTATCTTCTGATTTTTGTTTGTAGGGATAACGTTCCTATCAACAATATCTTTCAGGACCCTTTCCTCCATTTTATGAGCTGTGGAAAAGAAGTTCCTGTAAAATAGTCTAATAGGGGGTACAAGTGTTGTGTTAGTTGACTCTTCAGATGTTGCATGGCGTTTCACCTTCCTTCTTATGACGTCTTCAGCAAAACCGTTAGAGAAGCCATTGTTGACTGGGACCTGCCTTAGCCTACAGAGTTCTTCATCGACTTGCTTCCATCCTGAGCTGTGGCTGAGAGCCCGGTCGACGTAAGCGTTGACAACGCTCCTCTTGTACCTGTCTGGGCAGTTACTATTGGCATTGAGGCACATTCTAATGTTTATTTCCTTAGTGTAGACTGCAGTGTGAAAGCCTCCGTTCCTTTCTGTGAGTGTTACATCTAGAAAGGGAAGCTTCCCATCATTCTCCATCTCCTCTGTGAAACTCGACACAGATTTCTGCTCGAATGCCTCCTTCAGCTGCTGCAGACGTCTGACATCAGGTACCTGCATAAAATTGTCGTCAATATGCATGTAGTATATAGTTTCAAGTTTCATGTCAACTAATGAACTGTCTGTTATGAACCCATCCCTGCCCTCGTGTGGCAGTGCACAATAGAAAGTTGAATTTACAAATTCGTAAATTGAAACATGTATACTGTCTAATATAGCTGAATGTGACCATTATAAGGGCTTCAGCCTACAGTTTAGATATATTGTCTTGTGTACGATCCTCTGTCTTGTGTACAGAGACAGTGAATACCAGCATTATCCTCACTTAATTTATGTCAATAAAGATGTTAATAATAATAAATGTTTTTACCCCCGTCCTCTGTTACCACCCTTCTTTGTCCTCTCCCTATATCTCCCTTTTCTTTTCCTCTCTTCCCCCCCCCCCATCGCTCTTTTCATGCCCCCTCTCCCCATTTTTCATCTCATCTCCCCCATTTTCTTCCCTTCTTCCCACCTCCCTTATCTCCTCCAATTTTAAACTGAGAGACATTTTCATTTTTTAACATAGATACCCAGCTGCACCTGAGTCCATAAGGTGCAGGTAAACTCGTGTAAACATGAGTTTATCTGAGAACCACTAACACTAGGTGCCTCGACGAGGAGAGGAAGGCGGCGGCTTGTCGAAGGTTCCCCCATTTGCCATGAGGATCTTTTCTAGCTGTACTTTAAAAGTTAACAGAGTTTTGGCAATTACGGTTTCGGCGAGTCGGGTGTTCCAGAGATTTGTAAACCTGTTGGGGTGAGGGGGATCAGTTACTTCGTACCTGCCCTCGTCCTCCCTTCACCTTCCCACCTCAAGATAACTTCCCTTCCCTCATCCACCCCTCACCTACCCACCTCAAAAAGCAATGAACCTCTGTATGGGTCCCTCGGGCGCTTTTCTCTTTTCCTTTTCTTCTTCATTTTCCTTTTCAGTGACAACTGGAAAGTCACACAACATATTTCACTCTGAAATGGCGACTCCATAAGAGTGTGTGCGACTCCTTGGAAATGGCGCGGGGTCTTTATATTTGCTAATGTTTCTTAAAACTTTTAACACAGTAGTGAAACCACCTCATCAGCTATCGCCAGGGAGTGAGTGCTGGTTATGCATGTTAGAACCCTAGTCGAATCATTGGGTAATACAAATATTTATGATTTATGGCTTGGGGACCATATATTTGATAAGATTTGATGATCTCTTTACAATCTCTTCAGGGGTAAACGACGGTAACTGATGAAGGAATCCAAATGCACCATTGGCAGAAACGTTCAGTTTTTAAGCGTCTGAGAAGGCATTTGGGACTCAACATTAGGTTAAGAGTGTTTAAACCACTGAAATCCTCTTTTGTTTGATTTAACTTATGTCGTGCGAGTTTTTTTTTTAATAATCTTCACACTCAGACAGATCCTCGGTCTTGCTCAATGTCTGAAAAAGTAGACCGAATACTTTGAATATATATCCATGCAAGGATTCGTAGAGAGCACAAGCTGTGTTCAAGTATATTCAAGAAGATTGCAAGGAAACACTGATCATTTGAAAACAATACAATATTTGATCTAACAATATGAACAATATTTATATTTCCATCTTCATCATGGTTGGTCGTTATCCACGAGCTTTTTGTCGACACTCTGCCTTCTGATCACTGTTATTTCAAGCGTCATCCAAAACGTCTTTTATTGCAGGAAAGCTGTGTAAAAGTGCTTCACTGCATGTGCACGCACTAACCACCATGTATCTGATATTCATTTTACAATGGGCAAATTAGTACCACCATCAGTGAGTATAGCAGCAAGGAGATCCCACCGATAAGTAGAAGCAGAACAAATGTGAAAAGGAATTTTACAAATTCAATGAAAAATAATGCTTCTTGGCAACATTCAGTAGAACATTTTCTCACCAAATTTATTGAAAGTGCAAAACGTAGAATGCAATCCGCATACTCAATCAGCTCTTTAATTCGTGCATGTAAGCCATTATACTTGCCATTCATGTTGCTGGCATTATCATAACTTTAACCATGGGAATCTTTTATGTCAAAATACAGCAGGCAAGTATTTGGTTCAAAGCCTCGAAAATGCAAGGCTCGTAGCAAATTTTGCTTTTGTTATAGGCTAATCCAACCTAAACACTGGGTTATCTGTCCAAGAGCTTTTTATTTTACCTCTGACATTCTCAGTTGCTCCTATATAAGATAAGCTGAAATTTTTCTTTCTGCTTCCAGTTTATCATTCAATTTTAAATCAATTTTTTTTCTTAATACATTTAATTTTGGTTTCAGATTTAAGAAACTTTACAAAACGTAAGAGACAACTGAAGGCAACATGGCAGTCAGCCGGTGGTCTGAGAAGGAGACCGGTGATTTCCTTAATCTTCTGAGTAAAATCGAACGGAACATAATCGGATTGGAAGACATTCAAGACATAACATTAAAAATGAACACCTTGGGTACTCGAGAGACACAGAAAAGTACGCGTTGAAATTTGGTGAAATGAAAAGAAATCACCAAAATCCTGAAGCGTGCAAAATTATAAATGACATCGTTGGTAAGTAAAACATTATTTGTTATCTTGTCTTCAAATGAATAATACTGAAATGCACACATCATATCATTATAACAAAGATGTTATACTAGATAACTTTCTTAACTTTTGAAATACATACTCTTATCTCGTACATTAATTACTATGCAGTATTTTCCATATATTCGGGATTTTTTTTTATTTACGAATGCGAATAAAACAGATTCAAACTATGAACCCAACTAGTTAAAAAAATTAATATTGCCTCTACGTTGCAAAATTGAAATATAATTAAATATTGATTTTGTTCATAATAAAATTTTGTTATAAATGTGTTCTGGTAATTTTTAAGTGTTTTCGATATAGGATTCAATGAAAATAATGAGTATTTTAAAGTCAACATAAACCAAGTCTTTAGTGATTCCAAATTTATTTAGTTTGTATTTAGTATATTTATGTAAGTTGTTGTCACATGCTACTATCTTTTTAATTAATTAGTGTCTATGCAATAATTTGTTTATCTCCTAATAATGAAACAGTCAGAAAATATAAAACTTTATAATTATTGCGATTTACATGCAAAGCGCAGCTATCTGTAAGTTCAAATAGCCTCAATTATTTCAAGATATAAGCTGTATTTAACTCTGGCGAACTGTCGTACTGTCATCCCTCAAGACAACATCTAAAACTTTACAATGTTATAGATAAGGTGAACAGTAGATAAGGTGAGAACACTCACGGCATCGAACAGTAGAGCCTTCAAGAACGTGCATTTCAACCGTATTAAACATTGGACCGCAGAAAACGCCACCTCCTTCCTCAGCACCCTTTGATCGACCTAACCATCCTCCAAAACGACCACCCTCTAACAACCCATATATATGTCCTGTAGAGGGTACAACACATATATATGTGTTGTACCCTCATCTCTACCTGTGAATATCAGGTAGAGATGAGAGGGGTCATCAAGAGCATTCACAATAAAGGCCAGACTCATCGGAGGTTAAAGTCAAGCAGATCCAACTCCTACCAGGTAATCTGCAGTCCTTACTCAATATATTCAATGCCATACTGGCATCTGGCTACCTTCCCGTCACCTTCAAAACGGCCAAGATGATATTCATTCCAAACCCAAGAAAGACCCTCACCAGCCTGGTAACTACCGCCCTATCTCCCTCTTGGACACAATAGGTAATTGTTTTGGAAAAAACCATGTCCAACCGACTCAACTGCTCCATGGAGTACAACAACCTTTTCACAGAAAAACAGCTCGGAATTAGATCACAGCGGTCAACCCAGCACGCAATAAACGTCATTTATGATGCAGTCTGCACAATCCGCCAGCATAAGCAGATAGCTCTTATCTCGACGAAAGACGTACACAAAACCTTCGACAGCCTATGACACGATGGCCTCTTGTACAATGTAGCAGACTTACCAGCCCAAAACTAGACCCTCCTCAAACTGATCAGAAACTTCCTGAAGAACAGACAAGTCACTCCCAGCTTCAAGGTAAGAAAACGGCAACAGTCTTCTCCCCAACAGCTGGAGTCTCTCAGATGTCGTGTCTGAGCCCGGTTCTCTTCAACATATTCGTAAATGACCTGCCACAACCTGAATACTGGGACACCATCATCGTTCAAGTCGCAGACGATGTAATCCAAGTATGTGGAACCATGGGTTTCCATACAACCTCTATTGGTAACCTCTAACCCAAGTATCTCTACCAGTTCGCCCAGACTGCGAACTGGGAAAGGAATGGAGGATCACCACTAACCCAGACAAGATCCAGATAAGCACGGTCGGCTGTATGGCCTACACAATCGAAAATGAGGGTGGGATATGGATCAGGAATGAACCCATAGCCATCTCAAATTCCAACACAGTGCTCGGGTAAAACTTCAACAGAATACTCAACTCCACCCAGTACGTCTCTGAGAAGACAGCGATGGCCAAGGGATCCCTGACGAGGCTCCTCCACTTCAGATGAGCCCCACTCCACGTCAAGCTCCACCTGTACACGATGATAATGAGGCCTAGCCTCGACTATCCTTACATTCCTCTAAATTTCACCAACAAAACCAACATCCGGAAGATCTGACGGGTCCAAAACTTAAACACTCCGCTTTGCGGCGGGGCTGTCACTGGCGGACAGGGTAAGGACGGACCAGATCTACAGAGCTCTCAACTTGATGTCAATGAATATCAGGCTCAGCTACTTGGCAAGAAAGCAGCTATTCTGTATGAAACACCTGTGCGTTTTAGAATATGAGGAACCACCACGAAGCTATCAAAACAGCCAGAGACTATGAAATCCAGGAACAGCCGGACAGAACAAGAAGTATCACTCTTCAACACAAAGTAATCAGACACATCCACGATCAGACCTTCCCGAGACCTCAAATAATTAGCGGACTGTCAGAAGACCCAGACAAGTGGACCATCCCGGACCCTATTTATACTTAAAGAAAAATTATTTGTTTTGCAAGAGGTGCAACTAGCCTGATGTTGCTCCTGAAGATCAGCCTCCTGAAGTCAACACCACCGGCACAAAGGATACCAGACACCAGTTAAGACACCCCACACCGGCCATCCCAGCCAATGCACTGACAACCCTACACAGCCCAATAGAACCCAATAGGCTCAGAAACCTATCCACCTGTTGATTGACGGTTGAGAAGCGGGACCAAAGAGCCAGAGCTCAACCCCCGCAAGCACAATTAGGTGAGTACAGCACACACTGAAACTAACTTGCACTAACAAAACAAACGACCCACATCTCATGCCAGCCCATGGTGAATAGGCCACCGAACTCTTCAAACCTCCTCTTTCCACACCCAAATCCTTTTCCAGAATTTCACCTCCCCATACTCTCTTCCTCCCCATCCTTTCCCAGCCTTTTGGACATCAAATCCGAATAACATGGGACTCCCATTTGCTTCTTCAGGTCTTCTAAGAACACCGTAACACCAGTCTTGTCTATGAAGGAACAGGTTGTGCCACACAGCTTGTGCCCTCAGCATTCAATGATGAAATAAATCAGTACTTGCAATTATCAAATGATGATAGTGTCATAGAAGATCCTGACTGATACAAACTATGTACATGGATAAAATATCAGTGAGCCCAGAGGTGGCTTCCATGTTCAGAGCACACCTCCAGGGTTTGGTATGTCTGCCTATCATGAAATGGGGCCCGTGTTTACTGTGGAAGTAAACACAGGTCCACGTGTTTACTGTGGAAGTAAACACAGGTCCACGTGTTTACTAATTAAATTTAAACCTCCAAAGAGAGCTCTGGTTGCTGCACCAGACTGTTACTTGCGTACAGGTGGACAACGTTCCCCCAATTACTGTCTGTTGGAACAAACAACCGACCTCGGCAGCCACATTCCCGCTACCACTGGTCGACCAACAATGAACTCTGGAGTACCTAATGTTTTCTCAGGAGATCACCCTGTACGCCTCTTGACCTTGGAGTTCTGCGTCACATCTAGTTCTAGTTCTAGTCCCATCTAGTTCTGCATCACATATGCCTTGCTTGCTATGTCACACTGGCCTCATTGTCCTGTGCACACACCCAACTCGAGCCACCATGACTCCCCACTCTCTCCTTGTCTGGAATGATCTCCTCAATCACCCTTTTTGTAAATTAGTATTTTCCGTCACCCTGTCTGCAGCTGTGATCCTTTCTCTCTCTCTCTCTTCCTTCTACTTTCTGGGAAGCCTCACCAGGACAAGAGCAAAAACCAGTTGACAATACACATTTAATAAAGAAAATAACATATACAGTACATGAAATAAGAACAATAAACATTAGCATACAACACTTTAAGCTACTACAACTTGGCAACAATCCAATACCAAATTCTTGGCTTCCCCAGCCATCCATATCAAGTGGCTGCTTAACTCTTGGCTTGCCACTTACTACTCTCTCACCAATTAGGATTAAATCTCGTCATAATAATATTGTACAATCAGCCCTAATATATATATATAAAACTCAGCCTGTGGCTGTAACACCACTTGTCACATCAATGTTGCACAACCAGGCCTGAAAGAATTTAAAGATCAGCCTGTGGCTAAGACATTAGAAACATTTGCATAAATATTCTCCAATACAAAAAAGAAAACAGTCTCCCACCTTCCACTGCGCCTTACATGCCAATAAGCATTCAAGCACTTCCCTTATACATCATGTGTGATCACCATGAACCTCTGTTCGGGTCCAATAGGCTCACTACCCTGTATATCTCCAGGTTCTCCCAGAATTGTCAACAAGGTTCTTCTGCAGTCCTCCCAAACTGCTACACACTGAAGTTCTCATTAAACACCAGTGATGCTTCACCATTGATCCTACAGACATGTAAAGTTCCTCTTCACTGCTCCTTCATACAGCTCCAGGTCCACTCTTCACTATGGGGTCCTGCTCTACCACAGAGTTCAGTCTTCACTTCCACAACTTCGAAGTCTACTCTATCAACTTCTTCCCTGGCCTCGAAGTTCCATCAACTTCTTCCCCCAAACAAACCGGCAATTTGCATTGCCATGAAAATAAAATTGTTTCCCTACTAAAACATAACTAAATGTATTCTCACAAAATAAGTTTTCTTCCCTCGACTTCTCTTTAAATTCTCACACGTCGCGAGGGGTACTCCCCCGTCCAGGGCGAGGCCATGCTCCACCTCCCTGAGGAACCAACTCTGCCACCTCAGTCACCCACTGACGCTTGGTGAGGATGGACATGTCGCCACCTCCTCCAGCTGGTTGTCTCATCTTTACTCTATTATTTAAGCTTCCTGCCTAAATAAAATATGCCTATTCTACCTATAAACACTTGCCACGATCGCTGGATACACGATCAATCACAGGCAATCACTAACAACTGGTTAAATAGTCTTACCACAGAATTCATCTGACGCAGGGCGTGCTCAGGTCCCAGTCTTCGACAGTGGCGATCACTCGTCGCCCACAAAACACTATTTAACTGCCTCACCAGGCCTCTCCTATTCTTGACTCGAGCACTAAGTAGTCCTCAGGCTTCAAACATAACACGTGACTGCTTTTCTCCTCTTGACGGAGCACGAAACTAGAGGTCCCTCCTTTACTGTCAGGAGCACACACACAGTGCAACCTCCTCTCATGACTTCAGCTACTCGAGTGAGGTCAAGAAATTCACAGGTAGCCTCATTCCTTGTCAGCAAAAATAACATTAGGTACTCCCTTATCCAGTGGAGTACCTTCCCTTTCACTCCTGCCTGCATCTCCAGTTTGTGCATCAGTCTGTTAGGTGGTACTGTGTCATAGGCTTTCTTGCAATCCAAAAATAGCAGTCTGCCCACCCCTCTCATTCTTGCCAGTTTTTTGTTGCCTGGTCATAGAATTCAATCAATCTTGTGAGGCATGATCTGACATTCCTGAACCCATGCTGATGTTTTGATACAAAGTTCTTCCACTCCAGATGTTCCACTAATTTTTTCGTACAAACTTCTCCATCACTTTGCATGGTCTGCAAGGTTTAGGATAGTGACAATGGCCTGTAGTTCGGTGCCTCCTGTCTATCACCCTTCTTGAATATCGGGACTACATTAGCACTCTCCTAAGCTTTTGGCAGTTAACCTGTCACCAGTGATTTGTTATACACCATGGCGAGTGGCTGACACAGAGCTTCAGCTCCTTCCATCAGTATCCAAGGTGAGAATCCTTCCAGGCCTATAGCTTTGTCACTTCCAACTCTAGCAGATTCTTCCTCACCTCCCCACTGGTAATTAGAAACTCATCTAGTAGTGTTTGATTAGATCATCCCTCTCCTATCTCTGGGACGTCCCCTTGCTCTACTGTGAAGACCTGAAATTTCTTTTTGAGTTCCTTGCACACCTCCTTGTCGTTTGTAGTGAATTCATCTGCTCCTATCCTCAGTTTCATTACCTGTTCTTTCACTGATGTTTTTCTCCCGATGTGGCTGTGTAGCAATTTCGGTTGAGGCTTTGCCTTGCTTGCTATGTCATTTTCATATTGTCTTTCTGCCTCTCTTCTCATCCTGACGTATTCATTCCTGGCACTCTGGTATCTTTCTCTGGTCACTTGTGTCCTAATAATTTTGTAGGTTCTGCACGCCCTTTTACTTATTTACTTTGCTAGCTTACATCTCTGATTAAACCATGGATTTCTCATCTGCATTTAATTTCTTTCCTTTTGGACTGGGACAAACTTGTCTGCTGCCTCCTTACACTTCTGTGTGATGTAGTCCATCATGCCTTGGGCAGTCTTTCCTCTGAGCTCTGTTTCCCAAGTAATATATGTTAGGCATTTTTTTATTTCCTCATATTTTCTCCCTTTCGGAATGACAAGTCTTTTGTTTTCTGGGCCCTTCCTTGAGTATATTAACCCTTCTTCGACTAGATTCTCAAACATCAGTACGCTGTGATCGCTTATTCCTACAGGGAATTCAAAACCGATTTCCCTTATGTCAGAGTCGTTCAGAGTGAAGACTAGGTCGAGTCTCGCTGGTTCATCGTTGCCTCTCATTATTGTGGGTTCCCTGACATGCTGACTTAAAAGGTTCCTTGTTTCCACTTCCAACAGTTTCGCTCTCCGTGTTTTCTCACCTTTGTGTGGTTCGTTGTTTTACCAGTTTATCCTTCCTTGATTGAAGTCCCCCACGATGAACAGGTGGATCTATTTCTCCATGCAGCAGTGGCTGCTCTTTCAATTATAGTGTTGACTGCTATGTTGTTTGTCATACTCTTGTCTGGGTCTTTTGTCTTTTTGTTGGAGGGTTATACTTCGCTGCTACTATTACTCTCGGTCCTCCCATTGTCATGGTGCCTGTGATGTAGTCTCTGAACCCCTCACAGCCAGGAATAACCATCTCCTCGAAACTCTTTTCCTTTCATATCAGTAGGGCCACTCTGCCTCCTCCCTTCCTTCCCTCTCTCTCCTTATTACAGTGTAGTCCTGGGGAAACACCACATTTGTTATGATCCTTGAGAGTTTTGTTTCCATGAGTCCAATTATATCTGAGTACCCTTCTTGTGCTCTTGCCCTAAGTTCAGTTGCCTTGCTTGTAATCCCATCTATGTTCAAGTACATTATCTTGAAACTGACTCTCTTCATTCTATCCTCATTTTCTGTTGATACCTCAGCGATAAGGGGGCGAGGGGTGTCTGAGGTGGGAGGGCTTAGGGAGTAGGACCTGGGGGGTTTGGGTGAGAAGAGGCAGGATGATCCTGTGTGGGGAACTTAGGGGGGTCTGAGGTGGTGTAGCCGAGAGGATCTGAGGTTGGGGGGTCAGTTAGGGCTTGGGATGGGGGAGCAGGAGGGGCATGTGGAAGGGAGGGATTGGAGGTCATTCGTTGGAGAATGCAGGGAAGCCTGGGATAGGGGGGCGGGAGGGCAGGGGTTGGGGAGTTAAGGGGAGGCTGGGATGAGGCACTGGTTCAGTTCTCCTATGACACTGCCACTAAAATCACAGTTAATCCTGAAAAAGTTTAATGAGGATAGGCAGAGAGACTTGCCTTCATCCTCGAAGAAGCAGACAGCAATATATTCTCTTTTTTAGATTAACATAAATCTTCTAAACCCATTTCCACTAATGCTGCTTTTTCGTTTTTTCAGCTAAAGAAAAAGCATTCAAGAAAAGCACAAGGATGCCTCGATATGACAGTGATTCTTATCCTGGTCCAGGTGACACTTATGTCTCTATGTTAATACTTGTGTAGTAAGGTGCTTTTGGTTATCATGGCCTTGGTGAAGCTTATATCTCTATGTTAATACTTGTGTAGTAAAGTGCCTCTGGTTATCATGGCCCCAGGTGAAGCTTATGTCTCTAAGTTAATAATTGTGTATTAAGATACTTTTGGTTATCCTGGTCCTGGCGAAGCTTATGTCTCTCTCTGTCAAAGCTTGAGTAATTAGGTGCTTCGGGTGATCATGGCCTTGTGTATCATTTTTATGCCTGATATACTAATGCAAATTTATTTATTAAATAATTCTATTGCTTTATGATATAATTGTATAATATAAATATTATTGCTTCGATATACTGATGCATTTTTTTAATGGCTGATTTTACTAACTATTTTTGGGCACAATGACCTATGATATAACCGGATATCCTGAAAATAATGAGTTAATCGCACATCATTCTAAGGTATGCCACTAGATTAGTACCAGAACTAAGAAGTATGAATTACAAGGAAAGGCTCCGTGAACTATTGTACCTCATGTTGCTAGATGACAGAGTTCGGTGAGACATGATTTCCACTTACAAAATTCTCAAGGAAATTGACAGGGACGATAGGGGCAGATTATTTAGTACAGGTGGTACACACACAAGAGAACAACAGGTGGTTCCACGCACACGTGGGACCTGAGTACCTAAATGAGCAACAGAGACTTTAGAAAGAAGTTTTTCAGTCGATGTAGTTAATAAATGTAATGCATAGGAAGGGATTTGTTGAAGGTTCACTCTATTCAGTTTCAAATGAAGATATGATAGAGCTCAATATATGATAGAGCTCAATATACTCAGGAACTTGTACAACAGTAGATTGACAGATTAAAGCTGAGATCAAAGAACCGAACTCAAACCGAACAAGCAAAACTAGCAGAGTACAACAAGGTGAGTACAACGTTAGGACCCGATTCAACAAAGAATTTGGAAGACCTGAAGGAGAAGGTAAAAGCTTAAGTGATGTGGGGTCAAGGATTTGCAATATTGAGGAAGGGGGGGGGACCCTCCACGGGGCAAGGACGAAACAACACGAGGAGAAATATTAGTAATACTAACCGAATGAGAATGTTGCAGGCGAGATAACCGGGCAGAAACATGGAAGTGATAAACGGGAACAGAAAATACAGGAAGGGGGAAAAGTCAAAGCACGACACAGGCGAGAGTGAGGGTGTTGTAAGGACCGCGCAAAGTAACAAAAACAGTAGCGATCTCGGCGGTCCTGGAGAGACAGGGAGCCAGTGTCAACGTACTAGCTGAAGGTAGGAGTCGAACGATAGGCACCAGAGCTAAGACACATCCCAGTACGGTGCAAAAGATCAAGAAGGCGAAGAGTAGAAGGAGAAGCTGACGAGTAAGCAGGGCAACCATACTCGAGTTTAGACAGTATGAGAGAGGAATGCAAAGAGAAGAACATGCGCCTCTCCGCTCCCCAAGAAGTATGGGCCAACACCTTAAGTAAGTTAAGGGTCTTAGAGCTTTCAACTCGGAGGTAAGAGATATGGGGCGACCAAGACAAAAGAGTGTCAAAAATTAACCCCAAAAGCTTCGCGTAATCTTTGTACTCAAGGGGATGACCATAAAGCGACAAAGAGGGCCGAAGAACAAGATACTTTCGAGTAAAAGTCATCGCACAAGTCTTAGTAGTAGAGAACTTGAAGCCATGATTGGTGGTCCAAGACGACACGGCCTCAACCGCAAGTTGAAGCCGCCGTTGAAGGAGAGGCGAATCATCACCTCGACAGCAAAGAGTAAGATCGTCGACATAAAAAGCGGAGAAGACGCCAGAAAGAAGGGGGGAAAGACCATTGAGGGGAACCAAAAAAGGAGTAGTGCTCAGAACACTACCTTAGGGTACACCTCCGTATTGCCGAAAAGTGGTAGAGAGAGTGGCACCAAGCCTGACTCTAAAGGAACGACGAGAGAGGAAGCTTTGGAGGAAGAAAGGGAGATTACCACGAAGGCCAAAAGAACGAAGTTGAGACAGAATATGGTATCTCCAGGTGGTGTCATAAGCGTTTTCCAGGTAAAAAAGGACAGCAACAACGGAGGTCTTCGCAGCAAAAGCAGTACGAATATAGACCTCCACGTTCCCCAGGACAACAGTCGTGCTGCGGCACTTGCGAAAACCAAATTGAGAAGGAGAGAGATGGTGATGGTGTTCCAAGAACCACATCAGACGAACATTTACCATTCGCTCAAAGAGTTTACAGACACAACTCGTGAGGGCAATAAGGCAGAAGTGCAGGCGATGAGTCACAATAACGTGGCTAAAGTATGTTGACCAGACCACACATTAGAAGGTGAAGGGACGACGACGTTTCGGTCCGTCCTGGACCATTCTCAAGTCGATTGTGATGAGGAAGATTGATTGATGAAGATTAAGCCACCCTAAAGGTGGCACGGGCATGAAAAGCCAGTAAGTGGGGGCCTTTTGAGCCATTACCAGTATCAAGAGCTGTGGGGTGATGAGGAAGTAGAGACAGGCAATAAATAGGCAAGAGAGAGCTGAGGAGCAAAGTAAGGTGTAGTAGAGGGGATAGTAATAATAATAAGAGCTGCAGAAGGCCTATTGGCCCATACGAGGCAGCTCCTCAGCTCTTTCTTGCCTATTTATTGCCTGTCTCTACTTTCTCATCACAATCGACTTGAGAATGGTCCAGGACGGACCGAAACGTCGTGGTCTCTTCACCTTCTAGTGTGTGGTCTGGTCAACATACTTTAGCCACGTTATTGTGACTCATCGCCTGCATATGGATACCACACATAAGCGTCTTACTCTGTTTAATTTCTTCGATGCTCTACCTTCCTTTACACAGCCTTTTCGCGCCTTTGAATCTTCCCTTCTTGCCGCCAAGTGTCGAAAGAACCAGCTCAGGTTTCTTAAAGACTGTCTTGCTGAGCAAGTTCTCCCTCTTTCTTTATCTCACTTTCTCCAGTTTAACACTTCGGGATCTCCTTTTCCTGAACATGCCCGCCTTCTTCTTCAAGAACTTATTCACGCCACCTCCTTGCAAGTTGACGAGGCTTTTCTAGCTGTTCGTCAACATCAACGCTTTCTGTCCACTTCTCTTCCCAGTGATCTATGCAATATCCTATTTCCAATTGCATTTGGCACTGCTCACGTCTCCTCTTCCCACCACTCCTCCACACTACACAACAAACTTCAACGCCTGATCTCCAACAGTCCTTGGACCAAATACTCTCTCTCTGATTGTGTTACCAACCTTTCATCCTACTCTCTTTCTAGGCACCAGCAAGAACTTCTTGGCCTTGGTTTGTCTTTTACTACTTCCCCTGGCCCACGCTGTGGCATTGATCTCATTAGTTCCTTTGACAGGTTTGTCAATTCTAACTCTAGTACTCTTTCGGACCTGTCTGCCTTTAGAGGGGCCCTTATCCCCGTTCTTGACAGCTTGTTTTCTAAAAATCACCACCTTCCTCGTCGCTTCCAGCTTGCCCTTCCCTCCCTGAAATCTAACAACTCTATTCTTATCCTTCCTTCTGACAAAGACAATTCGTCTTTGTCGGAAGATTCGGTGGTTGTCCTTGACCATGAGGACTACCTCCGGAAAGCAGATGTCTTGCTCTCTGACTCTCGCACTTATGCTCCTCTGACTTCTAACCCTTTGGATCGCCTCAAAACTTCCTTTAACCGCAAACTAAGACAGCTCTCTAGTCTTTGTCCTCCTGACTTTGATCTCATTAATAAACGTTTCCGTGTCATCTGCCCTTCTCTTCCTTATTTCTATGGTCTTCCTAAGACTCATAAACCTGGTGTTCCTCTTCGTCCTATCATTTCTTCACGGGGCTCTGTCAGCTATTCTCTTGCCTCCTGGCTCGCTAAAACCCTGACGCCTTACCTTGGCACTTTTTCCCCTGCCCACCTTCGTCACTCTCAGGACTTCATAGAAAGACTGCGCCTGCAACCCTCTTGTAAGATGCTTAGTCTTGATGTCGACTCTCTGTTTACTAATGTTCCGCTCGATGACGTTCTCTCTTTCCTTAGACAGAAGGCCTCAGAGGGCCTTCTTCCTCTCCCGCTTCCCACTGACGTTTTCCTCGATCTCATTAGACTCTGTGTTGACTCTAACTCTTTCTCTTTCAACGGTAAATATTACACTCAAACTTTCGGTGTCGCTATGGGTTCCCCTCTCTCCCCTGTTCTTGCTAATTTCTACATGGAATACTTCGAAACTGTTCTTCTTCCTTCTATTGATACTCGTCCCTCTCTCTGGCTTCGCTATGTTGATGACATTTTTGCTTTATGGCCTCATGACCTTAATCTTTTCCAGCCTTTCCTCGCCTCTCTTAACAATCTGGCACCTTCTATCCATTTCAAAGTTGAGTGGGAATCTAATTCCCTCCTTCCTTTTCTTGACGTTCATGTTCACAGCTCTGTGTCTGGGTTCTCTTTCTCTGTCTACCGTAAACCCATGCATAGTGGCATGTACATTCACTTCTTTTCCTACCATCCTCCTTCTGTTAAGAAAAGTGTCCTCGTCTCTCTCTTCCTCCGCGCTCTACGCATCAGCGACCCTCAGTTTCTTGATTCTGAAATTGCCTTTATCTACAAATCATTCTCCGCATTGGTTACCCTTTGCATTTCATCAACTGTGCCTACTCTCAAGCTAAACGAAATTTCTTTCATCCTAAACCTGCTTCCAACACTAGTAGCACTGTACTATGCCTTCCCTTCATATCTGAACTCAAAACTTTTACCAATACCTTTCGTCCTCTTGACATTAAACTCGCCTTTCGACAAACTAACACACTTCGTAGCAATCTAGTTCACACTGCTCCTCCTGCTTCTAATGCTGCTGGTGTCTACTCTATTTCCTGTTCGTCTTGTCCTCTCCAATACTTTAGTGAAACTGGCCGTACACTGAATGACAGACTTAAAGAACACAACAGAAGTGTTAAGTCTGCAGACACTAACAGTGCTCTCTTCTGCCATGTGAGGGATTCTAATCATCCCATTGATTGGTCTTCCTCCAAAATAATCTTTCCTGCCTCTATTCTACACAGACGCCGTCTTGTTGAATCGGCTCTAATACACAATGTACCCAACATGAACTTGAGTCCTGGCTTTGTTGCTGTGGACTCTTCCCTTTCACAGTATATACTCAAATGCTCTAATCTTTCTAACAAACTTGACCTA
>WNGS01169498.1:20400332-20421252 GCA_020271785.1 Procambarus virginalis
AGGACCAAGAGAGCTAATGCTCAACCCCCGCAAGCACAACTAGGTGAGTAGTTGACCAAACAACTAGTTAGTGACTACACACACACACACACACCAACACTAACACACACACACACACACACACACACACACACACACACACACACCCACACACACACACACACACACACACACACACACACACACACACACATACACACTCACATACACTTAAGGAACTTTGGTACCATTTCACATAGCACTAAATCTCTATAGCTATTCGTTTAATAATATTCTCAAATAGTGAAACTACCCAACCTCAACCTAACCTCATCAGGGGTTTAGATATGCATTTTAAAAAAATTTATTAAATTATTAGTTTACATTCTAGTTTTAGCAAAAAACACAATTATGGGAGTATAATAATTATAGGATACTCAGCAATGACAGGTTTTGTATGTAGGAAGATTACACCTAAAGCGGTTCCTAATCCATTTTGAATGTAGTAATTCCTACCCAGCGACAGCAATTATGCAACACTGTAGCTAGATAGTGGACTATATTCCACAGGTAGTAATTGTACATCTGACAACTCGGCGAGATCGGTCTATGACAGAGATAATCTCATTCTCAACCTCAAAAATTACCCTACAACATTCTGTACATCATTGATTATGCAGTACTAAGTTCAGCAAAATAGCCACCCAAATGTCGTACTGCAATTCCTACATCTGACAACTCAACTGGGGACTAGTCACTTTATTCAGAGGGTAAACATTCCTGGATCTTGAAAGTACACAAAATCCTAATATTCTCCACAAATTACCTAACCTGTTTCCAAACCAACAGTTGCATACACATACGTACATTCATACATTCATACATACATACATACATACATACATACATACATACATACATACATACATACATACATACATACATACATACATACATACATACATACATACATACTTATACAGACATACATACATACATACATACATACATACATACATACATACATACATACATACATACATACATACATACATACATACATACATACATACTTATATATGCATGACAATCGACAACGTAACCATAATATTTAAGCAATCCCAAAATACTGTTAAATACCCTTATATATTCAAACACGACAAATATCGTAATTACATATTTAAATATCAACCTACATACTGTTCATATGGTTAAACCAGGGTGTTTATATTGCGCTATGTTGGGTTCATGATTCAGGATATGTGTGTCACATAATGGACCACGTGTCAGGACATGTATCATATAATGGACCATGTGTCAGGACATGTATCATAAATGGACCATGTGTCAGGACATGTATCATATAATGGACCATGTGTCAGGACATGTATCATATAATGGACCATGTGTCAGGACATGTATCATATAATGGACCATGTGTCAGGACATGTATCATATAATGGACCATGTGTCAGGACATGTATCATATAATGGACCATGTGTCAGGACATGTATCATATAATGGACCATGTGTCAGGACATGTATCATATAATGGACCATGTGTCAGGACATGTATCATATAATGGACCACGTGTCAGGACATGTATCATATAATGGACCACGTGTCAGGACATGTACCATATAATGGACCACGTGTCAGACATGTATCATATAATGGACCATGTGTCGGACATGTATCATATAATGGACCATGTGTCAGGACATGTATCATATAATGGACCATGTGTCAAGACATGTATCATATAATGGACCATGTGTCAGGACATGTATCATATAATGGACCATGTGTCAGGACATGTATCATATAATGGACCACGTGTCAGGACATGTATCATATAATGGACCATGTGTCAGGACATGTATCATATAATGGACCACGTGTCAGGACATGTACCATATAATGGACCACGTGTCAGGACATGTATCATATAATGGACCATGTGTCAGGACATGTATCATATAATGGACCATGTGTCAGGACATGTATCATATAATGGACCATGTGTCAAGACATGTATCATATAATGGACCATGTGTCAGGACATGTATCATATAATGGACCATGTGTCAGGACATGTATCATATAATGGACCACGTGTCAGGACATGTATCATATAATGGACCATGTGTCAGGACATGTGTATCATATAATGGACCACGTGTCAGGACATGTATCATATAATGGACCACGTGTCAGACATGTACCATATAATGGACCACGTGTCAGGACATGTATCATATAATGGACCATGTGTCAGGACATGTATCATATAATGGACCATGTGTCAGGACATGTATCATATAATGGACCATGTGTCAGGACATGTATCATATAATGGACCATGTGTCAGGACATGTATCATATAATGGACCATGTGTCAGGACATGTATCATATAATGGACCACGTGTCAGGACATGTATCATATAATGGACCATGTGTCAGGACATGTGTATCATATAATGGACCACGTGTCAGGACATGTATCATATAATGGACCACGTGTCAGGACATGTATCATATAATGGGTTCATGATTCAGGATATGTGTCACATAATGGACCACGTGTCAGGACATGTATCATATAATGGACCATGTGTCAGGACATGTATCATATAATGGACCACGTGTCAGGACATGTATCATATAATGGACCATGTGTCAGGACATGTATCATATAATGGACCATGTGTCAGGACATGTATCATATAATGGACCATGTGTCAGGACATGTATCATATAATGGACCACGTGTCAGGACATGTATCATATAATGGACCATGTGTCAGGACATGTATCATATAATGGACCATGTGTCAGGACATGTATCATATAATGGACCATGTGTCAGGACATGTATCATATAATGGACCATGTGTCAGGACATGTATCATATAATGGACCATGTGTCAGGACATGTATCATATAATGGACCACGGTCAGGACATGTGTATCATATAATGGACCACGTGTCAGGACATGTATCATATAATGGACCATGTGTCAGGACATGTATCATATAATGGACCATGTGTCAGGACATGTATCATATAATGGACCATGTGTCAGGACATGTATCATATAATGGACCACGTGTCAGGACATGTATCATATAATGGACCATGTGTCAGGACATGTATCATATAATGGACCATGTGTCAGGACATGTGTATCATATAATGGACCATGTGTCAGGACATGTATCATATAATGGACCATGTGTCAGGACATGTATCATATAATGGACCACGTGTCAGGACATGTATCATATAATGGACCACGTGTCAGGACATGTATCATATAATGGACCATGTGTCAGGACATGTATCATATAATGGACCATGTGTCAGGACATGTGTATCATATAATGGACCACGTGTCAGGACATGTATCATATAATGGACCATGTGTCAGGACATGTATCATATAATGGACCACGTGTCAGGACATGTATCATATAATGGACCATGTGTCAGGACATGTATCATATAATGGACCACGTGTCAGGACATGTACCATATAATGGACCACGTGTCAGGACATGTATCATATAATGGACCATGTGTCAGGACATGTATCATATAATGGACCACGTGTCAGGACATGTATCATATAATGGACCACGTGTCAGGACATGTATCATATAATGGACCACGTGTCAGGACATGTATCATATAATGGACCATGTGTCAGGACATGTATCATATAATGGACCATGTGTCAGGACATGTATCATATAATGGACCATGTGTCAGGACATGTATCATATAATGGACCATGTGTCAGGACATGTATCATATAATGGACCACGTGTCAGGACATGTATCATATAATGGACCATGTGTCAGGACATGTATCATATAATGGACCATGTGTCAGGACATGTATCATATAATGGACCACGTGTCAGGACATGTATCATATAATGGACCACGTGTCAGGACATGTATCATATAATGGACCATGTGTCAGGACATGTATCATATAATGGACCATGTGTCAGGACATGTATCATATAATGGACCATGTGTCAGGACATGTATCATATAATGGACCATGTGTCAGGACATGTATCATATAATGGACCATGTGTCAGGACATGTATCATATAATGGACCATGTGTCAGGACATGTATCATATAATGGACCATGTGTCAGGACATGTATCATATAATGGACCATGTGTCAGGACATGTATCATATAATGGACCATGTGTCAGGACATGTATCATATAATGGACCATGTGTCAGGACATGTATCATATAATGGACCACGTGTCAGGACATGTAAGTTTGGTCAACAACTACAAGGCTGATGCTGTACGAAATACTAACAAACGCTTTATTTTATTGATAGATTTTATGGTTATGGAAACAAACATGCATGTAAGAGCGTGTGATTGTTATTAACTATTGTTGTTGTTGCAGGTGATGTCAACGACCAAGAAGCAGATGACATCACCGTCATCTTCCCTTCCACCTCTTCCTGTTGTTCAGATAATTCGTCCCATGTACCTGAACTACACCACTTCATGGCTGTTGGTCTTGAGGAAGGAAATGGTTGGCAACGTAAGTTAGTTATGCACGGTGACCTCTTATATTGCTGTTGAACCTTGTACAAAATCTTTCATATAACTTTGCAATGTTTTCACCCATATACCTACCACAAGCACAGTATTGTGATTCTGGTAGGCATATGGGTGCACTTATCTAAAAATATGGAGCATATGCGTACTATGGATATAAATTACAATATCTGTTATATTAAAAAGGCAGTTTTGTACTTTTCGAATACAAAAAAAAATGTGGAACAGAGTATCTATAAGCCTCGTGTTACCTGTCTTAGACCTACTTAAGTATTCTTAGGCAACCATATAATTTAGACCTTATTTTGTAATTATATGTATTGAACAAGACGGTGAAAAAGTTAGCTTTAGAGGATGTCTTCGTTATTGGGTCCTCTACAAAACTATTATTACAAAAAAGTGAATTTTTTTTGAGGGTGCAACAGTCCATGTTTTGTACATGTATCCATAGTGACTATAGTTATAAAACTATGATTTCTGGATGATTGGCTTGTTTATCGACGAGTCTGTCTTGTATCCTCTGACCTCCAGTAAGTCATCCTCAAAATACAGATCATAAAGTTATGAAGCGTTTATAAATACTTACTTCTGTTAGTCCTAATGTTGACATAAATTGTCCGCATTAATGAAATTTGTTCCATAAAGCTTTGTGAAATCTTGAGAAAAAACCTACTCCATTGACTAACATCTGATTACTCTGTCAGCTTATCCCGGGATGTATGTCGTCATTTATCTGCAATCCCTTTAAGAAGTTGTAACCAGAATATGCATCGGGTAGTGTAATTAACTCTATAGGGTAAGCAGTCACTTTAGCTCTGAAACACGCAGTATCAACAAAATGTATTCCCAAGAAAATTACAAACTGGTTCGTAATTCATGACATGAAACCGTTTGTTAAATGCGGGACAATATTGGCCGGAAAGCAAGCGTTGGAGACGACAGGAGAAGAATCGAAATGCTCTCCATTTGATGTGTGTTGTTCCAGCGTTTATCGCACCGTGTTTGCGTTTTATCTTGTCAGGGGTCTGGATCACCAAATAATAATTAGCGTCAGGCTGTGGCAAGAGTAATTAGCTCTATAGATATATTCGGAATATTTGATCTTCACACCTCGACTACGATTCACATAAAGGTCGAAACAAATTTTTAAGTACCTTAATGCCATTTGCTTTTGTTATGACAATGTTATTTTGATTTTACTTACAATAAAGTACATTATTCTTAAGTCTAATAAAATGGCATATGCATCCTAACTAAAGACTGTCCTTTTATATCACATGCCTATTTAGACCAATGACAACAAAGATTACGAGTGATTCTCGTTCATTGGTCGCTTTCTTAGAATTAATATAGGCGTGCTCCTAATTAGGTATTGTTGCAAGCGAGCTCTGAGTGCCAGGCAGCTGCAAGCAAATAGTGTCCAATGTTCTTTTGATTCTCGACCAACTGTGTGTACAATATATCTCCAATTTGCCTTTCCATCCGACGTGTAATCCTCGTCTGCACTATGATAAATGGATCAAATGGTTATGTAGAGAATAAATAATAATTGTCAAAGCAATGGTACAATTACCAGATTGCAGCAGTAATACCATTGGTTGACGGAACACGAAGAGAGATGAAATAAGCTTTAAGTAAATTGTAATGGAATCGTGCCACTCAAAATCGACCTGGTAAATAGATTTAGGTAATGGCGTTCAGTTCGTACAGTAAACAAAATGTATTTAAATGATGGTTAGTAATGTATGATTGATAGACTGAAATATTCAAGAGAAAGGTTTCATGAATGAACCAAGATATAGATAATATATGTAACAATCCGGACCGTTGAATAGGAACGCCAAACGGCAATATCAAAACCACAAATCGCTAAACAGAGCGTGATCCCGAAGCCCCTAGGCGGAGCAGGTGTCCAGATGTCCGTTTGTCGTCAAGAAAGAAGCAGGAGCCAAGTCAGACCCACTCCTAGCCTGGTTTCTTATACAGAGAAGAGACGGAAGGCCTTCTTCGGTAATGTGCAATCGTTCTGGTACTGAGTCTTGGGGAACATGGTTTACCGACAGGATAAAGGAGCGCTTCAGAGTGGGCCAGACCCTTTCCCAGAGATCCTGGACTTAATCTCTACCAAAACTACGGTTGCACCAATGAACGTTATCGATGATGGAGGACCACAACTGCTGTTCAGCAGTATCGCAGCCTAACAGGGTCTGTTCAACCCCCACCACTCTCACTGCTCCTGAGGAGGCGCATTTGATCCTCACCCCACCTCTTCACTACCTTGCAGCCAGGACGGTGTTCGTCCACAGAGTGAGCTCCCTCATCTCTGAGAAAGCAGTCACTGACGTCGTCGCCAGCATCAACGACCAGAATTCTTCATTGACTGCTGTCATTCTCAAATTCTTCAGTGTAACTGACAGCCACGAAGGTCACCATGAAGGTTATTTTTACATCGCCTGAGGAAGCTACCTTTGCAGCTGCCAACGGAATCCGGTGCTTTGGTATCACCAGCACACCTCACCAGATCACCAAGGATCACTACTTCCGACTTCGTCAATACTGCAAATGCTACAGCTACGATCACTTCACGAAGAAGTGCACTGCTCAGGACCATCGGTGCAGCAAGTGCGCCGGGAAAAACCACTTCAGAGACTGTGATACTGGATACCTTCACATCATTCACTGCTCTGAAGAACGTACCGCTGTCTCTGCTGAGTGCCCTGAACGAATTAAAGAAGTTGGTAAGATGTCCGACCTCAGGCAGGCCTCCACAACTCGCCGTACACCAACAACTTTCATTGCTCAAGCTGCCATGTTCCCGGAGCTTACGGGTGGAGGAGGAGCTAACGCACAGCCTACAAGACACTGGCGGCCTAGTTCCTAGTCCGCCGACCAATCATCGACTCAGTCGCCACCGCCATCACCTCCATCTGGCCAATCATCAAGCCAGCCTTCACCACACCAGTTGCCGGCTCCCAACATCGCTAATAGTACTGTCTTCGCATTCATGCACCTGGCTGAGATGTTGGCAGACACAAACTACAAGGAATTCGTATGAATTCTTAACAAACTCTATGCTGCAAATGGCCTCCCAACATTTACTGTTACCGAGGAACTCCTCTGGACTTCAGCTTCGGCTTCAGCTACTACGACTCCAGCTGCTGACATCACTATTTCTCTAGCCGACCTTGCAATTCTCCTATCCACTCAGCAACCTGCACCGGTTAAGCTACCTCCTGCATCCACTGCATCTTCTGCTCCTCCACCTACACCTCTGTAGGCCGCCTCTACTGATCCGATACCTGCAGCTCCAGTTCCACTTGCACCTGCTACAGCTACCTCGTCATCGTCACCGGAAGTCTATGCTGACCTTCAACTGTCTACTGATGATGACTCTACTGCCTCTGTGGACGTAGAAGATTACACGCCTCCCATTACAAGGACGTCGATAACCAACCCACCAGAGGTAAATGGCCTGTATCTGCAACATAACAACATTGCCTATGGATCTCCAGAATTTAGAAGAATTTCTAGTTGAATCTACAACAAGTGCTATGTAGGTCACTACCAAAAAGACCCAGCAGACGCCAAAAATAGTATTGTTACTGCACTTACCATCCTTGCTGAGTGCGATGAATCCACTCTTCTACCACAACTTATCCCTCCTGACTATGAGGAACTAAAGAATCTACAAGAACTACACGAGGAACATAAGATGATTACAAGATGAAAAAAGAATGAAGACACCACCAGTCGAAAGACTGTCAACACCTAGAATGAAGAAGCACTGCCACTGGTGCCTTTTCCTGACCCGACTCAACGCCTAGCCAGTTGTGGGGTTTTCCAGCATCAAGTCTCGCCACGCAGCTGAGTTTTCCCCTGGCTCTTTCTCTACAACTCCAATGCTTTCTCTCACCGACCTGTCTTCAGCTATATCCACTTCAAAACTCGCCCAACGGGCATCTTTTTCTGAATCTTATTGCACTGTTATTGTATTCCGTGTTTCTAGCAAACCAGCCGGCCGCACAGATAGTCAGAGGGCATCTTACATCATCACGGCGCTCCCCGTGCGGGAAGTGTTAGTTGATTGCCCTGGTCGAGCTTCGCTCTGGTACTATGCTTTAGCATAGTACCAGAGCATACCTTTAGCATAGTACCTTTAGCATAGTACCAGTCCTCCTGGGAGGAGGACAAGCTACCACGCAGCCAACCAACCAATGGGGGCCATGATCTACTGGATAAAGGTATGCTTCAGAGGGGACCAGACCCTTACCCAATTAGAGATCCTCGATTTGATCTCCACAAAAACCAACCGTGCACTACTCGATGTGATCGATGATGGAGGACCCCAACTGTTGTTCAGCAATGCTGCAGCCTTGCAAGGTCTCTTCTACCCCACCACTTTCATTGCTCTCGAGGAGGCGCATCTGATCCTCACCCCACCTCGTCACTGCCTTGCAGCCAGGTCAGTGTTCGTCCGCAGAGTGAGCTCCCTAATCTCTGACAAAGCAGTCACCGACGTGGTCGCCAGCATCAACGGCAAGAACTCTTCATTGACTGTTGTCATTGTTCAGTTCATGATTGTAAGTGACACCCACCTCGCCACCATGAAGGTTACTTTTACCCCGCCTGAGAAAGCTACTTTTGCTGCTGGCAACGGCTTTCGATGCTTTGTCATCGATAACACACCTCACCAGATCACCAAGGAACGCTACTACCGACTTCGTCAATGTCACAAGTGTTACAAGTACGATCACTTCACGGAGAAGTGCACTCTCCAGGACGCAAAGTGCAGCATTTGCCCCTGACGACCACCACTTCAAGGACTGCATAAGCGACAGTGTCCGCTGTCTTCTCTGTGCTAGTAATCGCACTGTCGTCTCTGCAGAGTGCCCTACACGACAAGCTGAACTAACGAAGATGTCCAACGCCAGGCAGGCCTCCACCACTCATCGTACTCCATCTACATTCAGCGCTCAAGCAGCCATTTTGCTGGAGTTCCTGGGAGGAGGACAAGCTACCACGCAGCCAACCAACCAATGGGGGCCCAGCTCCCAGTCCGCTGGCCTCTCACCGACCCAGCAGTCACCACCATCTCACTCCGGCCAAGCACCAAGCCAACCTACACAACTGATGCCTACTTCTAACATGGTCAACAGCACGGTTTACACATTGATGCATTTGGCTGTCAAAATTGCTGGTCCAAGAAAGTAATTATCAAAAGAAGGCAAATAGCTGGGATGGCTATGTAGCATATTTCAGGTACAAAGTTCAAGGAATTCGACCGCATTCTATATATACTCTATGCTTTAAATTACCTGCCGACATTTAATGTTCCTGAGGAACTCCTCACGACTTCAGCATCAGCTACTGTTACCACTCTAGCTTCTGACTTCGCTGTCTGTCCAGCTGCACTCTCAGATTTCTTGTCTGTTAATTAACTCCGAGCCCCAGCAACCTGCATCGGACCAACTGCCTCCTGAATACACGGCTCCTGCATCTCAGAAATCTGTTCCAGATCCTTCTGCACCGCCTGTGTCTGCAACCTTCAGCCAGTCATCAGATATTAACTCAGTCGACGTCGCCAACTCCTCTTCTGCTTCTACACCTCAAGCATCTGCTCACTCTCCATCACCTGAAACTGGACTAATCGATAGAGTGAACATTGAAATTTCTTATCCCGACTGCATTGAAGCTGAAAACAAGACGACACAGCTATGCCCTTTATATCAACGCCAAAAACGGCAAAACTCTGAGGGTTAACACCAGCACCATCCAGGGTACCCCTGGAGTTAATTCAGGGTTAACACCAGCACCATCCAGGGTACCCCTGGAGTTCATCCAGGGTACCCCTGCAGTTAATTCAGGGGTAACTCCAGCACCATCCAGGGTACCCCCTGGAGTTAATTCAGGGGTAACTCCAGCACCATCATTACCTTCCTCACAAGTGCAACTGGATCATCTCCACCAAGAAGAACGTCAAATACCAATACCCCATGGTTGCCCATACAAATGCCATACATTCCTGCGTCGACCTTCCCATAATGAAGCCTCAGTACTACGACCTGGAATTTCCCATAAGATACCCTACAGGAACACCAGATAACCCTGAAAAGGACGAAGACCCTGAAGGACTCAAACCTCTATCTATGATGTATAAACATCAGAGATCCTCGGTTGTTCAACATACTTCCAGTAAATACAAGAAATATTGCCAGAACAACCGTGAGCATCTTCAAGAGAACAGTAGTTTTCTTTAAGAAGTGCCAGACCAACCGAGCTGTGGTGGATCAACCCGTTCTCGCACTTTCTTACAGTCAATATTGACTTATTAAATACGTGCATATGTGACATACTAAACATACTAGTTTACCTTGAAAAGCTTCATAGAAAACACCGACCTTACCTAACCTTCTTAGTATGTTAAGATAAGCATCTTATTGCTTCGTAATTACAATTATTACTTAACCTATACCTATAATAGGTTAAGTAATAATTGTAATTACGAAGCAATAAGATGCATATCTTAACATACTAAGAAGGTTAGGTAAGGTTGGTGTTTTCTATGAAGCTTTCCAAGGTAAACTAGTATGTTTAGTATGTCACATATGCACGTATTTAATAAGTCAATATTGACTGAAAGAAAGTGCGAGAACGGGTTGGGTGGATATGTGAGCCTGCAGGCCGCTCCAAGCAACAATCTGTTGGACAAAGCTTTCACAAGTCTAGCCTGACCTCGGGTCGGGCTTGGGGAGAATAAGAACTCCCAGAAACCCATCAAGCAGGTACCTGTGAGCTGCGCACTTATCAGGCGTCACACCTGATAAGACGGTTGAGAGGCGGGACCAAAGAGCCAGAGCTCAACCCCCGCAAGCACAACTAGGTGAGTACAACTAGGTGAGTAGGTGAGTACTTGGAAAATCGATGGAAGCAGCAAGACTCAAGAATGAAGATATAAGTAAGAAGAAAGAAGATCGAAGCCACCTGATCAAGACAGCCTCTTTCCACCATGACTGAAGAAAAGAGAAGCACTGCCACGACTGTCTTTTCTTGACCCGACTCAGTGCCTAGCCAGGTATGTTGTTCCAGCATCAATTCTCGACATGCAGCCGGGTTTAGCCCCTGGCTCTTTTTACAACTTCAGCACTTCCTCTCACAGACTTTTCTTCAGCTATACGCACTTCAAGCTCTCCCAATGGGTATCTTGTCCTGTATCTTATTGTATTGTATTGGTATATTAATGGGTCGAGCGAGTAAGCCAGATGCACGAAGCAGCAGCGGTCTTCAGGGTGTGATAGACAATAAGGCGCATTGCACTAGTAGGTCAGCCCCACTCTCATCCTGAACATTCTCATGATGTTGTTGTTGTTGTTTTAGATTTAGTTACTCAGAACGAAATGTCCATATAGCACAGGCTATAGTGAGGCCGTAAGATACTCGGGAGAAGGAGGGTCCTCCTTATGTAATGATCATTGCCAGGTAGTGCAAAAGCAGGCCCAATCACTCCACATCAATTTCAAAATCCACTGCGACCTGCAGAGGGTGTGGTACAAGAATTCAGTGATGCGAACATGCACCACAAACGCCAAAAAGTCAGGGTCACCTTTTAACCCCACCAGTTCCATAAATGGTACAGCCAGCCCTCCAGAGCTGAAACCACCATGAAGACCCCAATCCATCTCCAGATCTCTAGTATCAGCAGTTGATACAGATAATGGTTCCAAAGTGGTTCCACTTATGGGCTCACCATAGCCCATGCTACTTGAAACATTTTGTTCTGAGTAGCTAAATTTAAAACAACAACAACAACAACAGGGTCATCATAGTGGATGACCACACTTACATTAAGAGCAACCCCCTAAAGACCAACAAGACCATCACTAACATTACACCCACCGACATCAGACAAGAAGGAGCAGGATTAGCGCTCACCTACACAGAAGAAAAGAACCTGGACATACTAAATGAAGCCGCGAGGGCACTATGCAAAACCTGCCTCACCCTCGCCTTTCCACGCAGATGTACTGCCGGACGATCAGTCTTCATAAGTGCGACCAGCCTCTGGATCACAAACCACGACATCGACACAATAATACCCAATATCGAAGAGGAAAACCAATTCATGTATGTCACTGTCATCTGTCTAAGGCATTAACGAAGACGATCTTCACCAATCAATCATGAATCTGACCTTCACCACAGTGGCTGTGGCTAACCTGGCGACCATGCATGGAATCAACTGCTTTGGCATCAAGATCCCACCGCACTGAATAAAAAAAGAGGACGTGTCTGCGACATTCAACTGTGCTTCAAGTGCTACGAATACTCCCACCCCAGCAGCAAATGTCTACCTCCCACCCAGAGATGCAGCATCTGCGCCCAGAATCACCACTAGACAATCTGTAAGTCAAACACCAAGTGCTGCCTGCTCTGCAAAGGCGACCATCCAGCGATCTCGACTGCTGCCCGCGAAGACAAGAGGTCATCAAACAAATGATCAAGTAGAAGAAAGCTGATTCAGCCATCATCGGCGATACTAGCATCACCTCCAACACCGCAACACCCGCCAGCTGACCAGAGGCCTTCACCCGTCTTGTCAAGAGGAGGCGCCACACACCAGACACCTCATCCTTCCAACTGGGGCCAACATTGTCAGCCTCTGTTCAGCATGATCACCTCATTCAAGATTCTCAAGGGAATCGACAGGGTTGATAAAGACAGGCTATTTAACACGCACTAGGGGACACAGGTGGAAACTGAGTGCCCAAATGAGCCACAGAGATATTAGAAAGAACTTTTTTAGTGTCAGAGTGGTTGACAAATGGAATGCATTAGGAAGTAATGTGGTGGAGGCTGACTCCATACACAGTTTCAAGTCTAGATATGATAGCGCCCAATAGGCTCAGGAATCTGTACACCTGTTGATTGACGGTTGAGAGGCGGGACCAAAGAGCCAGAGCTCAACCCCCGCAAGCACAACTAGGTGAGTACAACCTGACTCAACACCTAGCCAGCAGTGAAGTGATCATTTGTACTTACCTAGTTATGCTTGCGGGGGTTGAGCTCTGGCTCTTTGGTCCCACCTCTCAATTGTCAATCAACTGGAACTGTTGATCAATCAACAGTTGTGTACATGTTGCTACCTGGAACACAAAGTTCCAAGTAGCACGGGCTATGGTGCCGCAGTGGACTTAGTTGTGTGCAGCTCTGCATTATATTTTATCATGCAGCTGGGTTAAATCTTCATTCTTTCTCTTCAACTTCAGTGTGGGAAAAAACTGCCAGGATTGATATGAGAGGAGAACTACTAGGGACTTGTACTGTACTAAAATAAAAAATTTACTGTATGCAAAATTAAATCAACTAAAGTCTCTAGCTAAAGACGTAAATCCTAGCTCCTCTTTTTCTAATGACAGACTGTGAGCTGTAAGGGGCAGGAGGGGTGAATGAATCAGTTGATTGAAGTTCCACAAACCACCTGCAGGCAATTATCTCACATTAGCTTGTATTGTTTATACAAGGATAAGATTTTAATCAATTCAGTTCTATAACTGAACACTGGTTCTGTTTAAATCAGGGATTTAATCATGTACATAGTCCAGCCTAGCACCATAACTATTTACAGCTAATATATTCTTATACTAATAACACAACAATTTAAATTGTAGTAGTATGATATTAGATGACCTTAAATGTGGTCTAAGTACAAAAATTTATATTCAATTGGATTAAATTATATGATAAATTAAAGATAACTAAGCAAGCAATTGTTTACTTAATTTATATGTTCAAGTATATATAGATATATTCAATTTATATATAGAGATTAAGTCACTACAATATTAATAAACTTACTGAAATATGAGGCACTGCCTCTCTCTATAACAGACAGACCGACTTATTGGAAATATTAAAGTTATACAAGCATATAATTGACCAATTAATACACTAAATAACATTCAATATACTTCTCTGAATGCCGGGTACCTGTCTGACAAGTGTGCCAGACCAGATAACTCTCTTATCAAATTTAGGCACGATATTTTAAGTCACAGCTTTGCTGTATAATTTTCTAGTAGCGTTGCTAATTGATTAAGTCCTTAATTGCATTGCAATACGTTAGGATAGGTGATGATGGTGGAGACAGTGTCACTTTGTGTGCTCCACTCTACACTCTTATATGTTCTAGGAATTTTCCTTGTATATATATTGTCCAGGTACTCCTCCAGTTCTAGAGAGTAATCACTGGTGATAAAGATAATTCGATAAGGTGTCCTAAGTCGATTAAAGTTCGCTAAGCACCATCAAACATGTTCACCATCAAACAGTGAAGTTGTTGTATATGTTATATAAGTGAAACAAGCTGTCTGTAAATAGCAATTAGGGAAATGCAACTCATTAGTTACCGAGATTTCCAGCAGCCCTCTTTTGTGTCTTTGAAACAGCAGTGGCAGCCAGGACTCCGGATGGGCAGTAAGTGTGCGGAGCAATCATTTATTTGCACTTTAAGTATAGAGGATAATTTTCCGTATTAGGAATATTGGCAATATAATATTAATGATAATTAGTGACCTCAGTTAAGTTACAACCATTGTCAAGGTTGTTATCAGTGATTTACTTAAGTATTAACGTTTTATGAAGTCTTGGCAAAGTTCTATATATTTAACCCAGACTATCTAATTGTTGAAGATAGGATTTAACTGCTTTTATACATGCAATCCCGTGGATTGGGTCTGGAAACTCTTTAGCACAGTTTTGATTTACAAATGGAAATCTCCCATGTAGCAGTACTGTTTTATCTTCAAGTGTAGTTATACTGTTGAGTTATATCTCGTGGTCTTAGTATCCTAGAATTTGTTTAATTGTCCCTTCAACAACTTTCCATCTAGGACTAATTTATTATTCAACTATCTGTTGGAGCAGTGGCCGGGGTTTATGGAGACATTGTTCACCACACAGTAGCTGAAAAAATAGCAATATCATACAGATATTCATTGATTGTCTGTAGCCCGGTTCATTGGGGCCACACAGTGATTCTCATTTCAAACTGATGCATAGACGTCAGGAGTAGCTTTGTTTCAGGCAAGGCATGTATAAAAAAATGACAAATCTTTGTAGTAACAGGACTTACCACTTATTGACAGTTAAGTAGATTACAGCCACTACACTGGTATGGAAGGAAAATGGAGTACCAATGTGGGAAATCACCACCTTCATTTCAAAGTAACAGCTTTAAATAGTCTCTTAAATAATAAACCAACTGATATATGCAATATTAATTTTATTGAGAAAATCCGTGGGAGCCGTGGTGAGGGTTCGAACCCATGCGGTGGGTGTTCCTATGCACATGCCTTAGTGGGTCAAAAGGATTGCAACCTGGAGTTCTACTGAGCTCACAAAGGTTTCCTGAGGTTTGCACTGAAGCTGGACCAGAATTTTCACACAGTCCCCCGCATGAACTCTGGCTCTGTCATCAAGGAATGTTCTATGTCTGACCTCTGCTCTACATAGGTTCGAACTCTCATCACGACTCCTTCGTTTTTTTTCATTTACACATCACGTTAGTGTGATTACTCTCTGTGTATTGAAAGAGGAGTGTCAGAGATAGAACATTCCTGGATGACAGAGCCAGAGTGCATTGGAGGAATTGTATAAAAATTCTGGTCTGGCTACAGTGGAAGCCTCAAGAAATCCATGTCAGCTCAGTAGAACTTAAGATTGCAATCCTTGTTGCCCATGTCGTGGCCTAGTTGATGAGTGAGTGTGCATGGGAATACTTACCGCATAGGTTCGAACCCTCATCACGGCTCCTATGTATTTTCTCATTGATATATCACGTTAGTGTTATTACTCTGTGTGTTAATTTTATTCAAAGGAATTTAATTGTAATGTTAATTAAAGACTTTACTTGCTGGTAATTGATATCTTCAGAATTAAATTTAACAAATGCTTACTAATTATGCTTATAATCTAAAATTAAAAATATAATCGCAACTGCAGGATTGTTAAATCAAAGTAAGAGAACTCGGCTTAGCTGTGGCTGTAGTGTAGTCACGTTCACACTCTGGCACGTTACCTGCGATGATTCACTTCCATCATCAACCAAACAATGGTTAGATCTAGGCTAATGTTCACGGTCAATAGAACTGCTTTCAACTACTTGGTAAAGGGTCCCAACAACCTATGAAAAAGACGAAAAAATTTATGAATATAATAACCGTTGCGGTGAGTAATGGTTCGTATGTTAACCCGTAATTTAACCTGACCTATTACCTGATAATGACCATAGGGAAATAATTTAATAATTATCACAAATCAAATTTGACTATATATCTATATAAATAAAAATTTAAATGTTCGTTTGTTCAAAATCGCTGATCTCTGAAAGTTGATTGCTTTGAAATTTTCAAACAAAGTTCTATTCGCATCTGAGCGGGTTTTTATATACATACTATATAGATGTCACGTCTGTGAAAGGCAAAACATGCTTTTTTTGGAAAACTATGTTTTCATGTGTTTTTCATGTGAAGGAAATCTTTGAAACCTCTTTACCGATTGCTTTGAAATTTTGACACAACGTTCCATTCGAATAAGCGAATGTTTTTATATACCTACTAAATGCCACACCTGTGACAGGTAAAAACATGCTATTTTTTGAAAAACAGCACCATCTGTTGCACGCAATAGCAACACACGCTATGATAAATATGTTACAATTCCATTTCATTGCTTCCGATTGCATTGATAAATTTTTTTTTTATAGATTTCGATTTATTGTCATTTTGATTTAATTGTTTTGTGTGACACTGCATTGGATTTGAGCTGTGTTGTTTACCATTCTTTTCATTTCATGAGTATAGTTTATTTATTTTATTTTTTTTAGTTTTTTCAATTTGTTATTTAACTGTTTTCTTATATTTTAGTGATGGGAACATCAGATCATTTAATGTTCCCATTTTCTGATGGGAACATCAGATTATTTGGGAATGCATCGGACAATGGAGTGGGGAATGGTGGAGAGGAGGAGGGGACGGGAATGGGGGATGTTGGGGAGACGAGGGGACAGGGGAGTGAAGAATGATTGGGAGGACGTGGGGACGGGGGAGGGGGGAATGGTGGAGAGGATTGGGAGACAGGGGAAGGTTGCTGTGGCTCAGCAACTCACACGCGTTGCTGAACCATAGCAACGCGTGGCCGGATACAGCTAATCCTTATATAAATAGCATATGATAATTTATGTCAAATTTATATCCAGTATATAACCATTATGTGACTAGTATAAGACTAGTAAATTACAAAAATGGATTATCAGTATATAGAAAATATATCTAATAGATAATTAGTATTTGAGCAATGCATGGTCTCTACAAGACAAGCATATAGTCGGTACATAGTCAGTATGACCAGTACAAGGCCATTATATGTTTAATACATCGTAAATATATAACCAATAAATGACCAATGTATGCCGATTATATGACCAGTATATGACGAGTATATGGCCTGCATATGACCAGTATGTTTACAGTAGTTACTACAGTAAGATATCATATAAACATTCGCATGATGGAGATCAGTCAATTAAAAATGTGTTTGCTGAGAAAGTAGATGAATGTGCATTAATTAATCAGTTTGATTCCAGATCCTATTTACGCTGACAAGAAGCAAAGACTGAAACTTTGATGTCACGTTTCTTCGAACAGAGTCCTGAAAGAACAAATTCACCTGGAGCACCACGCACTTCAAAGAATCTAAAACGGCCTTCAGTAAGTTATTTATTTATTAATAATTTCTTAGAACTGGTTATTGAGCAGTAAAATTATTTCTGACTCCAATGCTCCTTTTGGGATTTCCCTGGACTTTACCCTAGACCAACACGTGTAACTAACTCTAGGACAACAGTATTAACCGAGGGGCACGACCACCAAACAGGACAGGATATTAAGGCCCAAGGCCGTGACAGAGAGATCAAACACCAACAACCGAAGGCTGTGACAGGCCTCACACCACAGGGGCCTGTGGCTGAGTGGACAACGCTTAAGACAAGTAATGCTAGGGTCCGGGTTCGATCCCCAGCGATGACGGAAAACAAATGGGCAGAGTTTCTTTCACCCTGATGCTCCTGTTACCTAGCAGTAAATAGTTACCTGGGAGTTAGACAACTGTTATGGCTGCTTCCTGGGTGTGTATGTATGTGTGTGTGTCTGTGTGTACTCACCTATTTGTGCTTGCAGTATCAAGCATAGATTCTTGGATCCCGCCTTTCCAGCCATCGGTTGTTTACACAGCAATGACTCCTGTCCCATTTTCCTATCATACCTATTTTTAAAATTATGAATAGAGTTTGCTTCCACAACCTGCTCCCTCAGTGCATTCCATTTTTCCACTACTCTCACCCTAAAAGAAAACTTCCTAACATCTCTGTGACTCATCTGAGTTTCCAATTTCCACCCATGTCCCCTTTTTCTGTTACTATTACTTGTGAACATTTCATCTATTTCCACTTTGTCAATTCCCCTGAGTATTTTATATGTCCCTATCATATCTCCTCTCTCCTTCTTTTCTCTAGTGTTGTAAGGTTCAGTTCCTTCAGACGCTCTTCATATTCCATCCCTCGTAACTCTAGGACAAGCCTCGTCGCAAACCTCTGAACTTTCTCCAGATTCCTTATGAGTTTGTTCAGGTGGGGGCTCCATGATGGGGCTGCATACTCCAGGATTGGTCTTACATATGTGGTGTACAAGTTTCTGAATGATTCCTTACACAGGTTCCTGAACGCTGTTCTGATGTTAGCCAGCCTCGCATATGCCGCAGATGTTATCCTTTTTATGTGGGCTTCAGGAGACAGGTTTGGTGTGATATCAACTCCTAGATCTTTCTCTCTGTCCGTTTCATTAAGTACTTCATCTCCTATTCTGTATCCTGTGTCTGGCCTCCTGTTTCCACTGCCTAGTTTCATTACTTTGCATTTACTCGGGTTGAACTTCAACAGCCATTTGTTGGACCATTCACTCAGTCTGTCTAGGTCGTCTTGTAGCCTCCTACTATCGTCCTCGGTTTCAATCCTCCTCATAATTTTTGCATCATCGGCAAACATTGAGAGAAACGATTCTGTACCCTCTGGGAGATCATTTACATATATCAGAAACAGTATAGGTCCAAGGACTGACCCCTGCGGACTCCACTCGTAACGTCTCGCCAATCTGAGACCTCACCCCTCACACTGACTCTTTGTCTCCTGTTGCTTAGGTACTCCTGTATCCACGGAGTACCTTCCCTTTCACTCCAGCCTGCATCTCCAGCTTTTTCACTAGCCTCTTGTGTGGCACTGTATCAAAGGCTTTCTGACAATCCAAAAATATGCAGTCTGCCCACCCTTCTCTTTCTTGCCTTATTTTTGTTGCCTGGTCGTAGAATTCAAGTAACCCTGTGAGGCAGGACCTGCCATCCCTGAATCCATGTTGGTGCTGTGTTACAAAGTTCTTTCGCTCCAGGTGCTCCACTAGCTTTCTTCGCACATCTTCTCCATCAGCTTGCATGGTATGCAGGTTAGGGACACTGGCCTGTAATTCAGTGCCTCCTGTCTATCCCCTTTCTTGTATATCGGGACTACATTAGCTGCTTTCCAAATTTCTGGCAGTTCCCCTGTTGCCAGAGATTTGTTATACACTATGGAGAGTGGTACCTTACCTTGAGGATACCTTGAGGTGCTTCCGGGGCTTATCGTCCCCGCGGCCCGGTCATCGACCAAAGAGGATTGGTCCGGCGAGCAATGATCCATTGAGGTACTCATCTTACTGTTCCCAGTCCGGACTTCTCGCCCCTTACCATTACCCTCTGGCTCCTTCCTGTTAGGTAGTTCCTTACCCATGCTAGGGCCTTTCCGACTTACTCCTGCCTGCCTCTCAAGTTGTATAGCAGTCGTCAAACTTGAGAGGCAGGCAGGCAAACTTGTGTGTGTGTGTGTGTGTGTGTGTGTGTGTGTGTGTGTGTGTGTGTGTGTGTGTGTGTGTGTGTGTGTTCAAGTGTACTCATAGTGTGCTTGCGGGGTTGAGCTCTGGCTCTTGTCCCGCCTCTCAACCGTCGGAAGCTATTGTGTGTGTGTGTGGTGTGTGTGTGGTTGGGTGTGTGTGTGTGTGTGTGTGTGTGTGTTGTGTGTGTGTGTGTGTGTGTGTGTGTGTGTGGTGTGAGTGTGTATCACCTATTTGTACTACTATTGTGCTTGCGGGGGTTGAGCTTTGCTCTTTGGTCCCGCCTCTCAACTGTCAATCAACCGGTTGCGTGGTGTGTGTGGTGTGTGTGTGGGGTGTGTGTGTGTGTGTGTGTGTGTGTGTATT
>WNGS01169498.1:20421277-20476078 GCA_020271785.1 Procambarus virginalis
CACCTAGTTGTGTTTTGCGGGGGTTGAGCTTTGCTCTTTCGACCCGCATCTCAACTGTCAATCAACGGTTTATTAACTACTTTTTTCCCCACATCACACACACACACCCCAGGAAGCAGCCCGTGACAGCTGATTAACTCCAAGGTCCCTGTTTACTGCTAGGTAATAGGGGCATTCAGAGTGAAAGAAACTTTGCCCATTTGTTTCTGCCTGGTGCAGGAATCGAACCCGCGCCACAGAATTACGAGTCCTGTGCGCTATCCACCAGGCTACCAGCCCCCCTTGTGTGTGTGTGTGTGTGTGTGTGTGTGTGTGTGTGGTGTGTGTGTGTGTATGTGTGTGTGTACTCACATAATTGTGCTCACCTAATTGTGCTTGCGGGGGTTGAGCTCTGGCTCTTTGGCCGCGCCTCTCAACTGTCAATCAACTGATGAGTAGTTAACAGATGGAATGCATTAGGCAGTGATGTGGTGGAGGCTGACACCATACACAGTGTACTCACTAATTGTGTTTGCGGGGGTTGAGCTCTGCTCTTTGGTCTCGCCCCTCAACCGTCAATCATCAGGTGTACAGGCTCCTGAGCCTATTGGGCTCTATCATATCTTCACTTGAAACTGTGTATGAGTCAGTCTCACCACATCACTTCCTAATGCATTCCATTGTCAACCACTCTGACACTAAAAAAGTTCTTTCTAATATCTCTGTGGCTTATTTGGACACTCAGTTCCACCTGTGTCCCCTAGTGCGTGTGCCCCTTGTGTTAAATAGCCTGTCTTTATCTACCCTGTCGATTCCCTTGAGAATCTTGAATGTGGTGATCATGTCCCCCCTAACTCTTCTGTCTTCCAACATAGTAAGGTTTAATTCCCGTAGTTTCTCCTCGTAGCTCTTACCTCTCAGCTCGGGTACTAGTCTGGGGGCAAACCTTTGAACCTTTTCCAGTTAGTCTTATGCTTGACTAGATATGGACTCCATGCTGGAGCCTCATACTCCAAACAGAGTGTGTGTGTGTGTGTGTGTGTGTGTGTGTGTGTGTGTGTGTGTGTGTGGTGTGTGTGTGTGTGTGTGTGTGTGTGTTTTGAAAAAAAGGTGATTGATTGAAAGTTGAGAGGCGGGGCCAAAGAGCAGAGCTCAACCCCCGCAAGCACAACTAGGTGAATACAGGGTCAACCTGTGGCTGATGGAAGCTTTTCTGTCCCGAGTTAATGCTCCATTGGGTATATCTTTAAGTGAACTGATCCTTGGTCAAGTCAATATCTTCGTCAACATGCATTATTTTAACTGAATGTAATAACCCTGAACTTTGTATTCGTTCTGAACGCTACCCTTGTTGTAACTCACTCTCTCTACTCTTTCCCTTCATCCAATACCCCAGCTTAACACTGTTACAGTCCAGTATGACCCCTCACTGGACTGCCACGAATATAAACTGAATATTAAATGAGGAGGACATAACAAGGATAGGGGTTATTAATTTATTACTTATAATTAAAATCATTAAACACTGCCACCACCTTCCAACATAAATGAATGTGTCTCAATATTGGTTCCCCAGGAAGGAAGGGACTCAATAATCATGGAACTCAAAAGGCAAGTAAATGAATCTTATGGATTAATACTGTAATCTTACTGAATCGAACGGGAGATTCTAGAGCGACTTTACTATTCATAAGATGGAGAACACAGGGAATTTCTAGCACAGCAAATGAGAATCACAAGAATGAATACACAGTCATTAATCAAAGGTAACAGATAACTAAACACAAATACATTAAAATACTTTATTATTGGAACCCATATATTTAAATCAAAACTGAAAACATGACCTACTCTAATCCCTACGAGGCAATGGAATGTAATACGAATATACACAACTCAAGTGTACAATTACCTTCAATACTGCAGCTTGCCAAAGGATGTTGATTGGCTGCCCGTAGGTCACCTGACCTGTACCTCAGTTGAGGCCCCAAGACACACTAACTAATCTTTATTAAAACGCTTACCAGTGGTACAGGCTCCACCCCCTAGTTCCTAGGCCCAAATTTACTCCGCCTATGCCAAGCCTATAGCCAATTGCTTTAAACATAACTAGGTGATCTAGAATCCAGTTCAGTGGCATGGACAGGCACTACCCTGTGAGGCCCCACCTCCACAGGCCTACATGTCTTCAACCAATCCGGATCAGGCTTGGCCATAAGGGACAATTCCTCTTGACAGAAACTCCAAAAACTGGGAAGGCACCAACGACTTTCCTGTGGGAATGCCGGCTGGGCACCCACGTGTAACTTGAGAATTACGGTAATACGTCACTGTTCTTAAAACTGTCAAATGGTTAGTGGCAAAGGTAGGAGGAGAGGGGAAACGGATTTGAAAAAGGGGATTGGAAATGACTGGGAGACAAATGATTTGGAAAGATTGGAGACATAGGGATTGGGGAACAAGTGACTTGAAAATCTGCCTAGGGGTAATTTGACTCTGGTAAGACGGGGAACTGCCTGCAGGGAGGGGGAGAATGACCAGAGGTCGGACTGAGGACTGACACATACCATTACAACTCCCCCTCTTTGGACATTAAGAAATGTGTATGTAAAGAAGTTTAAAGCACACTTTTTTTATCCAGAAATCCTGCCCTATCATAATCATTAACTCAAAAAACAATATTTAACTCAACAATAAATGACCGAATGCCTCAAAACAACAGAAATAATTATCTAATTATCCTAACTAATTCCACACAATCCTCCAAAACAAATAATGGCACCCCAAAAAGGTGTGCCTCAGCATGTATGCAACATAACAAACACAGTAATATTACATAAAACATAAGGGCAGAGACCGTCCCTATAATCCTGGCTGTCCACTTGGATGCAGCCCTGTACCCTTCCAACTACCTGGAAGACAAAACATCCTATACCTGTCTTGATATAGTAACAAATAACTGGAAAAATTCAAACCTAACAACTACCAACTAGCTAAAATCAGCCAATAGCCTTCAGCTATCCCAGTATTCCACCTGGAATAAAGATCAAACACATCACAGCACATCACATAGAAACATTAAAAAAAAATCAATATCATAAAAAAAAAAAAAATATATCAAAATAGAGGAACACTACCTCTCAGGGACCTAGTGTTTCACTCCACACCTGTGGCAACTGCCCACCACAGCATATCCAGATCCTTAAAATCTAAAGAAAATACAAAGAAATATTTTTATTAAAAAAAATCAGTGTCCACAGACATGTCTCTTAACCAACACAACACACTGGATATGAGTTCCTCAAACTCCTAATATCTCAGAGTTCATACTCAAGTCCACAACAACAGCAGGTGAACACATTTTCCAGACTGTGTACCACACCCTTTTTGTTCAGTAAACCACAAAAAAATAAGAAAAGATATATAACTATCAGTATCTAGGATCTAGAAAAATCTAGATAAAGTTCCCCACTGATCAACGTTTCTAGAGACCCTACTAGATGGTTCTCAAACCAGTTCACTCATACAACTTATCTAGAGACAAGGTAATTTTCTAGTAACAATTTTCTAGATGTTCACTTTCTAGATTTATTTCTCTATTTCACTAGTTCTAGTTTTCAACATTTAACACTGTTCCACAGAACTTTCCGAAGGTGTGTAGGTGTTTTACTATCAGATGGGAAATTGAAAGTTGTACAAATTGTTCCGAGTTAACACCGTTTACTATATTACTATAATTTATTTTTATGTGAAACTTTCTATTAAGAAGTTCTATAGTTCTTTTCTGGTGACATTTCGTTGCTGTAGATTCCGGCGACTACCTCATGTTGCTTGAAGATCCTGGTCGTCTGGAAGTTCCATTTCCGGCCTCGGCCAACTACGGACAGTACAGGGGGTCTTGTACTACCCGCACCAGACTTGAGTGACAGTTGGCGGCTGTCAGCTCAGGTGGACCCCGCTAACAGGAACCCGGGTTCACCTCTTCTTATCGCTCCCAAAACAATCCTGATGGATTGTTATTAACCATGGCTGCCACAGTAGAACACAGCTTCGACGTGTCACGATGTCTCGCGTTGGTAGTGAGGTTCGAGTGGCGTTGAAGAGGATGACATGGTGACAGGACAGGTGAGCCCTGCCTCAGCTCCTGGGCGACGTCATCTACCGGCGTTTACTTGTTATCCCGGTACTACTGGGCCGGTACACCTTCTGTGCAACCCCTCGTGCAGCTGAGCTTGGGCCGAGGTACAGGGTTGTACCTCATCTGGCGAATCAGCAGCACTCTGTAGGGGTAGTGCTGTTCGTACCCGGGACCGCCTTGTTGCCTCTTCGTTTCCACAGACGACGCAACCACAGGTTTTGAGAGAGCTGACAAGTCTTTGCAATTAGCGTTCTTCTTCGTAGACCACTCGTCTTCCACTTCCAGTTTTCCCGCAGTCTTGACGACGGGCTGGTGGGCTTGGTTGGTGACGTTGAGACAGCTAGCCCATGGCCGTGATGGTGACTGGACTCTGCTTCGTGAAGACAGCACAGCTGGACTGGGGCAACCTCGTTAGTGACGTGAGGTGTCCGCCGGGTGACTGTACACCAGTCACCCTTTTCGGATAACCAATTGGCGAGTTACCGGGCACAAGGGGGAGGACTTTATGTAACGTGCCTCAGACCCCGATCTTATCAGCCAGGTGGGTCATCCCCAGACCTGCTGATCTCGATCCTTGGTTCGCGTGTGACTGGGAGGCTAGAACTGGTGTACCATCAAACCTGAGAAAGACAGACAACAACAAATGGTGGAAGCATGGATATTACACTGAAGTATAGGGAGTTAGAAACCCCAGAGCAAGGCAAGTATGCTACCTGAGTCATGCACATCAGTAAATACACACCATTGCCTCTACAGGATAATTATTATGACTTTTACTTAACCTGACTAGGGGAGATCATTAACAATTTACTATACAGCTCGCGACCTTGTTACCATAGGGTGACAAGATTGAACTTGACTACTGATGAGGTCTGACAGAAGGTCATCCTCCTCATCTGACTCAGCACTTGGATCATTAGACAGGTCAGGAATTAGACTTGCTGAAGGCAGCTCTATTTCCTCCCTCGCGTGATAAGGTTTTAATTTGTTAATATGAATCGTTCTCTCAACTTGGTCTTCAAAAATACCTTTAATAACAAAATTAACCGGACCTTTTCTTTCAATTACTCGGTAAGGGCCCCGCCATCTAGGTGCAAGTTTCCTACTCTGATTGGCGGGAGCCGCCTCATTAACTCTCAACACAAGACTCCCGACTTTGAACTCAAGAGGTCGTACTTTTTTGTCATAATGCTGAGCATAGCGGTCTCGTGCTGTCTTGGAAGCCCTAGCTGCAATTCTCCATACATTTTTCATCTTATTTAAAACTTCTGATGGGTAATCTTCCCCATATACAATGTTATGTCTGTTAAGCAAACCTGATGGGAAATTACATGAATGACCGGTGAACAACAAAAGGGGTGGGTGTTAATGGACTGATGGATGGCAGTGTTCAGAGCAAACTGGACATAGGGGAGGTGTTCGTCCCACGCATTCGCATCATGCTCTGCAAGGATTGCAAGCATATCTTTAACTGACCGGTTCGTCCGTTTTGTCATACCGTTAGCTTGAGGGTGATAAGCCGTAGTGAATGCTGAAGTGGTTTCTACAATTTTACATACTTCTCTAAAAATATTCCCATTAAATTCCTGATCTCGGTCAGAAACTAACACTTTAGGGGGACCGAATACAGTGACGAACCTATCTAAGAACGCCTTTGCAACAGTTCGTGAATCTTTCTGAGGCAATGCAACCAGTGTGGTGTACCTGGAAAGGTGGTCTACCAACACCAATACGTAATGGTTTCCTGAATGACTGTGATGCAGATCAATCAGATCAGCCCCCACCCGATCTAAAGGTTCCAAAATTTCTGGGAATTCTTGCAATGGAGCTTGTACCTAAAGGGTACCTTTCCTCCTTTGACAGTGACCACAGGACTTAACGAAGTTAACGACCTCTGTTAACATATCGGGGAAGAAAAAGAGTGACTTGGCTTTCATGTGAGTTTTAAAAATCCCCGGATGACCTGCAATCTTAGACGCATGTGCGAGTCTCAACACTGACTTCTTCAACACCTCTGGGATAACCAGCTGAAAAACTGCACAATCCTTCTGTCCCTTTACATAAAATAAGACCCCATCCCTCATTTCAAAATCATGAATTGCTAAATTACGTTTCTTCGACGGATATTTTCCTCCCTCCAAATGTTCAATAATTTCCTTCAACCTCGGTTCGTCCATTTGGAATTCTCGCATTTTTTCGCTGGAAATATTTTCAATATTAAGATTTACGTTAATAGTAGCAATGTTTCTACTCAAAGTGTCTGGTACAACATGTGATGGACCAGGCTTGTAAAGTATTTGGAATGAGTGAGCAGCTATTTCATGAGACCAACGTGACATGCGAGGGCACTTAGTTCTTTTCTTAAAAATATGAGTTAAAGCCCTGTGATCTGTATAAATGACAAAGTGACGTTGGAAAAGATACGGTTCAAAGTACCTGACACTTTCTACCACAGCCAAAACCTCCCTATCCGTTGCAGAATAGCGGACCTCCGGGCCCTTAACCTTCCTGCTAAAGTATGCTATTGGGCGAGGAAGATTGTCATTATCACGTTGCATTAAGCACCCACCAATTGCTATGCCACTAACGTCAGTGTGTAATTCCCACTCCTTATCAAAATCAGGTACTGCCAAGACTGGGGTTGTAATGAGTTGACTTTTTAATTTTGCATAAGCGTTATCATGCTCAGGTTTCCAAATGAATTTAACAATTTTCTTAGTGTGCTCAGTTAACGGTAGATATATGGCCGAACCTAATCAACCCTACCTAACCTAACCTATCTTAACCTAACCTAAACTAACACAACTACGTCAATAATTTATGTTCCTAACATAATATAATTATAATAATTAAAATGAACTAATTGGAAACAAATTATTGTAAATAAAAAAATTCACTCGGCCTATTAGGCAAATTGGGCCTTGCATAGTAGGCCAAGAAGTGCGTTATGGCTACTAGGTACGACATATATATATATATATATATATATATATATATATATATATATATATATATATATATATATATATATATATATATATATTATAGTATATATATATACTTTACTATAGACTTTATAGAACTTACAATAATACCAAACAAATGATTTTCAGTAATATTTGTTTCCAAATATACCGAATCAAATCAGATAGAAAAATTAACAAAAAAAATTGGGGGAGGGAGTTTAATTCTTTTTATAGGAAGTGCTCATGTTACAATACCTAACTATTAAGGAAATAGAAACTTTGCAACATGATCAATAGGTAATTGCTCCTGTAGATATTCCATACAAGACAGATAGCACTATTCATACAAAGACAGTGATGGAAACACCTATAGAGGTGAACCAACAAACAAATCAGCACTCTACGATGTGCTACACAGCGGGAGATAAAAGAGGCAGCATCAGTCTGTACCCTACTCCCCATCTTCATAATAAACAGTAGCAATTAATTGTAGCCAGTCTTCACCGGACATGTTAATCACCACTGGGTACCTGTTGAGGGCGATTAATCTCCCAATGGTCGATCTGAAATTTGGGAGAGCGATTTTCCAGTCAAGGGCGATATTCAACTAGGTTCAAGGAGCCAAGCCAGCGTTGGGGGCTATATATATAATATATATATATAATATATATATATATATATATATATATATATATATATATATATATATATACATATATATGTCGTACCTAGTAGCCAGAACGCACTTCTCGGCCTACTATGCAAGGCCCAATTTGCCTAATAAGCCAAGTTTTCCTGAATTAATATATTTCTCTAATTTTTTTCTTATGAAATGATAAAACTACCCATTTCATTATGTATGAGGTCAGTTTTTTTTATTGGAGTTAAAATTAACGTAGATATATGACCGAACCTAACCAACCCTACCTAACCTAACCTAACCAATCTTTATAGGTTAGGTTAGGTTAGGTAGCCGAAAAAGTTAGGTTAGGTAGGTTAGGTAGTCGAAAAACAATTAATTCATGAAAACTTGGCTTATTAGGCAAATCGGGCCTTGCATAGTAGGCTGAGAAGTGCGTTCTGGCTACTAGGTACGACATTATATATATATATATATATATATATATATATATATATATATATATATATATATATATATATATATATATATATTATTAAATATGACCGAAAAAGTAAGATTAATAATTCTAACACGAATTTTCTCGATCTTCCTTATGTTTCTTTTTACTGTTGACGGTAAATGAAAAATCAATTCTCCAAAATTCATTTTTATTTCTAGTCTGACGCGACACTTGAGCGCGTTTCGTAAAACTTATTACATTTTCAAAGATTTTAGTTTATCCACACACAACTTATGACTGAACAGCATTGGCTCTTATACTTGCATTTGGGTGAGGTGATGTAATACAATAGTGGGGTGAAAAACAAACTTTCAACAAAACACAGAACACGGAACAATGGGTATAGATTTGCAGAAGTTGGGTAAAAGATATAACTGCAGAAGGCCTATTGGCCCATATTTCTTGATGCTTCTATATTGGAGCGGAGTAGGAATTTGGAGCAATTTCTTCACTGTCGGTGGTAATCGAAATATCAATTCTCCAAAATTCATATTTATGGTCTGACGCCTGAAGGCGTTTCGGTATGGCTTACTACATTTTCAAAGACTTAATTTACACAAAAATTCATCGTATTTATACTCATTTTGGGTGAGGTGATATGGTACAAAAGTTTTGGGTGAGGTGAACAAACTTGTGACAAACACAAGACAGAACACGAAACAATTGGTATAAACTGGGTATGAGAACATAAGAATGGAAGTAACTGCAGAAGTCATATTGGCCCATACCTCTTCTTGCTGCTTCTATGTTGGTTCGGGGTCTTGAAGTGTGTAGAATATAATTGAGCATTAATTGGCTGTTGATTGCTGGTGTTGACCTTTTGATGAGTAGTGCCTCTATGATATCGATCCGCCTGCTATCGCTATACCTATCGATGATTTCTGTGTTGTTTGTAAAGATTTCCCTGGTGATGGTCTGGTTCTGAGAAGAGATTATATGTTCCTTGATGGAGCCCTGTTGTATATGCATTATTAATCGCCTGGAAAAAGATGTTGTTGTCTTGCCTATATACTGAGTTCTTTGGGGCTTACAGTCCCCAAGTGGGCATTTGAAGGCATAGACGATGTTGATTTCCTTCAAGGCGTTCCTTGGTGTCTGGAGAGTTTTTCCTGAGTAGGTTGGCCTTTTATTGGATTTATAGTAAATCGTCAATTGTATTTTCTGATTTTTGTTTGTAGGGATAACGTTCCTATCAACAATATCTTTCAGGACCCTTTCCTCCGTTTTATGAGCCGTCGAAAAGAAATTCCTGTAAAATAGTCTAATAGTGTAATCTAATGTAATCTAATGCTGTAAAATAGTACATGTGTTGCATTAGTTCTCTTCAGAGGTTGCATGGCTTTTCACCTTTCTTTTTATGATGTCTTCAACAAAACCATTAGAGAAGCCATTGTTGACCTGCCTTACCCTACAGAGTTCTTCATCGAGTTGCTTCCATCCTGAGCTGTGGCTGAGAGCACGGTCGACGTCAGCGTTGACAACACTCCTTTTGTACCTGTCTGGGCAGTCATTATTTGCATTAAAGCACATTCCGATGTTTGTTTCCATAGTGTAGACTGCAGTGTGGAAGCCTCTGCTCCTTTCAGTGACTGTTACATCTAGAAAGAGCAGCATCCCATCCTTCTCCATCTCGTAAGTGAAGCTTAACTCAGAATTCCTCTCAAATGCCTCCTTCAGCCCTTGCAGACATCTGACATCAGGTACCTGCGTAAAAATGTCGTCAACATACCTGCAGTATATAGCAGATATGTTGACGACATTTTATTTGCCAATTTTATTCCCCATTTTCTCTGGAATTTGGCAGTGGCTCTTAGACCTTGTACTTGTAGGTTCGTTGGAATTGTATCCACCACGATGGCTTGTACTTGATGGACATAGCTGCCTAAATGTACTAATGGTTGCATCACCTGGTAGACTTGTAGTCTTATATCAGCCAGGAAACACAATACATCTAATGTCACCTGGGTTATAGGCTTTAATTGTAGATCATCTGCCACATGTCATTTGAACATGTAGAACATGTGTCATTTGGTGACACATGTTGCAATATTTCTGGACTTTGTCGATAGGACAAAGTTTAATGTCGCACTTTGCAATATTGTACAGTAGTAGGAATGTTATCTTCCACCTTGGGAAGATAACATTGCCAGTGAGGTGTAACCGAGTCTCACAGGTGTTGGTGTTGCGTTTCCTGAGGCATCTCGTGCAATTTTGCAACTCTGAGTCGCTTGACACGCGCATCATGATCAAGATAATTAGTGCAGTGGTATATTGAATGGTCTTCTTGGCAAAACAAACATGTCCCCCGACCTACAGCAACATTTGGAGTCACCGCCTTTTGTGGCACAGTAACTGTACACTTGGAGGGGTCCCACTGAATATGTGCCCACATTTCCATGGTTCCACTTCGGTGTGAAAATAGAGTGTTTAGATTTCGTAGGAGTACTTATTGTACTCTGTGGTTTACTATTATTTGTTTCTGAAGGTTTACCTGGTGGTTTTAATTTGTCATGTGTATGTAGTTGATGAATTACTGAATGTAAACTCTCAGATATTTCACTTAAGGATAAAATACTTTTATTGTCGTGAGCACTCATTTGTCTCAGTATGTCAGTAAGCATTTTTCTCGTGGACAACTATTTTCAAGACCCACTCAGCATCGGTTGTATTGGCTGTTAGGCTGAGTGCATTGATTATGGATTCTACCTCCAGCCTAAATATTTAGAGTGAATCAGCTGTAGCCTCTGGGGAGGGTAAATGCAACAACTCATGAACTAAGTGTGAAGTTTTTACTTCTGATTCAGCATAATTATCCATGTGGAGTTGTACCGCGAGGTCATAGCCGTCGCTAGTTAACCTTAGATGGGAATACTGATATAGCTTCACCTGATAATTGTCCTTGAAGATAATTGCCTTTGTTTGCTACTCTTTGGTAAGGATGGATTTGAGTCTATAAATTTGTCTCAAAATTCGTCTCAATCTTCCTCGTCTGTTCCTGAGAAAGATAGTAAATTAATTGAAGGGAGTCGAGCTTCAGCTTGACTTGGATAAGACGAAACTGTTGAAGTTGTCTTGTCCTGATAAATTATTTTGATGAAAGGATCCAACCTAGATTGAGTATCATCCTCATATAGAGCTAGATCAGCATAATATCCTCTAAGTTTTCAATGGTTAATTGGTGCTGGCAAGTTCAACTAGATACTTTTCTATCTGACATTTGACATGCTCAAATTTACTTGTTTCAACTTTAAAGCATATTTTCAGTTGCATATGATTAACTGGACAATGCTGAGACAGATCATTGCATTTATTAATATATCTTGTTAAGTGACCCTTAAGTCCTATTTGACTCTGTTTTAATTTCGTTTCTGGAGTAGCCATGCTGGCTGTTTGATTAGATTTGGTAGGGCCTATAATATTGGCTTTAATATAACTAGGATACCTGCTCATAAATTCTGTGCAAGTACTGATGGTATTAGCCTAGGGTTAACATGTCAGTCACTAGGCTAAAATCCTATCTCTTGTAGAAGTTGGCATATAAAATGTTTAATTGAATATATACATACAAATGATTTGAGTGGTAATCAGTGTCACTATAGGAATTTCCCAAGGTTAGCTCTTCATAATCGCCGTCAGGTAAATTAGCATCACCTTTTAATACTCAAAGGTTAAATATAGTATAAGATAATGTGATACAAAGTAATTAAGTGTATATGTACAACTCAACTCGTGTTGTGAATGATCCTACCGTATTTAGGATCTGCACAATTGTTTAAATGGTTGCTAGGCTGGACAATATTTAGTTCAACACTAGACAAGTAATATCCTACCCCTATATAAGGGTTGTCACACAAATTTAAATATAATATTGTGCAGTAAAGGCAAAGTGTAATATTTGATTTGGTTTTATAATTTTATATTAAATGATTCTCTTATTCAGAGAAATATATGTACAATTATGTATTCGTAACCTCTCATCAACGTCTGGTATTTAATTGGAATTTATTAATTTGTTAGTGACTGACACGAAATTAACCTACACATTTATTAGATAAACTTACATGAAGGTACAGCCATGATTTGTCTAGATTTAATTTGTGTATCAAATTCTGTAGAAACAAAACACCACCTTTTCTGTGGACAAAATCTACGAAAATGACACACTAATTTTAGTGATGTGCAGTTATGCTATATAACGTATTTATTTGGATTATTTATTTAGCTCCCTAATTACCTGTGTTAAAGCTTGGAGCAATAACAGTATAATTTTCAGAAACACTATGCGTGCACTGAGAATTGATGAGGTAGGTTACTGATAAATTAGCAGCATGTTTCTACTGCTAATTATTTGTTAAAGTATTTATGCACTAGTTCTTATTTGTTTGGATCATAATTAAGCTGGCCAAAACATGCGGGGAAAACTGACTAAGATTTTATGATTTACTTAAATTACAAGTATTGATTTTTTAATTAATTTTATTTTTAATTTATTATAAATTAATTAATTTATTGTTCTTTCATTTATTTTAATAGTGGACTGTAAGATTCTAAAGTGGACTGTATGATATTAAATTTTCCCATAAGAAGCTTTCTACACAAGTTGGGGGGGTTTAATTACATAGCCTACAAATCAATAGTAATCAGTTGGTATAATTGTTTTTACTAATGGTTAATCTACAATGGTTTAGTAAGGATAATACAGCTTAGCTGTTATGTTGAATGTGGCCTGCTCAACCACACATGAACACCAATGATCACGCAAGCCGATTCTCCTCGTGGGTCAAGCTATATTATTATCACAGGATCATGTGTTGTATCAGGTAGTACTGCTAATTCCTTCAGGTTGTCACAGTACCTGCCGGATGAATACACCATAAACAATGCAAAAAACATCGTAATAACAGATATGACATGACACTGATTATGGTTAAATTAATATGAGAAGCTTAACAATTTTTGAGTGTTCGCCTGCCTCATAACGGAGTTGATATTAACTAATATTCTCATTCGTGCTAATATAGAAAATTAGTTCAAAACGGAAACAAGGTACGCCCCATAATTGGTGAGGTCGAATCCTCACAGGAAGTTTACTCAACTCACAATGGCGCTCCCCTCCCCTCTCGCATCAAGTGACGCCTCAAGATAATTGGTTCTAATTCTGTCCTTTTATGGACAAAGGGAGGGAGACCTTAGTTTTATTATTAATTTTATTAGATCAAGTCACAATGAATCATTTTTTATGTATTTTAATCCCTAGACTGGTGTTTTAAATGATTGATTAATATTTAATTGTGTATATTCTGGTGACATGACAATTATATCCTCATTTTTTCAGGGATTCCACAATTTTTTTTCTTTGAATAATTAAATAAAATATTTTGTGTTGATTTGTTAGTACAAAATCATCAGCAATTTTAACTGCATATTGTATTGAAAGTTGGTAAATGGTGTCAATATGTCCGACATGTAGTGCCTAACACAGACTTATGCTATCCTCTTCTGTCTCATAATGCCGCTCTGTAGCTGGGTCGTTGACAGAGCAACATTGTCTGATACTGGCTGGTGTGTGACTGGTGCTCTCCTCTCTAGGTTACATTATGTCTTGTGTCTTGCTGGTAGGACGACTTGGAGTAGCCTTAGCAGCAGTTTTCACCTGTGCTTGCTGCACCTTGGTGTATTGCCTCTTGTTATGATATCAACGCTTTCTATGGAGTGAGGTGTGGTGATAACGACGCCATCTATGGACCTGAACTCCAACACTAAGGCATTAAGTGAGACGAAGGAACGCCATCTGTTGGCGGAGGTGTGGCGTCTGTGAAAGTCTGTGTTTCATACCTCAGTTAGGAGGTGAGGTCGATGATGATGACCTCTGGTGAGTGAAGTAACGATATCAACGCGATCTAGATTGTGCATCCGATTACATTTTTTCTTCCCCGGTGAAAGGCTGCCATTCTATGATCTCCCTGTATACCTTTTGTCTGGCTAATGACTATTATGTCCACAGAGGTGACGCGGAGAGTCTATTGCACTGTGGAAGGCAGTTCTCCTCTGCAGGACAAGAGGATAGTGGCCGCCGTCGGTAGTAGACAATATGTTAGCTGTTGTACTTGTGCAGTAATATTGTGTGGACTGACATACCCGGGATTGGGCCAAGGGGAGTTAAAAGACAACAATTCTGGCCGTCTATGGGGAATTACTCTCAACGTGTTTGCGGGATACTTCTGCCAGGGTATTAGCGGAGACCCTTTGACGTAATATTGATGATCCCTGTCAGCATGTTGCTGAAGTCCTCTGCCAGTGAGTTTCTGGAGAGCAGATGTGGAGTATTTGAACATCGTGGCGATATGGTGTGTGGATTGGCCAATGTTCAGGAAGGTAAACTCGCCGATGATTACCATTGAACGTGGTCGACGTATATTTGATAGATAGTGGACTGACGGGAATTTGAAGAACACTGCAGATATATTAAGTGTCCTGTGTGAAAGAGTCACTGTGTACATAAGTGTAATTATATTTAGATAATATATTGGTGAAGGTGTTACTGCATCTTGTTTACCCCCCCCCCCCTTTATTCCTTGCACAATTACGTGCTACAACTAATTCTTGATGATTTACCATTGACATGGGGTGGGATCATAGATAAAGAGGCTCTAAGGCCCACTACGTAGAAAGAACCCGGTTACTGCCTAAAGCAGGCCGTAACCCCTCTCCTCGTATTCTGAGAATTGCTTCCATTTACTCTGTGACTACTATTTACTTTGTGACTTCCCCGTGACTTCTCCATGCAGTGAGAGCCGATTCACTGCCCTACCTAATGCCTGAGACACTCCTAGTCCTGGAGAAAATCACTTTCCCCATCATACGTTGTTATTTAAGTGATTTGCCCAGGTGAACTCGGTGATACCTAACACATATTTAAGATGTTTGATATACCTTTCCCTATAAGACTCGGTACACCTTCTTAGGTGCCCCCTTGTGGCACTGCCAAAAAGGTATTGCCTCCCCCTTCAGGGTAGGAAGCTAAGTGACCTTATCAGTGATACTGTCATCAAAAATATATAAAAAGTTAAAACCTATGTTATTTGGTGCAGGGTGCCCAGTGCAGTATGACAATTTTGGCTACTTGCGCACTTGGGTGCGCATAATTCCACCTAGCTGGACAGCAAAAAGTCAACATCGTTGTTTATCCATAAACTGAAGGTTAAGGCCCCTTTGGGCCAGTAACCGGGTTCTTGCTGTTATAACCAATTCTATATCCAACCCCAAGTCAGTGATAAGTTTTCAAGAATCTGGCTGTGGCAAGTAGTAGTGCAAAGAATAAAGGAGGAGGATAAACAATACACAATTACACCTTCACCATTATATATATATTTTATATATATAATATATATATATATAATATATATATATATATATATATATATATATATATATATATATATATATATATATTATATTATAAAGTATTAATACACATATTCACAAAGTGTCACTTTCACTCAGGACACAACACATCGGCAGTGTTCAAATCCAGGTGAATCCACTTTCCAGGTACCCGTCGTCCACACTTAATGGCAAACACTGGCGAGTTCACCTTCAACATGGGCCAGTCCACGCACACCGCATCGTCACGATGTGCCAATACCCGACCTTCGCTCTCCAGATACACACTGGCAGAGGGTTTCAGCAACACGCTGACAGGGGTCTCAAATAATCACTTACAGGGGTAGCTAGCACCCTGGCAAAAGTCTCTAGCAGCTCACTAGCACCACTGTCGTCGCATAACTCTTCCTGGCCAAATCCCGGGTACGTCGTTCCATACAACACTGCATAAATCCAGCAACTAACACACTGCTATAATTTACGGCGGCTACTTTGTCCTCTCACAGGACTAAGTCAAGAGTTCATGACTGCCTAAGGTGAACTGCCTGCCTCAACGCAATCGCCTCCTTACGTCACATGTGTGAACATAAAACGTCATTAGCTAGAGAGACAGTATACTGGGTGACCTTAGGATAACACCCATCCACCAGGGAACTGACATTGTAATTGTAGTTGCAACCTAGATGGCGTTGATCTCGATACGCCACCCACCAGAGGTCATCCCATCGTATCGATGGGATCACCTTCTAACTTCCTCAGTTAGAAGGTGAGGTCATCGACCTCACCTTCTAACTAAGGAAGGAAACCGGAGCCTTTCACCGATGCCATGCTACCACCAACAGATGGCGTTGTTTGCATCTAACCTAATACCTGGAAGTTGGAGTACAGGTTCATAGATGGCGTTGAAATCGCCACTCCACCCACTGATGATGATATTGTAACACTGAAGAAAAAAACAGTTATGTTCCATTCCAAATAAGATAGGCTCTGAGTCTTGCAGTATTGGTGTGTTTTGTGTGGGCTTTCTCACCAAACAGAGATGTCTCAAGTTGGTGGTTCTTCAGAAGCTTAAGTTTCCCGAGAGTGAAATCGTGTATGGATTGCTATGCCTGTGGTGCCGGTAGGGGTAGAAAGATGAGACCATACACTGGGTACATGGGTGAGGCCATACATTGGTCACAATGGTGAGACCATACACTGGGTACAATGGTGAGACCATATACTGGGTACAATGGTGAGACCATATACTGGGTACAATGGTGAGACCATATACTGGGTACAATGGTGAGACCATATACTGGGTACAATGGTGAGACCATATACTGGGTACAATGGTGAGACCATACACTGGGTACAATGGTGAGACCATATACTGGGTACATGGGTGAGGCCATACATTTGGTACATGAGTGATACCACAGACTGGGTACACGGGTGATACAGCGGACTGAGTACAATAGTGATACCACAGACTGGGTAAAAGGGTGATACCACAGACTGGGAACACGGGTGATACCACAGACTGGGTAAAGGGTGATACCACAGACTGGGAACACGGGTGATACCACAGACTGGGTACATGAGTGATAACACACTGGGTGCAAAAGTGATACTACAAGCAGTGTTCTAGGATATCACACTTGGGAACAAAGGTAATACTGTAGTCTTGGCAACAGTTACTTCCTTATACATTGTGGTTTTATTTATTTGTATCTAATAAAATTTGCATTTCCACAGGGTCAGCCGCTGATAACCTCCAAAGCAAAAAATGGAATCAATTTAAGAGAACTGCTTGAGGAGAAAGACTGGAATGAAATAAAACAGATTTTGAAGAAATGTCCAAGTCTGAGCCATCAATGTTTGAAGAACATTGCTAAGCTTGCTCTCAGTGATAATCAAATGGATGTCTTGAACATCTGTTCGTGGAGGTTGTCACAAAATGATAGCGTGGATGAATCTCTCGATCAAGAATAGGATACCAACACTCAGAGTAAATATTCTTAGATCATTGAAAGTTTGTCTTTGTATGTTTGTGAAGAAATAGAGTTATCTTTAAGTAAGTTGTAAAGAAGTGACGGTTAGTCGTACTAAACTCTGATGATTTGGCAGATATCTGGATAGTCTTATAAAAACTTTAATATAAAATTAGATTACATGTGATGCCTTCTAAACCAAAAATTACATTCCAAAATAATAATTAGCAGTATCAAAGGCAGAAAAAGAGTGGAGAAATATATAACGCAATAAATAATAAAAAAACAATCATTATTTATTGATCAAATACAATTTTGTAAGAAGATAAATAATGATCTTGTAAGATGCTGAAATTGTATCACATTCATTACAAAATTAATATAAATTATTTATAGGTAACAACGAGTACTATCTTAATGAATTGCAATTTTGAGTTGACAAACATATAATGATGCCAAATAAAAGCTATATAATAAAGTAGGACAGATAGATTCACAGTTTAACAAGATTACAATAATAAAATGGCTAATCGTTTTACACACAGAAATGTGTCCTTGATCCACAGAAACTTTAAAATTTGCTACATTTAGATATGTTCATTGTATTGTGTCACGGGGGAAGAAAGGTAGAGCCTTGTTGAGTACCACCGGTGACACTGTCACAGCTTTCTATTTCATCGGCTCTGTATTCATCTTCCCTCACGATGAAGTCGGCGCTTAGCCCCTGTGTACACCAACACTACAACACAGGGACCTTGCAGCACTTCTGGGAACTTACTAGGCTACTTTCTGTCCCAAAAGAGAGTTTTATAGAGCGGCAGGTGTCAAAGAGGGACAGGTGTCTACTAAGGACACGAGTTTGTCCAGCTAATCCTATGATCATCGGGACCCTCACCTGCACCCAGTGCGGAAGAAATGACTTCGATCCTTTCCTATAGTCCTCTTGAATATGAGGCCACGTTTCACGATTTCATTAATCTTTATTCCTGTACTCAGTGGCTATTGGCCCCACTGTTTGGCTTTCTCACATAAAGGATGTGGCATAACCGTAATGAAGGTACATATATTCACAGCGTTCAAAACTAACAAGAACATTTACTGATAAAATAGATACATAAATAAATAATTTGTCTATGATAGCCTCAATCAAGTCTGCAATCAACCGGTGCTCTCGACATTCAATATATATATATATATATATATATATATATATATATATATATATATATATATATATATATATATATATATGCAAACAAGCCTGAATGGTCCCCAGGACTAGATACAACTGAAAACTCACACCCCAGAAGTGACTCGAACCCATACTGCCAGGAGCAACGCAACTGGTATGTACAGGGACGCCTTAATCCGCTTGACCATCACGACCGGACATAAGGAAGTGATAGCCGGAGCTATATGAACCACTTCCCCGCCGGCACTCGGATGGTAATCTTGGGCATAGCATTTTATCAAATCACCTCATTTTTTGGGGCAACACGTGAGGAACACAAATGCAAACAAGCCTGAATGGTCCCCAGGAGTAGATACAACTGAAAACTCGCACCCCAGAAGTGACTCGAACCCATACTGCCAGGAGCAACGCAACTGGTATGTACAGGGACGCCTTAATCCGCTTGACCATCACGACCGGACATAAGGAAGTGATAGCCGGAGCTATATGAACCACTTCCCCGCCGGCACTCGGATGGTAATCTTGGGCATAGCATTTTATCAAATCACCTCATTTTTTGGGGCAACACGTGAGGAACACAAATGCAAACAAGCCTGAATGGTCCCCAGGACTAGATACAACTGAAAACTCACACCCCAGAAGTGACTCGAACCCATACTGTCAGGAGCAACGCAACTGGTATGTACAGGGACGCCTTAATCCGCTTGACCATCACTGGGGTGTGAGTTTTCAGTTGTATCTAGTCCTGGGGACCATTCAGGCTTGTTTGCATTTGTGTTCCTCACGTGTTGCCCCAAAAAATGAGTCCCCACCTGCACCCAGGTGGGGACTCATATGTTGATGAATATGATGTTGATGAATATGATGTTCATATGTTGATGAATATGACCGAAATCATAAGATTAATAATTCTAACACGAATCTTCTTAATATTTCTTATGTTTTTCTTCACTGTCGGTGGTAATAAAAATAACAATTCTCCGAAATTAATTTTTTAATTGTCTGACGCCTGAACGCGTTTCGTAATTCGTATTACATTTTCAAAGACTTCATTTACACACAAATTCTTCGTACTTATGCACTATTGGATGAGGAGATATGGTACAAAAGTTTTGGGTGAGGTGACAAACACAAGACAGAATACGAAACAATGGGTATAAATTGGGAAAGTGAACATATGAATGGAAGTAACTGCAGAAGGTTTATTGGCCCATACTTCCTCTTGCTGCTTCCATATTGGTTCGGGGTCTCATAGTAGGTAAAATATAGTTGTGCATTAATTGGCTGTTGATTGCTGGTGTTGACTTTTTGATGTGTAGTGCCTCACTGATGTCAAGCCGCCTGCTATCGCCGTGCCTATCGATGATTTCTGTGTTGTTTGTTAAGATTTCTCTGCTGATGGTCTGGTTGTAAGAAGAAATTATGTGTTCCTTGATGGCTCCCTGTTGCTTATGCATTGTTAGTCGCCTAGAAAGAGACGTCGTTGCCTTGCCTATATACCGAGTTCTTTGAGGCTTACAGTCCCCAAGTGGGCATTTAAAGGCATAGACGACGTTGGTCTCCTTCAAAGCGTTCTGCTTGGTGTCTGGCGAGTTTTTCATGAGTAGATCGGCGGTTTTTTGGTTTTATAATAAATTTTCAATTGTATTTTCTGATTTTTGTCTGTAGGGATGACGTTCCTATCAACAATATCTTTCAGGACCATTTCCTCTGTTTTATGAGCCGTCGAAAAGAAGTTCCTGTAAAATAGTCTAATTGGGGGTACAAGTGTTGTGTTGGTTGACTCTTCAGAAGTTGCATGGCGTTTTGCCTTTCTTTTTATGATGTCTTCAACGAAAGCGTTAGAGAAGCCGTTGTTGACTATGAATTGCCTTACCCTACAGAGTTCTTCATCGACTTCTTTCCATCCTAAGCTGTGGCTTAGAGCACGGTCGATGTAAGCATTGACAACACTCCTCTTGTACCTGTCTGGGCAGTCACTATTGGCATTGAGGCACATTCCTATGTTTGTTTGTTTGGTGTAGACTGCAGTATGGAAGCCTCCGCTCCTTTCTGTGACTGTTACATCCAGAAAGGCCAGCTTCTCATTGTTCTCCATCTCGTACGTAAAACTCAACACAGAATTCTGCTCAAATGCCTCCTTCAGCTGCCGCAGACATCTGGCATCAGGTACCTGTGTAAAAATATCGTCAACATACGTGCAGTATATGGCAGGTTTCAAACCCATGTCAACTAAGACCCTCTGCTCGATGGTGCCCATGAAGAAGTTCGCGAACAGGACACATAGGGGAGAACCCATGGCGACCCCATCTACTTGCTTATACATGTGCCCATCGTGGCTCACGAATGGTGCCTCTATAGTGCAGGCTTGGAATAGTTTTCTCAATATGCTTTCTGGCATGTCAAGAGGAGTGCAAGCTGGGTCACGATACACTCTGTCTGCTATCATCCCGATTGTCTCGTCCACAGGTACGTTGGTAAATAGTGACTCCACATCCAACGAGGCTCTTATCCCCGTGGCCTGTACTCTGCGCAGTAAGTCAACAAATTCCTTGGGAGACTTCAAGCTGAAAGCACAGGGTACGTAAGGAGTGAGCAAGCCGTTGAGTCGCTTAGCCAGTCTGTATGTAGGTGTGGGTATCTGGCTGATGATTGGCCAAAAGGGTTTCCTGGCTTGTGGGTCTTGACATTTCCATAGGCATACCCAGGTTTGTATTCCCCAACAACTTTTGGCAGGTGGAGTCCGGATTTCTTGGCGTTCACAGTTTCGATCAATCTGTTTACCTTCGTTTTCAATTCGGCTGTAGTGTCCTTCATTACTCTTTGGAATTTAGTTACCCTTTGGAACTAAATTCCAAAGGGTAACTAAATTCCTCAGAATAATTTCTCATTGGTACTCATTGGTGGTACCTTATGCGAGTGGACTTGAAAAAGTGTCTCCGGTTTTTAAGAAACTTAATATCAATATAATGTTCACTAATAGTACGATAAAGTCCAATTTAATAAAACAACTCCCCTGGTACAGCAGGTTGTGTGTATTCGATTCCCTGCAATTATAGTGATTTTGTGTATCTTGGACAAACAGGAAAGTCCTTACAATTGAGGATGTCACAACATGCTTATAGTATTAGAACTTCCCAAACGTGTAGTGCATTGTATCTGCACACGAGTTTATGTGATCATACTATTAACTGGAATGGAGCGAAAAACATTACCAACTGTGATGGTTTCGTGGAACGGAATTTGATTGAGTCTGCTCGAATCAGTCAGTATCTAAATCTTCTTAATGTTAGTGCTGGTATGTACAAACTTGATTCATTTTTAAGTTATAATATTGCGGAACAGTTTAAGAAAAAACTTTGATAGGGAAGGTTACAATGTCTCATTACAATTTTATATTCATATGTCGTGTTTCATGAGGTTTTTCTTTATTCTTTCATCCTTTTTCTCTGACCGCTTAATCCTTTTTGACCATTTTAAGCTATACCTGTGTATGGTTATTCTTTCCCTAGAGATGGGTTGGTCAGGTTACAGGTGTTGGCCTGGGCCCTTCCTCTCTCTCCTCTAGTCAGTTTGGTGTTGACAACAGCTTTAATCAGTCCAAACGTTCACTTCTTTTCATATTTCTCTGTGGATTTTCCGCACACACACAAACACACACACACACACATTATATATATATATATATATATATATATATATATATATATATATATATATATATATATTATATATATATATATTATATATACAAACTTTTCGAACACTTTCCCACCAGGAGACTCGAACCTCGCCAGCACAGAAGCCTTCCAGCAACCGGCATAACAGGTACGCCTTAACCCACTGCACCACGCTCAGACCCTTAATCAGCAACCAGCCGGTTGCTGGAAGGCTTCTGTGCTGGCGAGCATTCGAGTCTACTGGTGGGAAAGTGTTCTAAAAGTTGTATAACTTCACTTGCGTGTTTAGGCAAGTTGTGTATATATATATATATATATATATATATATATATATATATATATATATATATATATATATATATATATATATATATATATATATATATATATATATATATGTCGTACCTAGTAGCCAGAACTCACTTCTCAGCCTACTATACAAGGCCCGATTTGCCTAATAAGCCAAGTTTTCATGATTTTTTTTCGACTACCTAACCTACCTAACCTAACTTTTTCGGCTACCTAACCTAACCTAACCAATAAAGATAGGTTAGGTTACGTTAGGTAGGGTTGGTTAGGCTCAGTCATATATCTACGTTAATTTTAACTCCAATAAAAAAACTTGACCTCATACATAATGAAATGGGTAGGTTTATCATTTCATAAGAAAAAAATTAGAGAAAATATATTAATTCATGAAAACTTGGCTTATTAGGCAAATCGAGCCTTGCATAGTAGGCTGAGAAGTGCGTTCTGGCTACTAGGTACGACATTTTATATATATATATATATATATATATATATATATATATATATATATATATATATATATATATTATATATATTAGGGGTACCACCTCTGGTGCAATTGCAGGGACCTACATCCTCGAAGAAGAAAACAAAGAGCATTCAGAGAAGATCTTGTGGATTCTCACTGAATACTTATTCTTTTCTTCTCCTACCACCCCTATTATTTTTTTGTATGTTTTGTTTTATTTTATTGCAATGCTACAGTTTACAGAGAACACACACACACACACAAATATATAACAATTAAACAATCAGCGTTCGAAGACCTCGTCCAGCTCCTCGGAGGTTGGGTGCGTACCCAGGATACAGCACGCATTTCCCCTCTGCACTGCGACACTGAGGCGCTGGAATAGGAAACTGGCTGCTCGTGGGTCTCTAGTTTTCCCAATGAGTTCCTCACCAACCTCCTTTAAAAACTTGAGTGCACATTTACCCCAGGCGCCCAGAGTCTCTGAGCCTATCGGCACGAACCTGTAACAACGTTCTAGGTTTCTGTACTTGTGGATTTTCTGGGTCTCCCTGAAGGTGGCTGCCCCACCTCCCTCCGCTGAGCTGTAACGTAAATAGGTATCAGCCAATGTAGATGCACAGGTGTAATCCCATACGACCTGTTTACCTTCCCTCCATGGCTGCAGGGTGACTCCATCTGGGCGTTTTTGGCTGTTGTCAGGTCTGCACAGCTGGGGTTCCCTTTGTGCTGGACACCCAGCTGTAGCCAAACTTCTCTTGATGATGTCATTGACTGCCTCGTGTCTGGCAATCTTTCCCTGTGTCTTACGACAGATGAGACCATGGCTGCCGTATTGGTCTGCCCGTGCCTGGCCGCAAATACACCGGTGCTCGGTGGAGATAGGGGCGGCAAGGCGCAGAGCAACACCAATACTTAGGGCCCGATGATCCAGGCGGGTGCCCAAGGCGGAATTAGGGACTGCCAACAGGAAGTCCCCAGCATGGGGGGCTTGCACAGCTAGGAGACGCGCTCTGTCCTTCTGAGAAGCTACGTCCAGCAATGCTTTGGCGATGTTCTCCACTATAGGGCTATCCCATTTGGCCTGTTTACCGTCGTTTGGACAAGTTGGTCGGTGTGTGAATTGGCGAGTGTGTCCCACCGACCAGCTCCTTCCACAAATTTCCACAAATTATATATATATATATAATATATATATATATATATATATATATAATATATATTATATATATATATATATATATATACAAAATAGGAAGGGAGTACCACCTCTGGCTGGAAGAAGGGGGACCCATAGCCTCGGAGGAAATCACACATAACGCATTGGAGGGAATGTAGGTCCCCTCCAATACAGTTTCTGTGTGCTTTTCTCCTACCACCCCCTTCCTTTTTTTTATGCTTTATTGTGTATTTAAAGGTTACAAAACATACAAGACAAATGCCTAAAGGTTATGTATCTCTTGAAGCTCCTCCGCTTCCGGAATCCGCTTCCTTTGCCTAATATATATATATATATATATATATATATATATATATATATATATATATATATATATATATATGTATATATATATATATATATATATATATATAATATATATATATATATATAATATATAATATAGTATATTATATATATATATATAATATATATATATATATATATATATATATATATATATATATATATATATATATGTCGTACCTAGTAGCCAGAACGCACTTCTCAGCCTACTATGCAAGGCTCGATTTGCCTAATAGGCCGAGTGATTTTCATTATTTTCAATAAATTCTTTCCAATTAGTGTATTTGAATTATTATTATTATATTATATTAAGAACATAAATTATTTATATAGTTGTTTAGTTTGGGTTGGTTAAGATAGGTTAGGTTAGGTAGGGATAGTTAGGTTTGGTCATATATCTATGTTAGTTACAACAAATTTAAAAAAATTAATTCATACATAATGAAATGGATAGCTTTATCATTTAGTAAGAAAAAAAAGAAAAAATATAATTCAGAAAAAATTGGCTAATTAGGCAAATTGGGCCTTGCATAGTAGGCCGAATACACGTTCTGGCTACTAGGTACGATATATATATATATATGTTGTACCTAGTAGCCAGAACGCACTTCTCAGCCTACTATGCAAGGCCCGANCGTGTCTCGCCACTCTTTACGCCAGGGATGCCCCGTGAGTAATGGCATCCGCCTTCCTCCCTCAACCCGTCTCCGCATTCACAACAGAATTACTAATCACGAATAATTCCTTTCCGCGCAATTATGGATGTAATATGTTAATTGGAACTGCGGTTGCAATTATAGGGATTTAATAATTATCATATTCTCGATAAATGATCTCAAACGAGAAATGGAGAGGATATCTATTCCCTCCATAGCATTCGAACGTAACAGATAAAAAACTCTTACTAGATAATTTCAGTTAATAACTCTCGGTTTTAGATTATCGGGAGTCATATTATCCGTAGATAATTATTACACGGAATACTGATAATTTTAGAGAACCACATTCAATTCTCTAACACATTGGTAATAAACGTGTCTAACTAGACATTATCTGACGCAATGTTGCTACTCGATTTCATGAGAATTCTAGCACTAATACGCAGATGAAATGGTTAAATTTATGTTTACACTACCGTTAGTGCAATTAATAACTACTGTAGTTAGTATATAATGATGATGATTTATTATAATACAATAGTTTTATTAGTGTTGGAAATTTCCAACAACTGTTCTGCAGAGACACACACCAGGCGACTGTTCTGCAGAGTAACACACCAGGCGACTGTTCTTCAGAGTAACACACCAGGCGACTGTTCTTCAGAGTAACACACCAGGCGACTGTTCTTCAGAGTAACACACAGGCGACTGTTCTTTCAGAGTATCACAACCAGGCGACTGTTCTTCAGAGTAACACACCAGGCGACTGTTCTTTCAGAGTAACACCAGGCGACTGTTCTTCAGAGTAACACACCAGGCGACTGTTCTTCAGACAAGCACACCAGGTGACTGTCCCTCACAGTAACACACCAGGTGACTGTCCCTCACAGTAACACACCAGGTGACTGTCCCTCACAGTAACACACCAGGTGACTGTCCCTCACAGTAAGCCCCCTTGGGAATGAGTGATCATAGTGTATTGAGCTTTGAGTACCTGGTTGAGCTAGGAATTATCATGCCAAAAAAGAACTGGGAAACAAAGGGCTGGCGTACCAAAAGGGAAACTATGAGGAGATGAATAAATTCCTATCGGATATACATTGGGACACAGAACTCGAAACCAAGTCCGTACAAGACATGATGGACTATGTCACCCTAAAATGTCAGGAGGCTGTAAGCAGGTTTGTCCTGCCCAACAGGAAAAAACAGAGAAGCAAAGGAAGAATCCGTGGTTTAACAGGGAATGTATGAAAGCAAAGGAGCTGAACAAAAGGGCCTGGAGGAACTTCCGTAATAACAGAACACCAGAAAGTAGAGAGAGATACCAGAGAACCAGGAACGAGTATGTTAGTGTGAGAAGAGCAGCTGAGAAAAGGTATGAAAATGATATAGCTAATAAAGCCAAGACCGAACCAAAGCTACTACACAGTCACATCAGGAGGAAGACAACAGTGAAGGAACAGGTGATGAAACTTAGGGTGGGCGAGGACAGGTACACAGAGAATGATAAAGAGGTGTGTGAAGAACTCAACAAAAGGTTCCAGGAGGTCTTTACAATAGAACAGGGAGAAGTCACGGCGCTAGGAGAGGTGGCAGCAAACCAGGTGACCTTGGAAAGGTTCGAAATTACAAGAGATGAGGTCAAGAAGCATCTATTGGAGCTGGATGTGAGAAAAGCTGTTGGGCCGGATGGAATCTCACCATGGGTATTGAAAGAGTGTGCAGGAGCACTTTGCTTGCCACTCTCCATAGTGTATAGTAGGTCACTGGAAACGGGAGACCTACCAGAAATATGGAAGACTGCTAATGTAGTACCAATATTTAAAAGGGTGACAGACAAGAGGCACTGAACTACAGGCCAGTGTCCTTAACTTGTATACCATGCAAGGTGATGGAGAAGATTGTGAGAAAAAACCTGGTAACACATCTGGAGAGAAGAGACTTCGTGACAACCCAGCAACATGGGTTCAGGGAGGGTAAATCTTGCCTTACAGGCTTGATAGAATTCTACGATCAGGTGACAAAGATTAAGCAAGAAAGAGAAGGATGGGCGGACTGCATTTTTTTGGACTGTCGGAAAGCCTTTGACACAGTACCCCATAAAAGGTTGATGCACAAGCTGGAGAAACAGGCAGGAGTAACTGGTAGGGCGCTCCAGTGGATAAGGGAGTACCTAAGCAATAGGAAGCAGAGAGTTACAGTGAGGGGTGAGATCTCAGAATGGCGTGAAGTCACCAGTGGAGTCCCACAGGGCTCTGTGCTTGGACCTATCCTGTTCCTGATATACGTAAATGATCTCCAGAGGGTATAGACTCATTCCTCTCAATGTTTGCTGACGATGCCAAATTATGAGAAGGATTAAGACAGAGGAGGACAGTTTGAGGCTTCAAGAAGACCTGGACAAGCTGCAGGAATGGTCGAACAAATGGCTGTTAGAGTTTAACCCAAGCAAATGTAATGTATTGAAGATAGGGTAGGAAGCAGGAGACCAGATACAAGGTATCACTTGGGAGATGAAATACTTCAAGAGTCAGAGAGAGAGAAAGACCTGGGGGTTGATATCACGCCAGACCAGTCCCCTGAAGCTCATATCAAGAGGATAACATCAGCAGCATATGCCAGGTTGGCTAACATAAGAACGGCCTTTAGAAACTTGTGTAAGGAATCTTTCAGAACATTATATATCACATATGTCAGACCAATCCTGGAGTATGCGGCTCCAGCATGGAGTCCATATCTAGTCAAGCATAAAACTAAACTGGAGAAGGTTCAAAGGTTTGCCACCAGACTAGTACCCGAGCTGAGAGGTATGAGCTACGAGGAGAGACTACGGAATTGAACCTCACTTCGTTGGAAGACAGAAGAGTTAGGGGGGACATGATCACCACTTTCAAGATTCTCAGGGGAATCGACAGGGTTGATATAGACAGGCTGTTTAACACAAGGGGCACACGCACAAGGGACACAGGTGGAAACTGAGTGCCCAAATGAGCCACATAGATATTAGAAAGAACTTTTTTAGTGTCAGAGTGGTTGACAAATGGAATGCATTAGGAAGCGATGTGGTGGAGGCTGACTCCATACACAGTTTCAAGTGTAGATATGATAGAGCCCAATAGGCTCAGGAACCTGTACACCTGTTGATTGACGGTTGAGAGGCGGGACCAAAGAGCCAGAGCTCAACCCCCGCAAGCACAACTAGGTGAGTACAACTAGGTGAGTACCAGGCGACTGTTCTTCAGAGTAACACACCAGGCGTCTGTTCTTCAGAGTAACACACCAGGCGTCTGTTCTTCAGAGTAACACACCAGGCGACTGTTCTTCAGAGTAACACACCAGGCGTCTGTTCTTCAGAGTATCACACCAGGCGACTGTTCTTCAGAGTATCACACCAGGCGACTGTTCTTCAGAGTAACACACCAGGTGACTGTTCTTCAGAGTAACACACCAGGCGACTGCTCTTTCAGAGTAACACACCAGGCGACTGTTCTTCAGAGTAACACACCAGGCGACTGTTCTTCAGAGTAACTCATCAGGCGACTGTTCTTTCAGAGTATCACACCAGGCGACTGTTCTTCAGAGTAACACACCAGGCGACTGTTCTTCAGAGTAACACACCAGGCGACTGTTCTTCAGAGTATCACACCAGGCGACTGTTCTTCAGAGTAACACACCAGGCGACTGTTCTTCAGAGTAACTCACCAGGCGACTGTTCTTTCAGAGTAACACACCAGGCGACTGTTCTTCAGAGTAACACACCAGGCGACTGTTCTTCAGAGTAACTCACCAGGCGACTGTTCTTCAGAGTAACACACCAGGCGACTGTTCTTCAGAGTAACACACCAGGCGACTGTTCTTCAGAGTAACTCACCAGGCGACTGTTCTTTCAGAGTAACACACCAGGCGACTGTTCTTCAGAGTAACACACCAGGCGACTGTTCTTCAGAGTAACACACCAGGCGACTGTTCTTCAGAGTAACACACCAGGCGTCTGTTCTTCAGAGTAACACACCAGGCGACTGTTCTTCAGAGTAACACACCAGGAGACTGTCCCTCACAGTAACACACCAGGTGACTGTCCCTCACAGTAACACACCAGGTGACTGTCCCTCACAGTAACACACCAGGTGACTGTCCCTCACAGTAACACACCAGGTGACTGTCCTCACAGTAACACGCCAGGTGACTGTCCCTCACAGTAACACACCAGGTGACTGTCCTCACAGTAACACACCAGGTGACTGTCCCTCACAGTAACACACCAGGTGACTGTCCCTCACAGTAACACACCAGGTGACTGTCCCTCACAGTAACACACCAGGTGACTGTCCCTCACAGTAACACACCAGGTGACTGTCCCTCACATTAACACACCAGGTGACTGTCCTCACAGTAACACGCCAGGTGACTGTCCCTCACAGTAACACACCAGGTGACTGTCCTCACAGTAACACACCAGGTGACTGTCCCTCACAGTAACACACCAGGTGACTGTCCCTCACAGTAACACACCAGGTGACTGTCCCTCACAGTAACACACCAGGTGACTGTCCTCACAGTAACACACCAGGTGACTGTCCCTCACAGTAACACACCAGGTGATTGCCCCTCACAGTAACACACCAGGTGACTGTCCCCCTCACAGTAACACGCCAGGTGACTGTCCTCACAGTAACACGCCAGGTGACTGTTCTTCAGATAACACACCAGGTGACTGTCCCCCTCACAGTAACACGCCAGGTGACTGTTCTTCAGATAACACACCAGGTGACTGTTCTTCAGATAACACACCAGGTGACTGTCCCCCTCACAGTAACACACCAGGTGACTGTTCTTCAGATAACACACCAGGTGACTGTCCCTCACAGTAACACACCAGGTGACTGTCCCTCACAGTAACACACCAGGTGACTGTCCCTCACAGTAACACACCAGGTGACTGTCCCTCACAGTAACACACCAGGTGACTGTCCCTCACAGTAACACACCAGGTGACTGTCCCTCACAGTAACACACCAGGTGACTGTCCCTCACAGTAACACGCCAGGTGACTGTCCCTCACAGTTACACACCAAGTGACTGTCCTCACAGTAACACACCAGGTGACTTTCCCTCACATAAATATATATGCCCGTCCCGAAATACCCTCGTTTGTGTATTTATGGCGAGTTGTTCGACTTGAACAATAGCATAATAAATAAATAAATATAAATAAACAAAGTCTTACAACTCACCAGAAATATCTAAATAACGGAACTATTCATTCTACCCTCCATAAGAGTAAGAACAAGACCGGAAAGTGAAGATGCCAACGTTGACGACACTGCTTAAAACACCATGCTTACTTCACCTGATTAATCTGTGTATTCTTCCCCCTTTTTTTGCTTTATTTGTCCTGTTGTGCGAATTTTTCTTTCTCCTTTTTACGCCGTACTCTTCATCCGATTGTATTTGTATGTACCTGACCCCCTCTAATGATATATATCCAATACCCCCAGTACAGCCCCATCACGTGAGAATGAACCATGTAAGTTCGAAACGTTGTGTAAATTTATACTTAGTGTAATATATTTTTCAGTTAATTATTCTTCTAGTGCACCTAGAACAAAGATGACACTTTAAGAAATCCTCTTCCAATTAAACCAAGATGCAAGAGCACTAGTCATTGGAATAATAATAGTAAATAATTAAATAATCAACACTGATTTTGCCGTCATATTCAATGAAACATGTCTATATGAAACACTGCCTCCTGCCTCCCAGCCTGCCTGCCGTTCTGCCAGCCTGGGCCACTATCGTGATCGCTTGCCATCCTATCTGCCCGTGTGCCTACCGTCCAGCCGTTCTGCCTCCCTCCAGACTTGACTCTCAGTCTACCTGCTATTCTGCTAAGCAGTTAGACTGCCTGCAACAACACCAATTGTTGAACAATATCACCTATTGTTGATCAACAACACCCATCACTGCATGGTGCGGTAATGGGTGTTTTTCTGTACCCATTGAAGCACTGCTTCATTATCTGACCACACTATTGTTTGTTGAAAGCGTATGTTTGACAATGTTCGAAAATGTTCTTATCGGTTATCTGAACCGGTAAGATTACTTCTTATCGGTTCAGATAAGGGGCTCACCTCATTCCTTAGAGTAAAGCTGTGAGTTCAAGTTGTGGCAAGGATCGTTTCTTCACCGGTGCCAATCTTGCTTTGGAAGTAAGTAAATTTACTTGTTTGTTACATACTAATTAAACTACTATGCCATAAGCTCTTCCTGAACATCACAATTCACGTGTAGACTAAGTAATTGATCCTTGTGTATAGAACTTTACTTGGAAGCTTGATATTTTCAGGGGAATTCAATGTTTTAACTATCTCCCTCCCCTTTTTTTGGAGCTTGAGGGTAAGAGAATTATCCCATCAAATCTTCTTAAACCATGCATTTAAAATTTTCCCATAATAACTTAGTTATGGAACTAAATGGTCATGAGGGGTCGAAAGGTTTGCTCACTTGAGAAAGTAATTTCCTCTTATTTAAGTTGTTACTTTCTTTAGTAACCGAGTCATCTGATATTAAATCTGAATTTCCCATCCAACACCAAGTACTATCATTTGTTGAGGCACTTAGTAGCCAGAAAATTCGGCTTCTATTAATTTATTCAGTTAGAAGCCCAAGATTTGAGAGGCATTAGCTCCCATGAACTCTCGATTGACTTACATTAAATATTCATCAGCTCTTGCTGACTGCTGGTTGTTCCTGATAATTTACCCACATATACATTGTTACAAATCTTAGCTTTAAACTGGCTCGTTGACTTCTTCAAACGTGTATCTAAAGCTGCTTCTATCACAAACAGTGAAGTAGGAGCACCAAACAATGCCGAGGCAAATCAATATGTGATTAGACGACTATTGGGATCTTTTAGATCCTTCAACCAAAGAAACTTGGTTTAGTTTCGGTTCTCGTCTTGGAGGCCTACCCTAAGGAATGCTTTGGTCATGTCGGCGGTGAATGCATAAATTCCTCCACTGAATTTTAACAGCACTTCGTATAGCTTCTATGTTAGGCTTGGTCCTGTTTGTTAGCAACCATTTAAGGTGACACTGTTTGGTTGTGTTTTCGTCCTGCTACAAACCCTTCCGTAATCGGGTTCTTTTAAACTCTACGATCCTTCTCAAAATCAGAGATCCCTAGCCTTGGTGGAAATGTAGTGTAATGTTTAAGGTAAGAAATTAAATGACACTTAAAATTAACCGTTCTTATTATTTACAACTATCATTATATACACGATTCTAAAGGTCGCCCAGCGCATCACTAGCCCTCATGCCCTAGCTTCAAAGATGACGGATACTATGTACACTCCTCCGACGAGGTCTTCAGCACAATACTAGCCCTCATGTTAGCTGCAGTTATGGTGACATTATCAAGCACCCCCGCTAGCTCGCTAGCATGCTCAAACAGTGAAGTCTTCCATTTCTCTGATAACCCTCTGGCTAGAACACTCAAACGATGGAGCCCTCTGGATAGCACACTCTAATTGTGACGTCCACAGCACTCCACTAGCCCTCTGGCTATTACATCTCAATATCGACCAAAGTACTTCTCCACTCTCTGCTTCACTACTGTCTATCTCCAGTCACAGTACCTCATCACCTCCCAGAACAACAGACTAGAAGACGGGAAATTGATATTAATGGGAGGGTCAACTGTTTAACTTGGAACCTGGATCATAGATGGCGCCATGGTCCGTCACACGCCCTGCAGTTCAAAACTATCCTCAGTGGAGTAGTAGCTGAAGATTTTAGTACTAAATGATACGATAAATAGTGTCCCTCAATAGGATTGTCGTTTTGCATGACTTCGATCAATTTCTGGTTTAATTCCTGTTGTATAATGCCATGGCTGAGTTGGAGATGCTCGGGATTGATCATCTGGACTTAATTGTTCTGGTTTGGTACCAAGAGTGTCCAGATCCCAGGGTGTGTGTATTTGCAAAATTGTAAATATTGAAAAAGTGCAGGCTGCAACAGTGTACAGTTTGACTAGGAGCAAACTGTAGTAGTGAACATTGCGGCGAGGTGCAATCTGTAACAGTATTCAGTGACCCAGTGAAGACGGTCGCAGTGTACAGAGTGATGAGGTGCATGCTGAAGCAGTGTTCAAAGTCACGAGGTGCATGCTGAAGCAGTGTTCAAAGTCACGAGGTGCATGCTGAAGCAGTGTTCAAAGCCACGAGGTGCAGGCTGTACCAGTGTACAAATTTACGAGGTACAGGCTGTAGGAATGTTTAACAGTCCCTGCACTGTTAAAGCTCAGTTGATTTTTTTTAACTGCACTGTGTTAGATATTGTTCCAGGTAGGGACGTTTCTGGAGTTCTGACATTCCTCTCATCTGCTGTGACCTGGAAGCCCATTTCCCATCTAAATGGGCCCCCTAAGCCTCTTTCGGTTAAGCTGCACTTTTGCTTCTCTATTGAACCATTTCATCAAAATCAGTGGTTTGCAGTCGGTTGAATTCGTGTACCATCCCGTAGATTATAATGTTCCAGCTGGTGCATTATGGTCACTGTACATGTGCATTGTTCTATTCCTAATTATTTTCTGTGTTTGCAAAGACTCTGTGGTATATATTTGTCTACATTCCTCCTTTTAGTTACAAGTTTTGCATCTTTCTCTGCATTGTCATTTAATGGCATTTCTAAACGTGTCTCTAGTTCATAAGTATTCAACAGCCTAGACGTTGGAGTGTTTGCATTAGTGCTTTAACATTTGTGGTCAGATGGATGTTGCGACGTAAATTTTCTTCTTGCAAGATTTCAGTGCTAGTTATCTAATCTTTATTTATTTATTTATGTATATATTTTCAGGAATGTACATTGGGTTTATGAGAGGACGAAACATTGATGTATTTACATTCTTCTAAAGCCACTAACACGCATAGTTTCGGGCTATGAGATGATAGCAATGATTACAATGGTGAGGTTCTATAGCTTAGGAACATATATTGGGGGATTTGGTAGGGCAAGATACAGTGCGAGATTAAAGCACTAGATAGGAAACTATGAAGATGAAATTAGATACTATTTCGTTTTATTTTTGAACAAGACAAAAGTTGGAGTTTTTCATTTCGTTAGGGAGTAAGTTTCATAGACTAGATCCCTTTATTTGCTGAGAGTGTTTTAACAGATTAAGTCTGACTCTGGGGATATCAAAGAGATATTTATTTGTGGTGTGGTGATGATGGGTTCTGTTACATCTGTCCAGGAAGAGTTTCAGAACAAGGTTGCATTTAAGAACATGGTTTTGTAAATGCAAATGGCACAAGAGAATGTGTGGAGTGAGTTTATGTTTTGCATGTTTAGGGATTTAAACAGAGGGGCTGCGTGTTGTCTGAAAGCAGAGTTCGTTATTGTTTTGATAGCAAATTTTTGCTGGGTGTTGATGGGCTTGAGGTAGTTTGCAGTAGTTGAACCCCATGCACAGATACCGTACGTAAGATAAGGATAGATTAGCACGTAGTATAGTGAGAGGAGAGCAGAGTTTGGAATATATCTGATTTTAGAGATATGTATGATAACGTGTTGTCGATGTTCAGCAGGAGCATGTTTCAAACCCTTTTAAATGGCAAGGTACTCTGAATGTAAATCGAGCACCCGTTTAAGAGTCTCAAACTAACTAAAGAATTTCCTGTCAGAACTGCAGCTCCAGATTCTTGTTTGTGCTGGTCTAGTTATCCTCCTGTTAAGTACATATAATTGTCAGATAAGAAATGTGCTTCTATATTCATTTCTACAATGATGCTTAGCAGATGGGGAGTTAGTCTGATTCATTTTTTTGAAGAGTCATAATCTTAAGTCTGCTGACAACGATTCTCAAGGGGCTTGCTTAATGAAATCTGCATGTGTTACATCGACGCCTTCCCCTGAGATTGTATTTGTGATCTGGGTATATTGATACTGTTTACATCCACTATTACTGGAAGCCCTTCTTTTAAGAGCTATTTCTTGATTCATTATATCGTTAAGTGAACTCTTTCCTGGTCTCCTAGATACTGAAATTCTGTAACCCACCACCACCGCCATTCCACCCTCACTTCTACCTTCCACCACCACCACCATTTTTCATTACACTGCACATCGATTCTTGGCTCTCTCTAACAAGCCTCATCCTCCCCAACCACCAGCCCTCTACCTCACCCCCGCTACCAGCCCAACATACTATGGCGCCTCCCACCAACACCACACTACCACCTTTCTCCTATCCCTAAGTTTCGCACTTTCAGGTCGTCATCACTTTGTTAACTTTCTATCCCGTCACAACAGATAGAGCTCCTTCGACATCATAAAACGTTTAGTCTTCCACGCATTTCGTTTGTACATAATAAATAGAAACTGTTCTTCATAACCTAACTGAGCAGTTCATAGAGAATAAATATCCTTCACTGATTATGAGTTCCTTACTCCAGGTAATAAAACATTCCACACGAGTGTTATCACTCAATCTACGCACTAAGCAGACAAAAAGGAAGGAAGACTGTTAGTAGAACTTCAGTTTCCTCACCAGTTCTACAAATGGTCATTGTTTTTCTTTGCAGATTCGTACTACTCGTTTTCACTCAAGGTATGTTTCATTGTGTCGGGAGACAGGAAGCCAGAGTGTATTCATACACATTAGCTTTTATCGAGGTGTCCCCCTCCCCCCCTCAGGTCGAAATACTGACCCCGCCCAGTATGCAACCCCACAACAACCTGACTAACTCCTGAGTAACTACTTACTGCTGGGTAAAAGGAATTGTTTCCAACCATTTATGTCGCACCCAAGAATTCCGGGATAGAAATATGTAGATGAATATGTTCATCCACATCTTTCTTCAGATAGACGCAACATTACACATTTCAACAGTGCATGTCAAAAGAAAAAAAAGAGATAGAGAGCAAGTATTGCATCTTTATTTAATTGCAACAAGTGTTAGGCATACCAGCCACCGTTACAGTCTTTGAAATCTAGTTTTTTTGTTCTAACATTTCCCTACCTAATGTAATGAAGAGTGAGGACAGGAACTCAACTGTCCCGGACAAAGCCTCCAAATTTAACATATATGCAGGAGCTGAGGCCCACTGTCCAAAACAGACCAGGCTACTGTTGTAACCCAAGTCACATAAGTAAGGCTCGTGCTGCTGTTACAGTCATTTATCATTTAAGGTAGCCTGACAATATTATAAAGTATATCTAAGGGATACATTTAAACGTCTGTTTAAAAATATAACAAGACCAGTTTACTGGATGATGGGTATCACAAAATAAAATATACATAATCAAAGTTAATTTTTTGGCAAAATGAGTAATATTAATCACTTCAGGGTTAATTACCACTGACTAAAAAATACTATACAGATGGCTTATAATATGGTTACTTGACTAATCAGACTCGCCATCAACAAATAAGTATAATAATAAAAACTACAAAAGCTTAACTAAGAACACGTCCAGCCAGACCAAACGCACCTCAGCTACTGAACGCACAACACTTGCCTCCTCACACAGACGCGTGACGCTCACACAATAGCCACCAGAACTTGTCTGATAAGAACTCTTAACAACACACTAAATTTGGAAGTAAACACTCCCAATGGGCTCGAACATAAATATGTAATATCTTGTAAGTCTAGAAAATAATTCACTTATAATAAATTTCATAAAGATAAATAATACTCGATATAACATAATGCAAAAGTAGCAACAGTGACGTTCACCACCACTCTCGTCAACTCACACGTCCTGCACAGGTCCACTTATCACGCACGCACATGAGCACCTCCCATACAACATACAATTAGATACAATACACTATTATATACAATATGCTGTAAGACAATGTTATAATATATCATAACGTATGCAAATAAAACACAATATGCAAATTATAATATATATGACAACTGAGGTGGGATGAATATAATATTCTGAATATGTAATTATCAGCGAGAATCAGGTAATTACCTGATTTGTACAGTTATTCCCATTCCCTTACATTAATATAAAAAGGAATTATCTATCTATCCACTGGGAAAGGGATGCAGCTACCTCCGTGTAGCCTACTTCATAGAACCACCAAATCAGGGTGCGGGAGAATCTTGCTGACCACCTGTCGTCGGTACTCACACTGCAAGTCTGCTTTCCTGAAATTCGTTCTTAGGTTTCTGCAAATCGTTATTAAGCCTCCACACACTGTATCTCTCCCACGAATCGTTTAATCCAGCTAGTTAGTATCCAGCCCCACTCTTCTAAATCCGTCTCCAACCAAGGTCGCCAAGGCAGGAACCAATAATAGTTAATATGCATTTGTATATATTTACTTAGAAAAATTATATATGTACAACTCAACTCACAACTTTTCTTCTTAAAGGTAATCAGTAACAATGTATACTGTATAAACTCAAGAATTCTCCAATGAGCAATCGCTGCCAAAATTCAATGTCTCCAGAGCTCCTATAAACTCCGATAAACGAATTGTTACTTTTTCCTCAATGTAAACGAATCATACCAACACCTTAATACTTATCACATAATAATAATCACAGTGATAATAATAATCTTCAGGTTGCTAGTATCTTAACGCATATATACGCAAATATATTATCTCAATGATAATGATAAGTACTTCAATGTCAACTCATCACAGCCTAACATGATTCACGTTAAAGCGTCAATACATCATGGCATTACATCACATAAGAATGCATAAATACCACAAATCAATTCAGTAATCATTTACATATATATCAATGGTATTCCTACAGGCAACCTTTCATTTCTATTTGGGCAAATAAATCATCTATATAAATAAAAATTAATATATTTTGGTAGCAGTCTTTCATGTAAACATATGTTGTTAAATATGACCGAAAAGGTAAGATTAATAATTCTAACACGAATTTTCTCAATATTTCTTACATTTCTTTTCACTGTAGATGGTAATTGAAAAATCAATTCTCCAAAATTCAAATGAAATTTGGGGAATTGATTTTTTAATTACCATCGACAGGGTAAAGAAACATAAGAAATATTGAGGAAATTCGTGTTAGAATTATTAATCTTACCTTTTCGGTCATATATAACAACATGAAAAAAAATGTAAATATTTATTTTGTTGAAAACCGCTAATCTCCAAAAGTTCTTCACCGCTTGCCTTGCAATTTTGACACAACATCCCATTCGAATACACAGCATGTTTTTTTTTATATCTACTAAATAGATGTCACAATTGTGACAGGTAAAAAAACTTGCTTTTTTTTTAAACAGTGCTTTTCATGTGAGTTTTCATGAGAAGGTACTCTCCGAAACTTCTTTACCAATTGCTTTGAAATTTTGACACAACGATGCATTCGAATATGTGCGTGTTTTTATATACCTACAATATGCATGCCTCATCTGTGACAGGTCAAAACAAACTTTTTTTGAAAAACAGGGCCATCTGTTGGATGTAAAAGCAACACATGGTGTAATCTCCAAAAGCTCTTCACTGATTTCTTTGACATTTTGACACAACGTTCCATTCAAATATGTGCATGTTTTTATATACCTACTATATAGATGCCGCACCTGTGACCGGTAAAAACTTTTTTTTTTAAAGAGCGCCATCTGTTGGATGTAAAAGCAACACTTGCTATTCTAAATATGTTACGATTCCATTTCAGTGTTTTCGATAACATTATTAAATGGAATTTTCATAGAATTCGATTTATTTCAATTTTTATTTAATTATTTTGTGTGATGTTGCCTTGGAATTGTGCTGTGTTGTCTCTCATTCTCGTATATAACCTCTCTAGAAATATAACTGGGTCTCTCATTCTCGTATATAACCTCTCTAGAAATAATAAAATACACTGTAATAATATATTATATATAGAAATAAATTTCTCCCTTTGATATCATAGGTAGTCTAGGCTATTTGCTATTTAAGATTCAGGTCATTTATCATTCAACTATACTCATGTGGGTGATCAGCGGATTCGTCTCCTCGAGATAGTCCAAATATATTCTCAGTATCCAACCCAAGCATAAGATAACCCCATTTCACTTAGATATTTCCACTGAATCGGTTATAATAAATTTCTTCTGGCTGGCGACGTCCAGCAACTAACTGCTGCGCACCAAGTCAGTTGCACCACAAATCTTGCGTCGCCTGCTGCACTATCCTTGGAGGTACTCTGCACCATAGTCAATCATTCAGAGCACTTTGCCCTAGGAGGTCAGACCCCATCCTGATCTGGTGCATTATACTGGTAAGAGACGGGAGGCCTCTTACTGAAAGTGCAACTCACTAGACAAGGCTCCCTTGCACCCAGCACTGCCGGGTGGATAAAAATTGGGCAGCAACGACGAGAGCTACCATGATCTACCGGATCAAGGTACGATTTCGAGAGGACCGAACCCTTACCCAGTCAGAGATCTCTGGCTTGATCAACACTGTTATGGGGGATTGGTGGTTGTTCTGTGAGGGGTACTAGCTAAGGTCAAGGAGTTCCTAAAATGATGAAAGATAGGTAAGGCCCGGCCCCCAGGGAACACAATTTCCAGCAAACAATACTTGGTTTACTAGAGTTGTAGTCTAAGAGAGATTTACCTACTCCCTTCCAAAGATAGTGAAAGGATACTCCACTATAACCTTAGAATTATTTATTAATCACTAATAACCCCCATACAAAAATACAGCAATAAAAGAATACAACAAATTACTTTACCACTTGATTTTACGTTAAACCCCCTTGAATCCACATAGGCAGATGCAGGGGTTACAAACTGCAACTTAGGGTAAAGTCTACGTTCCTGAAGGGACACTAGAACACACTTAGGTATCACAGTAAATATTGGTACACATGGTCGGTCACCTTAAGCCACCCTAGGGTTAATGTTTGGGCTCAAACACTGGCTTAAGATATCACCACTAAATCTCCTAGCATGCGGTGGCACTACTACACACTGAGTATAATACTTAGCTTATTATCACAGAATAAGGAGAGAGAAGAGAGGAGGATGAGAGGAGGGGAGAAGCCCACAAGGTTGTATGACCTTCTAGTCCAGGAACACAGCCAAGAAGGGAGAAGGAAATGCTCTCTAACTCCTCCATGCTTGCTGCCTGAAAGATACTCAACTGATCGTACAGTAACAATCATTACAAGTCTTTCCAGATATTCATTTACTTGTTATTTTAACAAATCAAAGATTGGCTAACAACTGGCTCTATGTTATATTAATATTCAATAAGCACAGAGTCTGCAAGCTCTTTGAGCAACAAGATTATTTCTAAGCCTGGCAGGGAAGACGGAAACAAAACACATCAAGAATACAGGTCCCGTGAATATAAGTATTATTATCAATTTAGTATCCCTTTTACATAATCCAATCCAATCAGTTAATGTTCTAATATTTATTTAATTATGAACCAACACAAAATACCTAATTCAGGGCCTGTCACTATCAAAATGCTTGAGTGCCTGATCCCTGCATGAATATGAAAGAATCCGATTTGACCCCTGGTTCCCAGCCTTTGCCAATTAAGAAACCAGGGTCATAACACTCTTCCCCCCTCTGAGAAAAGAAATGTAGCTATTAGAGTAGTTGTCATATTTTTTGTAAGATCATACAACATAAAAAGAAAAACATAGGCAATAAAATAAATTTAAAAATAAAAACAAAAAATTTCTCTGAAAGAAAAAAAACAAAAAGGGAAATAAATAAATTGACAAGGAATATTTAATGTCACAGGAGACTCCAAAAAAAATAACTAAAACATGACAGTTGGTACATGGCTCCCTGTGGCTCAGATGTATGTTACACAGGTAACCGGGACAGCACATCAGCTATCACATTTAGCCGACCCGTAAGTGGATAATGGTAAGGTTGAAGTCCTGTAGATATAATGCCCACCTTAGGATCCGTTTTTTTTTCTCTTTCATCTGATGGATAAATACTAGTGGGTTATGGTCCATATACACTCCCACTATATTAGCTGTGATGTGCTCTATATTATATAAATATTCAATAAGCACAGAGTCTGCCAGCTCTGTGAGCAACGAGATTATTTCTACGTCTGGCAGGGAAGACGGAAACAAAAACACATCAAGGATACAGGTCCTTGAATATAAGAATTATTATCAATTAAGTATCCCTCTTACATAATCCAATCCTATCAATTAATTTTCTAATATTTACTTAATTAGGAACAACACAAAATACCTAAGTCAGAGCCTGTCACTATCAAAATGCTTGAGTGACTGATCCCTGCATGAATATAAAATAATCCGATTTTACCCCTGGTTCCCTGGCTCTGCCAATTAAGAAACCAGGGTCGTAACACCAAAATCAGCGTTGCACTGCTAGACGTCGTCGTCGACGATTAGGGCCCTCAACTGCTGTTCAGCAATGCCGCAACCGTCCAGGGTCTATTTGCCCCCAAAACCTTATTGCTCTTGAGGAGGCGCACATTATCCTCATCCCACCACGACACTGTCATGCAGCCAGGATGGTGGTTGTCCGGAGAGTTAGCTCCCTACTCTCAGAAAAAGCTACCATCAATGTCGCCACCAGCATAAATAAACAGCACCCTTCCTTGACTGCAGTCGCTGTACAGTTCATTCCTGTGCAGGACAGCCACCTCTTCACCATGAAGGTCACCTTCACATCGCCTGGGGAAGCTACCTTTGCTGCTATCAACGGCTTCCGGTGCTTTGGCATCGCTTGCACTCCCCGACAGATCAGCAAGGAACACTACTACCAGCTTCGACAATGCTATAAGTGCTATAGCTACGAGCACTTCACGAAAAAGTGATCGTCTCCAGACCAACGGTGCAGCAAGTGCACTGAGAATCACTACTTTAAAGGATGCACCAACAATTTCCTTTTCTGCTAAGGTGACCTCATATTTATTAATCTACTTTATTTTATCATATTTATCAACATATTTATCATATCCCAAAATATGTATATGATCTCAAATATGGAGAGAATTGCGCAGGAACAACTCTCACATGAAGGCAGCCTAGGCTATGTCCATCCATATTCTTGACATAAACCTGATGACCAAACCACACACTAGAAGACGAGGAGACGATGATGTTTTGGTCCGGCCTGGGCCAATATCAAGTCGACAATCGACTTGATAGAAGACATGTTGTCCTTACACATGTTGTCCTCTTCTACTCACAAAAAGATAACAACGACCACTTAGAATCAGTTCCCATCTGCACCACACTTGAAGAAACACATATCAGCCTGACTTTCTCTCGCCGGCACCTTGCTGAGAGAACTCTCTTCATCAGGAGACCCAGCGGGTGAATCATCAAAGAAGAACTCCAAGAACTTGCGGACGCAATCAAAGCTGAGAACTCTCCTATGATACCAACTGACATCATGGTCATCGTTCACCCCGCCTTAAGGGTCTGCTTGTCAATGAAAATAACCTTCACCAGCATAGCTGAAGCGGACCTTGCTACTGCACAAGGGCTCAAGTGCTTCGGAGTCAAGATTCCATCATTCCAGATCAAGAAGGAATACTATTATGATCTCCAACAATGCTTCAGTTGTTATAAGTATGCACACTCCACCAAGAAATGTCCAGAAAGTGTCACCGAGTGCAGTGTCTGTGCAGAGGACCACCACTAGTCTATTTGCACGGCGAAACTCCAACGTTGTCTGCTTTGCGATGGTAACCATGTTGCAATTTTTCACCGTTGCAACAAAAGAGGAAATACAGGAACTGGCTGATGCAAGGAGACATTCTTCAACTACCAGCGACACCGCTTCCACCAGCGCCCATCCCAACCCGCCATCTAATCAAAAGATTTCCCTGTTCAGCCAGGAGGCGCCTCTCTGCCCCGGACCTCCCAGACTTCTCACTGTAGCCTAACGTCCAATCAACAACAACCCAGTCTCGACCTACTTCAGACGCGTGTATGGTATCTGCTCTGCTGCGCCTTCCTCAGAGGATTGCACGGTCTGACAATAATTTGTTAGTCACAACTCTTAACTCAAATCGGTTTTGAGGCCCCAGAAGGAATGAGCGACCACAGTGTACTGGTGTTTGAGTACCTGATTGAAGAAGGGTTATTGAACTCGAGGAGGGATACTGAAAACAAAAGGTTGGCATACCGAAAGGGAAACTATGAGGAGATAAGAAAATTCCTAACAGATATATCATGGGAAACAGAGCTCAGGGGAAAGACGGCCCAAGACATGATGGACTACATCACGCAGAAGTGCAAGGAAGCAGCAAACAAGTTTGTTCCAGCCCAAAAAGAAAACAGTGAAATGAAGATGAGAAACCCATGGTTTAATCAGAGATGTAGGATAGCTAAGCAGCAAAGTAAAAGGGCATGGAGAAACTATAGGAATAACAGGACACTGAAGAGCAGAGAAAGATACCAGAATGCCAGGAATGAATCTGTCAGGATGAGAAGAGAGGCAGAAAGACAATACGAAAATGAAATCGCAAGCAAGGCAATGACTCAGCCTAAATTGCTGCGTAGCCACATCAGGAGAAAAGCAACAGTAAAGGAACAGGTTATGAAGCTAAGGATAGGGGCAGAAGGATTCACTACAAACGACAAGGAAGTGTGTGAGGAACTGAATAAGAAATTCCAGGAGGTCTTCACCTTAGAGCAAGGAGAAATTCCAGAGATAAGAGAGGGAATAGCTAACCAGGAACCACTGGAAGAGTTTGAGATTACCAGCGGGAAAGTAAGGAAGTGTTTACTAGAGTTGGATGTAACAAAGGCTATAGACCCAGATGGAATCTCCTCTTGGATACTAAAGGAAAGAGCAGAAGAACTGTGTCTACCACTCTCCATAGTGTATAACAAATCACTGGCAACAGGGGAACTGCCAGAAATTTGTAAAGCAGCTAACGTAGTCCCGATATACAAGAAAGGGGACAGACAGGAGGCACTGAACTACAGGCCAGTGTCCCTAACCTGCATACCATGCAAGCTGATGGAGAAGATTGTGCGAAGAAAGCTAGTGGAGCATCTGGAGCGAAAGAACTTTGTAACACAGCATCAACATGGGTTCAGGGATGGCAGGTCCTGCCTCACAGGGTTACTTGAATTCTACGACCAGGCAACAAAAATAAGGCAAGAAAGAGAAGGGTGGGCAGACTGCATATTTTTGGATTGTCAGAAAGCCTTTGATACAGTGCCACACAAGAGGCTAGTGAAAAAGCTGGAGATGCAGGCTGGAGTGAAAGGGAAGGTACTCCATTGGATAAAGGAGTACCTAAGCAACAGGAGACAACGAGTCAGTGTGAGGGGTGAGGTCTCAGATTGGCGAGACGTTACAAGTGGAGTCCCGCAGGGGTCAGTCCTTGGACCTATACTGTTTCTGATATATGTAAATGATCTCCCAGAGGGTATAGAATCGTTTCTCTCAATGTTTGCCGATGATGCAAAAATTATGAGGAGGATTGAAACAGAGGATGATAGTAGGAGGCTACAAGATGACCTAGACAGACTGAGTGAATGGTCCAACAAATGGCTGTTGAAGTTCAACCCGAGTAAATGCAAAGTAATGAAACTAGGCAGTGGAAACAGGAGGCCAGACACAGGATACAGAATAGGAGATGAAGTACTTAATGAAACGGACAGAGAGAAAGATCTAGGAGTTGATATCACACCAAACCTGTCTCCTGAAGCCCACATAAAAGAATAACGTCTGCGGCATATGCGAGGCTGGCTAACATCAGAACAGCGTTCAGGAACCTGTGTAAGGAATCATTCAGAATCTTGTACACCACATATGTAAGACCAATCCTGGAGTATGCGGCCCCAGCATGGAGCCCGTACCTTGTCAAGCACAAGACGAAGCTGGAAAAAGTCCAAAGGTATGCCACTAGACTAGTCCCAGAACTAAGAGGCATGAGTTACGAGGAAAGGCTGCGGGAAATGCACCTTACGACACTGGAAGACAGAAGAGTAAGGGGAGACATGATCACAACCTACAAAATCCTCAGGGGAATCGACCGGGTAAACAAGGATAAACTATTCAACACTGGTGGGACGCGAACAAGGGGACACAGGTGGAAACTGAGTACCCACATGAGCCACAGAGACGTTAGAAGGAACTTTTTCAGTGTCAGAGTAGTTAACGGATGGAATGCATTAGGCAGTGATGTGGTGGAGGCTGACTCCATACACAGTTTCAAATGTAGATATGATGGAGCCCAGTAGGCTCAGGAATCTGTACACCAGTTGATTGACAGTTGAGAGGCGGGACCAAAGAGCCAAAGCTCATCCCTCGCAAGCACAAATAGGTGAGTACAATAGGTGAGTGCACGAGCTAAGCTGCTGGACGTGGCAACAAGAAACTTTCTAAGCCAACACATCAAGGAACCAACAAGAATGAGAGGAGAAGATGAACCAGCAATGCTTGATTTGATATTTACCCTAAATGAGTGGGATATAAGGGAAGTTAAGATGGAAGCGCCCTTGGGAATGAGTGATCACAGTGTATTGAACTTTGAGTACCTGGTAGAGCTAGGAATTATCTCCCCCAAAAAAGAACTAGGAAACAAAAGGCTGGTATACCGTAAGGGGAATTATGAAGAGGTGAGAAGTTCCTAAGGGAAATACCTTGGGACACAGACCTCAGAGATAAGTCTGTACAAGATATGATAGACAATGTCACCCAAAAGTGTCAGGAGGCAGTAAACAGGTCTTCCCGGCCCAAAGGGAAAAATCCGAGAAGCAACAGAATTATCCATGGTATAATAGGGCAGTTATGGAAGCAAAGAAACTGGACAGAAGGGCGTGGAGGAACTTCCGGAATAACAGAACACCATAAAGCAGAGAGAGATACCAGAGAACCAGGAATGAGTACGTCAGGGTGAGAAGAAAAGTTATGAATGATATAGCAAACAAATCCAAGACCGAACCAAAGCTACTCCACAGTCACATCAGAAGGAAAACAACAGTGAAAGAACAGGTATTGAAACTTAGAAGAGGCGAGGACAGGTATACAGAATGACAAAGAGGTGTATGAGGAACTCAACAAGAGTTCCAGGAGGTCTTCACAATAGAACACAGTGAGGTCACTGTGCTAGGAGAGGGGGCAGTAAATCAGGCGGCCTTAGAAGGGTTCGAAATTACGAGAGAGGAGGTAAAGAGACACCTGCTGGATCTGGATGTTAGAAAGGCTGTTGGTCCAGACGGGATCTCGCCATGGGTACTGAAAGAGTGTGCAGAGGCACTTTGCTTGCCACTCTCCATAGTGTATAGTAGGTCACTGGAGACGGGAGACCTACCAGAAATATGGAAGACGGCGAATGTGGTCCCAATATACAAAAAGGGCGACAGGCAAGAGGCACTGAACTACAGGCCAGTGTCCTTGACTTGTATACCACGCAAGGTGATGGAGAAGATCGTGAGAAAAAAACTGGTAACACATCTGGAGAGAAGGGACTTCGTGACAAATCGCCAACATGGGTTCAGGGAGGGTAAATCTTGCCTGACAGGCTTAATAGAATTCTACGACCAGGTGACAAAGATTAAGCAAAAAAGAGAAGGCTGGGCGGACTGCATTTTCTTGCATTGTCGGAAAGCCTTTGACACAGTGCCGCATAAGAGGCTGGTACATAAGCTGGAGAGACAGGCAGGTGTAGCTGGTAAGGTGCTCCAGCGGATAAGGGAGTACCTAAGCAATAGGAAGCAGAGAGTTACGGTGAGGGGTGAGACCTCAGATTGGCGTGAAGTTCACATATTTACCTGACCTACGCTTGAAACAATCAAGCGATACCACGTCTAATATGTTGCAGGGTAATTTCTTAAATCAAGTATAACATTCTTGTTCCCAAGCCCGTATTTACCCAGGGCTTTCCTGCCCTTTCCCGAGTCGTTGTTGGTGCGTCACTTTGAGATACCAATTACAACTGTGAAATATATGCAACAAAAACGAACTGACCGTCACAATAGCCTGATATATCCATGAGGAGATATTTTACGACAAGATGTCAGGATATCGAACCAGATCGGTCGCCTCCTCCAAGTTCCTATAGTGGGTTCTGGAGGACTTCAGGTGTAGAGTAGCGTTGAAACACGTCGTGGTTCATTGGTTGTGTGTGTGTGTGTGTGTGTGTGTGTGTGTGTGTGTGTGTGTGTGTGTGTGTGTGTGTTTGTGGCGTGGCTTGGAATTCTCGTTCCACACACACACACACACACACACACACCACGGCCCCATACACCCACACCACCCACACCCCACGCCCTCTACCTTGCCACAAACCACCACCACCACCCCATTAACCCAACCCAGCACCACCTCGCCCTAAGGGCAAGTGATCCGGGTGTTGGAATGTTGCTCAGATCTTACCACCTTTAATAGTGGCGTATTTAGGAGAGGGGGGAGGCTCTGGGGGAGGGGGGAGTCTGGGGGAGTGGGTCATGGGGGAAGAGGTCGTGGGAGAGGATTCTGGAGGATGCCTCTCATCTCCCTCTCATCTGTACTCTCAACCTCCACACAGCATCTCCACCTACCCCCCCCCCCCCACCTCTCCTCCAGCTCATCCCTCCCTCACCTCAAGCGTGTTAAAATTGAAGGGTGTGCGCGTACCCATATTGGCGAGGTCCCAGTCATGGACCCGGGTTCGAGCACTCGCTATTCTCACACGCACTCACACCTACTTACTTTAAACATACACACACACATCAATCGCCACCAGATGATTGACAGTTGAGACGCCAGTTGATTGACAGTTGAGAGGCGGGACCAAAGAGCCAAAGCTCAATCCCCCGCAAGCACAACTAGGTGAGTACATCTGTGTGTTTAAGGTAAGCAGACTCCTTACTCTAAGGTAAGCCTCCCTCCCTCACTACTCCTATCTTGCTCTGAGGAAGACCCAAATCGCCTTCAGCATCCTCTTATTTTTTCAATGTTGTTTTTCCGCATACTTAGATAAATGTTTTGTGATCGTTGATGTTATATATATATATATATATATATATATAATATATATATATATATATATATATATATAATATATTATTATTATTATTATTAAACTTCATTAGATAAAAAGGAATTACAAACTTTATTGCAGAAAGGTACAAAGTTGTTTGCAATAGGTTGACCTATATTATAATAGGTCACCTGGTTGTCAGTCAGTGGCCTGGACTGGTCACCTGGTTGACCAATCCAGCTACCAGGAGGCCTGGTCAACGACCGGGCCGCGGGGTCGCTAAGCCCCGAAATCATCTCAAGGTAGTTTATCGAGTTCCTCCAGCTCCTCACATGGCAAGCAAGAACTCTGAATTCTGTGTGCATTTCCCCTCTGTATCGCCACGCTGAGGCGCTGGAAAAGAAAGCTGGCAGCTCTAGGGTCCCTTGTTGTTTCAATTAGCCTGGAATCCAGTTCCTTAAAAATAATAAAAAACGGTAGCACTCTTACCCCAGGCGCCGAGTGTCTCAGAAGCATTGGGGACAAAATTGTAGTGGTGATCCAGTTCTCTATACTTACGGGATTTGGCTGCTTCCCTGTGGGTGGCAGCGCCACCTGGTTGTGCAACACTGAGGTCAATGTAGGTGTTAGCCAGGGTTGATATGCACGTGTAGTCCCATACCAACTGCTTGCCATTCTTCCAGGGGTTCACTGTGATACCATCCGGGCGACCAATAAGAGCATCAGAGTTACGGGGCGTTAGGTAACGGGGCTCTCTCTCAACTGGGCATCCAGCTGTGGTGAGGCTCCTCTTGATGATGTCGTTAACTTCACTGTGCCTCGAGTGCCATTCCCCTACACTTTGGCAGAGTAGGCTGTATGGTGGCCGTACCCGTCAACCACCACCTCGCCGCAAATACACCTATACTTGGTGTGGATTGGGGCAGCAAGGCAGAGAGCCACAGCAATTCGGAGGGCGTGTGGTGTGAGACGCGTGCCAGTTGCCGACATTGGGATTGCTAACAGGAAATCCCCTGCATGTGGGGCTGCTGCTGCTGTGAGGCGAGCAATGTCGTGTTGTGTTGTTGCAGTACCCAGGCACTCTGCAGCAACTCGGTCCATCCCAACTAGATTGCTTGTGGGCTATTGATGATGGTGGATAGAATGCTGGGCCTACACGAGAGGCCCACTCGGTGGCACAGTGTATAAAGTTGGGATCGTGTACCTAAGCCAGCTGATGTAAGTAGTCAAGAAGAATTTCCTTCACAAGATTGTCAGTTGCCGTGGAGGAGGAGGACAGGAAGGTTGGTACGGAACTTTGCGTTGCTGCTCGAACTCCGAGCCCCCCCCCCCCCTGCCGAGGAGAGGCTTGTTTCCACTGTAGGTCATTGAGGGGAAAAGTTGAGGGCTTTTAATACATATATTTGGTTAAATATGATCATTGAGGTCATTGTTTATCTTATACTGAGAGCTTTGTAGGCCTGTCACTACTTTCTTGGTATATGTATTAAGAATAGCGAAGAAGTTACCAAACTGATGGTAAAGAAACTCAAGTAATTGATGAAGGATTTATATGCTACAACGTTTCCGTCCTCTTAAGGGCATAATATACATAAATAATTGAACAAAAGCTTCCGAATATTAATAAACAACAGATACACGAAGTGAGAAGGCAACACCCATACCAGAAGATATTTTAACAAAATGGTACAATAGAGAACAGCAAGCAACCCTTCCCATATAACTTACATAATCCACTATGAGATCACAGTATAAAACAGACAAAGAATAATTAAAAACATAATTTTAATTGGAGTCAAACAGACACACCTCAGACTAAAAAAATGCTGTAAATCATTATCAACCACGAAACGAAAAAAAAGACTGCTGATCCATTACTCAAAAACAGCCTTAATAAACGATGTATAGTCCCCGTGGTGTAGTGGTAAGACACTCGCCTGGCGTTCCGCGAGCGCTATGTCATGGGTTCGTATCCTGGCCGGGGAGGATTTACTGGGCGCAAATCCTTAACTGTAGCCTCTGTTTAACGCAACAGTAAAATGTGTACTTGGATGAAAAAACGATTCTTCGCGGCAGGGGATCGTATTCCAGGGACCTGCCTGAAACGCTACGCGGACTAGTGGCTGTACAAGAATGTAACAACTCTTGTATATATCTCAAAAAAAAAAGAAAAAAATGTACATACTTCTCCGAATAGCAGACAGCAAGCCGGCATTGGAGGGGGGGGGGGGGGTTGCTAATAGGAAGTCCCCTACATGTGTGGCTGCTACTGCTTTGAAACGAATAATGTCGTACCAGTTTATGACCAGTTTACAGGAGTCGACCAGTTTTCCAGATGCGCGGAAAAATACAGAGGGAATATGATCACAGTATACAAGATACTGAGGGGAGGAATAAACCAAGTGGATAAGGACGGCCTTTTTTTTTAAGCTGAGAGAGTGTATGGGAAGCTGGAAATGTAGACGAGTCGAAGAAGTGTAAGGAAATACTCTTGCTTCGTATTTATTTAACTACACAGAAAGTAGTGGTTGTGGAAGCCACCTCCAGCCACAAAGGTGAGATTCGACTAAGATATCTTACATCAGGATACTTAAGTTATAACTTAAGAGGTGCAGCAAGGGATCGTAGACGGGGCATAGACAGCTATAGCCTGTCCCCTTGGACACTTGTAGGTAAATGTCGATAAAACACCGCAATAGATGGCCTTGTACCACAGTGGTACACGAATGTCGTACATTGTATTACAGCACCACTGGACGGTACACGACCCTCTACCACACCACCACGGTACCCCACCACACCACATAACCCTCGCCCGTAAACTATCACATAACTCATATACACCGTGTTATTATACTGGTAACGCGACACGCTTCGAGAATGTAGTCTTTCTCTCTTTCTGGGTAATAATAAGCATCTTAAATGGTATATATATATATTTATATACGCCCGACTGAGGCGTAATATACGCGTTCTATATCAGTTTCTGTGACAGTTAACTCCGCTCTCTGCTCTTCGTAACTAAAAAAAAAGAATTAAGCGATTCAACCACCACCAAAAACTTTGTATGTTGGAGTTTTATATTTTCTTCCTAATGAATGAATGTGAGAAATGTAATGGCAATGTTTTCTCATTGAAAACTAATGTGGATTAATGGCAAAAATTGGCTCCGGATCTGGTTAAAACAGAGGTTATCTTGAGATGATTTCGGGGCTTTTTAGTGTCCCCGCGGCCCGGTCTTCGACCAGGTCTCCACCCCCAGGAAGCAGCCCGTGACAGCTGACTAACTCCCAGGTTCCTATTTACTGCTAGAGATGTATATTTTCTACTGTTTTGCTGTTTGTTGATGATTCTGTTGTAATTGTCTTCGTTATTGGTGCTGTAATTGTTGCTGTTGCTGCTGCTGGCTGTACCCACGTACTGCTGGTGCTGCAGCTGCTGTACCCAGGTAGTGCTGGTACTGCAGCTGCTGTACCCAGGTAGTGCTGGTACTGCAGCTGCTGTACCCAGGTAGTGCTGGTACTGCAGCTGGCTATACCCACGTACTGCTGGTACTGCAGCTGGCTGTACCCAGGTAGTGCTGGTGCTGCAGCTGCTGTACCCAGGTAGTGCTGGTACTGCAGCTGCTGTACCCACGTACTGCTGGTACTGCAGCTGGCTGTACCCACGTACTGCTGGTACTGCAGCTGGCTGTACCCAGGTAGTGCTGGTGCTGCAGCTGCTGTACCCAGGTAGTGCTGGTACTGCAGCTGCTGTACCCACGTACTGCTGGTACTGCAGCTGGCTGTACCCAGGTAGTGCTGGTGCTGCAGCTGCTGTACCCACGTACTGCTGGTACTGCAGCTGGCTGTACCCAGGTAGTGCTGGTACTGCAGCTGGCTGTACCCAGGTAGTGCTGGTGCTGCAGCTGCTGTACCCACGTACTGCTGGTACTGCAGCTGGCTGTACCCACGTACTGCTGGTACTGCAGCTGGCTGTACCCAGGTAGTGCTGGTACTGCAGCTGGCTGTACCCAGGTAGTGCCGGTGCTGCAGCTGGCTGTACCCACGTACTGCTGGTACTGCAGCTGGCTGTACCCAGGTAGTGCCGGTGCTGCAGCTGGCTGTACCCACGTACTGCTGGTACTGCAGCTGGCTGTACCCAGGTAGTGCTGGTGCTGCAGCTGGCTGTACCCAGGTAGTGCTGGTACTGCAGCTGGCTGTACCCAGGTAGTGCTGGTACTGCAGCTGGCTGTACCCAGGTAGTGCCGGTGCTGCTGCTGTTCTAAGCTGTATTAGTCCCATCGCCCAAACACCAAGTGACCGACTAAGATTTAGGGGCAATTGTCACGAGCCTGTAATTTAGTAATTAGACGGAGGGGGTACTTAAGGCTCGCATTGTAGATGAGTTTAATTCGATATGATTGTTAATGGACGAGGTCTGTGAGCAAGAGGTGAGCACGGGTGTTATTAGTGAGCATTATAATCGCTCAGCTGCTCCTAGCAGCTGCCCAGCAGCGCCTAGGCCCCCATAAGGCTTGCGTTGCATCGTGAAAATATCGGTGTGTGTCGCTGTCGAGGGGAAATTGATTTAAATCTGTCTGTAAGGTGGTAAATGTTTCTGTGATTTGCTGTTGTTGTTGTGTGTTAAGCAAGAGAAGTGTTGTTGTGAGTGTGTTAAGCAAGAGAAATGGGGCTATATTACACCCCTCTGGTAATTGTTATGGGTCTAATGCTGTTATTAGAGTCATAATATGAAATTGGGCTCTGCGTTAGTCTTGAATGATAAGCTCGCTGTCGTTCATCTTGGGATGAACGAGGATTCCTGTATCCCAGCTCCGAGGCTGGCCTGGCCCAGGCCCGAGGCTGGCCCCGCCGTGGCCCGAGGCTGGCCCCGCCGTGGCCCAGTGAACGTAAGCTTATACCAGATCCAGTACATTCTTGAATTATTTTCCCTCCCACTCTGGGGGGGATTCGGTCTCCCCCAGCGAACACAATATCCCTAGTTGATTCGGCTTTCAATAGGCGTTGGATGCTGTTCCCACTGTGTGTAGTTGGCTGCTGGGGGTGTTTGCAAAGATACTTCTCTTCTGAAGGGTGGAGGTGACTTGCAACGGAGCACAAGGGCTTCTTCAGTGTTGACAAGGTCGGCGCAGAGTCGTGCAAGCGGTCCTTCTGATTGCATAACGGATCCTCTGGCCATTGTGGTGTTCGGAAGGCGACACGAACTATGCTCCTCAGAGCTGCGAGTGTGTGTCGGGTGACCTTCACCCGACACTGACGTAACCGGTACATCTTTTAACGATAATGATGGCTCTGTTACGTGCTCACCATAGCCCGTGCTACGTGGACACTTCGTTCTGAGTAGCTAAATCTAAAACAACAACAACAACAAAGGTGGCTCTATTTTTATTTAATAGGTAGTTTGTGTGCTTTGAAATGTCACAATCTAAGGTCATGCTAGTTATAGACAACTTCGTATAGTGCTTCGGAGCTCATAAAGGGGGTTCAAAAAATGTAAGCAAAACTGACTTAAGTGAGGAAAGATGCACGGGTTTCGTAAATAGATGTTTAAATGCCTCCATGCCGACGCCATTCCTCTTATAAATTCAAGACGGCCTCCCTAGCTCCTTGATATCTTATTGGTCGGTCGACCTCTTCCTCACGCCACGGGATTAGTTAACTGAATTTGGTACAAAATTTGATGTTCTTGCCTTTTTAAAGACAAATTTACACATAACATACATCATACTTATTCATGTTTTGGGAGAGGTGATATATGGCACGAAAGTTTTGAGTGAGGTGACAGAACTATGCCAGAACACGAATCAATGGGCATGTTGTGTGTAAACTAGTCTTTGAAAATGTAAGAAGCATTACGAAACGCGTTCAGGCGTCAGACCAAAAATAAAGAATGAATTTTGGAGAGTTAATTTTTCAATTACCCTCAACAGTGAAGAAAAACGTAAGAAATATTGAGAAGATTCGTGTTAGAATTATTAATCTTACCCTATCGGTCTTATTCAACAACAACATACGTTTACAAGAAAGACAGCTACCAAAAACACTAATAATAATATATATATATATATATATTATATATATATATATATATATATATTTATATATATATATATATATATATATATATATATAATATATATTTTGAAGCAATAGATTGACTTGAACCCACGTTCTGGTGATTCCCAGACACTTGTCTTAACCTATTGGCCACGATGGTACCAAAATGGATCAACTCGGAACTCTACTGAAATCACTGAGAGATTGTGGAGGCCCGGAACCGGTGCCCAACCTGGGTTTTTACTGTCGACCCGAAACACTCGGGCCTACAGTCCGCCCCGCTCACATGTCAAAGGAAACATCAAGGAAAATCATTTGAGCGGCGCTCCAACACGTCGACCACAGCATCGCTGGAATCACATAGCCTTACCAATATCAATATTGTCTA
>WNGS01169498.1:20476103-20520343 GCA_020271785.1 Procambarus virginalis
CGCGTCGATGGTGTTTTTCTCCTCTCGCACATATTCTCACATGACTTGTCATGTACCTCATACACCCGCTACACCCATCCTACACACACTACATCCCCCCACCCACCCATCACACCCCCCTTCCCCACCACCCCTTCCCCACACCTCCACACACTACTTCACACACCCTACACACCCCAACCCCACCTGTCACCCCCACACCCCACACACACACCGCCACACACACCCCACCCCCTCACCCCCCCAACCCTCACCCCCCCACACCCACACACACCCCACCCCACACCCACAACAACCCCACACCCACGTTCGTTGGGGCTCGAGGCGCCGCATTCCTCCATCTTGCTCCAGATGAAATTACATTCGGAATCTCCCTCGCCCGACCCCTGGCCTGCCTCGCCCGACCGCTGGCCTGCCTCGCCCGACCCCTGGCCTGCCTCGCCCGGCCCCTGGCCTGCCTCGCCCGGCCCCGGGCCTGCCTCGCCGGCCCCTGGCCTGCCTCGCCCGGCCGCTGGCCTGCCTCGCCCGACCGCTGGCCTGCCTCGCCCGGCCCCTGGCCTGCCTCGCCCGGCCGCTGGCCTGCCTCGCCCGGCCCCTGGCCTGCCTCGCCCGGCCCCTGGCCTGCCTCGCCCGCCCCTGGCCTGCCTCGCCCGACCCCTGGCCTGCCTCGCCCGACCCCTGGCCTGCCTCGCCCGGCCCCTGGCCTGCCTCGCCCGGCCCCCTGGCCTGCCTCGCCCGGCCCCCTGCCTCGCCTCGACGGCCGCCCCTGGCCTGCCTCGCCCGTCCCCTGGCCTGCCTCGCCCGGCCCCTGGCCTTCCTCGCCCGACCCCTGGCCTGCCTCGCCCGTCCCCTGGCCTGCCTCGCCCGACCCCTGGCCTGCCTCGCCCGACCCCTGGCCTGCCTCGCCCGACCGCTGCCTGCCTCGCCCGACCCCTGGCTGCCTCGCCCGGCCCCTGGCCTGCCTCGCCCGGCCCCTGGCCTGCCTCCCCCGGCCCCTGGCCTGCCTCGCCCGACCCCTGGCCTGCTCGCCCGGCCCCTGGCCTGCCTCGCCCGACCCCTGGCCTGCCTCGCCCGGCCCCTGGCCTGCCTCGCCCGACCCCTGGCCTGCCTCGCCCGACCGCTGGCCTGCCTCGCCCGGCCCCTGGCCTGCCTCGCCCGACCCCTGGCCTGCCTCGCCCGGCCCCTGGCCTGCCTCGCCCGTCCCCTGGCCTGCCTCGCCCGGCCCCTGGCCCGCCCTCGCCCGGCCCCTGGCCTGCCTCGCCCGGCCCCTGGCCTGCCTCGCCCGGCCCCTGGCCTGCCTCGCCCGGCCCCTGCTGCCTCGCCCGGCCCCTGGCCTGCCTCGCCCGGCCCCTGGCCGGCCTCGCCGGCCCCTGGCCTGCCTCCGCCCCTGGCCTGCCTGCTCTCGCCCGGGCCCCTGGCTGCCTCGCCGCGGCCCTGCCGGCCTCGCCCGACCGCTGGCCTGCCTCGCCCGACCGCTGGCCTGCCTCGCATAGTGACCATCTGCAGTACTGTCACGTGTTGATGGAAAATTTGTAATATATAATTTGAAAACAAAATTATCAGTTTATTTCACATTTCTTGCTTGTGAAGTCAATTACGAACTTTTATTCATTGATTTTATTGGGTTTAATCAAAGGCTAGCAAAAATATTCCAGTTTACTGGGGCATGTAACATAGGTCACCGTAAAACAATAAGAAAACTACAGTTCTCTGCAACTCATATTCTATCACATTATCCAGCTTCTTAAAGCTGTTCGAAATCATCAACAGGCCTTAAAACTTTATACCCTCGGCACAAGCTGACACCAGGCTCTATTCTGGGAGTGTTACACTAGCACCTAATATGCTGATAATTCAATTACAGAATGGTAGTGTCACACTCATTAATCAGTGAGGTTGAGGAATCAATATCATAACACAGCACAATGGCATCATTCAAGATCCTCAGGTACCCACCTCAATAAATACATATAACAGCACCTACCACCTGGCATAAATGATGTACATCGGTAGAACTGATCCATGGCAACTACTACTGCACAATCGTAAATATCCTAATAGACAATAAACACAAAAAGGCTACTAAATCCAGAGCTGGGCGACAATGCCTTCACCCGTCTGGGAATCTCTAAGAGTAGTGACGGCTTAGGGCTGGGCGGGGCCACTCAACACACTATTTCCAACTCGGCAAGTCAACTGACTCTCCTCTTTCAAATATCAAAAGCTCATATCAAACCATTATCACTCAATAACTTCTAAATCATAACAGTTATGAATAAACAATCTTACATTGGTATACATATCAATGAATCAATACATAAGAGAATATGTATCATTATATATAAATAAGGCAATAGAGAATTCGTATCTGCAAGACATGTAACACTGGTTGGCGACGGTACGCCGATGAGGGAGGGGGGGTGGTAAGGGAGAATTTCAAGACGTTACTGGTCTGCCGTTACTACATAGGTATACATGAAATAAAGAAAAGCATCATACACAACATAAGTACCAAACCTTGCCTCTGTGGTATAACTCTCACAGCACCAGAATATAAATTACTAACATGACAAGAGGACAATGCAATGAACAGTAATGAAATGGATATATCACAGTATACATGCTCGTCATTCATTAAGTATATAAATGTATACATTCTACATCATAATATACATAGCATATCCTATACAGCAATACGTAGCATTCCAAACTATAGGCACATAATGGTATTATCCAAGCTACAGGACATTAGACTTTGCTATTTACTCTAATTCCCATATATCCACAAATACATGGCACATACCTTTGGTATTAATATCTAATATGTATAGGTATATTAAACATACATTGGCAATACGTAATTTATACTAAGGTATTGTCAAAAGGAGATTATAATGATATAATAATATTTGTGATACTAATCTAATTAGTCAGGATATCACTATACAGTTTGAACGGGACTAAAGCTTCTGTGTGATAACAAAAACAACATTGTGTCAGTTGCTCTGTTAAAACACATACGAAATGGAACTAGCGAGTCTAAGTGGATTCAAAGAACAGCCACTCATATTAAAATGATGGGACTGCACGATGTATATACAGATGAAAGAGTACAGCACTTCCTTCCACCCTGGCAGATAGTACCTTTTGACATCCTGACCCCTGCACCAAGAAACTAATCACAAACAACCCTCATGCTCAGCTTGCTGCTAAATTAAGCACCATAGAACACATTCACAATATACAAACTGAAAACAACATTGCACAGACCATATACACTGACGGATCACTCAATACAGCTACAGGAAGGGCAGGAAGTGCTGTTATTGCTCATCAGCCCGATAGCAGCACAATTGAAAGGAATATCCGAATTAGTAACTGGGCGTCCACTATGCAGGCCGAGTTGGTAGCGATACTGGTAGCACTCGAAATTAATGACAACACTGAAGTAGACAGCTTAATTATTTCTGACTCCCTTTCCTCACTACGAGCAATAAACAGTTTGCAATCAAGTAATAACGTGCTTGTCTTGGAAGCTAGACGTAGATATATAAGAATACTTAGCAAGAGGGTAAATATAAAAATGTTGTGGATTCCTTCTCACATTGGCATGCAGGAACATGACAAAGTTGACGCCCTTGCTAAGGCTGCAGTAAATAAAGACAGTATTGAACGGAATCTTGAGTTATCAAATAGGTCGCTTAAAAATGTCATTAGACGAGAACTCCTGGATGAATTTGAAGAAAGTAGAACTGTGCAAACTGGAACTAGCAGGTCCATTGTTCATCACAATGAAATGTGTGAAATAAAACATGTGTATGGGGCAAGTAACAAAGTCAGTAGACTAACAGATGTTGTCACAGCTCGTATAAGACTTGGCTACAAGTATCTCTGGCAGTTCGGCTTGTATAGGGATCTAGATGAAGTAAAGTGTAAAGTGTGTGGACAAAAACAGGGACACACACTCGAACAGTATATCTTGGATTGTAGTAAAATTGAGCCTTTTAGAGATAAATCTAAGCTCACTCTGTATGATATGGCAACCTATCTTATTACCATGGAAAAATTACCTGAAATCCTTGCACTGTATCCACATTTCGCTTCCAGTAAATGAACGACATATGAGATTCAGAAACAAGTAGTGTATTGTGAGGACTAACAATAAACAGAAACTCCCCTATGACTCTGTAATGTCCCCATTGGTCAAACTATTATGTATTAGCGATAAGACCTACCATTAATGTATGATGACTTACTGTAAATATGTAGCTCTTGAAATAGCACTTACTCTGTAACTAGCTGACATTGTAACTATAAGGTGTGAAAGATAGATGTAATTGTTAATGTAATAATCTAAGATGAGGTCTGATAAAGACCTTTTGTGCCCTCTGTAATGCTTTTGCGCTACCGCTCACAGGATGAGTATGGGGTGCACAATAAACTAGCCGCCTTCGGCGGCAACAATCAATCAAATCAACAGTTTGAACGCATCAAACACCAGCCACAATATGATCATACTGGTGTATGTGTGGTCATAACAGGCGCAACCCGGCACAAATAGATACATAAGAGTTGTTGATTATTGCAATAAAAGTCAAGACTACTTTAGGAGAGTCGACCCCGATTCCCTTATGACACTTCCTATACAATCACAATTCATGATGAAATGTTGGGTAAAGCTAACAACAACCGACTGACTTCCAATCTTGGACAGACAGACATTCTCTTGTATAGGTATAGATAGATTACTCCTACAGTTTGTGTTTACATGTGTGAAGCCAGGGGAGGGGAGAGGGGTCCTCGTGAACATTTGACTGTAAATAAAGTCTATGAACTGCATGGATATAATCTTATCTATAATGCACTTTAATTTGCAAAGTTTCCTTTAGGAAAGCAGCCAGAGAAAGTGAGGAGCATAGAATATCTTCTCAGTTTCACTGTTAGGCTTTTGCCTTAAAGCTACGATCCAATCCAATTCTGACCTTGTTCATTTATTTCATACGTTTATAAGGAAGTACTATAATGTCACTGTCCAGACAGGCTTTCATGGACGGCCGTCTTTACCTGATGCAGGCGATCGCCGACCACTACACGAGGGTGGACGGCAGTACTTTACTGTACATTGGACGAGAGAGTGTTTTTTCAAGCAGGGGAGCGTGGCCCATACCTCACGATGCTCCTTACAAACCTCAGCTGGATAGAATAATGATGTTTATTATCGAGGTGAGATTATTTGCAGTGTTTACAATGCTCATTGCAGCAAGACTTAATGTAAACAACTTGAATCGGTATTCTGGTGATTTTCCGGTTCGAGTCACTCCATTTCCCCAAATGATTTTATCAGTGATACATCACGCCATTGTGATTTCTTTGTGATTTGAAAGTGTAAATACCATTATTTGTAGGCCAGAGAGTGGGTGGGTCGACTGTAAAATCCCGGTTGCGCTCCAGTTCGAAACCTCCGGAACCTTCCAGGAAATTCAGTAGTGTTCCAGGTTGATTAGCTTGTGTCCCATCATGGCCAAGTCGGTTAAGGCAGGAATCACCAGGATGCAGATTCAAATTACTACATTGCCCCATAATGATTTTCTCAAACATATACATATATCAGAAAATTCTTGGCCCCTTGAAGGATTCAAACCTGGTCAGCCAGGGCATCCATGTTCCTTGGTATGCCTAGTATTATAACCACTTAGCTACAGATTGTACAAAAGTAATGGGAAGTCGTGAGACTTTTAATCCCAACACCCGACAGCACTGGTGACTTTATTGGTCACAGATATTTCATCAAACCACTTCAACAAGGTAGGGACGCATGAGAATCAATTGAGCTTACAATTGTGCTCATCCCCATCTCTCTTCTCTCAGAAAATACTTGTCTCTCCTTCCCCCCCCCTCTTCGTCACCCACTTTCGTCCTCCCCCACCCCCCTCTCCTCTCGTCCCTTTACACCCTTGCTTCTCTATCCCTATCCTTCAATATTACTGACAGCATAATAAGAGCAAGTGTTACCATGTCTTTATATAAATTAATGCCATTCATACAGAATATAATAGTTCCGTCTATCGAATTTGTCAGTTTTGCCCTTATTCTTCCATCAAAGTGAAGTGACAGTTCAGTACATTATTTACATATTTTATTGGATTATGGCCTTAGTTTAAATAGCAGGTAATGTCTGTTAATTTTCTGGAGATCAGTGATTAATAGTGTATATTTCTATAGATATATAGATTTTTTATATTTTTAAATGTTTCGAAACATATTTTTTTTAGGTATTCTGACGGGCAGTGCCAAAAACAGTCGTGGGTGTCCGAATGTGACCCCGGCACCCAGTTCCCTTTTGAATTCTTTCGACCCCGACCACCCTATGTTCATCCCTTGCCCAAGACCATTCTCTATGCAAATTTGGGTGAACTTTTCCTCAAACGTCTGGCCTCCAATTTTGGACTGTGAAACAGACATTCTCTCTTATATATTATATATCACTTAAGAACTCAATGACCCGACTAGAGATCGAACCTTCACATGGGAATAGCTTCACCCATATTGACGGAAGTCTGGGGTTCACAATGAACATAGGCTGGTTGGGGTCGCCAGAATTCAAAAGATAACAACATGCCACGGCCACATTCAGACCCCCATGACAATTGTTGGCACTGCCCGCCAGCTACACAGCTAAATGCTTTCAAAACAAAGCAAAAAACAATTTATTCTTATAGTAATATACACTATTATTCAATGATCTCTGGAAAATGAACAGAAATTTCCTGCTGTCTTTAATTTACCTGTACTTGCATAAAACCGACGATACTACGAAAGCTTCAAATCTTTCTCAAGCCACTCCCCTTTGATTGCGTGAAGAGGTAACAAATTGTTCAGTATTTCACACCATTAAGCTTCTCTCACTGGCGACCACAAATTAGGCAATTATATTTTGTTATAAGAAAGAGACAGAGAGCGCCAGAGACAGAGACAAATAAAGAAACATGCAGAGATAGAAACAGAGACAAAGTGACAGAGACAAAGACGCTGAAGCGCATGCGTACGAACACCATTACCTGCAGGTCGAGTGCAGGCGGGGCAACCGTAAAAATCCTGATGGGGCACCAGTTTGGGCCTCCAGAACCTTCCAGTGAATTAAATAGTTCTGGGATGATTGGCTTTTGTCTAGTCATGTCCGAGTGGGTTTAGGCAGGTGTCTGGAAATCACCAGAACGCTGGTTCAAGTCACCCATCTTGCCTTGTTGTATATCTCACGGCAAGATAGATTTCGAGAGAGAAAGAAGTCAATGGCATCATGAAGAGTAGCCTCGCTACGGCCCATTGCCTGGCACAACGAGAACCATACCTATACAGGTTTAACGAAATTCCTGGAAGGATGGCCAGCTACATTTGTCTCCATGTTGGTCAATTCTTACCTTTCAATACAGTGCAAATAGGGGGAATTTTCTCTTCTTTCAGTGAAAACAGAAACTTGTTATATACAGAAGTCTGACACATGGATAGAGTTTCGTTCTGATGTACTCAAGACTCCATGGCTCATTGGCAACTGCGTTGAAGTTTTTAACAAAACTGAGCTGTTGTTGTTGTTGAAGCTTGTAACAAAACTGAGCTTAAAAGTAATAATGGTAAGAAAAAACCATAGAGCAACACATTTCTTGTTCCACTACCTTAGTGTTGTGTTTCAGAGGGAAGTCGTGTATCTTGCGCACACATTTTGCCCCTGAGATCCTGGAGAAGAAGCTTGAATTAAATGTGTGCCAGGTTGATTTGTGATATACATTATAGATTCCATTTTTTTTTTACTTTTAATTGTGATGATGCATATATGCATGATAGTGCTCAGTAATTTGTAACCATTTAATTTTGTAACTACAAACAGTAATGTATATATAAATATTAAAAAGGGGGGTGGTAGGAAAAGCAAATACTGGTACTTTTGACACAAACGACAAGACGCACTTCCCAACTGCATCACAAACACTTGGTATTTGTACTGATTGCTGGACACCCTTATGCATCTCTTTACTCTGAGCTGACACCATCTTCTAGACCTTCACTTCACTGATTGTATCTCTTTTTCCTTTTAATTCACATTAATAAATTACTAAGTTTCTTTTACCAAATCCACCCACCCACATGGTGGTGGTCGGAGAGTGAAAGGAAGGTCCATTACAGTGAGTGTGAAGCTTCCTCCACAATAACCAAACAAATCTAGCCAACTCGCCTAACACAACCTAACCTAACGTTTTCTATGCCTCGAAGTTTACAAAACCAGACCTTCATGTATGTTGGAACAAGACGATAGAACAAAACATAATACAGAAAGACGCAGCATAAACAATAATGTATTTAAAGTTTTCAATAAATCACCATATATAATACGTATGAATAACACCCATATGTTTTCAGGCGGGATTATACGAGAAGTGGGTTAAGGATGTACTGGAGAAGGCGAAGCAGGAGAGTCGCAGGAGACTGCTGGAGTTGCCGGAGACAGCGTCCCTGAGCGCGAAGAACACTGACAGTAACCAGGCCCTCACCCTCCGCCACATGCAAGGACCCTTCCTGCTCCTCGTCCTGGGCCTCGCCTCCTCTCTCATCGTCCTGGTCTCAGAGTTCCTGGTTACATTATTCATCAATCTTTAACCTTTAAAGCAACGTTTCTTCCTGACGATCGTGGAAACTCTCGGCCAAACAATCATTCATATCAACCCATCCTAATGTTTAGATGGTACTTTTTGTAACTATGTGCACCATAGTTCAAACATTGACATATTAAGTAATTAGATAGTATAATTTTGTTCTATTCACTTTATAAAGTCCCCCCCCCATCCTATAAAAAATAAACTGATAAAATTTAAAGATTCCTAGGCCTATTATAGCACACATATGTACTATATTAGGCCTCATATAGCATATATTTCCGCCAAATACACGACGAAACTACGATGTTCCTGCATTTTTTTTTGTTTAACACTTAACCAGTTGTAACTACCAATATAGCAAGTTGTAGTATCGTTCTAACATGTCACGTTATACCAAGATGTAAGAACTTTATTACAAGTTGTAAAAAGAAGAAAATAGAGACAGTTACTGTTTGCAGGATTAGGACTAGAATGGTTCGGTTAAGTTAGTTTGTCTTTGCAACATAAGTAGAAAACGTTTTCCAGTTTGTCCAAATTCAATAGTACCGATTTCTACTTTCTAACTGCGTTGTACATCAGTATATGTAATTTGGTCCTCATTCTTCTTATAAGTACTATCAAAACAGGAGGATGGGCTGTTCATGTAGATTTCAATGTACTAGCTTTCAGCCTTCCATAAGCTTGACTTTAACAACCTAGAAGACGTTGCTCACAGTGAGAAAGCCTCACTAATATAATTTGATCACCGCGACTTCCCTGGTGTTTAGGTTCATAATAATTTGGGCCGTCCTCACCAACAGTGGCCAAATACTTGTCAATCCAGTCGCCAAACCATGTGATTCTGAAGGAAAATACTTTACATATGACTCACAACTGATTTCATTCAACTTTTCCTGAGCTTTGCGCTACTCTCTTCCCATATTCCAACTGCACCCTAGGTGACACCTTCTCGGGTGCTGGAAATCTAAAAAAAAATCCTACAGTATCTAAATAATTAAACTAATCTAGGCCTAACAATATACAAATTCCTAAAATATAAAAATTAATATCATGAAAAAATATAGATTTGAAATACACAGTACAGCAATATAATTTATAATTGCGTCTTCGAGATCGGCTGTAGCAGGGACAAGCATATCCCGAGGATGGGATGCATTGTGCAAATTGAAAACTTCATTTGTTGTTGCTGTGTTATAGCCATGGTGAAAGGGAGATCTTTCAAAAATTAAAGAATGTTGCACGCCATAGACCTGGTGTACTTTTCCTTATAAAATTTCCAAATACACACCAGGCGACTGTTCTTCATAGAAACACACCAGGCGACTCTTCTTCAGAGGAACACACCAGGCGACTGTTGTTGGGTATCTGGGGCTTGACTCATATATTAAATTCTTAGATTATTATGTTTAAAATAAATCGAAGGACCACCCACTTTTGAGAAAAGAGGGAAAACGAATAATAGTGATCATTAGAATGACACTAGAGAACCAGTGTCTATGGAAACTGAATAAATGAATAATCACTTGGAAGTAATGAATAGACTGTATTATTAATTAAAGTCAAAGCCTCAAATATCAACATTGGGGGGGTATTTCTAGAAGTTCATATATATCTAGGAACCAGTGTGGTTCGTCACTAGTTCATTGTTGAGTTAATAACATAAAATCTAAACTGAAATAGATTCAAGACTATGATAACTCAAATAATGAATATTAAAGATTATGAATTATTGAGCAACAGTAAAGCAAAACATAAATTACCAAATCATCATTTCTGGCAATAATTCATTCAATGAAAAGATCCTATATGAATTATATAGAGATCAGCAATATTAGATAAATTTGTACGAAAAAAAATGTCTTAGCTGTAAGACGATTTCTGTAACGCCACTTCGTCATTCGTCCTCGTGGTCACAGGATCCCAATAAAGAAAGAACCCGAGGTGAATATCACGAATGATGAGAAACAACTTGTCGACTCCTCGTATACACGCTGAAATCAGAGAAATTTAAGTAGCTATTGATTAGGCTACGATTTATTTCAAATATTCATGAAAACTGAGAAAATATTGAAAATCAACTAACATTGTGTATTAGGTATCCTCGCGGTATAACGACAGACTACTCACGAATATACAACCCAAAATGATACATCAAATGAGAAATATACTTAACATGAGCGTATCAAATACTGAGGTCTGCCGAGATCGCGTCAGCCGGTCCCAGACGTTCACTGCTGTGTACGTGTAATTACGGGTTGTGGCTTCAATTGTTGACGCGTTATTAACTGGCCGGGCACTATAGAACACGTGGATAAGTAATTGTTAACTGTTAACCGGGTATCAACGTAATTCTTGTCGATAAAAACTCCCCAGTCACTATCACGTGTCTCGCCACTCTTTACGCCAGGGATGCCCCGTGAGTAATGGCATCCGCCTTCCTCCCTCAACCCGTCTCCGCATTCACAACAGAAATTACTAATCACGAATAATTCCTTTCCGCGCAATTATGGATGTAATATGTTAATTGGAACTGCGGTTGCAATTATAGGGATTTAATAATTATCATATTCTCGATAAATGATCTCAAACGAGAAATGGAGAAGATATCTATTCCCTCCATAGCATTCGAACGTAACAGATAAAAACTGTTACTAGATAATTTCAGTTAATAACTCTCGGTTTTAGATTATCGGGAGTCATATTATCCGTAGATAATTTTTACACGGAATACTGCTAATTTTAGAGAACCACATTCAATTCTCTAACACATTGGTAATAAACGTGTCTAACTAGACATTATCTGACGCAATGTTGCTACTCGATTTCATGAGAATTCTAGCACTAATACGCAGATGAAATGGTTAAATTTATGTTTACACTACCGTTAGTGCAATTAATAACTACTGTAGTTAGTATATAATGATGATGATTTATTATAATACAATAGTAGTTTATTAGTGTTGGAAATTTCCAACAACTGTTCTGCAGAGACACACACCAGGCGACTGTTCTGCAGAGTAACACACCAGGCGACTGTTCTTCAGAGTAACACACCAGGCGACTGTTCTTCAGAGTAACACACCAGGCGACTGTTCTTCAGAGTAACACACCAGGCGACTGTTCTTTCAGAGTATCACACCAGGCGACTGTTCTTCAGAGTAACACACCAGGCGACTGTTCTTTCAGAGTAACACACCAGGCGACTGTTCTTCAGAGTAACACACCAGGCGACTGTTCTTCAGACAAGCACACCAGGTGACTGTCCCTCACAGTAACACACCAGGTGACTGTCCCTCACAGTAACACACCAGGTGACTGTCCCTCACAGTAACACACCAGGTGACTGTCCCTCACAGTAACACACCAGGTGACTGTCCATCACAGTATCACACCAGGTGACTGTCCCTCACAGTAACACACCAGGTGACTGTCCCTCACAGTAAACACCCTGGTGACTGTCCCTCACAGTAACACACCAGGTGACTGTCCCTCACAGTAACACACCAGGTGACTGTCCCTCACAGTATCACACCAGGCGACTGTTCTTCAGAGTAACACACCAGGTGACTGTCCCTCACAGTAACACACCAGGTGACTGTCCCTCACAGTAACACACCAGGCGACTGTTCTTCAGAGTAACACACCAGGCGACTGTTCTTCAGAGTAACACACCAGGCGACTGTTCTTCAGAGTAACACACCAGGCGTCTGTTCTTCAGAGTATCACACCAGGCGACTGTTCTTCAGAGTAACACACCAGGTGACTGTTCTTCAGAGTAACACACCAGGCGACTGTTCTTCAGAGTAACACACCAGGCGACTGTTCTTCAGAGTAACACACCAGGCGACTGTTCTTTCAGAGTAACACACCAGGCGACTGTTCTTCAGAGTAACTCACCAGGCGACTGTTCTTCAGAGTAACACGCCAGGCGTCTGTTCTTCAGAGTAACACACCAGGCGTCTGTTCTTCAGAGTAACACACCAGGCGACTGTTCTTCAGAGTAACACACCAGGTGACTGTCCCTCACAGTAACACACCAGGTGACTGTTCTTCAGATAACACACCAGGTGACTGTCCCTCACAGTTACACACCAGGTGACTGTCCCTCACAGTAACACACCAGGTGACTGTCCCCTCACAGTAACACGCCAGGTTACTGTCCCTCACAGTTACACACCAAGTGACTGTCCTCACAGTAACACACCAGGTGACTTTCCCTCACAGTAACACACCAGGTGACTGTCCCTCACAGTAACACGCCAGGTGACTGTCCCTCACAGTTACACACCAAGTGACTGTCCTCACAGTAACACACCAGGTGACTGTCCCTCACAGTAACACGCCAGGTGACTGTCCCTCACAGTAACACACCAGGTGACTTTCCCTCACATAAATATATATGCCCGTCCCGAAATACCCTCGTTTGTGTATTTATGGCGAGTTGTTCGACTTGAACAATAGCATAATAAATAAATAAATATAAATAAACAAAGTCTTACAACTCACCAGAAATATCTAAATAACGGAACTATTCATTCTACCCTCCATAAGAGTAAGAACAAGACCGGAAAGTGAAGATGCCAACGTTGACGACACTGCTTAAAACACCATGCTTACTTCACCTGATTAATCTGTGTATTCTTCCCCCTTTTTTTGCTTTATTTGTCCTGTTGTGCGAATTTTTCTTTCTCCTTTTTACGCCGTACTCTTCATCCGATTGTATTTGTATGTACCTGACCCCCTCTAATGATATATATCCAATACCCCCAGTACAGCCCCATCACGTGAGAATGAACCATGTAAGTTCGAAACGTTGTGTAAATTTATACTTAGTGTAATATATTTTTCAGTTAATTATTCTTCTAGTGCACCTAGAACAAAGATGACACTTTAAGAAATCCTCTTCCAATTAAACCAAGATGCAAGAGCACTAGTCATTGGAATAATAATAGTAAATAATTAAATAATCAACACTGATTTTGCCGTCATATTCAATGAAACATGTCTATATGAAACACTGCCTCCTGCCTCCCAGCCTGCCTGCCGTTCTGCCAGCCTGGGCCACTATCGTGATCGCTTGCCATCCTATCTGCCCGTGTGCCTACCGTCCAGCCGTTCTGCCTCCCTCCAGACTTGACTCTCAGTCTACCTGCTATTCTGCTAAGCAGTTAGACTGCCTGCAACAACACCAATTGTTGAACAATATCACCTATTGTTGATCAACAACACCCATCACCGCATGGTGCGGTAATGGGTGTTTTTCTGTACCCATTGAAGCACTGCTTCATTATCTGACCACACTATTGTTTGTTGAAAGCGTATGTTTGACAATGTTCGAAAATGTTCTTATCGGTTATCTGAACCGGTAAGATTACTTCTTATCGGTTCAGATAAGGGGCTCACCTCATTCCTTAGAGTAAAGCTGTGAGTTCAAGTTGTGGCAAGGATCGTTTCTTCACCGGTGCCAATCTTGCTTTGGAAGTAAGTAAATTTACTTGTTTGTTACATACTAATTAAACTACTATGCCATAAGCTCTTCCTGAAACATCACAGATCACGTGTAGACTAAGTAATTGATCCTTGTGTATAGAACTTTACTTGGAAGCTTGATATTTTCAGGGGAATTCAATGTTTTAACTATCTCCCTCCCCTTTTTTTGGAGCTTGAGGGTAAGAGAATTATCCCATCAAATCTTCTTAAACCATGCATTTAAAATTTTCCCATAATAACTTAGTTATGGAACTAAATGGTCATGAGGGGTCGAAAGGTTTGCTCACTTGAGAAAGTAATTTCCTCTTATTTAAGTTGTTACTTTCTTTAGTAACCGAGTCATCTGATATTAAATCTGAATTTCCCATCCAACACCAAGTACTATCATTTGTTGAGGCACTTAGTAGCCAGAAAATTCGGCTTCTATTAATTTATTCAGTTAGAAGCCCAAGATTTGAGAGGCATTAGCTCCCATGAACTCTCGATTGACTTACATTAAATATTCATCAGCTCTTGCTGACTGCTGGTTGTTCCTGATAATTTACCCACATATACATTGTTACAAATCTTAGCTTTAAACTGGCTCGTTGACTTCTTCAAACGTGTATCTAAAGCTGCTTCTATCACAAACAGTGAAGTAGGAGCACCAAACAATGCCGAGGCAAATCAATATGTGATTAGACGACTATTGGGATCTTTTAGATCCTTCAACCAAAGAAACTTGGTTTAGTTTCGGTTCTCGTCTTGGAGGCCTACCCTAAGGAATGCTTTGGTCATGTCGGCGGTGAATGCATAAATTCCTCCACTGAATTTTAACAGCACTTCGTATAGCTTCTATGTTAGGCTTGGTCCTGTTTGTTAGCAACCATTTAAGGTGACACTGTTTGGTTGTGTTTTCGTCCTGCTACAAACCCTTCCGTAACCGGGTTCTTTTAAACTCTACGATCCTTCTCAAAATCAGAGATCCCTAGCCTTGGTGGAAATGTAGTGTAATGTTTAAGGTAAGAAATTAAATGACACTTAAAATTAACCGTTCTTATTATTTACAACTACCATTATATACACGATTCTAAAGGTCGCCCAGCGCATCACTAGCCCTCATGCCCTAGCTTCAAAGATGACGGATACTAGTACACTCCTCCGACGAGGTCTTCAGCACAATACTACCTCATGTTAGCTGCAGTTATGTGACATTATCAAGCACCCCCGCTAGCTCGCTAGCACCTCAAATCGTGAAGTCTTCCAGCGCTCTACTAGCCCACTCGCTAGCATGCTCTACCTTCTTCTTGAGAATAGGTGCAGTTTGCACCCTCCCGATGACTGCACCAGGACAGACGTAAGGAGATGCGTTGACGGTTAGGATGAGAAGAAAGTCAAAAGCGGTAGATGTGATGGGCCGTAGAGAGAGGAGAGGCGGCGAAAACTGAGTCGAACGTTAGAGGGAGACACCCCGCACCGGGGGGCGGGGCGTCGCGGTCACGGTGGCAGCCACGCACGGCTTAGCAGTGTGTGCAAGACGGGAACTAATACTTCTCCGGAAACTTGTATATCGGAAAGCGCAAGCAGTACGCTTCCAAAATCACCCGCTCGTCAACGGGCAGCCGGCCACTAGGCAGCGCCCTCGGCTGAGACATCCTATCCGGCACCCGATACACAAACTCCTTCACCCGCGACACCCAGATAGTGGACGAGCACCACGGGATCGGAAGCACCCGGGCATCTCGATAAGGGCCCAACTCCGGACCCTCACAGGGCACGACTCCAGCAGACGGAACCAGGCAATCCCAGACCGGAGCAAGGAAGGAGGGGATACAGCAGGGGATGCAGGCGCGCACCGACCCACCACCGGGCACAGGACCCGAGGCCCCGGCGCACATCTTTCCGCAACATCACGACGAGGTCCCGATCATCAGGGACAACCCCCACTGCGGAGATCCAACAGCAGGAGACGCAGGAGGAGAGGCACAGGTAGCAACTTCGGAGTCTCGCACAGCACCAACATCCTCGGAGGGGGGCGCCAGATCATCATACTCCCCCACCTCCTCCCAAGGCACACCACGAGGGGAGACACTCCGAGCCCGCCGTGAACGCTTCGAGACAGGTCGCACCACACCACGCCCAGCAGGCCGCCGCAGGCACGGCCACCATCTTCACATCCACACAGGTCACACCAGCACTGTCCGAAGAGTCCACAGAGGCCACATCACCCACACTGTCCACATCATCCAGGGAAACAGCCTCAGAACACCGACGCGCACGCTTCTGCAAAGGGATGGAAAGAGCAGAACTACAGTTGTCAGCACACACAGGCACGGCAGGCACCTCTCCCTGCCGAAGCACCCCCTCTAAAACAGCAGAACCCGTATTCCCGGGAGCCGGTATCACATCCACAGGCGGGACATGGACCTCCACCGGGACATCCTGCACAACACGCAGCTCAGGCGACGGCCCAACACCCACACACCGGCTCAACATCCCCAGGGGCCACAGCAGGCACCAGACGGGTCGTGCAGGCCGTAGAATTCACCTCAACAGGCGGAGCAGCAGACAGGCAATCAGGCGCCGCAGGCACAGTACCACTCCATCCTCAGAACCGTCCGAAAGTAACAAGGGTGGGAAATCCTCCGCACGAAAAACATGCACCGACCAGCTGCTCCCACGTCGCACGCTGCAGCCAGATGACCCTCGTGACCACACCGATAACAGGTGCGCGGTTGACCCCGATACTGGCAGTGGAGCGTGTATCCCAACACGGACATCGACGACGGTACACTACACTTCAGCGACATTGTCAGGGTGCGGGAGCCGTCAAGCATACCAACACAGTGCCCGGCAACGACCCTGTTCCAACGAACACTTAACACTGTCCCAAACCGTTCGAAACAGGAGGTCAAAAAGTCGTCCTGAAATTCGAAGGGGGCACCATGCACCGCCACAGACGTCAAGGTGACACTAAGATTCACTACCTTAACGGAGCCAGCAGTATCAGGGAGAGGGTAAACACGCCCCTCACACCGCTCGAGAAACGCCTGAAAGGCAGCCTGGAGGCGGAACTTTACCACAGCACGGTTGCCCTGAAGCAGCTGGATGCCCACCAGGTCCGACAGCTGCACATGAAGCACGTCCACCAGGGCGACACCAACCAATGGATGGTCACTGGTACCGTAAACGCCAGACCAGCCGACAATGTCCTCTTCACTGGGGGGCGAGAAGTCCCCATGGCTAAGCAAACGTCACCCTGTCAGTGGCAGACCACCACCAGCAGGGCAAACCAGCAATCACCCAACGTAAACACTAGCCAGTGCGGAGAGACCTCAGGAGCGTCCGACCTGGCCGGTGGTCACCACGCAACTCCTTAGNATGAGGATCATTACAAGGAGTAATGCAGTACAATATATGCACTCATATTCTATTATTAAGTTAATATTAAGTTCCTTCCTCATGTTAAGTATCTTTGTGGTACTAGAGGCATCCAAGGATTATCTTCAAGGCTTCGTTCTGCAAGTTTTCAAGCCCTTTAAGCTTTCTTTCAGTCATCAAGGCAAGCAGAGGTGCAGCATAATCCACTAAAGATTTGATGTATGCAAGGTACATCATTTTGACAATTGTGACATTGGCACCATAGCCTGAGTGATAACCTGCAACATCTCCAAGAGGGCTTATGGAGCCTCTCTTTATACTGACGACAGAGTCAGAAATACAACAGGACACATACAAGGCCAAGGTATTTGAATCTGTTAACATAGTCAAGCTGGGAGCCATATCATACAGTTGCATCTTGTGAACAGCTCCTCCCTGCCTGGGTGGACACCCGTTTAGTATCTTTGTTTCCTCTGCTGAGATATGACTGAACCGAAGTCCTGACATGAGACTAATACAGAGTTAAGAGTGTTCTGCATGTTAGCATAACAAGTAGTGTGTATCATTATATCATCAGCATACCCAATAGTGTGTATCATTATATCATCATGTATGATGATATATGATACAAGGAGGTCTAAATTGATCGATCGAAACGATCTAAATTGGGTACTGATATATGGTCAAATGATTGGCGGAGGCCGTTTAATTCTGACAAATGTAAGGTTTAGAGGATAGGATAGGTAATGGCGATAGAGTTAGAAGCAAAAGGCAACATGAAAATCACATGGAATACCATCTCTAATATCCTAGGAACTAAACAACACTCCCACAACCAGATAACACTCTCTAAGGATGGCTTTACACCGTCAACTGACTTAGAAATGGCAAATGAATTTAATAGCTTCTTTTCATCGGTTGGTGCTGACCTTGCGAGTAAAATCCCACAGACTCAGACACATTATGAACACATATATCTCTCAGGCAGCTATCCAAACTCTCTTCTTCTTTCACCAGTCAGCCCGACAGATGTTGTGTCCATCATACACTCACTAAAAACCAAAGCTCCATTGTATGCAAAGCTCAGTCCATTGTATACAAGAGCGCCTCCCATGCCATTGCGCCACCTATAGCTCTGCTGTCAACAAATCCTTGAGTGTCATTCCTTCTCTGATATCCTTAAAAAAGCAAGAGTAACGCCAGTTCATAAAGGAGGTAATCCGGCAAACATAAACAATTATAGACCAATATCAAACCTACCCATACTATCAAAAATATTTGAAAAATTATCTACAAACAGCTCTACTCTTATCTCGTAAAATTCGACATTCTTAGCCCCTGTCAGTTTGGCTTCCGCTCCTAAAAGAGTACCAACGATGCAATTATTAGTCTCCTTGATATAATTTACTCTGCCCTTGACAAAAATGAGTTCCGATTGGACTCTTCATTGACCTGAGAAAGGCCTTTGATACTGTTAATCACAATTACCTCTTACTTAAACTCCATCATTATGGAATCCGAGGCCATGCACTGGACTATATCCAATCCTATCTTAGTGATAGACACCAATGTGTAGCCATCAATAATATAACCTCTCCCACTCTACCAATAACCGTTGGAGTGCCACAGGGCAGCATCTTGGGACCTCTCCTATTTCTTATATACATCAATGATCTGCCTAATGTCTCTAACATTCTGAAACCTATTTTGTTTGCTGATGATACTACCCTCATCTACTCTAACCCCAACCCACATACACTAAATAATGTTGTTAATAATGAACTAAAAAAAGTCCACATATGGATGTCAACCAACAAGCTAACAATTAACATAGCAAAGACCCTATACATCTTATTTGGAAGCAAATCTACAAATGCAATTCAGCTTCAGATAGATAATGTAAACATTAGCAATAAAAAAGATGGAAAGTTTTTGGCCTATTCCTAGACAAGAGACTAAACTTCAGTACCCACATACAACACATAACTAAGAAAATCGCTAAAAGAGTTGGTATACTCTCCAAAATCAGATATTATGTACCTAACTCTGGTCTCATCTCTCTATATTATGCACTAATCTATCCCTATCTTAATTATGGTATCTGTGCATGGGGTTCAATTTATTTTAATTTAAAAATTTAAGGTTCAAAATTTACTAGAATGCTTCCAGTAAAGAATAACAAAGTTAATACCCCATATTAGAAACCTGTCATTTGAAGAAAGATTGTCAAAGCTTAAATTACATTCTCTGGAAAGACAACTAAAGAATTATATATAGGGGTGACATGTGGTTTATGATTTTTCTTGATTTGTTTCTATATTTTCATAAATAAAGCATGCTTACTGTCTTATTCCAAATTTTACGACAATTTTACAAGGTTTAAAATATAAAGCTCAATATATATTTGTTTTTATACAGGAATTATACGTTAATATAACATTATAATAACGTAACGATGTCGTATAAATAACGTTATATTGACGACATATAAATGTTATATTTATGTTATAAGAACGTAAATTGGATAGGTTTACATAAAGTAAACAAAAAAAAATGAAATGTTGACTGAAATTTTTTTATTTTTATATATAAAGCAAGAAAACATTATAATTCCATAGCATTCACTATTATTTTTAAATTTTTACATAAATCTTAAAAAAACGTATCTCAAGAATACATGTTTTTAGTTATATCTAGTGGTTTTAAGAACGTCAGATATACGTATTTATGTCAAATGTTAGAGTATTACCTTTGTGGCACCATTTAAAAACGTTCACAAACGTTCTGTGTTTGCTGGGAGTAAGGCTAGGGATCCAGAAATGTAAAAGAATTAATGTAATTAATAATATAGTAAAATATCAGAGATAATGTCGAAAGTGCCACGTAGAAATGGTCGAACATAGTAAACAGTAATGCCCAGGCCCATAATAAATTAATACTGAACGATTAGGGAATAATAAAAATGAATAGTAATACTGTAAATTAGTCTAGTAAATAATGAATATATATATATAGAACTAATAACTTAGGCCCCAGGCTGCTGCATCCAGGCGCTGCTGCAATGTTGACCCTGTGACGCCATCCCCAGAGTTCTCAGTCTTTCTTGAATACTTCCCCCCCCCCCCAGTACTAGGAGCTGGGGCTGAGAACCCGTTATAGGACTGGCCCTTCGTAGAGGCAGGCACGATGAGCGACGGTGAGCAGGCCAAAGCGATTTTAAAATACATTAAGAGATAAACATAACAAAGATAACGACACTGGGCCACAGATTGGGATTTTTAAAATAGACAATTTAATGCATGAAAATACGTAATAATCCAATACTATTTTTTATTTTATTTTATTTATTCATATACAAGAAGGTACATTGGGAATGTGAGAATATATAATATGGTAATTACAATCTTGTAAAGCCACTAGTACGCACAGCGTTTCGGGCAGGTCCTTAATCTAAGAAAATTTTTAGTAGGTAAATACTAGCAAAAATTATAAAAAGAAATGATAACAGTTACATGGCAAGAAAAGAAAAAAGAAAAAAAAGATGAGAGAAAATTGTAGGTACAGTATAATAAAGCACTTAGGTAACTAAGATTAATTGCAATGAAAGCTTGAATGGTAGTTGACAAAATTTGGTAGGCACAATACAGCAAATGGCTAGCACATAAAGGAAGACAGCAATGAACACAATGATAAGGTTGTTTGGGTTAAATACATAAGAATTAGGAGATTGGGTAACACTAGATACAGAGCAAAAATAAAGCTCAGTGTAGGAAACTAAGAAGATGAAAGTAAGTACTTTTTGGTTTTGTTTTTAAATAAGGCAAAAGTTTTACAGTTTTTCAATTCACTAGGGAGTGAGTTCCATAGACTAGGTCCCTTAATTTGCATAGAGTGTTTACACAGATTAAGTTTGACCCTGGGGATATCAAAGAGATATTTATTTCTGGTGTGGTGATAATGGGTCCTATTACATCTGTCCAGAGAGAGTTTCAGAGCATGGTTTGTATTTAAGAACAGGGTTTTGTAGATGTAGTTGACACAAGAGAATGAGTGGAGGGAGTTAATATTTAGCAAGTTTAGGGATTTAAACAAGGGAGCTGAGTGTTGTCTGAAAGCAGAGTTAGTTATTATTCTGATAGCAGATTTTTGCTGGGTGATGATGGGCTTAAGGTGGTTTGCAGTGGTAGACCCCCATGCACAGATACCATAATTAAGATAGGGGTAGATTAGAGCATAATAGAGAGAGAGGAGAGCAGAGTTAGGAACATAATATCTGATTTTGGAGAGTATACCAACTGTCTTAGAGACTTTCTTAGTTATGTGTTGAATGTGGGTGCTGAAGTTGAGTCTCTTGTCTAGGAATAGGCCAAGAAACTTGCCATCATTTTTATTACTGATGTTAATGTTGTCTATCTGTAGCTGAATTGCATTTGATGATTTGCTTCCAAATAAGATGTAGTAAGTCTTTTCGATGTTTAATGTTAGTTTGTTAGTTGACATCCATAAGTGGACTTTTTTTAATTCATTATTCACAACATTATTTAGTGTATGTGGGTTGAGGTCTGAATAGTAGTATCGTCAGCAAACAATATAGGTTTGAGAATATTAGAGACATTAGGCAGATCGTTTATATATATAAGAAATAGAAGAGGTCCTAACTATGAACTCACAAAGTTATTACCAAATAATGCAAAACTTGGGAGCTGGGAAGCCAATGCCGTATAATAGTTCAACTCAATATAAAAAAAAATACTGGACTGTAACCGTGATGATATTGTAATGTACGTTTGTGTTACGTTGTTGGGTAGATTAGATACACAGTGATTAGTGAGTTTCATATTTATTTAGTAGTCCTGGATGCAGCAGTGTCGTAGACGTTGAGACGAAGCCTGGAGCAGAGCAGAGCTGAGTGAGGCCGGAGTCATGGAGCTCTATGTGGGAGAGCGTGGCGGCTCGATTGAGAATTGTGAGTGTTTGAACTCGGGGAGCGAGAGCGTGGCGGCTCGATGCGGTCGTAGTCTGCTGTCTGCTCTGTGTTGAAGCTGTAGCATCTTGGGTCGACTAGAACTGCCCAAGCCGAGTACTACATTCTTGACTGGAGATTGTACTGCCTTCTATTCATCAAATCGTTGCTTATATGGTGATTACACCTCAGCTTCCTCCAACAAGGTGAAGAGAGTATTACCTGTAATTGGGGAAAGGATTGTAGCTTGTGTGATTAGTTATGCTATGAAGATAATGAGATAATGGAGCGAATATAAGATTAACTCGCTACAGGACTCCCCCTGCCAGGGAATGGAAGAAAACAATATAACAAAAAATACGTGGTCGTTGTGGAACATGTAGTTCGGTACCAAAAGATGCAGGCAGTGTGTGGACAAGCTCGGTGTTGCAGGAGAGAAGAATGTGCATGATTGTTGCGTCCTTGGGTCGCTGGTGGAGCATTTAGATCCGGGGCGGATGGGCTCGGGCACCAGGACAATAGGAGGTAATGTAGGCACGTAGTTAGGACAACGAGGGAATCACTGCAAGAGCTGAATTGTCCTGGAGGCGACGAAGACTCGGAAACGCAAGCTGTAGGTCCAAGATGCTTGAGTCGGCAGAGTATCAGAATGCAGTGTATGTGTAGATGAATCTGACGAAAGAGCAGCTGTCGTGGGAGTCCCTGTAGAACAAGCAGTGCCCTGTCAGCGACGGAGAGTGGCCCCGTCCTGGGGCATCCCAGCCTGGGCCACGATAAACTGAATTGGCCCCAGCCTGGGCCACAGTAAACTGAAGTGGCCCCAGCCTGGGGGTATAATAAATGGAAGTGGCCCCAGCCAGGGGCAGAACTGAAGCGTGGGCATAAAATGGGAGTGGCCCCGCCCTGGGACATAATAAACTGAATAATTCAATTTCTCCCACCCTACCCATCAACATTGGTGACTTGCACAGTGAAGTTCCTGCGGCCCAGGACTTCCCTAATTTTCCCTTCCACCCAGGGCTTTCCACTTCCAAAATTCCTTGCATATACTGCATCCCCCTCATTAAACAACAATTCCTCTCCCTGAGCCAACTGACTGGCCAAGCTAGTTACCGATTTCTCTTTATTGGGATCTGTCTTTACTGCTTCCATGTGCACTTTAAAGTGTCTATTAAACAGTAATTCAGAAGGAGATTTACCAGTAGTAGAATGAACAGTTTTTCTTTGATTATATAAAAATCTACAAAGCCTTGTATTAATAGTACCTTCCGTAAACCGCTTTAACCCTTCTTTCAAGGATCTCACTGCTCTCTCTGCTAGACCATTTGAAGAAGGATTATAGGGGGCAGGTGTTACATGTTTAATACCATTTTTTCTAAAAAAATCCTCCATTTCCACAGAAACAAAATAAGGAGCATTGTCTGAGACAATTATGTCTGGCAATCCAAAATTACAAAATGTTTTCCTTAGTAATTCACAAGTTACAGATGATGTGGTGGAATTACACACATGCACATCCAGGAATTTGGTGTATGAATCCACCACCACTAGGTAATATTTATTATCCATAGGTCCCGCATAATCTACATGAAGTCTAGACCAGGGTTTTCCAGTGCATGGCCAAGAAAGTACTGGGGCCTGGGGTTTCTGATAATTCTTAAAGCAAATATGACAATTTTTTGTTACCTCGGCAATATCCTGGTGTATTTTTGGCCACCAAACCCAACTTCTAGCTTCTGCTTTCATAGCATTTATGCCATTATGGCCTACATGCAGCTGTTTCAAAATCTTACATCTCAGTTCCCCAGGCACCACCACTCTATTCCTATACAAAAGTACATCCTGGTGAATACTAAGGTCAGCCTTCACTGCAGCATACTCTGACAATAACAAATTATCATTCCAACCATATTTGACATATTTCAACAACAGACTTAATTTGGGATCTCTACCAGTTGCCTTCCTAATAGTCTGGAATGAAATATCCTCAAAAGACATAGCTTCCACCAGGTTAACATACTCCACTGGAATACTGGAATTTTATTCTTCTGTCACAGGCAATCTACTTAATGCATCAGCTACTACATTATCCTTGCCTGGCTTAAACTCTAAATCATACTAAAACTGTGAGAGTAGTAATGCCCATCTTTGAATTCTAGCATTGGCATTAACTGGAATTTGCTTACCTCTGCCAAACAATCCAAGCAGGGGTTTATGATCTGTTCTAGCAAGAAATTTCCTCCCCAGCAGAAAATACCTCAGTTTCTTTACAGCAAATACCAAAGCTAAAGCTTCTTTATCTAACTGAGAATAATTCTGTTCCGCAGGAGATAATTTCTTGCTAGCAAAATATACTACTTTATCCTGACCATCTACTTCCTGTAATAATACACACCCACTCCTACTGGGGAAGCATCTACCTCCAGTTTTAATGGAAGTCTACCTGTAAAATTAGTGAGCACTGGAGAATTGATCAATTCCTGCATAATATTCCTGAATGCATTTTCCTCTCTTGCTGCCCACTTAAATCTAGCCCCTTTTTTCAACAATTCATACAAGGGTGCTAATTTTGTTGAAAAGTTCTTCACAAACTTACAAAAATATGTAACCATCCCAACAAAAGACTGTACTTCCCCAACTGATGTTGGGGCTGGGGCATCTATTATAGCAGCTACATTTTTGTGAGAAGGAGTAAAGCCCTTACCTGAAATATGGTACCTCAGGTATTCAATGGCCTTGGTCTTCAACGTTGTTTTTCCCTTATTAATCTTCACATTGTGCTTTTGCAAAAGATTCAAAACTTGTTCTAATCTAGCATCATGCACTTCCTCATTCTCTCCACATACAATAATGTCATCTAAAAAACTAGCCACACCTTCAATGTTAACTAACAACTGGGACATGAATCTCTGAAAAATTGCTGGAGACGAGGAGAGTCCAAAAGGAAGTCTTTTATACTTAAATAACCCCTTGTGGGTATTAATCACTAACAATTTCTGGCTCTCCTCCTCTACAGGAATTTGCAAGTAAGCATCCTTCAGGTCAATTTAGAAAAAATTGCTCCTTTGCAGACCACTGACAATAACTCATCTATCTTAGGTAAAGGATACTTCTCACAGTGTATGCGGTTGTTCAGTTCCTTGAAGTCTGCACAGATTCTCAAAGATTTCCTATCTGCCTTCAACACTGGTACAATTGGGGCTGCCCACTCACTATGTGTAATTGGCTCTAAGATGCCTTCTGCCACATGCTTTTCCAGGGCTGATCCTACCAATTGCTTGTAATGAAACGGCACTGTTCTTGCCTTGAAAAATTTAGGTGAAGCCCCACTTTTCAGATGAATTTTTGCAACCATGCTATTAATTGGCTTATCTGCCTCCACTGAATATTTATCTAACATTTGTTCGGCACTTTTAATTGTTTTAACTATCGACAATTCATCTAGGCCCGCCAAGAAAATTCCCACTTTTTCCATGAGATCCTTACCACATAGGCTAGGATTATGTGAATCCACTACATAAAAATCCTGGACAATTTCTTTTCCATTATAACCTACTTTTGCCGACACCTTGCCATAGACCGTAATCGGTACATTATCATAAGCACTTTTAAAGATTTCTCTCTATTACTCCCTCATCTATCCATATCTCAACTATGGTATTTGTGCTTGGGGTTCTACTACCCAAAATCATTTACGTCCTCTAATTACTCAACACAAAGCTGCTATTAGGACAATATCCAACTCTGGCCCCAGACATCACTCGGTACCCCTACTCAAATCTCTCAATATGTTAGATATTAAGTCACTGCACATTCTCTCATGTGTATTATACATATATAAAACGGTGAACTGTAATGCCAATCCTGACCTCAAAAGCTTCATTGAAAGCTGTAACAGAACCCATGAGCACCACACCAGAAATAAATACAGTTTTGATATTCCAAGAGTACGACTTAATCAAACTAGAAATGCTCTACAAATCAAGGGACCCAGAATGTGGAATGACCTTCCAACCATGTTAAAGACTGTACCTCTCTCAACCAGTTTAAGATTAAAACTAAACACTACCTGATAAACTCCGTGTAACCTACCTTACCCCTCTATTGTCAACCCATGTCTTATTTTTTTTTTTTTTTTATTCAACGCTGTTTGTCTACATATTGTATTTGTGCTGATTTTCAGTCATGTTCCCCCCTTTTTTTTGTACCTTTATTTGTATCTGTTCTCAAAACATTTTATTCTTTTTGCTCAATTAATATTAAGTTTTAGATATTATTGTTTTCTTGCCCGAAACGCATTGCGTAATAGTGGCTTTAGGCATTGTATGTACTAGCTCTATCCATAAATCGATCCACTTATGTAAAATCTCTTTATGTATGTACCTTTCCTGAATAAACATATTTATATTTATATTTATATTTATTTATTTTATTTTTTACCTGGTTTTACATTCAATTGCAAGGTATCTGCCCAATCTCTAGACAATGTTGACACTGCCGCACCAGTGTCCAGTTCCAAGGGAACTAACTTCCCATTAATTACAAAATTCACCACTTGTGACTTCACTGAACATACCTTTTCTTTCACCGAATATAGTCGGTTTTCCTCACCTACAGCTTCTTCAGACGGTTTACCTTCCTCTACCGCCTTGACTACTGTACCACTACCTCTTCTTCCTGCATTACCTGGTCGTCTCCTCTCCCAGGCCTTGTTGTTCCTGTTCAGAAATTCCCTACACACTCTCTGCAAGTGTCCCTCCTTGTTACAAAAGTTGCATATATATGCACGAAACTTGCACTTGCTACTTATGTGCCTGTATCCACAGTGTTTGCATCTGGTCTGGCCCTGTACGACCATAATTTCCTGAGTAGAAGTCTTACTTCCAAAAGCCCTTTCCAGGTTCAATATCTTCTCGAGCACTGTCCATGAAGTCATCGATTGTAGATCCAAATTTTCTGCCACCAGGTTAGGGAAATAATTCTCCTTTTCCACTGCCATGAACAACTGGTCCCTAACCCTACCGTCCAACTGTGCTCCGAAGTTGCACAGGTTAGCCAAAGCCTTCAAATCCGCAAATAAATCCTGTACGGATTCGTGCTGCTTTTTCATCCTCTTCTGGAAATCCATCAAACTCCTGTGATATGATGATTTCACCACATACTGACGTTTAAGCAGAGCAATTAGGTTTACATAGGTCTTCGTGTGCGGTAGCTCCGGTGCACACAAATTTCCGAGAACACTATATGCTTCCGAGCCCAGTGAAACTAAGAGTACCGCTTTCTTGTTGGCGTCCTCCTTAATCTCCCGGCACTGAAAGTGTGCTTCCAGCAGGCTGAGCCACAGGTCCAACGAGATTTTGGCAGTGTTTAACAGCTCCATTGACATGAGCGGCGTAGTCATTGTCACGGTGGTAGCACACTGTACTGTTGTGCGCGAAGCGTCCACTCGACCACACGACGTACCCTGCTCTCTCTTGATCCTCACACCACGTCTCGTACCCAAGCTCTCTGCCGGAGATGTTTAATCCTCGTCGCCACTGTTATAGTTGTGGTCAGAGAAACAATCTTCGTCCTCATGGTTTTATTCTCCGCCAGTAACAACAACAAAACAATAATCAGGTACATGAAATATTGTTAACAAGATCATAAACAAAAGAGCATCTGCTCCAAACATGCTACCTCCAACATCTGTAGTACTCAATCCCAACACTCAGGGCAGCATACTTGGCTCTTTCCTCTTTCTCATCTACATTAATGACCTTCCTAATGCCTCCCAACACCTCAAACCAATTCTGTTTGCTGACGACACAACCTTCATTTACTCCAGTCCTGACCCCCTTGCTCTAAATGCCACAGTGAATACTGAGCTAGAGAAAGTCCATCTTTGGCTAACTGCTAACAAACTCACCCTTAACATTGACAAAACTTTCTATATTCTGTTTGGCAATAAATCCTCTAATCATATAAATCTCAAAATAAACAATACCCAAATTTGTAACAAATTAGATGGCAAATTCCTTGGCATTCTCATTGACCACAAGCTGAATTTCCGGGGACACATTCTAAATATACCTAAAAAAGTTTCAAAAACTGTTGGCATTCTTTCTAAGATCAGATATTATGTACCCCGCCCTGCCCTGGTGACTCTCTATTACTCCCTCATCTATCCATATCTCAACTATGGTATTTGTGCTTGGGGTTCTACTACCCAAAATCATTTACGTCCTCTAATCACTCAACACAAAGCTGCTATTAGGACAATATCCAACTCTGGCCCCAGACATCATTCGGTAACCCTACTCAAATCTCTGAATATGTTAGATATTAAGTCACTGCACATTCTCTCATGTGTATTATACATATATAAAACGCTGAACTGTAATGCCAATCCTGACCTCAAAAGCTTGATAGAAGGTTGTAACAGAACCCATGAGCACCACACCAGAAATAAATACAGTTTTGATATTCCTAGAGTACGACTTAATCAAACTAGAAATGCTTTACAAATCAAGGGACCCAGAATGTGGAATGACCTTCCCAACCATGTTAAAGACTGTACCTCTCTCAACCAGTTTAAGAGAAAAACGAAGCTATACCTAATAAATTCCCTGTAACCTGCCTTACCCCTCTATTGTCAACCAATGTCTGTTTTTGTTTTAAATGACGCTGTTTTTGTCGACCGTATTGCATTTGTGCTGCTTTTTCAGCCATGTTCCCCCCTTCTTAACTGTTTTTTTTCGCAACTCATTTTATTCCTTATGCTCAATTAGTCTTAAGCCTTAGTCATTTAAGTTTTTCATGCCCGAAACGCTTTGCGTAATAGTGGCTTTAGGCATTGTATGTACTAGCCCTATCTATAACTCCATCATTCTGTACAATCACTTTTATGTATGTACCTTACCTAAATAAACATTTTGATTTTGATTTTGATTTTGAAACTGAAGTGGCCCCGACTTGGGCATAAGAAACTGAAGTGGCCCCATCCTGGGGCATAAGTAACTGAAGTGGCCCCATCCTGGGCATAAGAAACTGCAGTAGCCCCAGCCTGAGGCACAATAATCTGAAGAGGCCCCGGCCTGGGCCACGGTAAACTTAAGTGGCCCCAGCCTGGGCCACAGTAAACTTAAGTGGCCCCAGCCTGAGGCATAATAAACTGAAGTGGCCCCAATCTGGGGTATAAGAAACTGAAGTTGCCACGTCCTGGGTCATAAGAAACTGAAGTGGCCCCGTCCTGGGGCATAAGAAACTGAAGTGGCTCCATCCTGGGGCATAAGAAACTGAAGTGGCCCCCCAGCCTGAGGCATAAGAAACTGAAGTGGCCCTGTCCTGGGGCATAAGAAACTGAAGTAGCCCCAGCCTGAGGCATAATAATCCGGAGTGGCCCCCGCCCAAAGAAGCACCAAGGGGCCCCGAGGGGCGCCACGTGACGGCACTTCCAGACAGAGCGTCGCCAGCCTGTCGGCGGGAGAAAGCCCCACACAGACGTGCCACAGGGGTTAGGCCTTCTGGCCCGGCCAGGGAGGGAGGATCTACCTAGGCAACACAACACGTACAAAGGACATGGCGCTAGGCACACGGCAGACACTGAGGGCATCCCTAAACCTAGGTGGGGGCTCCACGCTCATACGTGGAAGGGAAAACACAGACACAACTGTACCTTAGATGTTGAGGAGGGCAAGACGCCCTTGATGGGGTTGCTCTGAGACGTTGTCGATAGGAACTGGTGTAGGGTCCTGTGGTGTCTGTGTGTAGCTGAGATAGTCTTGGTAGTAAGGTTGATGTAAAGTCATTCCTGGTTACTGACTTTAATAATTAACAGACGATTACATGATAGAGTAGCTCCCAAGCGTGGCAGGCGTCCTGTGTGCTGTTTACCTTCTCTAGTCACGTCCAGCCGCCGCACATAGAAAACGGATGGTACCATTTTCTGTGAACATGACATCCCTCCTTTTCTTTAAAAAGAATGAATACAGGATGTCTACCATGCTTGTAGCACAAAGCAAAGTTATTGACACAAAGTAAGTTATTAACATGTCAAGAGATATTGCATACATTTAACATTAATTAAACACACAAAGAATTTAAACAACTTTACCACAAAGGATTTCAATGTTAAAAATACATATGCAATGTTAAACAAACATGAAAGAAACTGTAATACAAAGTTACAAAATATTGAATGAGAGATCTGCATTATTCAAACAATATTAAATTTAGTTTAGTATAACAAGTAAATACTTTGCATTACATAGGAACACAATTAATCATCATATCGTGTAGGGCGTTTAACATGACGTTTTGGACGAGAGTCCTTAAATACAAAAACATCCCTCGATGAATTGTTTATCGAGTTATAACTCATTTTTTCTTTTTCTTTTACACGACTTTGCACTTCATCATTTTCTACACTAGTTGGAATCACTTTGAAATAAGCTATATTACGTGTTATACTATGATCTCTATTACTCGCTGTTACCATAGTTCCTTTTACACTAATCACTTTATATGGTTTTGTATCATACGGCATATCTAGCTTTCCCTCTTTTTTCTTTTTAACGAGAACAGTATCTCCAACCTTTATGAATTGTTCCTTTGCACTTTGATCATGAGCAATTTTCAATTTGCCCTTGGCTAGTGCATCCTTCTGAGCGAGACGTTTATCCGTTACTTTGGCTGGCATGACAGGTAGTGCGATTCTCATAGGACGTCCAAATAAAAGTTCGCCAGGCGACTTGCCCAGTGTTCCATGCGGTGTTGCACGGTAGTTCCTGAGAAAAGCATACATAGCTTGTTTCCAGGATCGTCCTTCGGCATGAGCACAGCGTACCGCTTTCATGAGAGGTTGCATGAATCTCTCTACTTCTCCATTTGCTTGAGGATGTAGTGGCATCACACGGCGGTGTTTGAATCCAATATGCTCAGCAAAGTTGACAAAGTCTTGTCCATTAAATGGCGGTCCATTGTCCGTCTTGACAACTTCAGGAATGCCAAAGTTTGAAAAGATCTTGTCGAGTTTCGGGATGACAGCCTTTGCAGATGTGGAAGTGATGATTTCTACTTCTGGATAACGTGAGTGATCATCAATGACTACCATCAAGTACTCTCCAGTTGGTAGCGGTCCACAGAAATCCATCGATACTTCCATCCATGGTGCAGCAGGTAGTGGTGAAGGTTGTAGAGGTGTTGGTCTTGAAGTATCCACTGCAGCTTGGCAAGGGACACAGGCATCATGCATGTCCTTAGCTTGACGATCAATGCCAGGAAACCACACCTTTTCTCGTAGCAGCTGTTTGGTCCTTACAAGACCTTGGTGTCCTTGATGTGCAAGCTTCAGAGCACGTTGCTGGAGAACAGCTGGAATGACGATACGAGTACCTCGCAGCACGGTGTCGCGTTGTTGCGTAACACTTAATTCTGTCTGGATGCGTTCAAGTGCTTTGAATGCATCTTGGTCAACTCCTGAGGGTGGGATGCGTGGAAACTTTTTCTTAGTCAATGCATCCACTGTTGCTTGCAGAGTTGGGTCCTCTAGGGTTGCAGTACGTATTTCATCAAGAGTGAGAGCCTTAGGGACTGCATCACAGGTTACAGAGTGTACATATTCCTCGGCAACTTGCTGATGCTTGGTGATGGTGAAACTGTTGGCAGGATGTCGACTGATGTAATCAGCGGGATTGCCTGCACCTGGCTTGTATTTCACCGTAAAGTTGTATGGTTGCAGACGAAGAGCCCATCTCTCAATGCGAGCTGGTGGTTTGGACTTTGGATTATTGAAGATGGTCTCCAACGGTTTGTGGTCAGTGACTATCGTGGTAAAGGGTGCACCAAGCAGATACACATTGAAGTGTTCACAGCCCCATACAAGAGCAAGAGCTTCCTTCTCTGTCTGACTGTATCGTTGCTCAACATCTGTGAGAGAACGGCTGGCGTAGGCAATTACTACTCTTGAATCTGGTTGACCAGGTTTGTGTTGGGCTAACACAGCACCTAAACCAACAGGACTAGCATCCACCGTTAACTCAGTGTCCATTGATGGATCAAAGTATGCAGCAGTCGCATTTTCTACTAGTGCATCTTTCACAGCATCAAATGCATTTTGCTCGACATCGCTCCAGTACCATGATGCATTTTTCTTCAGGAGCTCACGTAGAGGCTTCGTAATGGTAGCAAAATCTGGAATGAAGCGAGNCAGAGTCGCTGCTCAGAACTGCAAACAGAACTTAAACAATATTTTGATTCAAATCAAGAGTAGATAACTTATCATTTAAACTTGAGGTGATCATACTGATGCAGTGATGAGTTGATGTCCAGTAATTAGTTACGAGTCATAGTGACCTTGGACAGTACCTCACTGTATTGATGAGGTCTCCTTAATCTTAAATGAATCAACTATTCATATTTATTTTTGTTAGTTTCCTTCTGTATCTTACAAAGGAATTATTCAATAATTTTCAATGTTTATTTACGTTCCCATGTTGACTTAGAGTCATCTACCACAGATTCGGGACATTCGTTAGGTACGTACTAACCTACTAACCCATGAATATAACTTCAGGATAGAGAAACAGGTGTACGTTAGTACAAATACCTGAACTACGACCCGAGTTTTCTCTCCCCGGAGTTATGTTGGAAATAACCAACAGTTTATACATCATTGTATTTATACAACCAAAGTAGTTACTAAAATTACTAACTTATAAATTTAATCATTATCATGATTTATTCATTGCCAAATTCTTCCTAGTACGTGAGGAACAACAGGCAGCAACATGAATTTTCTCCACATTTAGTTGGATTTGTAACAAGAGTCCAGTTTATCATTTCCTTTACTAAAAATAGTTAACTTTGATTTGTAGTATACTATTACTTACTGGAGCTTCCTTATTTAACTAACATTTAAACATTCTAGAGGAAATTACTTGATGCAAATGATTTACATTAATTTCCTCGATTGGCTGCACAACTTTTAGTAAGCCAATTTATGTTACTAGAACTTCTATTTTATCGTAGAAGAATTTAATGTGATATTAATACTTGCTATTACCTCTTCCTTCCTTAGTCAATTGCAATAAATACATATTCATTTACGCTCGAAAGCCGCGCATGCGCAATAAGGAGCAGGAGGAAGAAGGGGAGAGCGTCACTTGACACGTGAACGAGAGCACGGACGCCATTAACAGCGTGTAGCAGAGCTGTTTCGACCTATTTATTTCGCTCCCACGATCAGTTGAGCGGTGCCGCGTTATCTGGCACAACATAGCCGTGTCATAGACTAGTATACAAGCAACTCTAGAGTCAACGTCTTTCAAGCAGCAGCAGGAGGACGAAGAGTTGCTCAAGTCTTCATACCAACGACACGAGGCTCGGCTGCTAAGTTTACCCTTTTGTTATTATGTGGCCACTTTTAACATTTAGGTAGGCAGTCGTTAGGCCGAATGCAAACCAACAAAATATAGTACGTGTCTTAATTAAATTTGCCATCTAATTATATGATTATCAGTTTATTTCTATGATACAAATGGTTCAGACATTAGCTGATAATTTACTACCGTCATCCTCATGATTTAGGATGTAAATGTAATTACCTATGGTGTAGAAGATTTCTACAATGTAATTGCCTTTCAGTACCAAGGCGACTTCAACCGAGGTGCTAGGCTTCCCCACCGTTCTGGGCAACAATTTACCCTATGCAACACGTCGTCGGTGGAGCGTAGCAACTGATTACTTCTAGATTCACAGCTAAGCTGTCCATTTTCATCAGTAGCAATAACTCCATAGTTACAGTAGTGATCTCCTAAAGAGATCAATGATACTAACCCTTTGTTTTACTGATGTTGCTCAACATTTCAGTAGTATATTGAGGTGCATTTACCTCCATCAATATTATATTCTATATTTTACTCACACATTTAATTTACTCTGGTGAAGAACCAGCACCAGAATAATGCTAGGGATGTATTAATCTTTTAGCATGTAACCCCCCAATTTTGTGTAGTGAATTTGACTCCATTCATATAATCATTACAGTTTTACCAAGATCCATAGGACACTAGTTCCTAAGATCAGTTTTTCCATTGTCTCTTTGTTTTCCACTTTTTCTCAAAAAGTGGTGGTCCTTCATAGCTATCGAAGTATATATATTTACATTTATTTAATTATTAGTTACTGGGTCTCAGAGCCTTAAACAAGTTATTAGTTATTGGAGTCAGGTTTTCCCCACAGTTATTATGGCCAGTTTGACTCTCAGATAGGTTAGCTGGTTAAGCAGCATGACAACACCACCACAAGGGTAAGTTGTGCTCTAATAACCACCCAATTTCATGTGTCACACCTCTACTTATATTTAGTCCTCAGTTTTTATGGTATATTATTTCAAAGGTAAATTGTGACCACATACGACTTAGTTGAGCTGGACATAAGGACCAAAGCCACCATTAATACACGTCCAAAATGGACTACATGTAATGGGCTGTATCTGATGTTAGATGACTAATCAACACATCTGAGACACCTGAGGATATATATATTTTATCTAAATAGTAGTGTAATTTATCACATTAGTAATTATATCTACCGTTTAATTACGTAAAGATTAAAAGATGAAACCTCCAAAATGTGCGAAGAGAAGTTTATTAGTGACAATAAATTATAAAATGCAGTGCACCTAAAAGTAATAAATACAATTAAATACATTTCCTAAAATAATAATTAAATCAATCGCCAGTAGATTTCCCCAAATCACCCTCGTCCCCTCTTATCTCTTCCCAATCTCCTCTTTGGTACTCTTCCTAATCTCTCCCCTGTCTCATCATCCCAATTTCACTCTCCTCTCCATCCCTTCCTACTCTATATCAATACCCACTTTCCCTCCCTCCACGTCTTCCCCCTCTTCATGCCTCTTCACCAGTCCCCTATTCTTCTCTCTTCCCCTTTTTCTCCCTTCCCTCCCCATTTTTCCCTTCCTCCTGTTCTCATCTCATTCTTTCCCTCTTGCATCACATTTCACACCACGTCTCGCCCTTGCCTCTTCTACTACTTCTCTCCCTCCCTCCCTACCTTCACCTCCCTCTTCTCACTCTCCCCTTTTCTTCCTCCCTTCCTTTTCTCTCTTTGCTCCTTTTCTCTTTTGAAACATGCATGCATATCAAATGCACAACATATCCTCAGCATTATTTGTAAAATTGTAGTTTTAATGCAATGTTGACACAACCTAGCTTTTAAAAAGTTGTTGTAATGTTGTGAATAAGTTTAGATATTGTGGATAGCTGTAAATCATCAGCAAAACTATCTGGAAAACAAAACTCAAGTTTCAGACTTAAAAAAAGTCACTTGGATTCGGAATAGGAGCTGATCCTTCCTAAGAAAGGGCACACGGGGTCAACTTTGTCAACCCTATTATACTAACCATACAATCACAAATCACTGTGAAAGTTACATACAGGTTAGCCTCAAGCATCCAACATGTCCTCTTACATATTACGTCTGAATTTGGCAGATTACTCATATGACCAAAAATGAACATAATTTGAAATGAAAAAAAAATTGAAAATAAATTTGGGATTTTTTTCCAAAACAGTAAGTTAAGGGTCCTCTGGTAGGTTAGGAGGGTAGGAATTTCTCCTAAAGTTTCAAAAAGTCATGAAAAACGTTAATTTTAAGTTTCCTCTCCTAACCTAACCGAATAAGCCGGTGGACTCAAACAGAAAACGGGACATCTCTTGAGTGAGCCGATTTCATTTCAAATTATGTACATTTTTGGCCATAGCATGCATACGAGCAAAAAGTGATGTTATTTTTAAGACAGGTTGAGCATCTAGCTTCCATGTTTGGACATACATACAGAGACACTGTTTTATGATATAGAGATTGAGGATGTTAAGTCCCCTTGACCTCTGGGTATGGTTCCTCTGTTGCAGTGGTTAGAAAATCTATGATAATACAGCCTTGCCTACTTACGTGTCTAGGGGAAATAAATGAAGCCACTGCTTATTTAACAAAGCAATATACTTAAAGTAAGGGTAACAAGAACATACAAATATATAAATGGAAATACAGGCAGCCAGAAATATTAATGCATCAGAATACAACAATATATCCTTATACAAACACATATCAATATATTACAACTTAAATGGATAGATGGGTAATGCACATAATGATCTAACCAGGAAATCAACTAATGTTACTGAACAATAACAGGGACACAGACTTAACTCCGCAACATGTCCACACCAGCCAGTTCCACCCACGCGATTGCGTTGCTCGAGCATGCACGGCGTGGCGTCTACAAGTTACCAACCTCAAAAACCCACATGAACCTCTAGAATACTCTGCTAACAGAAAGTAATACTAAAGAACATAATTATAACTAACTTGTGTGAATATAACATTGCTAATGTGTAAATAAGAAATTAAGTACAATCAATAAGCAGGAATAATTACAAGGGTGAATCAGTGACGCTATCTGGATACACTGCACGCATTACTGGAACATCCCAAATATGGTCATCCCCCCATGAGATGCCACTGTCTCCCCTCACAGGATTGAACCTGCAATAGCCTTAACAATTATTCACTACAGGCACACTACAGCATGCTACATTTAAATCAAACATATATATTGTCGGGGTTCACCAAGAGGGTGAGCAACAGTATACAAGATATCCTTTCAACGGCCGCAATACTAGCGATAACCGGAACTCACTGTAGCCCTGCGAGTCTTCACTCTATCCTCGCGGCGCCACTGTACGCCAGGAGAGTATCCCAATCGATCTCCAACCGGCCTTAGTAGCTAGAGATGAGTGAGAACACAGCTCGTTCTTTCCCAACTGTGTGCCCGCCCCGACAAGGGCTCAACTACTAATTGTAAGGTCGCCAACTGGTGTTTTCCGTGTCCAGTAACACGTCAGTGGTATTGTGGATTTGTGGTAACAGTGGCAAAAGCACACTAAATAAATCTAAATATCAGGCAGGTGTGTATCTCTATCACTCTCACCTTATCAGTGGATAAATAGCAGCAAGAATTATGGAGGGGTAATACAAACGAGAAGGAATTTTGTATTTTACTTAAAACTCAAGAGATCATATTCATATATCAACAGGCAAGCAAGTACAATGCAGAAGTCGCTCTCTTCATATATAATTTGGGCACACCTATATGGCAATACTCTACCCCCTCGCACAACGTCTAAATCAGCTGGGCGACTCTCTCTCACTGAGCGAATGTTCGTTTGCTTGTTTGTCTGGCGTGAGGGACACTTTTCTTTAAACTCTCAAGAATGACTATATTGGCACACAGCACAATTACTGCTATAAAGGCAATAGAACGCAAAATGAATCACTGCATTGATCTTGAGCTCAATCAAATATTTCTATAATAATAAACACCGTAGCTCACAGTAAAGCATTAAACACCGTAATATCATGGTAATGATAATAAACGTAATCAGACACTGCACTATCCTTCAACACCGTAGTTCACTTAAATGGCAATGACATAGAAACACTGTACACACAAAAGTTATTCAACACACAAGCATATATATGTGGATCAATTCATCAAATCAATAATAGTATGATAAATACTAGGCACACAGCCTAACACCAATAACTGGTACACTTTATATATATATATATTCTCTGGCATAAGTTATACCATAAATGCCACATGAAAGAATTCATCAACTAACACAGCAAACTCTTCAATAATAATACAGGTGTATCCACACACCACAAATATATCCTGTGAGAGCTTGCTACAGCCCCACTTCTCACAACTGTGTCCTACCGTGACATTGGTGAGCCTTGCTCACGACATACAAAATACTCTGGCTAGGTAATATAGCTGACTAAAGGGGAATTGGGAGGGAAACTGAAACACCTACTTCCACCTCGCTGTGCGGACTAGCCCTCCGGTGAGAGTTGAATTGTAGCTCCTGGTCCCGGCTCTCGCCTCGGTGTAGGGAACGCCCCCACACACACAATGATGTGTACTCCAGGAACTCAACCAACGTCCCACAATAAATGCGTCGTCTCCGTGCCTTTCCACTGCAGGTCCGTGCTCCTCCACGACTTCTGGAATGGTTGGAGTCGGTCTCCTGGCTGTCGACTTCTCCTCTCAACTACGGCTGCCAACCTACTTCTCGGCTGCAGACGTACTGATTCCCAATTAGTTTTATTTTTCCCAATGGTTCCCGGTGAATCGGTCCAGCCAATACGTCGTCACAAAAACGGGTGATCTGTCTCAGACGTCACATACGTCACTGCACAGACTGCGTTTCTTATTGCACAGTACCTGTCCCCAGGAGCACTTGTTGCTCAATATTCCGTCGATTCCCTCTCTGGCTCAACACATGAATGGAGGAAGACTTCACAGAGTACTTGCAGACTTCGGGTGGCGTGTAAGATCCGTGGGAAAGGAATAACTGTCAAAACCGACAGAACCAACTTTCGTACATCCGACCTCCCTGACGTGCCGGGTTAGACTGGTCTTACTTTCAAACTTACAGGACCATCGTTCACACATCCAACCTAGTTGACGTGTCGGTCAAACTGGTTCCCTCACGGTGGACTGGCCCAGCCACTACGCCGTCTCCTAACCGGGTGAACTGTCACAGACGTCACATACGTCACTGCACAGACCACTTCTTGCAACACACCTGTCCTGGGAGCACTTGTTGCTCAATATTCCGTCAATTCCTTCTCTGGTCCAACACATGAACGAAGGAAGACCTCACAGAGTGCATGCAGACTACAGGAGACGTGTACATCCACCGGAGCTTGGGTAAACTGTCACACTGACAGAATGCCCGGTCGCACGTCCTGCCTCCCTGACGTGCCGTGTTCGACTGGTCGCGCCACAGAGGCGCGATCTCTGGACCCCCCTGCTCTCGTGACGTCATTGTTGCCAGGGGCGGTTTTCATTGGCTCCCTGTGCCACGTCACCGTCAGTGACCAATCTGGTGCCATTGATGTCACACAGTTTTGGCGGCAAAACGGAGGGGCCAGCGCCATATTGGCGTCCTAAAGGGCCTAAACAACAGGCCAAAACTTTCTTCTTTTGCGAATTTCTAGCAAACGCGTGGATACTCCACTCTCCCACATACATCGAATTGTAGCCCGTAACGTAGAGAACGCTCGGGTAAAGTGGATATGACTTACGGCTGGCGTGGGAGAAATATAAGGGGGGGAACACCGTCACAATATACTGGGACATAACTGGATACAATGTTTATTTAATTAACTGAGGAAAGAAAATAATTGACATACATATTTATCATGATGAATGTTATAATCAAATATATGGATTCGTAACAAGGGAATAATCAGCGTTGCCCAAATCTACCTGTCTCTCTTCCCTTGCCTCCTTCCCCCTCTTCCAACTCTTTTCCCTACCTCCCCTTTCATTTCCTCCTCTTCCCACTCTATTCCTTCTCCCCTTCCCTTCCTCCTCCTACTCCCTACTGCCCCTCTATCCACCCTCTCCCTCACAACATGCAATCCCAGAAACCATGATTTGTTTACAGTTGTTACATTTATGCAATATTGTAACAATGCAGTTAAAGAGCTTTGATTACATTGTGTGTAAGTTGGGACATCGCAGATATTTCTTTGTTATCACATTTAGGTACATCTGAATTTGTGCAGCTAACCTGAACTACAGGAATGGGAATACAAAGTATGTGAAGAATTAGCTACGTGATGCTAAAAATCCCCATCACAAATCATGGTTAGTTATACAGGGCCATGTGACCAATAGTTTGCACTGGCAAAATGAAGTTGCATTATGAGGATATCATCAAGAATACAGGAGTGAATAAGATAGCAGTGATACAAAATATCCCCTTCTTGTAGGATGGTTAGTCATGCAGAGCCATATGATCAGTAACCTGCAATCGCAAATTATGGGTTCAATATAAGGATATCCTCAAGAACACGAGAGTTAATAAAAAGAGTTCAAAGTTCCAGGTACTGCATGCCGGAATGTCTGAAGTGTCTAATAACTGGGCATTCAGTTGCTGTAGTGTGTGAGATCACGACCGATTTCCTTCTAACAGAGTTTGCACCTGGAGTGCTCAGGATTGGGAGATTCGTCACTTCTATCCATCTGCCACAGGTAATGGTAGACCAACCTGATTCTCGCAACTACTATATGACATTGTCTGGTGGGCGATTTGTGCTGCCCATATATAAAGATTTCGGATCTAAACAAATCATAACTTTCATACTGAGGCTTTCAGGCCTTTTAGTGACAGTAATTTCCCTCCTATTAGACCTGAGTGTTTGGAACAATATCGTCTTGACAGCAGAGATGGGATGCCTATTTCTAATTCAACTTCATCCTTGTTACACACTAATTTAGCTGCAATGTCTGTGTCATTATGGTGGGTTATATTTATGTGAGATGGTAGCCATATAAAAGAGATTCCTTTTTATATGACTATTCTGTTGCAGCCTTTATTCTGAATCCATTATTCTGTTGCAGCAAGAATGTTATTTATATATATTGCAGACAGTTTAAAAGATTTAGAAAAACTTCCTGGAAACTAAACCTCCATTTCAAATTTCATCGCCGTCGATGTTAATCTGATTAGCTGATCCTTCTTAAAAGGGGATTTACGCTCGTCTTCGTACACCCTGTTACACACTAACCTATCACTGAAAACATCTTCACACCCTCTCCATCTACACACACACACACTCAAAATCTCCACCCTCACACACACCTTACTCTCACCAACAATCCCCATATTTCCCTTCATACATTTTTACCCATCTCTTCTCACATACTTTCACTGTTTCTTCCCAGCTCACACTGTTATGGTTGTGGTCAGAGAAACAATCTTCGTCCTCATGGTTTTATTCTCCGCCAGTAACAACAACAAAACAATAATCAGGTACATGAAATATTGTTAACAAGATCATAAACAAAAGAGCATCTGCTCCAAACATGCTACCTCCAACATCTGTAGTACTCAATCCCAACATTCCTCCCCTTTTAAATAAACTCTATCCCTACAGGTTAAGTCTATCAGGCGGTCGTATGACTCTTCCTGATTTTCTCAACTGGAATTTGCTTACCTCTGCCAAACAATCCTAGCAGGGGTTTATGATTTGTTCTAGCAAGAAATTTCCTCCCCAGCAGAAAATACCTCAGTTTCTTTACAGCAAATACCAAAGCTAAAGCTTCTTTATCTAACTGAGAATAATTCTGTTCCGCAGGAGATAATTTCTTGCTAGCAAAATATACTACTTTATCCTGACCATCTACTTCCTGTAATAATACACAACCCACTCCTACTGGGGAAGCATCTACCTCCAGTTTTAATGGAAGTCTACCTGTAAAATTAGTGAGCACTGGAGAATTGATCAATTCCTGCTTAATATTCCTGAATGCATTTTCCTCTCTTGCTGCCCACTTAAATCTAGCCCCTTTTTTCAACAATTCATACAAGGGTGCTAATTTTGTTGAAAAGTTCTTCACAAACTTACAAAAATATGTAACCATCCCAACAAAAGACTGTACTTCCCCAACTGATGTTGGGGCTGGGGCATCTATTATAGCAGCTACATTTTTGTGAGAAGGAGTAAAGCCCTTACCTGAAATATGGTACCCCAGGTATTCAATGGCCTTGGTCTTCAACGTTGTTTTTCCCTTATTAATCTTCACATTGTGCTTTTGCAAAAGATTCAAAACTTGTTCTAATCTAGCATCATGCACTTCCTCATTCTCTCCACATACAATAATGTCATCTAAAAAACTAGCCACACCTTCAATGTTAACTAACAACTGGGACATGAATCTCTGAAAAATTGCTGGAGACGAGGAGAGTCCAAAAGGAAGTCTTTTATACTTAAATAACCCCTTGTGGGTATTAATCACTAACAATTTCTGGCTCTCCTCCTCTACAGGAATTTGCAAGTAAGCATCCGTCAGGTCAGTCTTAGAAAAAATTGCTCCCTTGCAGACCACTGACAATAACTCATCTATCTTAGGTAAAGGATACTTCTCACAGTGTATGCGGTTGTTCAGTTCCTTGAAGTCTGCACAGATTCTCAAAGATTTCCTATCTGCCTTCAACACTGGTACAATTGGGGCTGCCCACTCACTATGTGTAATTGGCTCTAAGATGCCTTCTGCCACATGCTTTTCCAGGGCTGATTCTACCAATTGCTTGTAATGAAACGGCACTGTTCTTGCCTTGAAAATTTAGGTGAAGCCCCACTTTTCAGATGAATTTTTGCAACCATGCTATTAATTGGCTTATCTGCCTCCACTGAATATTTATCTAACATTTGTTCGGCACTTTTAATTGTTTTAACTATCGACAATTCATCTAGGCCCGCCAAGAAATTTCCCACTTTTTCCATGAGATCCTTACCACATAGGCTAGGATTATGTGAATCCACTACATAAAAATCCTGGACAATTTCTTTTCCATTATAACCTACTTTTGCCGACACCTTGCCATAGACCTTAATCGGTACATTATCATAAGCACTTAAAGATTTTTTACCTGGTTTTACATTCAATTGCAAGGTATCTGCCCAATCTCTAGACAATGTTGACACTGCCGCACCAGTGTCCAGTTCCAAGGAACTAACTTCCCATTAATTACAAAATTCACCACTTGTGACTTCACTGAACATACCTTTTCTTTCACCGAATATAGTCGGTTTTCCTCACCTACAGCTTCTTCAGACGGTTTACCTTCCTCTACCGCCTTGACTACCGTACCACTACCTCTTCTTCCTGCATTACCTGGTCGTCTCCTCTCCCAGGCCTTGTTGTTCCTGTTCAGAAATTCCCTACACACTCTCTGCAAGTGTCCCTCCTTGTTACAAAAGTTGCATATATATGCACGAAACTTGCACTTGCTACTTATGTGCCTGTATCCACAGTGTTTGCATCTGGTCTGGCCCTGTACGACCATAATTTCCTGAGTAGAAGTCTTACTTCCAAAAGCCCTTTCCAGGTTCAATATCTTCTCGAGCACTGTCCATGAAGTCATCGATTGTAGATCCAAATTTTCTGCCACCAGGTTAGGGAAATAATTCTCCTTTTCCACTGCCATGAACAACTGGTCCCTAACCCTACCGTCCAACTGTGCTCCGAAGTTGCAGAGGTTAGCCAAAGCCTTCAAATCCGCAAATAAATCCTGTACGGATTCGTGCTGCTTTTTCGTCCTCTTCTGGAAATCCATCAAACTCCTGTGATATGATGGTTTCACCACATACTGACGTTTAAGCAGAGCAATCAGGTCTACATAGGTCTTCGTGTGCGGTAGCTCCGGTGCACACAATTTCCGAGAACACTATATGCTTCCGAGCCCAGTGAAACTAAGAGTACCGCTTTCTTGTTGGCGTCCTCCTTAATCTCCCGGCACTGAAAGTGTGCTTCCAGCAGGCTGAGCCACAGGTCCAACGAGATCTTGGCAGTGTTTAACGGCTCCATTGACATGAGCGGCGTAGTCATTGTCACGGTGGTAGCACACTGTACTGTTGTGCGCGAAGCGTCCACTCGTCCACACGACGTACCCTGCTCTCTCTTGATCCTCACACCACGTCTCGTACCCAGCTCTCTGCCGGAGATGTTTAATCCTCGTCGCCACTGTTATGGTTGGGTCAAGAAAACAATCTTCGTCCTCATGGTTTTATTCTCCGCCAGTACACAACAAAACAATAATCAGGTACATGAAATATTGTAACAAGATCATAAACAAAAGAGCATCTGCTCCAAACATGCTACCTCCAACATCTGTAGTACTCATCCCAACACC
>WNGS01169498.1:20529408-20541374 GCA_020271785.1 Procambarus virginalis
GATCTGCCGGGGCCCCCCAGGGGTGCGTCGTGAGTATACGCCCCACAAACGCCACCTTAAGAACCGTGAGTCCGTCGAGAGCGGGTTCAGTGACGAAAGGAGGATTGACAATAAAAGATTCCCCTCGCTCGAGACGTTGGGGTACTACAGTTCTACGGGTGCAAGAGTATGCCTCCTCAAACATCTGGGCGTCAAAACAAAAGAAGGTCGAAAGAATAATCAAAACAGGCAAAAGGTCGGCAGGAAATGACAATTTGATAGGAGAATAGAGGGGAGAAAAATGAAACACAAGGAAAAGGAAAAGGGGTCTGGCAAAATTGGTAAAGGCAGCAGCGGGAGCATAAGGCTACAAAAGGACAGAGGACTGACCCATGGAGCATCACACTCCGGCAGCTGCCCACCAAGCCCCCTCACGGCGACAACAAGCCAGACAGTGAGGGGGTGGTGTTTGGTGTTTGTGTGGGAGGGTGGTATTGGTATTCCTGACGTCTTTACCAAGGCCTGGGCCTTATTCTAGGTCTCGTTGAGGCAGGAGTTTGGTCTGGATGGGGGGCTCAGTGCTTTGTATATTTTTTTCCGTTTGGTTAGGTTCAGCTACCTAGTTGATTTGGGGGATAGTCGGGAGGTGGCTTTGTATACTCCTCCTGTGTACTCTTGGGCGGTGGAGATTCTTCAGGCTCTCTGCCATAGCCCCTGGCTTTGTGTCTCTTTCGTGTAGGGCAGTGTATGAGGTGTTGTTTTGTGGTGTCCGTCCTTGGGTTTGTTCCTCGCCTTCTTCCCGAGTTGGGATTGGGGGAGGTGTGCTCGGTTTTGGGGGAAGGTACTTGGCGCGGCAGCAGCGGGGATTGCTGTTTCGGGTTTTGCATTTATCGTTGGCAACGAATGAACGGTTGTACATGTTGGGGTTGCATGCCTCTGTGGCGTGTGTGTGTTGTGGGTTTGGAGTCACTGGTGCATGTGTTTTATTTTTGTGAGTAGATGCGTGGTTTGGTTGATTGGTTTCATGCAGTGCCTGTGTGCTTGTGCCTGTGGGTTCCGGTGGGTGTAGGTGTACGTGGGTGCGTGTGGTGTGGACGTTTTTCCTGGCACCTGTGTGGGCCTGTGTTTTGTTGTGTATCTTTGGTTTCTGTTTTGTCCGTGGGCCCACTCCCCGTATGTTGGGGTGGCAGGCGTGTTTGTGTGTAGCTCTGTGGTTGTGGAGTGTGGTTGTGTGTGTTGTTGTTTTTCATGTTTGTCGTTGTATTTGTAATTCTATACTTATTTTGTGTCATTCAGGTTGTTCTGTACTTTGCCTATGGCTTATTATTTTGTGTTCAGATGTGCATCTCTGTATGGGGTGGCGAGCTGGTTATGTATGTCTGTTGGCTTTATATGTTATTGCCCTTCCTGTTGTGGGGGTGGTAATGTTTTATGATATTTATAGTTTATGTTGCTTATGTATTCTCTCTGTTCTGTTCTGTCTGTGTTATATGTCCCGTGCCTGTTTCGGGCTACATGTTCTTTGCTTATATCATGTATACTTTACTTTTGGCTATTTGTGTTTATGTTATGTCTGTTTTCATGTTTTGTAATGTTTCTCCTCTATGCACACCTGTATGTATTCCTATATTGTTTTTCCTCTGTTGCCTGTTGGTAATTTTTTTTTCTTTTATAAATAAAAAAAAAAATATATATATATTATATATATATGACCGGTTACTGAAATCAATGCTAGAAAAAGCCCTTAACCTCTCTCTTGATGACCTGCAGTGGAAACAAGCCTCTCTTCCCGTAAGACTTGGGGGCCTTGGAGTTTGAACAGCAACGCAAATCGCTGTTCCAGCCTTCCTGTCCTCCTTATCAGCATGAAGGAAATTCTACCTGCCCACTTACATCAGCTGGCAGGTGTACATGATCCCAATTTACACGCTGTGCCACAGAGTGGGCCTCTCGTGCAGGCCCATCACCTCAACCACCATCCCCAAAAGCCCACAGGCAATCCAGCTGGGATGGCCCCATTGTAGACAAAGTTGCTGCAGAGTGCCTGGATGCTGCATCAACACAGCACGACATTGCTCGCTTCACAGCAGTAGCAGCCCCACATGCAGGGGATTTCCTGTTGGCAACCCCAATGTCGGCAACTGGCACGCGTCTCACACCACACGCCCTCCGAATTGCTGTGGCCCTCCGCCTTGCTGCCCCAATCCACACCAGATATATGTGTATTTGTGGCGAGGTGGTGGCTGACGGGTACGGCCACCATGGCCTACTGTGCCAAAGTACAGGAGGATGGCACTCGAGGCACAGTGAAGTTAACGACATCATCAAGAGGAGCCTCACCACGGCTGGATGCCCAGCTGAGAGAGAGCCTCGTTACCTAACGCCCCGTAACTCTGATGCTCTTATTGGTCGCCCGGATGGTATCACAGTGAACCCCTGGAAGAATGGCAAGCAGTTGGTATGGGACTACACGTGCGTATCAACCCTGGCAAACACCTACATTGAACTCAGTGTTGCACAACCAGGTGGCGCTGCCACCCACAGGGAAGCAGCCAAATCCCGTAAGTATAGAGAACTGGATCACCACTACAATTTTGTCCCCATTGCTTCTGAGACACTCGGCGCCTGGGGTAAAAGTGCTACCAGTTTTTTGAAGGAACTGGGTTCTAGGCTCATTGAAACAACAAGGGACCCTTAGAGCTGCCAGCTTTCTTTTCCAGCGCCTCAGCGTGGCGATACAGAGGGGAAATGCGCACTGCATCCAGGGTTCCTGCCCGCCATCTGAGGAGCTGGAGGAACTCGACAACTTATGATAACCATCTTTGTAACCTATATGTAACTCCTTTTTTGTAACAAAGATCAAATAAAGCAAATATATATGTGTACATACAAAAGAATGGGGGTGGTAGGAGAAGAAATATTAGTGTTCAGTGAGAAACCACAAGGTCTCCTCTGAATACGTTTTATTTTCTTCTCCGAGGCTATGGGTCCCCACATTGGCACCAGAGGTGGTACCCTCACAAACTTTTTTTATATATATTATATATATATATATCGTACCTAGTAGCCAGAACGCACTTCTCAGCCTACTATGCAAAGCCCGATTTGCCTAATAAGCCAAGTTTTCCTGAATTAATATATTTTCTCTATTTTTTTTCTTATAAAATGATAAAGCTACCCATTTTATTATGTATGAGGTCAATTTTTTTATTGGAGTTAAAATTAACGTAGATATATGACCGAACGTAACCAACCCTACCTAACCTAACCTAACCTATCTACCTATCTTTATAGGTTAGGTTAGGTTAGGTAGCCGAAAAAGTTAGGTTAGGTTAGGTAGTCGAAAAACAATTAATTCATGAAAACTTGGCTTGTTAGGCAAATCGGGCCTTGCATAGTAGGCTGAGAAGTGAGTTCTGGCTACTAGGTACGATATATATATATATATATATATATATATATATATATATATATATATATATATATATATATGTATATGATAACCATCTTTGTAACCTATATGTAACTCCTTTTTTGTAACACAGTTCAAATAAAGCAAATATATATGTGTACATACAAAAGAATGGGGGTGGTAGGAGAAGAAAATATTAGTGTTCAGTGAGAAACCACAAGGTCTCCTCTGAATACGTTTTATTTTCTTCTCCGAGGCTATGGGTCCCCACATTGGCACCAGAGGTGGTACCCTCACAAACTTTTATATATATATATATATATATATATATATATATATATATATATATATATATATATATATATATATATATATATATATATATATATATATATATATATATATATATATATATATATATATGTTGTACCTAGTAGCCAGAATCGTACTCGGCCTACTATGCAAGGACCGAATTGCCTAATAAGCCAAGTTTTCCTGAATTTATATATTTTTCCATATTTTTTTCTTATGAAATGATAAAGCTATCCATTTCATTATGTATGAGTTAATTTATTTTATATATGAATTAAAAATAATGTAGATATATGACCGAACCTAACCAACCCTACCTAACCTATCTTAACCTAACCTAAACTAACACGGTTTAGTGTTAGTTTAGGTTAGTAGAATAATTTATGTTCTTAATATAATATAATAATAATAATTCAAACAAGCTAATTGGAAACAATTTATTGAAAAAAAAAAGAAAATCTCTCGGCCTATTAGCAAATCGGGCCTTGCATAGTAGGCCGAGAAGCGTGTTCTGGCTACTAGGTACGACATATATATATATATATATATATATATATATATATATATATATATATATATATATATATATATATATATATATATATATATATATATATATACACACGTGTCCTTGAACACAACAGCATTGCACTGTGATTATTTTTAATTTGGCAGGAAAATTTTCCATTCTATGCAAATATCTTCTATCATCTAGAGAGTGAAGGAACTTAATCTTTCCATTTTTATTGTCTCAACATATCGACAGCAATGTGACATCTTCAGGAGCACACACTGTTGCACTAAACACAGCTATACTGACCTTACAAGGCTGATGTTATTTAAGGTTCAGCTACTGGGAACAAAAAGTTTTAAGTAGCACGGTCTATGGTGAGCCCGTAGTGGACTTACCTGGCACAGGAGCGGGGCTGTAACTTGGCTAGAAATGCTTACAAGGGGAAATCTAGACATTTACAAGTGTAGGTACACCTCACTCTATGATTCACTTAAGCATTCTCCCTAAACATAGGGAGAGGCAAAGGGGAGGTTGAGATGATTGTTGCCTGACTTCTAGCTGTCCGCCATTGTCCTCCAATGTAGGCTTACATTTTCCCTCTGGATCAGTGGAGGACAGTCGAACAGTTGTATGCACGAAGCCTATTCATCGTGACGTTGATTACTGGTGTCGGATCCTGAATGAACACAGCCTCAATCATACAACGCCTAATACAATTGTCGGTGCATATGATTACTGCCGTATCTTTCACTATGTCTTGGCGATTAAGAATGGTGTTGTGGTAATGAAAATGATGTTGTGGGAACCGACCTGTGAGATTTATATTTATGTTAATTTATATATTTCGATAGCAATTGGTTTAATGTTAAGTGGACTGTATTTCTGCAATAATCTCACAAATCGATCCATACACATTAGGGAGGGTTTATATTAAATTTATATATATGCAGCCAATCAAACTACAGTATTAAACTACAAATATTAGTATACATTAAGAAGGTTCCTTATCTTATTATACAGCAGGCTTAGTTCACCAGGTATAACTAGGATGTAGGCACCAAATTATCCTATTTTGAGGCAGTTTTCAACACCCAGTAAATGATTCACAAAGTCTTGCTTCCTCTTCTTGTACCTGTCAAAGGTGCTAGCTGTAAAGCTAGAATCCTAATATATGACAGGTATATCAGAGAAAACACTGTATAATGAATCATATAGACCAAGGCTTAATTACCTTTTTTTGAATCGATCATTTGTGCTCTCACCGGATCACCCTATTTCTACCTAACATTAATGGCCAAAAATGATAGATAAACGGGTTTCGGAAAGACACCTCTCTTGTATTGATGACAGCGTGTTGATGATGGCAGACCTTTGGTTTCCATAACACTTCATCAAGGAGAATTTATATAGGAGCCGAATTTGCCCCATGACTCTGTGGTCTAACAACAATGGCTGACCACTCCTCCTACTGACGCTCCTGGCTAACTGTCCAGATGTCAGTTTACTGATAGAAGGGTCACATTTACTCTATTTTGACATTGATAATTAAGTTGATTAAAATATGATGTTTTATGATGGTAAAAGTCCAAAGACTAATATATTTATAAATAATTCCAACACAATAGCTGGTGAATTATAATAGTATGTGGCAATGATATCCCATTTTCTATAGACGGAAAATTCCACTACAAGTTACATTTTCTATGGGTAACTTGTTTATACAATGCAGCAATATTATCTGCAATTGCATGTATATTAGTAAATGGTGTCGGATTTTCCGACAGATGTTGCTTAATACATCCGTCTTGCAAATGAAGTGTAAGATGTCTACTAAATGTATTTGTGGTATGTCCAATGCAGTATATATTTCGGAGTGCACAGTATCTAGATTTGCATTTGTATTGATACACTACATTAGTACTCCTCAGTTTGTCAGAGGAGGCAGCCATATTATTCCTCATAATGAGGGAAGATGAACGAGGGTTATTATAATAAATGACAGGGCGAATCCTTGCATTTTCACTGCAAGGTTTGCAATTCCTGTCAATTATGTCTCGTAACACCTTTTCATTCTACTTGTATATATGAGTTAATGTATTTGTATAATACACTTCAATGTCTTTTCTTGGGGGGCAGATTTTCCACCCCTGGGGCCTGAATATCCTCAGTCAGATGGTGGCCTAGTTTCTTGCTAGGATAATGAAAGATGAAATCATAACTAAGAAATCTTACGTATGATTAAATCGTAAGTAAGAAGCTAGGCCGCCATCTGACTGAGGATCACTTTATGTCTTGCAATTTTTCCCTGTGACTTACGGCAGATGAGACCATGGCTGCCGTATTGGTCTGCCGACACATATCCACAGATACACCGGTGTTCTGTGGAGATAGGGGCTGCAAGGCGCAGGGTAACAGCAGTACTTAGGGCCTGATTGTCTAAGCAGGTGCCCAAGGCAGAATTATGGATAGCCAACAGGACGTTCCCGGCATGGGGAGCTTGCACAGCTAGGCATGCTATGTCTTTCCTAGAAGTTGCCTCCAGCAATGCTGTCGCAATGTTCTACTCTATGGGCTATCCCATTTGGCTGTTTGCAGACGTTTGGAAAAGTTGGTCATGGTTGAGAGTTGGCAAAATCGTCCCAATAGCTGGGTCTATCCATGAATTTGGGATCATAGATCCAAATGGATTCTTGTAGGTACTCTGGTAGTCTCTCATTCACTAATTCACCGGTAGCACTGGTCGAGGATAAATATTCCTGCAATGCTGTGTTGCCTTGCAAATACCTATACCACCGAGTCTAACTGGGAGCGTTGCTTGGTCCCACTGGTCATCTTTCAGGGAGAGGTTTGACACTTTCATGGTTATTTATTTTAGGAGTGTTTCTTATTGTTAATTTAGGGCTGTCGGAGTAAAGCACACCTTAGGAAACAGATAAATCTGGGCAAAGCCAGGCACCTTGTGAGGAGGTGCAAAGCATCGTGGGCATCCAGAGCCCCTATTCTTCCCTCCCTCCTCCTCAGGTCGTTCAGCTTTTCTTCAAAGACTACCTCAATGGCGCTCGAGCCCAGAGGTGCCCCTAGCAGCACACTGTTGGTAGGAACGATCAATGTGGCTCCTGGCAAAATGATTCTTACTGCATCTATGATTGGTTAGCTAGATGAGATGATTTCGCACTTTGATGGATTTAGGGTGAGTATATAGATAGATAGATAAATAGATAGATAGACAGATAAAGATGGATAGATAGATAAATATGGATAGATTTATATATATAAACTTATGTCGTACCTAATAGCCAGAATACACTACTCAGCCTAATATGCAAGAGCCCGATTTGCCTAACAGGCAGAATGATTTTTGTTATAAAAATTCCAATTGGTTTATTTGAATTAATATTATTATAATATATTAAGAACATAAATTACTGGCTTAGTTATGTTAGTTTATGTTATGTTAGGTTTGGTTGGTTAGGTTAGGTACACTCTCTTCATCCCATCCCACACAAATCCTCACCATTTCTGCCATCACACACCCTTCCTGGTCCCCTCTCCACACAAAAAAACACGACACCACCTGTCTCCCTATAATCACACTCCCAGCATCCCTAAACATACTCTGCCCATCACCCCCCTCCCCACCACAAACAATTACCTATTCTCCCCCAAAAAATACAGGAATGTCTGTCTCTTCTTCCCTCCCTGCTTTCTCCCCCTTTCCCTCATTCCCTCCTCTCTCCCTCTCCTCCAAACCCTATCCTCCTCTTTCTTCTCCCTTCTTCCACTGCCCTCTTCACCTGTGGAAAATTTCCACAATAAATATACAAACTGTAATGTAACTGCCATAAGTTGTTATTAATTTACATAAGTTAACCGTAAAAAGATTACAGATAATGGGAAAGGCTGCTATGATCAGCTTTCGTCACAAAATTCAACTAACTAATGTTACACTCAAGTTACATTCTCAAGAGAAGATACACAACAAATTCTATAGTCTAAGAGCTGGTAACACAATAAAATGAATCTACTAAATTAAATATATATATATAGCTAGATTTGACCTCAACCCCATTCTTCCACCCGAATCTCGAATGCAAGCAGCCCAGGGAGAGGGAGGAGGAGGGAGGGAGGCAGGCAGCCATGTAGTGTTGTGGTGAGAGTTGAGTCCATCAATGGGCCTCCCATGGCAAACTTTTACTTCCAACTAGCCCAAGAATGCAGTGTGATTGAAAAGTAGACTATGCAAAACAGAGGAAAGTGCTAAGTATTCGACTAAACCTCCATGTCTTGATAATTATTTTGGTCATATGACTCTCATATAGGATAGTTATTGCCTGTTACCCTTGTCTGATCACTTGTGCCACTACAAGAGTACACTTAGAAGTGACTCCTGATATGAGTGCAGAGGCACTCATTCAGGCCTTTTGCAGGTTTGCTCCCTGTTGATCCTGCTCCAAGTTGATGATCTCAGACAATGGATATAACTTGGTGGCAAGGGAAGTAGTCTGAGGGAGGTCTGGAATCACTCAGTTGTACTCACTGCCCCTGAACCAATGCCAGTGCCACTGGAAGTTTATACCCCCCAGAGCACCGTGGCATAGAGGCTTCTACGAGCGAATGAACAGTCAAACGCTGTCATAAGAAAACACTACACAACCAAAAAATCTATCTCCAGGATCTCCAAACCATTGTGATGGAAATTAAGTCTTGGGTCAATAACCGACCACTGACTGCAAACACACAATGTAACATTCCCTATGATTCCCTTATTACAACTTGTAATAAAGTTATTACATCTTGTTATAACGATTTTATGGTATATTAGAACATTGTTACAACTTTCTATATTGGTTGATACAATTGTAAGAGGGTGATAAACCTTGTTCCTACATCGTAGCAACGTCGTAGTTTCGTCGTGTGTTTGGCAGGGACCTAACTCTCTGACGATAACATGTAATGTGAGCCATCAAGTTCATCTCATCTGATATATGGAGGACTTCTTACTCCTTTAGCATCCCTCACTGATAAACGACCAGATCATTTGTACAGAGAGAGATACTTGGTTCTGCCTGTCGAAAATGTTACACTGAAAATCCTCCAGTCTAAGAGCTGGTAACACAACAAAATGAACATATTGACGGTCTGAGTGGACAGGGCCTGACTGCTGAGTGGAAAGTGTTCATGATTTGTAGTCCTAAGGTCCTAAGGTTCTAAAGTTCTGGATTCGATCTCAGCTGGAGTCAGAAACAAATGGGACGAGTTTCTTTCACCCTGATGAGTTAGACAGCTTCTACAGGCTGCTTCCTGGGTATGTGTAACAAAACGGAGGTCTGGTCGAAGACCCGGCTGCGGGGACGCTAAGCCCCTAAATCATTTCATAAGATGATCTCACATCACCTCTCACAAATCATCTCACCTCAAGATACTAAATTAAGTATATAATAAATAGTTAGATTTGACCTCAAACCCATTCTTCCTCAATAATCTTGAATGTAAGCAACCTCGGGAGAGGGAGGAGGAGGGAGGGTGTTGTGTTGAGACTTGAGTCTGTCCGGCAGGCTTCCATGACAAAATTTTACTCCTAACTAGTCCAAAAATGCAGTGTGACTGAAGTAGTTGCTAATTGCTACCGAGACTATGTTAAACAGAGGAAATACCAAGTATTTGACTAAACCCCATGTCTTGATAGTTATTGTTGGAAATAACCAACAGTTTTATACATCATTGTATTTATACAACCAAAGTAGTTACTAAAATTACTAACTTATAAATTTAATCATTATCATGATTTATTCATTGCCAAATTCTTCCTAGTACGTGAGGAACAACAGGCAGCAACATGAATTTTCTCCACATTTAGTTGGATTTGTAACAAGAGTCCAGTTTATCATTTCCTTTACTAAAAATAGTTAACTTTGATTTGTAGTATACTATTACTTACTGGAGCTTCCTTATTTAACTAACATTTAAACATTCTAGAGGAAATTACTTGATGCAAATGATTTACATTAATTTCCTCGATTGGCTGCACAACTTTTAGTAAGCCAATTTATGTTACTAGAACTTCTATTTTATCGTAGAAGAATTTAATGTGATATTAATACTTGCTATTACCTCTTCCTTCCTTAGTCAATTGCAATAAATACATATTCATTTACGCTCGAAAGCCGCGCATGCGCAATAAGGAGCAGGAGGAAGAAGGGGGAGAGCGTCACTTGACACGTGAACGAGAGCACGGACGCCATTAACAGCGTGTAGCAGAGCTGTTTCGACCTATTTATTTCGCTCCCACGATCAGTTGAGCGGTGCCGCGTTATCTGGCACAACATAGCCGTGTCATAGACTAGTATACAAGCAACTCTAGAGTCAACGTCTTTCAAGCAGCAGCAGGAGGACGAAGAGTTGCTCAAGTCTTCATACCAACGACACGAGGCTCGGCTGCTAAGTTTACCCTTTTTGTTATTATGTGGCCACTTTTAACATTTAGGTAGGCAGTCGTTAGGCCGAATGCAAACCAACAAAATATAGTACGTGTCTTAATTAAATTTGCCATCTAATTATATGATTATCAGTTTATTTCTATGATACAAATGGTTCAGACATTAGCTGATAATTTACTACCGTCATCCTCATGATTTAGGATGTAAATGTAATTACCTATGGTGTAGAAGATTTCTACAATGTAATTGCCTTTCAGTACCAAGGCGACTTCAACCGAGGTGCTAGGCTTCCCCACCGTTCTGGGCAACAATTTACCCTATGCAACACGTCGTCGGTGGAGCGTAGCAACTGATTACTTCTAGATTCACAGCTAAGCTGTCCATTTTCATCAGTAGCAATAACTCCATAGTTACAGTAGTGATCTCCTAAAGAGATCAATGATACTAACCCTTTGTTTTACTGATGTTGCTCAACATTTCAGTAGTATATTGAGGTGCATTTACCTCCATCAATATTATATTCTATATTTTACTCACACATTTAATTTACTCTGGTGAAGAACCAGCACCAGAATAATGCTAGGGATGTATTAATCTTTTAGCATGTAACCCCCCAATTTTGTGTAGTGAATTTGACTCCATTCATATAATCATTACAGTTTTACCAAGATCCATAGGACACTAGTTCCTAAGATCAGTTTTTCCATTGTCTCTTTGTTTTCCACTTTTTCTCAAAAAGTGGTGGTCCTTCATAGCTATCGAAGTATATATATTTACATTTATTTAATTATTAGTTACTGGGTCTCAGAGCCTTAAACAAGTTATTAGTTATTGGAGTCAGGTTTTCCCCACAAAATTTTGGTCCACCGAACCGGATGTACCATTAATCATTTATGGTCCAGTATATTCACCCAAATTACTGGCCCCATATAATTAACAATTTACTAACACCAACTAGTGTGTTAACATTATTAGGCTATTTACCAATATATTTCATTATTTATGGCTGTCAGCAGACTGCCCATATTATAGCCTAAAACTCATTTATTATTATCAACATTTCTATTAATACTTATGCATAAAGTAACCTTAGTGTTATATATTTATAAATTTTCACTTGTGTTTCTAAGCACAAACATATATATCCAAACAAAAAATCCCAAAAACATAGCACCATATATCTATATTACTGCACCATTGCATTTATGCCAACCTTTGATGAGGTAGGATATTTAGACTGTAATTGTACTAGTGTTTTTACAAATGCAGCCCAAATCATTTAGTCATTCCTAGGTAGGATTATTAACGAGTA
>WNGS01169498.1:20551736-20562727 GCA_020271785.1 Procambarus virginalis
TGGCGTTGTAAAGCGCCATCTTTTTGTCGTTGACGTTGTAAAGCAGCTTCTTCTTGTCTTTGACGTTCTCTTTCAGGTTTTGTTCGTGAAGCCGGAGTTGCTCATGCTCTCGTTCACGTTCGAGTGCAGCTTCTTATTCTTGACGCCGCAGTTACTCTTGTTCTCGTTCATAGGCTAATGCAGCGTCTTGTCTTCTAATTTTCCGTTTTCGTTCATCAGCCTCGGCTTCTTAGCAGGCTAACTCCATCCTCAATTTCATGAGTGCTAGTACAGATTTGTATGCATACAGTATACATCAACTGTATGTTGTTCCTGTTCTTCTGAAGCGGTAAGATCATTTTCAACTAAATAGTCTAATATCATGTTATGTAGTTCGTTTTTGGTGGCACCATGAAGAGGAGAGAGCAGATACTTTGTCGATAAAGTGAGTAGTTCGGCTTTAGTAGATTGAATTAAAATAGCACGTACCTCCTCCGGGCTGGAATGGATGGTGGCTAGGCGAAACATGATTTCAACACAGATACAAATAATTAAATAGTTGAAGAAAATGTGAGAACCCTGTAGGTGAACCATTAAGTGAGAATTACCAGACTGACTTAAATGTGATGTGGTAACATGCACGAAAATGGTTGTTAGAGAACTGGCAACACTGTATGTACGTAATTATCCTGTAAGGCAACAACAAATTTACACGATAAATTACTGCAATATATATGATAAATTGAAATAAAACTAAGTCTTGAACTTTAGTAAGGACTTGGAGGAAAAAAATTAATTAATGTTTCAAGATAGTACAAATGAGAAAAGTGTAAGTATGTCTATACCCCAGACTCAACTATTGATGAGGATAAGAGCAAGAGGTGTTCTACTGGAATCTAGGAAATTAACTGCAGAGTTACCATTCCTTGAGCTCTGTAAAAGAATAGTAAACACCCTAACTGAGCAGTTAATCATGGACTTTTTTTTTATTTACAAAATAAATACACAATAGAACAAAATAGGCAAGGACTTAATGTGACAATACATAAAAACAAACAGGATGCACAGAACAAAGTAACAGTAAAGGAAAACAAACGGGATACACAAAACACACACACAAAAATCTAATAATGAAACATACAAGAGACATGGCACAAAGAACAGAAGATCCTTCGGGCACTGAAGGTACTATTCAGAAAACAACAAACAGAAAGACCATTAATCAAATATACAGAAAACTACGACCGGAAACACCCAGAAGGTCGTAAGAACATGAACACAAAAATACAACCAATCCCACAAACCAAAGACATATATATTGTAGTACAAAAATACCTCATGAAAACAATCCAGTACCAGGCATACGAAAAGTACTCAGTACACCCAAACACACAAACAGACGCGTACACACACCAGAACAAACACCGGAATGCACAGGAGGAACCGGGAACAAACACCCCAACCACACACATGCAACCACTAACCACACAACCACACACACCAACATAAGCAAAACACCGCAACATATAGGCACTGAGAGCAACAGAAAGAAAGAAACACTAATCCACATATTTCTCAGGGAATTCTCATTTGGATATGTTCTAAGATAAGCACTCCAAGTAATCCACTCCTGATCGGTAGAGCGGACACTCCCACAATGCCGAGGGCGCCGCATGAACTCCGGCACCACGAAACCAGGTGGATACCCGGGCGGAAGCGAATGCCCCCGAGCAGAGAACGATGTAGGTGAAGGGTGAGGTCAAGGAGGCGGTAACACCGCAGCCGAGGAAACAGGAGACAGAAGTAGCAGCTGGAGACTATAGAGGCGGCAAACCCGCCGCTGGCAAAGCAGCGAAACCCGCCAAAGGCGAAGGCAGAGACTCGAGAGGCAGTAAGGCTGCCTCCGACGGAACAGGAAACGGTGGCACGGAACCCACCTGGCGAACAGTCTTCTTCAGGACCACCACGAGTCCACCATTCACACCAGAAACCCCAGCAGGAGGAACTTGCCCCCACGAGAACCCGGAACCAACCGACGAGGGCGAGGCACCCATAGCTGGAACCAAGGGATCCACACCGGCCCCCACCCCAACAACAGGAGCCACACCAGGGTCCAAGCCACCTGTCGGAGCCACATTAGCGCCCGGCACACCACCGTTACACTCCACAGAGGAAGAGCTCACAGAGGAATCAACATCACACTCCTCAACCTCACATTCCTCAGCCCACGCACGAGGTGGCGACACACCCCCTATCCGTCCGAGAACGCTTGAGGACCAGGCGTTGATCATCGGAGCTGTCGCCCCCAGCAGGAGACACACGAGAAGAGCCGACGACAGGCTGCTCCACCTCGGGGTGAGCACGACCTCGTAGTATATCAACCTCAACGACATTGGAGACGAGACCACTACCCATAGAGGAAACCGGAACTGGAGATAAAACAGGCAGAGCTGGTGGAAGCGAAGAAACCAGAACAGGTGAGGGTGCCCGCGAAGACACCGGAGCTAGCAGAGGAACAGGAGACGGCAGAGGCAAGAGAGCCTGCTAGGGAGAAGACACCCGCCATGGTGAGGGGGCACACTGCTGCGCCAAGGAGGCCGACTGTGGGGGAGGGGGGGTATCACACACAGCCACCCTTTCACTTGAACCACCACCCGCACTCACGGGGACACCAGCCGAGGATCCAGGTAAGACCACCCGAGGAGCAGACGGCAGGGAGGCCTCCTTCACCACACCATCACAAGGTGACAGGTCTTGGCCAACCAATGGGGGGAAATCATCCTCAAGGAACAAATTCACCGACACAGCTGCAACTCCAATACAGGCCGCTGCATCGTGTTCCTCACTGCCACATCGAAAACATGTCCTTGGCTGTCCTGCATAGAAGGCACGCATAGTATAGCCCATCAACGTCACAGTGAACGGGACAAGCAACTTGAGACGGAGGGCGAGAGTCTTCGTACCAGACGAGACCCCACGCCACCGTCCTGAAGAGACAGAATTTATCTGGTGGGAAACCACGGTGCCATATTTCCCAAAGTACCATCGTAGCAGAGCCTCCGTGAACTCGAAGGGAACACCATGGAGCGCCACATACGTCAGAGAGCAACTGTGGTCAGAGATAGAGACGGTACCCCCGTCGCCAGGAGGGTAAACGAGCCGGGGAGTGGGACTTGACAAGTGCTCGGTGGGTCGTTAACAGCTGGACACCGAACACATCAGCCACACGAACACAGAGCATATCCAGGAGAATAACCTCAACAGCAAGGTACGTCGCCCGCTCTGAGAACTCAAGACCGATAGTCTCTAAATGGCGAATAGGGGGGAAAGGGGGTCTCCATGTTGCCAACTCCTAACAGCCAGAGGACCGCCCCCACCACAGCTAGGTCAAGACTGAGAGAGTGCTCACAGTGCACACGCTCACACAGGGACCTCTGGCGGCCCACCACTAAGTCTAGAATTTTAGTAAGGACTTGGAGAAACAAAATAAATTAGTGTTTCGAGGTTTTAAAATATGAGAAAAGTGTTGGGATGTCTATACCCCAGACTCAACTATTGATGAGGATAAGAGCAAAAGGCGTTCTACTGGAATCTAGGAAATTAACTGCAGAGTTACAATTCCTTGAGCTCCGTAAAAGAATAGTAAACACTAACTGAGCAGTTAATCACGGACTTTAAACAAAGGATTACGGGTGCAGAGAATGTCACCACTGTGACGAGAACGACTGTACGAGTCCCAAATGTACAACACAGTTCTTGGAGTGCGCTCTGGGCTGCCGTGGGGTACGGTTATTTCATCCGGCCCCTGCAGATGTTGTCAACCCGGCGTGGTGTGTGGACCTGGGTGTAGCTGCTGATGTGGCTTGCATCCCGTGTTTCTCCTGAGGAGCCCCTGGAGCCGTGACGGTCTGCAATATGGAGGGTGTTATGATCCCAGGTAGCCGAAAAACGAGTCTCCCCTTTGAGAATTATTCTATCAGGCCTGACCTGACTAGAAGGTCTAGGAAATATAGAGGTGAAGATACAGATGTAAAATATTTGGTTGGATTTGATAGACAATTTAAGATAATGGGCAGTGAATAAGAAAATAAGTAAATGACTTTACACAAGATGTCAAGTCATTTGATGTGGAGAGTATGGTGGAGGTGTGAGCCTCGCTTGAGAGGAGCTTAAGTCACTTGAGTACCAGACATCGTGAGGGGAAGCTGTGCTACGTGTGAGCTCCTTTCAGAGAGGAACCCCTAGGTGATATACCTTCAAGAGAAAGGAAGTGTGCAGACGTTCCAGCTGTGGAATCGAGCTAGAAACGTGTGGTCTCAATTCCTGGATGGCAAGGAAAGTTTGTTAAGCTGCCCAGAGACATTATCGTGGACCGTGGGAGCGCCCTGGTCAGACTCCGTCAGAGGGAGAGCGCCCTGCAGAAGACTTTTTTGTGGTTTGTCTAGGGAAGGAGTTGCTGAGAGAACTTCGAGGCCAGTAGAGGAGGAGTCAGTGGATGGAATTCCAAGGCTATTGAAGAAATACTGATCTCTGTGGAAGAGCAGTCCCTATAGTGAGGAGTTGGACCTCAAGCTGTGAGAGGAGAAGCAGTGGAGTAGAGTTTACATGCTTTTGTGATAACAGTGGTGAAGCACCATTGTTGCTCAAGGAAGACTTCATGGTGTAGCAGCCAGGAGAGCTGTGGAGGACCCTGGTAGAAGTGGTGAAGCACCATTGTTGCTCAAGGAAGACTTCATGGTGCAGCAGCCTGGAGGAGCTGCGGAGGATCCTGGTAGATAAACCCGGAAGAACCTGAAGATGTCAGGATAGTGAACTTCCAGATGTGCATGGGAAATTCTTGTTAGCTAATTGCAGGGAGTTGGTAGAGTGTTTGGTTGTCATTAGCGTGCAAGGCGCAGTGAAAGGTGGGCGACTGACTGATTACCATTTTTTTGTGCCAAGGAGAACTTATACTGAAGTATAGAGTTACAGTCGTAGCCTGGATTACCTGCTAAGACATACATATGAGTTCTAGGACTGATAGGGTGATTGATTGGTCATTGTTGTATATCAAGGAATATTTATGCTGATATTTATGTTATTGCAGTCAAAGGCTGGTTTTCCTTGTATGTATTTAGATATATATATATTCTCTTGCTGATAGTGCAATATTGTCTTATGAGATTTGACCTACTTGATGAGGTCGATGGTGTAAGTGATGAGATAGCAGTTAGGATACCACTTGATAGGCAGATGACAGAGTCCTGATGGAATTGGAGTGCAACCTGACTGAAATAGTATAGAGTGTAGGATTCATTATTATTATTATATGTGCGTATGTATTATGTATGTTCTTTGACCAGTAAATGTTTTCAAATTTGCTGGTGTTTGCCCTTGTCCTAGTGATGCTTCCCAGGAAGTAGGAAAGAAGGAGAGAGAGAGAAAGAACCAAGAACCACAACTGTGGACATGGTAGAATTGAATAATAATATAAAACAAAGGGGATTGAGGAGATCATACCACATAAGGAGAGAGTGGGGAGTCACAGCAGCTTGAGTGGGTGTGTGCATGTGACAGCGAGGCTAGCGTTGGAGCCGCATCCCACTAAATTTGTGACGTTGAGCCCCTCTCCAAGTGCCAGAAGCGCCAAGGGTGATCTCCTGGTTAAAGTAAGCACTCTCTGGGTTTTCGGTTGGTTTGTCGGAAAGGAAGGACAAACGACGACAACACCAATCACAATAAGGGGCCTGTGCCCCCTGTCACCAGGCAGGACTCGATTGGCCTGGAATTTTCAGGGAATGCTTCCTATCACGCAGTAGAGGTGGTGTTACTCGATATGCTATGGGTCCCTGTGGAGGCTCTGTGTGGTGTGCAGCTGCTTGCTGGGAGATGAGCGATTGTCAAGTTTGGCTCCTCACTGATTTATCAGGATCTCGTGTGCTACGATGGGCACTTATTCACTTTTCCTGGAGATGGTGGGTCAGTGACCCTCTCCAATCGTTGTGGTACCACGACGTATGTGGAGGTGCATGGAATGCCCTTCGAGTTTCCTGAGGACCTTCTACGTCGGTATTTTGCCCGTTTTGGGCGGGTCCTTCATGTGAGGATGAATGCCGTCCCTACCACGAGGTGGAAGGGGGGGGCTTCCGTGTGGGATCCGCACTCTCAAAATGCGCCTCAGGGATCCTATATCGTCCTCCATCATGCTGTTTGGGTTCCCGATTCATGTCTATTACGTTGGCCAGCCTACGACTTGTTTCAGATCCGGCCTCCTGGGCCATCAGGCTGCAGGGTGTGAGGAGCGCCGGGTCACCCCTGTTAACTTCTTCAGGGAGGAGGATTTTCCCCCTGTTGCCGGATCCGGACCTGTCTTCAAGTGCTGTAATGTGTGTTGCTTTCCTGCTGGATTCTGCCCTGGTGTTGGATCCTGCGCCTCGCCTGGGTGCGGATGTGGGTGGTGCCTCCGGCTGTGGAGGTTGCAGTTCTCAGGGGTCGGGCTTTGAAGGAACGCCCGTCGGAGAGTTCTGCTGGGATGCGGGATGATATGGGTGATAGCTCGGACGACCGGCAGCCTGTCTCCAAGCGCTCGACATGGGTTCCCAGTGTGTCTCCCCTTCGTGGTGTGCCTTGGGTGGAGGTGGGAGAATATGGTGCTCCGGCGTCTCCCGCCGTCGTTGGTGGTGATGTGGGGGGTTCTGTGCTACCTCTTGTGATGCCCCCTGCGCCTACTGCTGTTGGCTCCCCACAGTGGGAGGTTGCTGCTGCTGATCAGGAGCTCGTCGTGGTCTTATGGAAAGATGTGCGCCAGGGGCCTCTGCTCCTGTGTCCGCTGGTGCGCCTGCATCCTCTGCGGGTCCCCCCAGTGTGGAGCCCAGTGAGAAGTCTCGTGCACAATCCAATGCAAAGCCCAGTGCGACGCCTAGTGCGACGCCTAGTGCGATGCCCAGTGCGGATTTCGGTGGAACCCCATAGTGTGGAACCCTTCCCTGTGGTCACGGCTGCTGGGGGCGTGGTCTCTAAGTCGTAGCATTTGGACCTCACTTAGGATGACAGGGTGCATCCGGTCCCATGGTGCTCTTCTACTATTTGGGTGCCGCGGATAAAGGGGTTTATTTAATGGGTGCCTGATTTGACGCCTCTGCCTTGTGCGTCTCCTGGTCGACAGGTGTCCGAAGACGTCTAGCTGATTAGGGAGGTTTACTTCTAGCGCTTCCCAGCACGGGAGTTCCTGGATAAATATCAATAGTGCTTATTCTTGATTTGTGTCCTCCCTGTCTATTATTTTTGTTGCATTGTCTGCTATATGTATGTTTTATCCGTGTTTTAGTTCACCCCATTTGGGCATTGTGTTTGTTTGTGTGGTTGCTTGTGTTTTTGATTGTGCTGTACTGGTCGACCAGTACAGCACAATCAAAAACAATGATTTGTGTATTACCTCCTTGTCCTTTCCATGTGGCCCTTCAGGCTAAATTTCTCCCTCATGTTGTATTTGTGTTCTTTTCCTGTGCTTCTTTGCCGCGGGCTAGTTCTGTGTATATATGTATAAATTGTTATTATGTGACAGTATCATTTCTGTGTTATTTCAATGTTTCCTGTAATGTGCTTGTTTTGCTTTTAGTTTTGTGTTTCCTTTCTCTGTTGTCCTCATGTGTTGCTTTTGTGCTTTCCATGGATCACTGCTTGTGCTGTTTGTTTGTCAGACTGTTTTATTGTATTTAATTGTGCTTTATCAATAAAGAGAAACAAAGAAAAACAGTTCTGGATGCAAAAGGAACTTTGGGCCCAATACTTCCTTCTAAGTTCGTACTGTAAAGTGGAACGTTATAATTTGAAGACAAACCAAAGTACCGTATTAATACCCAAGGGGGTGATCTGCCTGAATGAGCTACTTCTGTAGACACAAAACTAATATGGCTAAACAAGATATAGCAAAAGTTTATAAGACTAACCATTACGAGCATAAATTTGGACATTAATCAACACGTAACCAAAAGTCAACTTAATAAACAGATAAAAAATTGCTACCTACACCTGTAATGTAAATATGTTTAGTCACCAATAAGAATATCTTAAAAATGAATTCTGAAATGCAAGCAACTATAAAAGTCAAGCAAAACAATTAGACACAACATTAAGCAAAGGATGCTAGGAACAGTTCCTGAGATAAGCTCCTAGAACAGGTCCCCCAATTCGACGTGACGTGAAACAGTATCACAGCTATTGGGCATATGTAATGTGGCTCTCATTCTCATCGCATAACAAAATAAGTGCTGCTTTGGCCCTTAAGGTGTGAAAGTTGCAGGATTAAACAAGAAACAGATGAACAATTAATACAATTTACTATAATCTTAAATAATAATAAACATGACAAAATGGTACCTGAAAATACTTCGCAAAAATAAAATACTTTTCATGTATTCATAAAAATACAATAAAGAAACACTGTTTCTTTAAATAAATGAACACTGTAAATTACTTGTATTTAATTGGTGGTGACTTTATACAATATTTACACATCCAACACGATCACCGTCACATGACAAAGCAGGAAGAAAACAGCAAGTGAAGGAAGCAGTGATGAATCCCAGGAGCACCAGAAGAGAGACTGGCTTCTGTAGGCGACAGCAGGATTACACATTCGCCTGCTGGTGACGTCACGTCTGGTGGCAACGCTGTAGATGACGAGAAATAAGTAAGCAATTATAAAAAATAAGGCACCAAACCGGGAAGGCTATGTAGCACCATCAAATGTGCGGAATAATCAGAGGCCGCTAAATATCACCAAGGATGCCAATACGAGAACAGAAACGCATAAGGCGAACGATATCAAAAGTATCCGATTCACCAAGAATTCTATCGAGGGACAAGTGACCGCGAGGGGCGGTCAGAAAGCAAGACACACGCTCGTCCTGGAAGTCAGGACATTCAACAAGGATATGCACGACGGTAAGAGGGACAACGCAATTTCGACAATAAGCAACCGAGTGGCGCTTCATTAAGTGACCGTGAGTTAAGCGAGAATGGCCAAGACGCAACCGCGCTAGAGCCGTTTCCCACAGCTGGTTACGGTGGCAAGAGGAAGGCCACGGGGACACACAACGCTTAAGAGTACGCAGTTTGTTACCAGCAACAGAAGACCAACACCCCTGCCAACGAGCAAGGATGAAGGAATGAATAACCGATTAAGTCAGAAAAGGAATACTTTATGGGAAATGGGACAAGAGCAGATAGCCTGTTTAGCGGCAGCATCCGCACGCTCATTTAAAGAAACACCAACATGGCAGGGATCCCATTAAAACTCCACGGATTTAAATTTACTAGAGATAAGAAACAGCCAATGTTGAATCTCGACGACAACGGATGGACGGATTAAAGGACCCGAGAGCCATAAGGGCACTAAGAGAGTCATATGATTGGGGTTTGGCCTCTTCCTGTATTGATTCCATTTTTGTGTCTTTTGGTCTCTGGCCCTCTCGCACTTCCTGTCGAACCAATCCTGTTTCCTAGTTCTGCGTCTCTGTTTTTGGTATAAATTTTTTTGTGCCTTTATCATATATTTCACAAAACTTGACATACATCTCATTCACTTCCTTGCCTAGCAACAAGTCTGTCCAATTATACTCCCTAAAAAATTTCTAAGGTTGCCATAATGTCCTCTCCTAAAGTCAGGTTTTTCAATTGCATCGACCATCATATTTTCTTCCAGATTATAACGCATTGCATACTTTATCCCCAAAAGACATGGTCACTTTTACCCAAGGGAGGAAGGTACTGAATGTCAAATTTTCTTCCTCCTTCCTGGTAAATATCAAATCTAGCATGGAGGGAACGTCACCTTCCCTCATCCTCGTAGCTGTTTTAACATGTTGATACAAGAATGTTTCCAGGATGAGGTCTACAAATTTACAGGTCCAGAAATCTTCTGTTTTAGCTTCATATGCTTCCCAGTCTATGGATTTCAAGTTGAAGTCGCCGACTATCAACAGTCGTGAACTATCGTTATCCGCTCTCGCTATGATCTCTCTCATTATCGTTATAAGACCTTCTCGTTTACTATCTAGCTCCTCCTTTGACCATGTGCTGCTTAGCGGTGGACTATATGCATTTATGATCATAGTTTATCATCCTCATGGCAGATCTCTAGTGCTATTATGTCAACTTCTTGTGGATTGGTAGTCATATTTCGTTCACCTTAGGTGTTCTTTCACCAGCCAGCAACCGCCACCCGCCTTTCCTAATTTTTCTGTCCGTCTCCAAATTGAGTAGCCCCTTGGGAATATGACCTCATTTAAAATAACATCTCAAGTTTTGTCTCCGTGAGTGCAACAATGTCTGGTGTCTGCAGCTGTATTATATCACTTAACTCCATATCTTTGACCTTACTCCATCTATGTTGTGTATGCAATCTTCAGGAACTTGTTCCCCATCTTCTTATTTTTCACTCCCCCTTTCTCTAATGATTTTGTTGGTTTGCCTTTATGTACCACTTTACTGGTCTGCCTACCCCTATCACTTTGTAGAAAAAAGATTGATTTCTTCTTCATTCCTGCTCTCATTTAAACGTTTTGCCTCGCGAGGTTCAGTTTCAGCTTCTTCTCTCATCTCTTTGAAGATCTCGTCTTAACGACCACCCTTTCCCATCCTCACGCTTTGTAATTTTCTGGCATTCCTTAGTACTTCTTCCATCTGTTGGGCACCGTTTAGGGTGATCCTCAAAGGTCGATCTTTCCCTTTTACATATCTGCCTATTCTCCTGTAGTCGCACACATCTCTTTGGTGTAAGACTTCCACGAGGCCAACAATTTTATCTACTACTTTGCTTCTTCTACAGCTCTTTCTGACCTAGATGTTATCTCCTTTTCTTTGCATCCAAAAATGATCAGGGACTTACTCCGATCAACTGTGTTTTGCACCAACCTCGGGTTAGATGCCAATTCTTTCTCACTTCTAGCCTAATGTTTGTTTTATCTTGTTGCTGCAGTGTTTGGCTTCCTTACTGCTTCTTCTATTTTTTCCTTGTCCTTGGCCACTTG
>WNGS01169498.1:20572313-20583045 GCA_020271785.1 Procambarus virginalis
GATCGTTGTGTGAAAATTTTAAAGCAATCGGTGAAGAACTTTCGGAGATTAGCGATTCTGAACAAACGAACATTTATATTTTTATTTATATAGATTAGTACTAGTGTGGTGCAATCGAATATCACTTGATCACAGTGCTCAAAGAGATGGAGGAGACATATAAAAGCGATAATAAAAATAAGTAAAATTTACTGATGAGAAAACTACATAAACATGAGAGAAGTATACATGTAACAATATATAAATCAGATGACTGCGGCGCTCCTCTGGTGGCCGCTGGAAATTCGAGTCAGCTGGACGAATTTAAACGGATGCTGGCTTCCCATTGGGGCCGGCTCCGTCAGCATAGACCCACAATCCTCTCAGTTCCGCCCAATACACACACACACACACACGCGCGCACACACACACACACACACACACACACACACACACACACACACACACACACACACACACACACACACACACACACTCCTGGAGGAATGGTGTAGAAAATGGCTACTAAAGTTCAACTCAGGAAAGTGTAAAGTGATGAAATTAGGCGAAGGGAGCAGAAGGCTGAACACAAAGTATCATCTGGGAGGTGAAATCCTGCAAGAGACAAATAGAGAGAAAGATCTGGGGGTTGGTATCACACCGAACCTGTCCCCAGAGGCCCACATCTATAGGATATCATCAGCGGCATATTCTAGGTTGGCAAACATAAGAACTGTCTTTAGAAACTTGTGTACGGAATCGTTCAGGACCCTGTATACCACTTATGTCAGACCAATCCTGGGATATGCAGCTCCAGCCTGGAGTCCATACCTAGTTAAACACAAAACAAAGTTAGAGAAGATTCAGCGGTATGCCACCAGACTCTCCCAGAACTGAGAGGTATGAGCTATGAGGTAAGGTTAAAGGAGCTGAACTTCACGTCCCTGGAAAACAGAAGAGTAAGTGTAGACATGATACCCACCAACAAAATTCTCAGAGGAATTGACAGGGTGGACAAAGACAACTCTTTAGCACGGGTAGAACACGAACAAGGGGACACAGGTGGAAACTTAGTGCCCAAATGAGCCACAGAGACATTGGAAAGACCTTTTTCATAGTCAGTAGTTAACAAATGGAATTCATTAAGTAATGACATAAGTAATGATGTGGTGGAGGCTGATCCATGTACAGTTTCAAATGTAGATATGATGGAGCTCAGTAGGTTCAGGAATCTGTACACCAGTTGATTGACAGTTAAGAGGTAGGACCAAAGAGCCAGAGCTCAACCTACGCAAGCACAAGTAGGTGAGNAATGTGGTAACCCTACACAGTTAACGATGGTACGTACACGCCCTCACCACGGCGCGGTACGAAACTGCACGACGGCGGCTTGGATAAAATTAGATTCACATAATCAAGATTTCCTTCAACAATAGAAAACGTTCCTGAGTTTGTCTCTCACAGGTACCTTCTGACTAAGGCACGATTGACGAATGATGTCACTACAGATCGCTGATGTAACAGCCATCAACAGTCCATTTCCTCGGTGTGGTTTTCTGGCTATCACACGGTTGGTGACGATCACAATTAAAGTTCACTTCTATATAACTCGACGATACCCCTCCTCACGATACCGGATTCTTACTTCAGTGGTTCCAGGACGATGGCACGATGATAGAGAATGACTTCGTGTCTATGCATGCAATATTCCCCATGCTTGGCCGCGCAACGGAAAGCACAGCCTCTCCAAGCACAGACACAGCAAGAATGAATTTTTGCACCATTCGAGGCTTACCTCGGCCAGACACCCCTTCAGCTCATTTGCACCAATCACAACAAGCATCTCCAGAGGCCTGGTGCGTCGGCGAATCACGTCTCTCCTTGAGATGGAGCCATCTACTACATCATGGCACGAGGGGGGGGGGGGGCTGGTGGTGGCGGGATCGGCCTACGACCATTAACCCCAACCCCCTTCTTCTTTTAAACTTGTACAAAAATTTGCTGACGCTGTGGCATTAACTTTCCTTAGACATGCCACAGCAACCACTGGAGCTCTGTTGGATGGGTCTTGTCAGGGCTGTCTGTAGACACCCATCAAGACTGTCTAGGGTGGACAGTCTTGATGGGTGTCTACGGACAGCCCTGGACAAGAGCTTTCCGACAGAGCTACAGTGGTGCTTATCCAGGGTGGCCAGAGGCCAGTGCACACTCAGTGCACCGGCCTCTCCTGACATGTGCACCCACACACTGTGCACAAAGGAGCTGGAAATCCATCTCCTCACATCCCCCACTACATGAATAAACATGCAGTAGCATTAACGAAAATAACTTATACAAGCACACTACAGCATGCTACATTTAACTCTACTAGAAAACAAATCTAGTAATGTGTTCATACTAGAAAATAAATGGACATAATGTTAATCTCCCAATAACTGAGGAAAGAATATATGAACATAAATGCTTTATCATGAAAATGTCAGAATCAAGCACTATTTATTTATAACAGTGATCTAACTGTTATAAATCTGATGATTTATACTGTTGATTGATCTGTTAGATTTACTGTTATAACAGTAAATCTAACTGTTGCTTCCTAATGAAATGTCATCCATAAATTTATATATTGTACAGCATGAGCCATTGTCGATATAATTTAAACCAATCAGACCATAAACAGTTCAACTTGAAACTTCTTTAGGAATGTTCTTTGCAATGAAAAATTAATAAATTTGCACTTTTACCATTTCTGCTTAAAAATTCACAATACCTTACAGAATTTGAAACACAAATTTTAATTAAAGATCTTTCAGCTTTTGCAGAGCAACAGTCAACGTGACAGCTCTGCCATATAAACCATTTTGGAGTGAAACGGAGGACCAAGGCGGTGTGACCAGGTACTCTGGTAGTGACGTCCAGATGCTCATGACTATAGCTGAAGCCCTCAACTTTACCTATAATGTCCTTCCCGTGACCACTTGGGACCAGGTCTGTTCATTCGTATGCTACAATTACGGTGTTGTCTCCTACGTTATAAAGTTGATATGCAGATAACACGAAATAATGTGTGAAATAATAATTTTCATATTGTCCTTTCACAGCAATTTTTCCACCATTTAATTCAGTTTTTACTGTTACGAATCACATAGTTATAAACTACTTAAAGTATCTAAATTAAATAATTTATTTAACTTAATATTTACATTTTTTTAAGATTTTCAAAAACAATATTTAATAAAAAATTATTATTTAATATTGCAAAAACCTTATGCACAGGTGACAGGATTGGTGTCACAGAGGACCTCTTTCATGGCTGCTATTAACCACGTACAGATGCCACAGCGCCTACTGCTGTATGATTACACATACAGCTATCATCATAATTCTTTTTCGTTCACAATGGCAACACCATCGCTCATATCTAACTGGCAGAGTCTTTACTCTCCTCTGACAGACAAGGTGTGGGCATCAGTCATCGCCTCCCTGGTTCTGGTTCCAGTCTTTCTGTTCTTGGTACGTGGAGGTGTGAGAGTTTTCTTTTGATTTCGTTAAGAATTTTGAACATTAATACAAATGCCCTAAGACAGAAAGGATTGCACCAGGGCAGCTTTTACTTTAAGGCTGATAAGTATATAGGCGAGAACAACCAAACCCCCTTCTTATCCCCAAAATGGGAATCTTAATCCACTAGGATATTGAGTTCCTCGATTGCACTGTGCAATATTAAGGGTATCTCTTGAGTTCTCACACCAAATTTAATTTGATGTGTGCAGTTATGAATCAGTTTCGATTCCAGAAGCTGGCCTTCATTAACCCTTAAACTGCACAACATGTCATATGACATGTTGAGTAACTTACCCAAAATTGCACATCACGTCATATGACATGTTGGAGTACTAGGCAAAATTTAAACGGCTCGCGGATACACAGGGTTCACAAGAGCTCACCTTCATCAGGGCTCTTGTAAACAGACGCTAATTAAAAAAAATCGTGGCCAACATTCCTGGGGTGTCAGGACCTGAGAACTGAGTGAGCCACCAAGACTGGTGCACGCAGTATGGGCTCACAGCACTGCTGTTCAACTTGTGACCACAGCATCACCTAAAATTGTCAAAATATAAATGTACATGCTATTATTTAGCGATGATAGTATTACAGAAGACCCCTGACTGTGGTAAAAATGACCAGGATTCTGATAATAGCAGGATTGTTGTGATAATTAGCGCTGTAGTGGGAGAAGTAATCTTGGTCGGTAGTGTTGTCTGCTGACTCTGTGTGACCACTTTTTACTATCTGGACTCACTATACCAGCTTAATGGTTCGCAATGTGTACACAACGTGCAGATACTTATATATAATGTCTGTATATAGCGAATAAAAGCAAAAACAGTATGGTGGGGGGAGGAGGATGTTGGTGAGTCAGGTGAGGTGAGGGAGGAGGGAGTGACAGCCAGTGGCTGCCACTGCCACTCAGCATACCAACTTAGTGATTAGTTATGGTGAATACAAATGTAGATACTTATATATAACGTGTATATATAGTGTAATAACAGCAAAAAGAGTGTTGCGAGAAGCCATTTTGGTGAGGGAAGTCGCGTCATCTTCCTGACTTGTACTCACCTAATTGTACTCACCTAATTGTGCATGCGGGGGTTGAGCTTTGGCTCTTTGGTCCCGCCTCTCAACTGTCAGATTCCTGAGCCTACTGGGCTCTATCATATCTACATTTGAAACTGTGTATGGAGTCAGCCTCCACCACATCACTTCCTAGTGCATTCCATTTATTAACTACTCTGACACTGAAAAAATTCTTTCTACCGTCTCTGTGGCTCATCTGGGTACTAAGTTTCCACCTGTGTCCCCTTGTTCGTGTCCCACCCGTGGTGAAGAGTTTGTCTTTGTCCGGCCTGTCAATTCCCCTGAGAATTTTGTAGGTGGTTATCATGTCTCCCCTTACTCTTCTGTTTTCCAGGGATGTGAGGTTCAGCTCCTTTAGCCTTTCCTCGTAGCTCAATCCTCTCAGTTCCGGGACGAGCCTGGTGGCATACCGCTGAATCTTCTCTAACTTTGTCAAGCTGTGTAAGGGTGGCCACTATGTTCTTTGTGCACTATACCAGTTATGGTGAACAGAACATGTAGATACGTATATATAACATCTGTATACAGTGAATAAAAGCAAAAGCAGTATGATGGGAGGAAGATGTGGGCGAATGAGGAGTCATTGAGGAAGGGAGTGGCAGCGAGAGGTTGGCTGGCCACTCAATCGTTGCTTTTTGACTCGCAAAAACAACTTAGTGGTTCGTTATGGTGAACAAATCATGCAGATACTTATATATTACCTGTGTATATCAGGTTATATATAATCAAATATAAAACAACAATCTTCACGTTACATTAATGTTTGTAAGTTACACGTTAATGACAGCTATCGACAGCCTAGTGCAGCAAAGACTACTGTCTAATGCCGCTCTCAAGTATAGCAACAGAATCCTATCTGTTGTTGCATCAGGCTGAATAAATGAGCTAACTGAACTATCAGAGTGCTCACTTAGGATGCAAATTGCAATAATCACATGCAGCACTCTGCAATTAAATTACAATTAAATAAAGCAAGGCGGGTTCATGAGACATTACTCCAGTAACCCCCCTTCAGTTACGTTAACACTTATCTCTCAAAGACAACAATCAAAACAATGGTATAAAAGTTATACTAATTGATCTCAGGGGATTGCCTCGTTGGCCGCCAGGGGGTTCGGACGTTCGGACGATTGCCTCGTTGGCAGCCAGGGGGTTCGACGTTCTCGTCTGTCCTGCCAGTTACTGCCTGCAGTTGCGAGAGGGTGGGTGCGGTTTGGCGTGTCGGCGCCATGGAGGCTCCCCTTCCCCCTGTTGTGCATGCCCAGTCTATAGGCCTCGAGTTTTCTGGTCGAGTGGGATATCCTGAGTTGGGGTTGGTGCTGTGTGACATGCTGCAGGTCCCTGTGGGGGATATGTATGGCATTGAGCTGGTGACTGCCCGTAGGGTGATTGTTAAACTAACAACAGAGGAGGTGTATAGGGCGTTTTTACGTCGTTACGAGGGGCGGACCTTGCCCCTGCCAGAAGGTGCAGGCACTGTGACTGTCTCCGATCGCAATGGTGCCATCACATATGTAAGCGTGCATGGGGCGCCCCTGGAATTCCCAGAGGGGCTGCTGAGGCGTTATTTCGGCCAGTTTGGAGCGGTCATCAGTGTGCGGTTTAACCTGCTCTCCTCGGGTCCCCTAAAGGGTGTGTGGTCGAATATTCGCACCCTAAGAATGAGGCTGCGGGTGGACATTCCATCTCAGGTGAAGCTTCTGGGGTGCTATGTTAGGGTGTATTATGCTTGTCAGCCCTGTATGTGTTACCGTTGTGGCCTCCTGGGCCATCAGGCTGCTGGGTGCTCTGAACCGGCCATTGCGCCCGTCAACCTCTTCCGTGAGGAAAATTTCCCTTCGCTATCTGTGGAGGAGGCTTTGGTAGATTTCGCCTCCTGTTGCTGTCGCCCCTCCTCTGGAGGCTGTGTCGCCTGTTGCGGTTACCTTTCCTCAGGAGGTTGTGTCACCGTCGGGTGTTCGTCCTGACCCGGTTGCTGTCCTGGATACTCCCGTGGTTTTTCTGGCTCCCGTCTACAAGGCTCCCCCGTTTTCCTGTTCTTCAACTGTGGTGCCTGTCTCTGCACCCTCGCCGTGTGCCCAGGCTGTGCTAGGTGCTGGGGTGGCTGTTGGGCTCCCTACTGTGCTCGACCTGGTTCCCTGTGTGGTTGAGGATGCTGCCGTCCTGCGGAGAGTGTCGGTTCGCCCGGCTTGTGTTGACCGGGTCTCTGGGTCGACATCCGGCTCTGATGATGTGCGGCCGGTGCCCAAGCGTTCCCAGCGATCTTCTGATTGTGCTGATGTGGGAAAATTCGACGATGGTCGGTCTTCCAGTGACGGCGGTGTGGTTCTGGTTGCGTCCCATCCTTCGGTGGTGGCGGAGGTCCATGTGCCTGCAGCTGCCAGTGACGGTGTTTCTTCTGGTGAGGTGCCTGTGGAGCTTGCTTCCGGTGGGTCGCCTGCATCAGATGGTTCAGGTTCTGCATGGGGGGTGGTTCCTCCTGCTGGTGAGTGTGGTGACCTGGTGGTGGTATTAAAGAAAACTGCTCGCCCTGGGGGTTCCGTGCCCCCAGCTTCATCCACTGTTTCATCGGCGGCGGTTTTGCCGCTTCTCCCGTCTCCGACTGTCTCTTCTGCGTCTCCTGTGGTGTTAGGAGTAGTGTTGCCATCTTGGCGGCCTTCGTCGTCTTCTCCTGTGCGTCCGGCGGTGGGGCCGTCTCGGTGGCCTGCGTGCACTTCTTCCATGTCTTCTGCTTCCATTCGCTCTACCTTACCTCGTTATGCGACTACTGCCGCTTCCGCCTGGTCTGGCGATTCCCGAGTTTATGCAAGCACCCCCTGAGGCAGGGAGATCGTTGTCCTACCGACAGGGAGTACTTAATGTCGGAGGCTTAAAAGCAGAAATATCCTCAGCATGAGTTTCCTGAGAAATATTCGCCTCCCATTGAGGTGTTTCCTCCATTTAAGTGATTTTTTTGTATGTGTGCTATGTGTTGTGGTCTTGTGTCCGTTTGTGTGCGTGGGATGCGGTTGCATGAGTGCGTGTGTAGGAGTGTTTTATTTATTTTGTTGTAGTTATATATTTGTGCCTCTCCGTGTGGTTTCTGGGACCAGTAGGCTTGTTTTGTGTTGTGTTTCAAGGGTTGGGTTGTTGGGTGCATGTTTTGGTACTTTGAAATTGTACTGATGTGCTTGTTGTTTTTGTTGTCGGCCCTTCAGGCCGATATTTTGTGTATTTGGTAATTTATACTTTTATGCCTTTGTACTTTGTGCTTTTGTGATCTGTTTCATCCGCATGCTTGCTGTAACCTTAAAAATGCACGACATGTATTGCATTGTTCCGTTTATACTTGCATTATGTTTGTTTATTGTTGTCGGCCCTTCAGGCCGGTGTTTTCTGTGATTGTGATTTTGTACTTTGTTTTGTTTTATTGTATTTATACGCATGCACGCATGTCAAAATAAACAAAATGATCTCAGTGATTAGTAACATTAATTGTATTGTCAATCGCACAGTCAACAACAAAGTACTCTACGTTAATCAAAAACGTGTCTTAGACACTCAAGCAAGTTAGAACACTAATTCACTAACCATAATTACTCAATCACTTGGACCTTCAAGCAATCAGAGGGTAATTACATTAATTGCTGTAAATGGACAGATAATTAATCGAAAACGAATTATATTAATACTGCCACAAGAGTATGTATCCTTTGTCCTCCCCACCATTCTCCATTCCCCCATCCCCTCGTCCCCACCATCCCAAACTCCCCCGTCTCCTCGTCCTTCCCCACCATTACCCCCCTTCCCTGTCCCCTCATCATCCCCACCATTCCCCACTCCCTCGTCCGATGCCTTCCCAATGGTCTGATGTTATCATCAGAAAATTGGGAACATCAAGTGATCTGATGTTCCCATCACTGATATATAAGAAAATCAGTTAAAAATGAAATGAAAATATGAAAAAATAAAAAAATAAACTATACTCACGAAATGAACGGTATGGTGAACAACACAATTCTAAGACAATGTCACACAAAATAATTCAATAAAAATAAAATAAATCGAAGTCTATGAAAATATAATTTATCAATGCAATTGGAATCATTGAAATGGAATGTGTGACATATTTAGTACAGCATGCATGTTGCTATTATGTGCAACAGATGGCGCTGTTTTTCAAAAACGCATATTTCTACCTCTCAGAGAGGTGGCATCCATATAGTACGTATATAAAAAGACGCGCCTATTCGAATGCAACGTTTTGTCAAAATTTCAAAGCAATCAGTGAAAAACTTTCGGAGATTACAGCGTGTCTTGCTCTTATGTCCAACAGATGGCGCTATTTAAAAAAAAACGCATGTTTTCCCTTTCACAGGTGAGGCATGTATATGGTAGATATATAAAAAGATGCACCTATTCGAATGCAACGTTGTGTCAAAATTTCAATCAAATCGGTAAAGAGGTTTCGAAGATCTCCCTCACATGAAAAACACAGTTTTTCAGAAAAAGCATGTTTCATACCGTCACATAAGTGATATCTATATAGTATGTATATAAAAAACCTGGCCGAATGCGAATGGAACATTGTGTGAAAACTTGAAAGCAATCGGTAAAGAACTTTCGGAGATTAGCGATTTTGAACAAACAAACATTTCCATTTACAGATATATATATGTCGTACCTAGTAGTCAGAACGCACTTTTCAGCCTACTATGCAAGGCCCGATTTGCCTAATAAGCCAAGTTTTCATGAATTAATATGTTTTCTCTAATTTTTTTCTTATGAAATGATAAATCTACCCATTTCATTATGTATGAGGTCAATTTTTTTTATTGGAGTTAAAATTAACGTAGTTATAAGACCGAACCTAACCAACCCTACCTAACCTAACCTAACCTATGTTTATAGGTTAGGTTAGGTTAGGTAGCCGAAAAAGTTAGGTTAGGTTAGGTTAGGTAGGTTAGGTAGTCGAAAAACAATTAATTCATGAAAACTTGGCTTATTAGGCAAATCGGGCCTTGCATAGTAGGCTGAGAAGTGCGTTCTGGCTACTAGGTACGACATATATATATATATATATATATATATATATATATATATATATATATATATATATATATATATATATATATATATATATATATATATATATATATATACAATATGTGTGTATATGTTGCCCAAATACTTTACCTTACAACATAATCTTAATATAAAATGTAAGAATAACATTTCCATCAATAATGTTGTTCCTGAGCATTTATCACTGTGTTATATTCTAAGAGCACACAATATGTTCACGACTGCAGATCGCCCGGCCTAAACCCGGAGAGGAGTATAGCAGGGGAATATCTATGGAGACGCGACTGAAATAGCTGTCGGGGCACTGCTCGGCCAGGGCACTAACAAGCACCTTCCTGGGCATAGTTCGAGTCGGGTGCTGCTGGTGACGTGGCTGGTGTTTACCTTCGTCGTGGGCACCGTCTACAGGGGCAACCTCACAGCCGCCCTCACCATGCCCAAGTACCCACACACACCTGAGACCCTCGAGCAGCTGGTCAAAGTGGTTCACAAGTAATATTTATTGTTGTATGCTGTTCTTCCCTGCTTTATGCTGATAACAGCAATAATTTTGTTCTTCTATAGAGTGAATAATGTTCTTTGGCGATTTTTTTGTTTTAGTGTTTGGGGCATTACTTCCGTCCTTTGTCTCTTTATAATTAATTATTCTCTTCTTTCATTATGAGAACTAAACCTCACGCCAGAAGATGAGGAGACGACGACGTTTCGGTCCGTCCAGGTCATTTATCAAGTCAAGTGTGGATCAGGACGGAGCGAAATGCCGTTGTCTACACATCTTCTGGTGTGTGGTTTAGTTCTCATATCTTCAAGTCACATTATATTGAATCATCGTCTGCATCTTCTTTTATTCTTCCTCCCATTTCTCGTTCTACCCCTTAATCCCTGGTTCCTCCCAGCAAACATTTTCTAGTTTCTATACGTTTTAAATACGACATTTTATTGTTTTATTCACGTTTTAAATTACCATTTATACATGTTTTTGTTTTAGAACTTTGTAATAACGATTATGAAACATAAGGTCAAAGTGTATAAATAAAACGGTTTGTAATGT
>WNGS01169498.1:20606969-20622602 GCA_020271785.1 Procambarus virginalis
TGACTCTGAGAATAACTCTGATGACTCTGACAACAACTTTGATAACGTGAATAGTATTCTTAGGGTCTTTGAGCTTGTTATTGAATTCTTGAAGAGTGTCTTTGATGTCTTTGAACCTGTCATTGATGTCTTTGATTGTGTCTTTGATGTGTTTTAGTGCGTCTGATGTCTCGTAAGAGTATCGTTGATGTCCGAAGTAACTTTGGTGTCTTGAAGAGTAACTTTGGTGTCTTGAAGAGTAACTTTGCATCTTGAAGAGTGTCCGTGATGTCTCGAAGAGTGTCTTGACTATTTTTCTTACTTAACAACACATAATTTAGTTAAGAACAGTGATGAAAGATTCCCTTTGACTATTTTTGTGCTCCACGGAAATATGATATTAGTTAAGAAAGTATTAAACGAAGCTACACTTGAATATTTTTAGTTGCGGTGATGAATAATTGTCGTTAAGAAACGACAAGAAAAGATGATGAACATGGCTATTATTAGTTGATTGACGAATACTTTTAGTTCAAAATGACATGAAAAGGTGATGAACGTGGCTATTTTCAGTTGATTGACGAATATTTTAGTTACAAAACGATAAGAAAAGGTGTTGAACATGACTATTTTCAGTTGATTGACGATGGTTTAAGTTAGTTATGACAGTATTGGAAAGTTTCCATTGACTATTTTATAGCTAAAAGAAGGATTATTTTAGTTAAGTACAGTGCTGAAAGTGACTATGTTTTAGTTGATTGGCGAATGATTTTAGTTAAGGAAGGTTAAAAAAAGAATGTCTTGGTAAATTAATTACAAAGAACATGTAGAGAAATGCGCGAACGCAGTGAACATACTGGGGAACATGAATAATAGTATAAAATAGTTGTACAGTGAACATGATATAACTGTAAAACTATGACAAAAATGCAGTTGGAATATGGCAAGAAGTGGCATAGAAATCATATAAGAAAAGTTGATGAACACTGTGAACATGCGGGGAATTTGAACTTTCAGAGTACATGAAACATGATAAAGAACAGGTAATATGAGAAAGTAACACTGAACATGTGAAGAACATGCTAAGAATATGGTGAATATGACAAAGAATATCGAAAAAATGGAAAAATTAAGTTTAAAATATGGAATGTGCATTTGGGAGGATTGAACGTGTGAAGACCATGCTAAGAACATTATGAGAACATGATAAAGAACACAGAAAACATGAAAGAAGAACAGGAATAGTGAGTATAAAAGTTGTGCAGAGAACATGCGATTACCATTTGTAGAACATGAAGTGAACATAGAGAACATGGAATAGAATTCAAATCAGTAGGATATTGAAGGTTAGTGTGTCGCACCTAGTAGCCAGAATGCATTTCTTGGCCTACTATGCAAGACCTGATTTGCGTAATAACCCAAGTTTTCCAGAATTTCAATATTTCTCTCATTTTTTCTTATGAAATGATAAAGCTATTCATTTCATTATGTATGAGCTATTTTTATTTAATTTTAGGTAAAACTATCATTAACCAACCCTACCTTACCTAACCTAACCAAACCTAACCTAACCTAACCTAATGTACCTTAACCTAACCTAAACTAACATAACTAAATCATATATATATATATATATATATATATATATATATATATATATATATATATATATATATATATATATATATAATGTCGTAGATTGACCAGACCACATACTAGAAGGTGAAGGGACGACGACGTTTCGGTCCGTCCTGGACCATTCTCAAGTCGATTGTCTTGATCGTCCCTTCACCTTCTAGTGTTTGGTCCGGTCAACTTCCTGTAGCCACGTTATTGTGACTCATCGCCTGTATATGTCGTACCTAGTAGCCAGAACGCACTTCTCGGCCAACTATGCTAGGCCCGATTTGCCTAATAGGCCGAGTAATTTTCTTTATTTTCAATAAGTTGTTTCCTATTGGCTTATTTTAATTATTATTATTATATTATATTTAGAATATAAATTATTGATTTAGTTATGTTAGTTTAGGTTAGGTTAAGGTACATTAGGTTAGGTTAGGTTGTTTAGCATTAAAATTAGTAAAACTCTGTTAAGTGTTTTCAGGTTACAAGTTGTGTGTGTGTAAACTAAAGTCTTTGAAAATGTAATAAGTTATTATGATACGCATTCAAGCGCCGCGTCAGACTAGAAATAAAAATGAATTTTGGAGAATTGATTTTTCAACTACCATCGACAGTAAAAAGAAACATAAGAAATATTGAGAAAATTCGTGTTAGAATTATTAATCTTACTTTTTCGGTCATATTTAACAACATATGTTTACAAGAAAGACTGCTACCAAAATATACTAATATATATATGTCTAACCTATGCTTGAAACAATCAAGGAATCCTACTTATATTATGCTATGCGGTAATTGCTTCAACAAATCTACAACCCTGTTACCGAACCTGTATTTACCCAGGTCTTTCCTAAATCTAAAATTAAGAAATTTATACTCATTGTTTCGTGTTCTATTATGTGTTGATACTTTTATCACCCTATTAATATAAACTTTGCTGGAGGTTGTTGCCTAGTGACCAGATTTTAACCCTAGGCTATCACTACTCAATATTGTTCATTTTTTTTTAACGAATACCCTAGCTCTCTTCACACGGTAGCTACAGGAACACCTAAACTTAACCAATCAGTTACCATGGCTGATCAGCAGAGAATAAAGCATGTTTTAGCAACAGAAAACAGTAACATGACAAGACTGCTCAACAAATGTCAGAATTTGTCACATGAGTCTCCAGTTGACTTCATTCAACTGGAAATCTATGTACGGGTGGCTGATAAGAAATTCGACCAAGTAAAAGGAAGGATGGAGTTATACAGAGACGGGATCGTTGCCAGCAACACCGACCTTGATGAGATGGATCAAATCATGACAGAACTAGCAATGTATGAGGATAATACTCAGACTGAGTTGAATCTCTGGCTCAACTTACCAGGTGCACATAAAGCAGCACATAACATAATAGTGTCTCCATTCAGTGCAGCACAGTCAGCAGCATGATAATCTCCTCAGGACTTTCCGACCTTTGCTGGACTGGACGAGGAAAATTGGGACACTTTTTGGATGTCTTTTAACACTCATGTTCATTCTAAGACATCCATACCAAAGGTGACAAAGTTCACGTAGCTTCAAAGCCTCTTCAAATGGGAAGCCAAGAAGGTTATAGCTAATCTGCCCCTTGATGATGACACCTGTGATATAGCTGTACAGTTGTTGAAATACAACTACTACATCAAAGAACTAAGTATAGTTAATCTTTTCTATCAATTGATAGATTTAAATCCTCCTAGCAAGCGACCAGACTCCCTTCAAGACTTTAGGCTACAGGTGGAGTCACTTGGGAAAGCGCTTTGAACCAAAGCAGATGTGCAGACTTCTGAATGGTCACTAAAACTGTTCATCCAGAGGCAACTTCCTCGAGATGTTTTAACAAATTTTCTCTCACTATACGACAGACATCTTATCCCTATATGAAATCTTCGAGGGATTGAGAATAACTGTCAGTAGAATGAAAGCCCATAACAAAATTAAAGCTGACACTGAAAAGTCCTCTACTGATAAATCAGTGAGACCATAGAGTACGACGAGTACTACTACTAAACCTAAACAAATACTTCCACTCCAAGGTGGAAACAAGGCAGCGTGGGCATATATGCAGTGGGTCCCTCCAATCCTTCAGTTACTGTATCACTTAAGGCGGTCACTCCCAAAGGTGCTGTAGGTTGCATGATGTGTTTGTTCTGTGATGAAGACATTCCATCTACCATTGCAGTAAATACCCAGATCGTGTTACACGTGTAAAGCGTCTCAGAGTTGCCTAAATGCACCAGGTGTCTCAAGTCACCTAACACCAATACCTGTACAACCCAAATGCGTACCTGCAATAGGTGCAATAAGGGACAGCACCACTAAGTATTGTGTGTGGACATAATACCAAGGTCTCCCAAACCCCAGGTGGAGGAAGAAACTTCCACTACAGTACAGTTCTGTAAAGTACGTCAGGATGTAAGTGTCCTTCAGCAAAGTCTGATAATAACACAGCTTTATCCACTGCCCAACAAAAACTAAAGGTCCAAGGTCACCACTCATGCGTTATTTAACTAAGGATCCCAAAAGACATTTAACACACAGAAACAAATGTGTTTTGTTTTAGTTTTGCTTTATTTATTGGGTATTTACTGCAATTTACTGCAAATGTTCAGTTTTATCTGTTCGACAGGTAAAACTGAACCTATCAGTATTCTTGACCAACACCGGACCAAAAGTTTACAAAGTGGTCTAAGTATTAGTACACTTAGGTGGTTATGCCTGAATTGTACAGGCCATTGTAGTAGATAAAATTCCATCTGACCTATATGTTTATGGTCTATGGACAACAGCCAAATTCCTACAAGAAAAGGGAATTAAGCTGGCTGACAACAAAATCACGTCTGATTATCTCTCCAATATTGGATTCCTTGTAGGTGCAGATTATTACCTTAAGTTCATTACTGGACAAACTTAAAGGCAGGGAATGAATCTGTTATTGTCTGTTGGAGACAATTTGCTCAATGGCCCAATATTGAGTCCGAAACAACCCACACCTGTGGACAACCAGCAAGTCAACCCAGTGATGGTTGCATGACTAGGTGGAGAACAATCACCACTCAAATTCAGACACATGTCAGAGGATGAGCTTGTTCCTACTGTACATAAATTATGGGATCTAGCCACTTTAGGCATAGTTGCTGAACAACCTAGTCCAGATGATGACTGAACTTACAAACAATACCTGGATTCAGTGGTCTTCAAAGACACCCAATACTGGGACAGCTTACCATGGAAGCTGATTCATATTCAGCTGCCAGTTAATCATTTTATAGCATAGAACCAATTAAGGTCTCAGGTGATGTGATTAAATAGACAACCTGAGAACTTGAAATTGTACCATGGTATAATTCAACAACAACTCGATAAAAAAATCATCGAGGGTGTAACCAATGATAACCCTAAGGAAGGACATTATTTCCTGCATCATGCAGTACTGAAAAATTCTGCCACTACCCCACTGAGGATAGTATTTAACTGCAGTGCCATGACCAGGCAGAATAGTGTCTCTTGAATGATTGCCTTAAAACAGGCCCTAGCCTGACAGAAAGGCTCTACAATACTGCTGTTAAAGTTCTGCATAGGGACTTATGCATACACAGCCAATATAAGTAAAGCATTCCTTAGAGTAGGTCTCCAGGAAGAGGACCGTAGCTACACAAAGTTCCTATGGATCAAGGATGCAAGTGATCCAAACAGTGAATTAATCATATTCAGGTTTGCATCAGTTTTGTTTCATGCTACTTCGTTGCCATTTCTGCTTCAAGCAACCTTAGATACACACACTTGAAGAAGTCTAGCTCAAATAAAACTGAAATTAGCAATATGTAGACAACTTCCAAGGATCAACCAGCAGTGAAAAGGAACTGCTTAACATATATCATGAGGCCAATCGAGAGTTGCTGGATGTACATATGTCTCTCCACTCATGGGCCTCCAATAATACCAACTTAAAACCACTAATCAAAGCAGAATTTCCCAATTACAAAGTACCCAAGAAGACAAAAGTACTTGGTGTCGAATGGGATACAACTTCGAAACAGTTGACCATCAAATCGATGGAACCAGATACCACCAACCTAACAATGAAGAAACTACTATCCCAAGTTAGCAAACCCTTCGACCCCTTGTGACTATTAAGTCCCATATTGATAAATGGGAAGTTGATAATGAAGAATGCTGGCAAGAGAAGGTAGGTTGGGATGATCCTCTAACACCTGCCTTGCAATTAAAGTGGAAGGGGCTAGTGAAAGATCTAAGTATCCTATTGTCTGTCAAGCTCCCTTGAAACACAGACATCAGAATCAACCAATTAAGCTACATGTGTTCTGTGACGCCTCAGGAAAGACTTATGACACAGTAGCTTACCTAGTAACAAATGTGCAGGCAAATTTGCTTGCATCAAAAGCCAGCATGGCAGCATTCAAGAAATGGTCATTGCCACAGCTAAAATTAACAGCCCTACTGCTAGGAGTACGATTGACTCATTATCTGATCAATACCTTCAGTAATATCCAATTTGAAGAAACAGTGGTATGGTCAGATAATGAGGCAGTACTACAGTGGGGGAGAAATAACATTAGTAAAACATCTACTTGAGTAACCGTGTTAAGGAAATACGAGAGTTGTCAGCAGGGTACAGAGATATGTACCCACCAAAGAGAATCCAGCTGACTACCTCTCCAGAGGCCTAACTTTACTGCAATTAGCCAAAGTAGAGATGTGGTTCAATGGACCTTAGTGGCTATTCAGTGACCAATGGCCTAAACAAAAGCCACAAGTCATTGTGACCAATGTCACTGGTCCCAGTAAGACTCCAGAACCACCTCGGAATTTGGTAATTTATTTTAATCAGTACTCTGGACTGAACACACTACTAGGTATCACGCAAGTGGTGTTTAATTTCATAAACAAATTCCATAGGAATTAAATATCAATTCCCTAGTCCCTTAAAGTTGGGGTCAAAGGAGCCCAAACAGAAACACACAGGAAGCATATTGAAAACCTCCCTGATAAATTAATGAATGATCGGTGTCTCTGGTTTGACTCAGACAGTTATAACATAATACGGTGTGGGGGCCGCTTACAGCATGCCAACATAGATCTGGAAGTAAAAAATCCAATGGTGCTTCCCCCGTCACCACATAATCAGGCTAATTGTGTTACAAATACACAAATACGCCACTTTACATGGTGGGGTACTAGATACCCTCACCAACCTAAAACAACAGTTCTGGTTTCCTCAAGGTCGCCAGACCGTAAAGTCCATAATCAAATCCTGTGTAATCTGCCTGTGTACGACGCTCGGGTGTATCCTTACCCAGGACCACCACCACTTCATAAGGATTGAGTAGTCCACCTTTGTCCTTTTGAGACCACTGGTGTAGACTGCACAGCAGCTCTAACACTAACAGGCACCAAAGACAAAGTTCCAGTGAAGGCATACATCTGCCTATTCACCTGTGCCACAATAAGGGGAAAACATCTAGAAGTGACTCAAGACATGAGTGCCGAGGCATTCATTCAGACTTTCCGCAGGTTAGGTGCCCATAGCTCCGGCCCCAAGTTGATGATCTCAGACAATGGATCTCCCGCACCATCCAGTATCGAATGTACATTCGAGAATTTATACTCCTATACTCACCATTAGCCCCTTTGACATTGACCTGTCTTGGTTGCAGGAGAAGCATGTCTGAGAGATTTCTGGAACCACCCAGCAATTTAAACTTTCCTGAACCAACTTCCAGTGACACTGGAAGTTTATTCCCCCCAGGGGACAATGGTACGCAGGCTTATACGAGAAGAGGGTGGGTATCGTTAAACGCTGTCGTAGGAAAACCCTACTCCACCAAAAAATCGATCTCCAGGAGCTCCAAACTTTGTCACGGAAATTGAGTTTATTGTCAATAACCGACCACTGATCGACCTATCTGACGACAACTTGGAACATGAGCCATTAAGTTCATCTCAATTGATGTATGGGGGACTTCTAAGCCCTCTAGAATCTCCCACTGACGATGGACCAAAAGATCCTTCATGTGTCAGAGAGAATGACTTGGTGCAGTGCTTTAAACACCTGTCACAAGTAATAGGTTGATGGAATGACGTATGGACTCGAGAATACTTCACTGCTTTGAAGGAGTATCATTATGGGGCAAACAACCCCTACAACAAAATTAACATTATCTCTGGTGAAATTGTTCTGGTGGACAGTGATGCATCATGCCCAGAGTGGCCAATAGGACATATACTCTCTGTCCATCCAGATAACCAGGATATCGTGTGAATAGTGAAAGTAAAGTTTCGAGGCACCACTACTCTCAAAACCTTAAGAGAATCTAGTTCCATTAGAGTTGGCAGGAAAAGAAGTCACTCAAAGTCTTCCAACACCTGCAACTCTAGTACGGGACATCCGTCCAGAAAGGACTGCCACAAAACAGGGTAGTTAAAAATAAACCAATATTATAATCTGAAAGAGAGGAATGAAGTTTTTGGTAGTCCAAGTATTGGACTACGACCCATGTTTCTACCCCCCCCCCCCCCTCTTGGAATTATGTTGCAAGTTTTACCCACTATATCTGTATATCACATCAGATTCATTATATTGTATCCTACATCTTCTGGTGATGGCACCTTCTGGTCAGAGGTGCCTGACAGCTGGGTGGACAGCGCTTCGGATTCGTAGTCCTGAGGTTCCGGGTTCGATCCCCGGTGGAGGTGGAGACAAATGGGAAAAAGGTTTCTTTCACCCTGATGCATCTGTTCCCTAGCAGTAAATAGGTACCTGGGAGTTAGACAGCTGCTACGGGCTGCTTCCCTGGGGGGGGGGGTGTAACAAAAGGGGTGCCTGGTCGATTACCGCGCCGTGGGGACGCTAAGCCCAGAAATCGTCTCAAGATAGCCTCAAGAAGATACATGACCACATGGTCATGTAGGATCTTATGTATGCCATAGGGCACATAGGCGCTTACGTGATTTGGTGCATGATTTCTCTAAAATCTAAAAGCTTCGAGAAGAATGTCTTAATTAAAAACAATTGGAACTTTAATTGTCTTCTGGTGATGGATAATACAAATCTGTTACCGGGAATCTATTAGTACTGCAAATCCTACCAATAATCTTTAAATTCTATATCTAAATATATTATAATCATTATTTATCTCAATAATATGGCTTGACAATGAACTTAATCAACAAATATTAGAGATAGGCCTCGTACCAGAAGTGGGAGGGGCCAGTGGGTGAGGGCAGAGCGCCCATGACAAGTGTGAGGGAGCCGTGAGGTGTCCCGTGTAGCTAGTATTTATATACAGTGAGGCGCCCATGTTGTTTTGTGGTGAAACTTGTGTCTGTCGATAGCAGATCTCCCAAAACTTCAATTTACTCCTGTGTCCTAGAAAGCAGTGTAACTCCAATTAGTAACTATTTACTGCCGAGATTATGTACTTCAAGAACTAAGGGAAGTGGCATTTCAGTTAAGTCTATTAGTTAAGATTATTTGGCCATTTATTCTGTAACGTGGATTAATCATTACAAGGCATGAAAACTACAATCAACGAGAAAGCCTCATTATTATTAACTATTAACATGTGTAACACCTTTATATCTATGTAGTCATCAGGTATTATGTAGTATGGTATCTTCAGGAAAATTGTTACCACATGATACTTACTAAGCTGGCCACACCAGAATGCCCAAACGCCATTAAACACTAGAGTTCACGTGTCCAAAGGTATCTGAGATGTGATGACCAGTCATCACTACCAACACAGCTGAGGGCATTTAATTGTTCTTTATATAGTTGTGTGATCTATAACTCAAAGTAATGATATCTACTGTTTGATTACGATAAGATTAAAATAAGAACCTCCCCCCCAAAAAAAATGTGAAAGGTAAGTTTATTGGTAACAATAAAAGATAAAATACAGTCCACTTATAAGTAATAAGTCCAATATCTTAAAATAATACTAAAATAAGTCACCGGTAGGATTTCCCACAGTTCATGTTAAACAAATTTGCTATCATTTTATGACAGCATAGTTGATCTCCCTCCCGAATTTCGTATAATCGGCAAATTTACAAATATTGCTGCTCAAACCTGAATTTCCAAAGACGAAACCGAAGAAGCCGACCACGATTACTCGGATACTTCAGTCGATGCCACCGCCTCTCCCACCCCTCATGCACCATCTCCCCCTCCAGATCCCGCACCGGCACCAACCGGACTGACAGGCTCCCATGCTGCCTCCTCCGGGTATATCCGACGTGATCGAGCACTTTCCAAGGAGGACAGACAGCATAACTCCATAATCCACAACGACTACTGGGAATACAAGTGCAGGGAAGTAGGACGGATCCTTCACATCATCGTCCCTCAAGAACACCTCGACCACCTCTTCAACTACGACACCTTGAAAAAAAAAATTCGACCAGACTACCAATTTCGAGGAACTGGGATTAGGAAACCAATCCTCTTGTAATACCCAGATTTCTCCCCTTAGACCGGCCGATGGTGGCCAACCCACCAACAGCCTTGCTGACTCCTGTGGCACTTAACTGTGAGCGACGTGTGTACCCACGTCAATTCACCGGTCTGACCAGCCCTATGGTCTTGGATTGGATTGGCATGTCCACGGACCTCATCCCCTGATCTCCAGTGTCTGCTACAGATAAAGGCTCCAAAGAGCCTCCACTTATGGGCTCACCACATCATAGCCCGTGCTATTTGGGATTTTTTCTAGTAGCTGAATCTAATAACAACAAACAACAATCTTGTAAGTTTAGTGTACCTGTGTCAGTTTATCAGTGTATTCCTAAAGATGTCACATTACTGACTAAACGTCGAACAATAAAAATGGAAAGATTAAGTGATCTAGTGTTTCTTCACTTTTTAGATGGTAGAAGATATTTGTGTAGAATAGAAAAGACAAAAGAAAATTAATACTAGTCATAATGCTGTTGTACAATGCTATAAATGTTCCAGCTTTAATGCTGGATACGTCGGATGTTCCATTCGGAACTTTAAGATAAAGATACTAGAGCACCGGGGAGTATCATTAGGACTGGCTTTCCATTATCCAAACCAGCATTTTCAGAGAATAGAAATCATTGTAATTAATGGATCATTTTCTGCTGGAGTCCGATTTTTAAATTTTGGACACATGTATGAGTCGTCAGTTGTATTTGATAATAATGGAATCCTGATATATATCAGGGAACTGTTGCTGCTGCTAAATATTAACAGTTCAGCTGCTCAATTGTTCTCTGTATAATTCACTTTTGGCATTTTGTTTTCATTTATAGTTCATGTTGACGTCTTTGTTATTTACTTTTTGTTTCCCTCTAAGCTGTGTCTTTGATTCTCATTTCGAGTGTTGACATTTTACACTGTTATATTTTAATTTTTAATTAGGATATATATATATATATATATATATATATATATATATATATATATATATATATATATATATATATATATATATATATATATATATTAAACTATAGAACACTTTCCCACCAGGAGACTCGAACCCTAGCCAGCACAGAAGCCTTCCAGCAACCAGCATGACAGGTAACGCCTTAACCCACTACACCACGCTCAGACCCTTAATCAGATCAGACGTGGTGTAGTGGGTTAAGGCGTTACCTGTCATGCTGGTTGCTGGAAGTCTTCTGTGCTGGCTAGGGTTCGAGTCTCCTGGTGGGAAAGTGTTCTATAGTTTAATAACTACTCTTGCGTGTTTAGGCAAGTTGGGCATTGCATAGACACAGTGTCTTCCCATATTCAACAGGGACATGAAGAAAAAACGTAAATTTGACAACTCACTAGCTCTGGTGCTCTTGGGAGATGTTAGTTGTGGTGTTGAAATGCCCCGAAATTACCATCTCTTTTAAGGGTCTTAGCGTGTAGTAGTAGGTTAAGGCGTTACCTGTCATGCTGGTTGCTGGAAGGCTTCTGTGCTGGCTAGGTTTCGAGTCTCCTGGTGGGAAAGTGTTCTATAGTTTAATAACTACTCTTGCATGTTTAGGCAAGTTGGGCATATATATATATATATATATATATATATATATATATATATATATATATATATATATATATATATATGTGTGTGTGTGTGTGTGTGTGTGTGTGTGTATCACGAAAATAAACACGTGATTAAAAATGTGACAATGTCAGACCACGGAGGAAAAATGAAACAGGAATTTCCTTATTTCATTGCCGATACCTTATTTTTAATCTTTAATAAGGTATAAGGATACGATATCCTTATACCTTAATTTCCTTATTTCATTGCCAAGGTCATTGCCAATGACCTTGCCGATACTGGTGAAACTAGGAAATACTACTAACCCACTGGGGAGTTGACATGGTGCTCTGTAGCACACACTAGGTGGCGCTGATCTTGATGCGTCACCTCACCAGACCCCTCTGGCTGACCAAGGCAGGAATCTATAGAAAAATGAAACAGGAAGGAAATTCCTGTTTCATTTTTCCTCCGTGGTCTGACATTGTCATATATATATATATATATATATATATATATATATATATATATATATATATATATATATATATATATATATATATATATATATATATATATATATATATATATATATATATTGTAACTTTTGGTGACTTGAACCTGTTGTGGGAAAAACCTGCTGGGATTGATATGAGAGGAGACTACCAGGGACTTGTACTGAACTAAATTAAAAATTACTGTCTGCAAATTAATTCAACTAAAATCTCTAGGTAGGGTCATAAATCCTAGCTCCTCTTTTCCTAATGACAGATTGTGGGCTGTAAGGGGCAGGTGGGGTGAGTGAATTAGTTGATAGGTTGATTGAAGATCCACAGTCCACCAGCCAACAGGTATCTCACATCAGCTTGTATTTTATACAAGGATAAGATTTAATAAACTCAGTTATATGACTGAACACTGGCTCTGTTTAAATCAGAAATTTAAACATGTACATAGTCTAGCCTAGCACCATAACTATTAACAGCCAATATTCTTATACTATAAACAACAATTTAAATTGTATAAGTATGATATTAAATGACTTTAAATATGGTCTAAGTACTAGAAATTATATTCAAATAAATGAACTTACATAATAACTTAAAATAACTAAGCAAGCAATTGTTAACTTAATTTATATATATTCAAGTATATATGCTGATGTATTTATACTCAATTTATATGATGAGATACAGTCAGCCTGACTGAATCTTTTCCCCCTCCATGGACACTTATGAGGTCTTGTTTATTTATCGTGACTAAATTCTTCTTACACAATGGTCACTCATGAAGTTTAGAGCTTGGATAAAGATTCAACTGCTGCACTACAATACTAATAAACTTACTGAAATATGAGGCGTTGCCTCGCTTTATAACTGACAGACAAACTTATTTAATATATTAAAGTCACACAAGCATATAATTGGCCAATTAATATACTAAAATTACCTTCAATATACTTCTCTGCCAGCCGGGTGCCTGTCTGACAGTATGCCAGACTTGATAACTCTCTTGTCATGAGTTTAGGCACGATATTTTATATCACAGCTTTGCTGTATGATATTCTAGTAGCGTTGCTATGTTATTGTCACTGCAGTTGCAGAAGGATGATAGTTAATGAAGATTAGGAATGAAGGAGGTGGAGACAGTGTGACTGTGTGCTCCACTATACACTCTTATTTTATATAAATGTTCAAGAATTTTCCTTGTAGATATATTGTTCAGGTACTCCCCCAGTTCTAGAGAGTGTTCAATGGTGATAAAGGTAATTAGATAAGGTGTCCTGAGCGAGTAAAGTTCGCTAAGGATCCGTCACTGTTGTTCACTGTGTTGTAAACAAACGCGCTCTGCCGCGGGGTCTGGTTGGCGCTTCTTGTTCCCCAGATGCCCCTCCCATGCTCCCAGAGCATGGTAGCCTGCAATGAGTATTGAGTGATTATTTTTACTGTCTAGACTTATGATTGAGATAAGATGTGATTATAATAAAATTAGATATAGGATATAAAGATGATAAGTAGTACTTGATAGTACCACTGATTCTTATTAAGGATTCGATTTTACCCCTACCAGATATTCAATCAATTCGTTCGAATAGTTTTTTAATTAAGAATCCTTCTACAAGCTTCTGGATCCTTGAGAGATCACGCACAAAGTCACGTAGGCATCTGTAGGGCCCTATGCGTACGTGATCATAGAGGCATTATCATCTAGGATCAAGATGTATAATGAATCTATAATGATTCGGATATGATTTGATACGATTTTGATTTGATTTAGATATGATTTAGAAATAATACATTTCTTAGATGATTATTAGATATGGTGGGTAAAATTTCCCACATCTTCCAGAGGGAGAGAAGTGGCACAGGGTTCAATACTAAGGACAATAGTAACCATATGTATTTATTTACACTCCATCGGATTGATAATACAAGTGCAAATTTTGCTTGCACTTTTGTGCGGCTGTCCATTGTGGACGATTGTGTCTGTTAGGAGTCTGTGGGTCATGTGCAGTTAGAGGGTTTGGAGGTCTCTCAGGATCTAACTGCAGCTGGCTCACTGATTCCATGTGGATGAGTTTGTCCAATGTCTTCAGGGAAGTTGTTCCTTTAGACAGGATTTCGACTATTCTCAAAATCCCCTGGCTATCTGGATGGACTGAGACAACTTTACCTAATGGCCAGTCAGCCCTAGGGCCATCACTGTCTACTAAGGCAATATCGCCAGGTTGGAGATTAGATATATTATGTGGGACATTGGCCCCATAGTGATGTTCTCGTAGAGCTGTAAGATATTCTTTTGTACAAACATCATTCTATTTTTGGATTATGCTGGACAGATGCTTATACCCCCTGAACCAACTCGCTCTGACCCACATATGAGAGATCTCTGATCTCATTATCCACTAGAGATGGTACCAGAGTCAGGAGTCTTCTATACATTAGGTGGGCAGGACTTAATGGCTCATGTTGAGTAGGATCATCAGACAAGCAAGTCAACGGCCGGTTATTCACCCTTGATTCTATTTCCGTGATTACTGTCTGGAGTTCCTGAAGATTGATTTTCTGACGGTTATCTTGAGGTTATTTTGAGATGATTTCGGGGCTTTAGTGTCCCTGCGGCCCGGTCCTTGACCAGGCCTCCACCCCCAGGAAGCAGCCCGTGACAGCTGACTAACACCCAGGTACCTATTTTACTGCTAGGTAGCAGGGGCATAGAGTGAAAGAAACTCTGCCCATTGTTTCTCGCCGGTGCCCGGAATCAAACCCGGGACCACAGGATCACAAGTCCAGTGTGCTGTCCGCTCGGCCGACCGGCTCCCCGGTGTAGAGACTTTCTCAAGGATCTTTTGACAGTTCCTATTTACCGTTCATAAAATCCTCCATGCCATGGGGCTCTTGGAGGGATAAATTTCCATCTGCAATGACGCTGTTCCAGTGTGGAAGTAACTGCAGGATGGGACCAGATTTCTTGTAGACATGCTTCTCCAGCTACCAAGTTTGCTCCGTTGTCTGAAATCATCAGCTTAGGGCATGATCGGCGTGCTGCAAATCTGCGGAAAGCTTGTATAATGATTGAGCAATCATATCGGGGTTACCTCTAAATGTACTGCCCTGGTGGTAGCACAGGTGAAACAGACAGATGTATGCCTTGATAGGTTGCTTATCTGCAGTCCCTGTTAGATATGTTGCTCCTGTATAATCTACTCCAGTCGTCTCGAAAGGTGTAGATGGACCACTCATTCCTTTGGTAGGGGTGGTGTCCCTGGATAAGAGCAAGTTCTTGCATTGTACCTTCTGCGTATCATGCAATTCTTCAAGATTGATTTGACTGACTGTCTTCCCTGAGGAATCCAATACTGCTGTCTGATTTGTGTGAGTGTGTCTAACACTCCTCCATGTTTGATGATTTGTTGATGTGTATGTAACACAATCAACCTTGTGATCCAATGAATTTTTTGGTAAAAGCCATGGATGCA
>WNGS01169498.1:20626714-20640547 GCA_020271785.1 Procambarus virginalis
GATCCATCCTTCCCCCATCCTTGCAAGTGAAAAACGATGCAATAATTACGTTCATACCTGGTGTAGGCTTATACTCCAGTTAGCATCTTACCGCTAATCACCTGTCACTTTGCATGCTTCTCAAGGAGTCAGCGGAATTAGCCTGATATGCCGAGGAGAATATATTAAAGTGAAAGTTCTCAGGGACGTATTCAAGTAAAAAAAAAAACCTGGATAAAAAATTAATCTGGATTCTAGATGGACTTTGATACCTTATAATCTGGGAATTCTTCCTGGATTATTTGGTTGAGTTGTTTATTATTGGAGGCCCATGACTGTAGGGGCATGTTAGCTTCCAAAAGTTCACGATTAGCCTCATGGTAGATTTCCACTAGTTTATTCTCATCATTAGTGGTTCCTTGAAAATTATCAACGTATAAATTGTTGCTAATCTCAGTCTTGTAGGGGCTATTAGACTTCTTGAGATGTGTATCCAGAGTAGCCTGGAGTAAAAATGGTGAAGATGTCGCTCCGAACAGTACTGAGGCAAATCTATAAGTAATGATTTTGCTATTAGGATCCTGTGGATCTTTCACCCATAGAAATTAGTAAAATTATGATCCGTCTCTTGTAAGCCTACTCTTAAAAAGGCCTTACTAATGTCGGCCGTATAGGCAAAAACACCAGAGCGAAATCGTAATAAGACATCTTGTAGTCTTTGGGTTAGGCTATGTCCAGTTTGTAGACAATCATTTAGTGACATGCTGTCTGCCTGTACAATTAAATACAATCCTGATTGGTGTTGTAACTGAATCTTTCAGGACAGCATGATGTGGTAAATAATGGCCTATCTTATGGTTGTCTTCTTCAACAACTTCTATAAATTTGTTAGCAAGTTGTTGCTCTATTAAAGCATGATACAGTTGCAATTTATCTGGTTGCTTCCGTAGCCTAGCTAATTGAGAATTTAATTGGGTTGAGGCCATGAAATAATTTACTGGAAGCTGTGGGTGGTTCAGCTTCCAAGGGAGTATCACCCAATATTGATTATCTTGGAAAATCACAGTATCAAGATATTGTTGATACGTCCATGTGTCATCTGGACTGGGTTGATCAGGGACTATGCCTAAGGTGTCCAAATCCCATAATTTATGAACAGGGGATTGGACTCATCATCGTCGGTTTCGTCTCTGACATGTAGTGGTGACTGCTCTAGGCCTAGTCATGCAACTATTGAATTAGTTGGTTGATTACTAGTAGATTTAGAATGTTGTTGGATCAACACCGGTCATGTGAGTAGTTTACCCCCAGCTGATAGCAACAAGCTTACGCCTCATTGCCTGGTGCATCCAGTAATAAATCTATAATAAAAGTCAGCTCCAATAAGAATACCTACATCGTTGAGACAGTCTGTATTTATTTTATGATCCGCTAGCCTAATACCGCTGCGTTTAAGAAATTTGACTGTTTGAGCAAGACCTGTAACATGTAAATCTGAAGGGATTTTGTCAACAACTATGGCTTGAATTGGGCTGGTGCAGCCTCCTAAACGTACCAAGACTTTAACAACCTGGTAGTCTCGAGGTCCACTGTTGGTTAGGAATCCAGAGATATTCAAATTCACTCGAGCAATAGGCTTCAGTTTCAACTGATCAACTAGTTGTTGAGAAATAAAGGTTTTCTGCGAACCTTGGTCGAAGAGACCACGAGTGGAAATCTTGGATCCGTTATGGATCAGTTTTAATTGAGCTGTTGGTAACGTAGTTGTGTTAGTCGTCTCTGTTGCAAGTACACTTATATTTGATGCACTTTGCAATACTGTACAGAAGTAGAATTTGTAGTCTTCTTATGAGGATTGGTTGATCTTGATTGATCACTACCACACAAGGAATAATGGTGTCTACCCTTGTGGCACTTGTTGCACATACGTAAGGAGACAGTACAGCTATTGGGGTCATGAGGACCCGTGCACCTTGTGCATCTGTGTAATTCTTGCAAACGATGAATTCGGGTGTTATGGTCTGGATAAGTACTACACTTATAAGTAAGATGTTCATTATTGCAGAACAAACACTTCTTCACTGTAGAAGAAGACGTAGGAGTGGTGCTCACTACGGGGTTTATAGGGTTCACTGTGTATGTACCTACATTTCCAGATTTCCATTTTGGAGATGATTTATTGAGTTCTGGTTTTACTACAGTAGTTGCAGTACGTTGGGGTTTATGATGAGAGTTAGTAGAGAAGTTTGAAACATTCTTCCCATCTTGGTTAGCTCTTTGTCTTTCGACTAGGGTATGTAAACTACCTTCTGTAATTTCATTCATGGACAGAGAGGTTTTATTGTACATAGTACACAATTTATCTAAAGTCTCTCTTGGTAATTTGCGCCTTACAACTACGTTTGTCATCCATTCAGCAGTCTGAATTTGGACTTTAAGGCTTAAGGCCTTGAGTAAAGACTCTAGCTCTAGTCTGAAAGTTTGGAGAGAATCTGTTGAATTATTAGCAGATGGTAAATCCAGCAATTGAACTAGGATAGTAATAGTTCTTTCCTTGTTATCGTAGTTGCTCTTAAGCAATTGAACAGCTAGGTCGTAACCATCACTGGTGGGTCCGTCTAATTACCACAAGCTACCACAGGCTACACAGGCTTCAGAAAGCTTCCTGGCAATACGTTAGTAATGAATATATATGATATGTTAGGTTAGGCTGACGTAACCTAACCTAACCTAACCTATCCTAACCTAACCTAACCTAACCTAACCTATCCTAACCTAACCTAACCTAACCTAACTTAACCAAACAAAACCTAACCTAACCTAACCGAATCTTGGATCGTCGACTTGATTTGGCGTCACCAGCTTTTCATTTTCGTCTAATTTCTTTATAAGAAGATACTTTTTCAGATTAAAATTATGTTTTTTCGTGTTGTACATTCAGCACCAACATTATAATGAGTAAATATATCATATTTATTCATTATTAACGTATTACCAGGAAGCTTTCTGAAGCCTGTGTAGCCTGTGGTAATTTGACGGACCGTCACTGGTCAGTGTTATGTTAGATATTACCTTCAAGGCTTCATTCCGTAACAAGCCTTGTAAATAAGTGAACTTGGTTGTTTGAGGGATGTTAGTTTTAGAGTCTACTGCATCCACGAATTTACTCCAGAAATCATCCCAACTCTCATTCTCGTTACCAGAGAATGTGGGTATATTGATCTGAGGTAATTTGACATCAGGATCTGGATGTGCAGTAGAGGCTGTTGTTAATTTGTTTTTAGCAATTTGCTTTTTGAAGGGTTGAAGTTTAGCCTGTACATCATCTTCGTACTGGGCTAAATCATTTACAATGTCCTCAAGTTCAGTTTCACCTATTGAGGTTTGGTAAAGTTCTGTTAAGTACAGATTCATATGATGTTTAATATGCTCGAATTTGCTTTCAGCAACTTGAAGTAAGTCTTCTAATTCAATGTAGTCAACAGGTGACTGTTGTGACAGATTTTGACATTTGGTAATCTGTCGGGTCAAGTGACCTTTTAGACCGGTAAGGGTCCTTTTCATTTTGTCAGCCGTTTCCATCTTGCTGGGTAAGGACTGGTCTGATAGTAAATAGTTGTTACTGATGTAACTGAGATATTGGCTCATTCAGTGGAGCTCAATACTAATATAATAGCCTAATGTATTGAATAGACTATAATACCTCGTTTAGAGGTTAATTTGCCTACCTAACAATAGATAGCTAATATTTTTGAGTAGTATTCGAATGCCACTATTGGATTTCGTCCGGTTAGCTCATCAATTATCACCATTCGATCCAACAGTGAACATTCGGCAGTACTCAAAAAAAATACACGAATAATATGTTAAAAGCATAAAGAGAGTTTTGGTAATCCCACCCCAAATCAGGGTCAGCACAATCTAAATAATATGTATGTATACCAGTACTGTCTAGTACAGTACTCATTAATAATTCCTACCTAGGAATGACTAAATGATTTAGGCTGCATTTGTACAAACATTAGTACAATTACAGTCTAAATATCCTACCTCATCAAAGGTTGGCATATATGCAATGGTGCAGTAATATAGATATATGGTGCTATGTTTTAGGGATTTTTTGTTTTGATATATATGTTTGTGCTTAGGAACACAAGTGAAAATTTATAAATGTATAACACTAAGGTTACTTTATGCATAAAGTATTAATAGAAATGTTAATAATAATAAATGAGTTTAAGGCTATAATATGGGCAGTCTGCTGACAGCCGTAAATAATGAAATATATTGGTGAATAGCCTAATAATATTAACACACTAATTGGTGTTAGTAAATAGTTAATTAATAATGATTGAGAATAGCTTGATTTTCAGCTATCTAGGTTCGAAGGACCAAAATTTGTCCGAGAACCTGTATATTTAGCATTGATCTATCTGGTTCGCGAAGGACCAAAATTTTGTGGGGAAAACCTGACTCCAATAACTAATAATTAAATAAATGTATATACTTCAATACCTATGAAGGACCACCACTTTTTGAGAAAAAGTGGAAAACAAAGAGACAATGGAAAAAAATGATCCTAGGAACTAGTGTCCTATGGATCTTGGTAAAACTGTAATGCTTATATGAATGGAGTCAAATTAACTGCACAAAATTGGGGGGTTACATGCTAAAAGATTAATACATCCCTAGCATTATTCTGGTGCTGGTTCTTCACCAGAGTAAATCAAATGTGGAAATCAATAAATGTAGAATATATAATATTGATGGAGGTAAATGCACCTCAATATACTACTGAAATGCGCATGCGCGGCTTTCGAGCGTAAATGAATATATGTTTATCGCAATTGACTAAGGAAGGAAGAGGTAATAACAAGTATTAATATCACATTAAATTTTTCTGTGATAATTAGAATTTCTTGTAACATAAATTGACTACTAAAAGTTGTGCAGCCAATCGAGGAAATTAAAGTAAAATCATTTACATCAAAGTAATTTCCTCTAGAATACTTAAATGTTAGTTAAATAAGGGAGCTCCAGTAAGTAATAGTATACTACGAATCAAAGTTAACTATTTTAGTAAATGAAATGATAAAGTGGATTCTTGTTATAAATCCAACTAAATGTAGAGAAAATTCATGTTGCTGCCTGTTGTTCCTCACGTACTAGGAAGAATTTGGCAATGAATAAATCATGATAATGATTAAATCTGTGAGTTAGTAATTTTAGTAACTACTTTGGTTAATTCAAAGGTTGTGTAAATACAATGATGTATAAAACTGTTGGTTATTTCCAACAATTTCCCTTAACTCCTAATATTATTATTTATTAATAACACTAATATGTAAAATTAACAGCATTAGCATTTCCATAGTAAGGCATAATTTAGCCAGAAAATTCCAGCAATCATGACGGCAAGCGTCGATAACAGGCTTTAACATGAAGTCTCCCTTACATGTTGGAGATATATAGAGTTCAGTTAATTATCCTTTCTTTCTAAAAATATTGATCATTATGAAAGAAATAACCATTTCGCATACCTACTCGTACTGAGCTCGACTATTCAAGCAAATTAATTATTCCAGTAAAATATTACTTTGGCGTTAAGTAAATACAACTCAACCTTTCTCGTTTAATTTGTGCAATGTTAATTAGATCAATTGCCTTACGAGATGAGGTAATATTATTCAATATATTTATTGGTGATGATAGTTTAAATTGTACTCCTTCATTTCCCAAAATAATTAATAGTAAACCGAAATGGTTTAAGTCCGGGATCACTATGAGCGTCTCTGCACATTCGTGATCGGGAGTTGGGGCATGAGGGAGGCGTCTTTCAAGCATACGGCTTCGCCACGAGTGCGCGCGCCTCTGCAAGTGGCAGCCATTACATCAAGATCACGTGGTCGCACAGCATTAGTTACTGTTTAATTATGCGTCTATAAAGATAGTCATGTCCCGCAATTAATCGTGCACAACAGGGAACGTCAGGGACTAGCAGACGTGATACCGGCAGGCCTAAGTGTTCCAACATGCCTACGTTAAGTATACATTGTAGTTTGATGCATCATTCTATAGTTTATTACTGTGGGTAGCCTGTCGTTATAACATCCGCCAGCCAAAAACACAACGTTAGTTTCTTTCAACGTTATTCTCTAATTTCAGTGAAAAGTGGAATAAATTTCTAGCCTAGTTAAATGTTACCTAATTTTCCATGTTTACAACGTGTAGGTGAGGACGAACCCAGCATTCCTTCTTCTACCTATGATGTTCACCACTGGTGTTTCCTCCTTTATTTGGACGATGTGATCAAGGCTACAAGAAGTGAAACGGGTTTAGTGAAGTCTTCTTACAGCAAAGGGGGCGTTTGGTTCCAAAAATGCAATAAATAAAAACTCGTTCGATTTCAATCAAACTTTTTTGACAAGTTCTATGCGAAAAGTTTTTCATCTGGTCCAAGTTTCAGCATCGTAGCATAAATAGGAAGGGAGAAAAAAATATTGAACTAGGTGTGAAAATTATGCCAAAATGGTCAAAAACGATTATCAAACAAAAGTGTCAACTGAAATCATATCTATGACTCTTTGCTATCACAATAGCATATATTAAACAAATATTATAATTAGTTTAATTTGAAAAAAAATGTAAGTTAAAAAAAATGATTTTTTTTCAATTTTTTTTTTGGACGATTTGCATAAAACTTATACATCTGACTGCACGTAAGCCTATCTGTAAGGATGCCAGGTTTGGAGAAAATTGGTTGATTTCAACCTCAGCCACAGATTTTAGAACATTAGACTTTATTATTTGCTGTTTTTTTCAATTAACATAAACGTTTACAAAACTTTTTCATTTTTTATTCAATTTACATGAAACTTACACAGTGTATGTGGAGGGCATGTCTCTACATTTGGTCGACAGCTTTTTTCTCTAAGTTCATTTATTGATTTTATAATATCAATAAACATGCCATATTTGCATAATTTTGGGGGGGAACTTTGAAAATTTGTATTAGGAAAACTAAAGATGTTTTGGAAATTATCTAACTAGCGAACCTTTATTATATGATAATGTGTCAGAAAAGTGTCACAGAATAATTATATCTGAAAAGTGTGTTCTGAAGTGTAGACTTGAAAATGTGTAAAAAACGTTGAAAAAAAATCTTCTTTTCTATTTACGCTGCAGTACTGAAACTTGGGACAATTTCAGCACTTTTCATATACAACTAGTCAAAAAATATTGGTTGACATTCAACAAATTTCTCTAGCCAACCAAATGCCTCCTAAGCCTTAACCCTTATTGCGTAGAATATTTGACCCTTATCATTAATATTTCTAATATGTACCTTCTTGTGCATATAATATGCAAGAGAAGCAACATAAATCAATAATTTACAGCTCAGTGCTCAATGAGTTTGCACCTATTATTTCCTATGATTTGGTAATATTTCATAGATTTGATTATTCATTATATTATGATCTCTTAGAATTTACATTTAATATCTGATTCCACAATCTTTACTAACATCCTTAATGAATTAGTGACGAACCACACTAGCTCCTAGATATATATTAATTTCTAGTAATACCCCCCACTGTTGAAGTTTGAGGATTTTAACTCTCAATTAATTATTATTACAGTTCATTCATCCTCTTCAAAATAATTGCTAAATAATTTAACATACATAGGCACTGGTTCCACAGTGTCAGTCTTACAATCTTTTTATTTGTTTTCCCTCTTTTCTCAAAAGTGGGTGGTCCTTCGAGCATATCGATTTTCTAAATTAAATATTCTTACATTTGAGTTAAAGTCCCAGATCCCAACATTTTGGTCAACTACGAACCGGTTACATTATAATTAATCATTACTATTGTTGTTGTTGTCAAAGATTCGCTCCCTGGAACAAAGTTCCAAGTAGCACGGGCTATGGTGAGTCCTTAGTAAACATTACTAAGCAAATTGTGTAGTATTTTAGGTTAAAAATATTTCCTTATCTGTGGTTACCAGCAGTGTACTACATATGTTAACCTAACCCACACCAATTTGTAATATTTGCTGTCTGTACCTCATGTATAAGGTAGCACTAGTGGGACACATTCAGTTGCCCACAACACTCAGACCTATATATACCTCACACTGAGGTAAGAATCTTCAGGTCACCTGGAGCAACAGCTCACAATTTTTACAATAACTCTACATTAACACCTGCATTAGATTGGCATCACCATCTAACAATAATTTACTTAGGTGGTAATGACATCCATCCTACTCGACACCCAGCTGAAGTAATTAATCACCATAAAACAATAATTTCCTCATTTAAACTTGTTAGCGGTTCATTAGTGTTCACATTATTGGAACCTCGCCAACTAAGTAATGGTGATCGTTGGTGAGTAAGTCCAGAATATTACCAATGTGCTGCCAAATATATTAACTTTCGGCTGAGGAAAAGAATGAGATTAGATGTCACTTACATCCAATTTACAACCAGACCATATAGGGAAAACCTGGCAAGAGATGATATACACTTGTCAGGTAAGTCTAGGTCACATGTAGTTGATAAATTGGTCAACACAATCAACCATCACAAGAGGGTGTGGCTAGCAAGCCAAAATTAGCTGTATATATATTTCATAATTTTCACTTGTGTGTGTGTTACAACCCTGGGTTCCTATTTGGAAACCAGAGGTCAATTTAAGTTCTAAATAATTATATACATTAATTCATAGGATAGGATTGGATTATGTAAGATGGATAGTTAATTAACAATAACGTTTATACTCAGGGCTTCTCTTACCTCTGAGGCGTCCTTGGTTCCGTTTTCCTTGCCAGACGTAAGACGAATCTTGTTTCTCACAGAACAATCAGACTCTGAGCTTGTTGATTATTAAATATAAGATTGACCTAGTTATCAGCTATTCTTAGAATTGTTAAAGTATCTAGTAATGAAGGTCGAGGAAGACTTGTAATGATTGTGGCTGTAGGATAAGCTAGGTATCTTCCCAGCACCATACTTTACAGAGCTTGGTAGGTTGTTCTCGTCCTCTCTGGGCTGCTGCTGTGGTGTCTACACCTTCCATGTGAGCTCTGTTCTCCTCCTCCTTTCTTCTCTCCCTATACCCTATGTCCAAGATAAGTATTTGTCTGCTATATTACCATGCTATTGGCTAGGTGTGTGTTTGTTTAGGTGTATCCTAAGCCATAGTTTTTGTATCTCTAAGTGTACTCTAAGGTGACTAGTGAAACCACGTGTGCTTAAGTCTGTGATACCTATGATACAAGTGCCCTTCAGGAAAGTAGTCTTTACCCTAGTTGCAATTGTAAACCTTGCATCCTGCTTATGTGGACCAAGGTGTTTACCGTAAGGTAGAGTGGAAAAGTGATTTATTGTATTTTTGTATATGGGGGTTATTAGAGTGTTTAATAAATAAGGATAAAGCTAGGAGAATATTTTCATCCTGTTTAGAGTGAAGTAGGGGATTATCTTGGATGGCAGACGTTATTCTAGCCAAACAAGTGTTCATTGCTGGGAATATTCTTTCCCCTGGGGGCCGGAGCCTACCTATAAGTGCACATTTATATATTACAAAATATAAAGAAACAAAAACACAGCACAATTTTATTCACATTACTGCACCATTAATTAATTTTATGCCAACCTCTATTAGGTAGGAATTTAGACTGTGGTTGTGCTGAGTTTTGCACAAATGCAAACTAAATAACTTAGTAGTTTCTTTAGTAGAAATTATTTCAATTAGTCTTGAACTAGTCAGTAGTATATATTATATTATTTACTATTGTGCTGACCCTAAAACAGGGTGGGATCTAAATACATTATATTTACTAGTGTACTGACCCTGATTAGGGTGGGATATATAAACCATTTATAGTGTATTCAATATTTTGTGTATATTTTTTGAGTGTTACTTGATGCTCACTATCCCATCAAATGGTGATAATGAAGAGCTAGCCAGGAGAAATTCCAATAGTGACATTCAAGTATCACTCAAATCTTAGCTACTTGTTGTTAGGTAGGTGCATTTAACCTCAGAATGAGGTAGAATGCAACTTAGCCAGAATAATTTAGGCTATCTTCAATTTATTTGCAAACTAATGAGCAAGTACCCAAGCTACTTTAGCAACACTTATTCAAGTCCTATGAAACTTGAACTTAAAACCACCATGGCTACTCCTGAGAAATTAAGGAGAAGCCTTGTTGGCCTTAAAGGTCACTTAACCAGACTGATTAATAAGTCTGAAACATTATCCAAAGCAACTCCCATTGATTACAATCAATTAGATATATCACTGCAAGTAGCTGATCTCAAATTTGATCAAGTCAGATCTACAATCAAGTCTTATATTGACAAACTAAATACAGCAGAAGCTGAGCCTGATGAAATAGATCAAGCTATAGCTGAAACATCTCAGTATGAAGATGACACCCAAGGCAAGTTTAATGTTCTACTTAATATAGTAAATCAACATAAATTAAATGCAAATACTACTGTGTCTCAATCCAGTGTACAGCTACCTGAGGCTCGTTTACCTACTTTAGACTTGCCTACATTTGCAGGACTGGATGAAGAAAACTGGGACACATTTTGGACTTCATTTGAAGTCCATATACATGCAAAACCTTCTATTGATTAGGTTTCTAAATTTTCTTACCTAAACAGCCTTCTCAAAGGGAAAGCTAAAAAAGGCTATAAATAATTTAGCTCTCACTGAGAGTAATCATGAGGAAGCTATCAAACTGTTAAAGTTGAATTATTGCAACAAAGAATTGAGTATAGCTAACCTGTATTATCAATTGCTGGATCTGAATGAACCAAGTAACCGACCAGACTCTCTTCAAATCTTTAGGTTGGAAGTAGAGTCACTAGTGAAAGCTTTAGGTACTAAAATTGATGTACCAGCTTCCGAATGGTCTATTAAGTTGCTTTTTACGGAGGAAACTACCTCAAAACATTTTAGCAGAAATCTGCTCACACTACAAAACCGAGTTTCTCACTCTTGATCAAATATTTGAGGGGTTAAGAATCACGGTTAATAGGTTGAAAATTACTCTCGTATGTCAGTCAACCATTTGACCCTTTGGGTTTACTTAGCCCTATTTTAATAAGGGACAAACTCCTCATGCAGGAATGCTGGCAGAAACATATGGGATGGGATGATCCGTTGCCAATTGAGTTGCAAGGTAAATGGCAAACACTCACAACGGATTTCAATCAATTAGGTGTTTTGAAATTTCCTCGTAATGCCTCAGGACAAAGCTGACCCACCAATTTGCACGTCTTCTGCGATGCCTCTGGTAAAGCGTATGGTGCTGCAGCCTACTTAGTTAATAATACACAATCATTTTTCTCACATCAAAAGCAAGATTTGCTCCAATCAAGAAGAGATCTTTACCTCAAATGGAGTTGACTGCATTGCTGGTGGGAGTAAGATTGGCTCATTGCCTGACCAAAACACTCAATAATATTCACTTTGGTGAGATCGTAGTGTGGTCAGACAATGAGGTAGTCTTATAATGGGTAAGAAACAATAACAACAAAACTCCCTACGTCAGTAATCGTGTTAGGGAAATACATGAATTATCTGTTGGATATAAATTTAGACATGTTCCTACCAAGGACAATCCAGCCGATTACTTTTCAAGAGGTTTATCATTAAAATAGCTGATCAAGTCTCAGATGTGGTTTAATGGACCTTCATGGCTTGTTAGTGGTCAGTGGCCCAAACAGAAGCCACAAGTCATAGTGACCAATATCACTACTCCCATGACAGATCCAGAACCTCATCAGACCTTAGCTTTCAAACCTCAAAATTATTCTAACTTGAGTAAGTTACTAAGAGAAACAGCGCATGTATTTGATTTTCTTGATAAGATATGAATCAGGCATAGATTTCCCAGTCCTATCATTTATTGGTTCATACGTGCACAACAAGAGACATATGGAGGTGAATATGAGAATCTTCCAGACTAACTAAGTCTCTAGGCATTTGGCATGATGCCAATACCTACAATATATTGAGGTGTGGAGGACGTCTGCTTCATGCAGAAATTGATTTGGATATTAAAAATCCAATACTTCTACCACGTCACCACATTATCACAAAACCTCTAGTTTTACATCACCATCAACATTGTACTTTACATGGTGGAGTGTTAGACACTCTTACCGACCTTAGACAGAAATATTAGCTCCCCCAAGGTCGTCAAACTGTAAAATCACTTATTAAGTTTTGTGTAATCCGCAGGAGGTACGACGCTCGAGTGTGTCCTTATCCAGGGCCTTTACCACTCCCAAAGGAGAGAGTAGTCCACCTTAGTCCCTTTGAGACCACTGGTGTCGATTACACTGTAATAGCGACTGAACCTTGCCTTGAATGAATCTTTCCTACCCTCCTCCTTCTTCTTCACTCAATACTCCAGCTTAACACTGTTAAAGTCCAATATGACCCCTCACAGGACTGCCACGAATATAAGCGGAATATTAAATGAGGAAGATACATCAAGAACAGGGGTTATTAATTTATAACTAATAATTAAAATCATTAAAACACTGCCACCACCTTCCCAAAACATAAATGAATGTGTCAAAATTATTGTTTCCCCAGGAAGGAAGGGACTCAATAATCATAGAACTCAAAGGGGTAAGTAAATGAATCTTAAAGGAGTAATACTGTAATCTTACTGAACTGAAAGGGAGATTCAAGAGCTACTTTAATATTCATAAGATGGAGGGGAACACGGGAACTTTCCTAGTTAACACATCAACACCTAAAAATGACAAAGTTGAAAAATATATAAAAACAAAACAAGGGGATTAACTGAATATCACTGGAACCAATGTATTTCTCGTTATTAATTGAGCATGTAAATTAAATCAAATTTGAAAGGTCCTAGCACATCCTAAGAGGCAAAATGGGTATCTACTGAGGACATGAAATCAAGTGCACAATACCTTAAAACCGCACTGAGGCCAAGATGTTGATGGCTTGCCTCCCACAGTCAAGGGGTCCTGTACCCCAGTAAGCTCCAGAACACACTACCGAAATTTTGTTTCACCAGCTTACCGGTGGAAAGGATTTGCTCCTCCCACAATTTAATACAGCCCCAGGGCTCCACACATTAATTGGCTACACCCAACCATTTAAAACTAGGTCTGAGGTCTGGCTCTCCAGGGCCAATAAGGACTTGGCACTTATCTACCGCCAATCACCTTCCATGATCTGCCGTGGAAGGATACATGAAATTCTTGAAGGTTGAGTCAGCTCTCCCAGCTATTCGAAAGGGACAAGGTAGTGTGGTCCACTGTAGTGGACCACGGAAGTCTAGTGCACCTCCGAGCAATGTTTACAAAACTGATAAATTATGTTGAAGCCTGTCTCCTCCAAGATAAAGGGTAGGGACATTTGACTATTTGACCCGTTTGGTATGGGAAAGGAACTGGTGAAAGGGAATTGAGAGGTGGATGGAGAGGGAATGGAGTAGGGGAGCCTAGGCACCAAGAAGACCCGCTAGCAAGACCACCCTCAGGTCAGCCTCTTGGCCCTTGACAAATGGGAGAGAGGGGGGTGGAAAGAGGAGGAGACGAATGACGGGCAAGGGGAGAAAAGGGGAGAAAGGAAGAAGAAAGGAGGGAAGAGGGGAGAATCATGATCTGAGCATTAGATCATTACAACTCCCCCTCCTCGGAAATTAAGAAATTTGTGTGTAAAGAATTTAAAGCACACTTTTTTTATCCGGAAATCCTGCCCTGCCATAACCATTACTTCCAAAACAACATTTTCAACCCAACCATATATTAACCCATGCCTGAAAAAAAATTATCTAATCCTAACTAT
>WNGS01169498.1:20641547-20655385 GCA_020271785.1 Procambarus virginalis
ATATATTATATATATATATATATATATATGGAGTTGCTCTGCGCCTTGCCGTCCCTATCTCCACCGAGCACCGGTGTATTTGCGGCCAGGCACGGGCAGACCAATACGGCAGCCATGGTCTCATCTGTCGTAAGACACAGGGAAAGATCGCCAGACACGAGGCAGTCAATGACATCATCAGAGAAGTTTGGCTACAGCTGGGTGTCCAGCACAAAGGGAACCCCAGTTGTGCAGACCTGACAACAGCCAAAAACGCCCAGATGGAGTCACCCTGCAGCCATGGAGGGAAGGTAAACAGGTCGTATGGGATTACACCTGTGCATCTACATTGGCTGATACCTATTTACGTTACAGCTCAGCGGAGGGAGGTGGGGCAGCCACCTTCAGGGAGACCCAGAAAATCCACAAGTACAGAGACCTAGAACGTTGTTACAGGTTCGTGCCGATAGGCTCTGAGACTCTGGGCGCCTGGGGTAAATGTGCACTCAAGTTTTAAAGGAGGTTGGTGAGGAACTCATTGGGAAAACTAGAGACCCACGAGCAGCCAGTTTCCTGTTCCAGCGCCTCAGTGTCGCAGTTCAGAGGGGAAATGCGTGCTGTATCCTGGGTACGCACCCAACCTCCGAGGAGCTGGAAGAGGTCTTCGAACGCTGATTGTTTATTTGTTATATATTTGTGTGTGTGGTGTGTGCGTGTGTTCTCTGTAAACTGTAGCATTGCAATAAAATAAAACAAAACATACAAAAAAATAATGTGGGTGGTAGGAGAAGAAAAGAATAAATTATTCAGTGAGATCCACAAGATCTTCTCTGAATGCTCTTGTTTTCTTCTTCGAGGATGTGGGTCCCTGCAATTGCACCAGAGGTGGTACCCCTAATATATATATATATGTATATGTATATACGTTCATATAATATATATAATATATATATATATATATATATATTATATATATATATATATATATATTATGTACCTAGTAGCCAGAACGCACTTCTAAGCTTACTATGCAAGGCCCGATTTGCCTAATAAGCCAAGTTTTCATGAATTAATTATTTTTCGACTACCTAACCTACCTAACCTAATCTAACCTAACTTTTTCGGCTACCTAACTTAACCTAACCTATAAAGATAGGTAGGTTAGGTAGGGTTGGTTAGGTTCGGTCATATATCTACGTTAATTTTAACTCCAATAAAATAAAATTGACCTCATACATTATGAAATGGGTAGCTTTATCATTTCATAAGAAAAAATTAGAGAAAATATATTCAGGAAAACTTGGCTTATTAGGCAAATCGGGCCTTGCATAGTAGGCTGAGAAGTGCATTCTGGCTACTAGGTACGACATTATATATATATATATATATATATATATATATATATATATATATATATATATATATATATATATATGTCGTACCTAGTAGCCAGAACGTCGTACTCGGCCTACTAAGCAAGGCCGAATTTGCCTAATAAACAAAGTTCCCTGAAATAATATATTTTCTCAATTTTTTTTTCTTATGAAATGATAAGCCTACCCATTTCATTATGTATGAGGTCAATTTTTTTTATTGGGGTTAAAATTAATGTAGATATATGACCGAAGCTAACCAACCCTACCTAACCTAACCTATCCTATATTTATAGGTTAGGTTAGGTTAGGTACCCAAAAAGTTAGGTTAGGTTAGGTTAGGTAGGTTAGGTAGTCGAAAAACAATTAATTCATGAAAACTTGGCTTATTAGGCAAATCGGGCCTTGCATAGTAGGCTGAAAAGTGCGTTCTGGCTACTAGGTACGACATATATATATATATATATATATATATATATATATATATATATATATATATATATATATATATATATATCTGAAAACTCACACCCCAGAAGTGACTCGAGCCCATACTCCCAGGAGCAACGCAACTGGTATGTACAGGGATGCCTTAAACCTCTTGACCATCACGACCGGACAAAAGGAAGTGATAGCCGAGGCTATATGAACCACTTCCCCGCCGGCACCTGGATGGTTATCTTGGGCATAGCATTTTATCAAATCACCTCATTTTTTGGGGGCAACACGTGAGGAACACAAATGCAAACAAGCCTGAATGGTCCCCAGGACTAGATACAACTGAAAACTCACACTCCAGAAGTGACTCGAACCCATACTCCCAGGAGCAACGCAACTGGTATGTACAGGGATGCCTTAAACCACTTGACCATCACGACTATCGTGATTTGATAAAATGCTATGCCCAAGATAACCATCCAGGTGCTGGCGGGGAAGTGTTTCATATAGCCTCGGCTATCACTTCCTTTTGTCCGGTCGTGATGGTCAAGTGGTTTAAGGCGTCCCTGTACATACCAGTTGCGTTGCTCCTGGGAGTATGGGTACGAGTCACTTCTGGGGTGTGAGTTTTCAGTTGTATCTAGTCCTGGGGACCATTCAGGCTTGTTTGCATTTGTGTTCCTCACGTGTTGCCCCCAAAAAATGAGGTGATTTGATAAAATGCTATGCCCAAGATAACCATCCAGGTGCCGGCGGGAAGTGGTTCATATAGCTCCGGCTATCACTTCCTTATGTCCGGTCGTGATGGTCAAATGGTTTAAGGCATCCCTGTACATACCAGTTGCGTTGCTCCTGGGAGTATGGGTTCGAGTCACTTCTGGGGTGTGAGTTTTCAGTTATTTATATATATATATATATATATATATATATATATATATATATATATATATATATATATATATATATATATATATAAAGCTGAACTGTAATGCCAATCCTGACCTTAAAAGCTTCATTGGAGGTTGTAACAGAACCCATGAGCACTACACCAGAAACAAATACCTTTTTGATATTCCAAGAGTGCGACTTAATCAAACTGGAAATGCTCTACAAATCAAGGGACCCAGAATGTGGAATGACCTTCCCAATCATGTTAAAGACTGTACCTCTCTTAACCAGTTTAACGTGAAAACTAAGCACTACCTAATTAACTCCCTGTAACCTACCTTATCCCTAAAATGTCAACCCATGTCTGTTATTTTTAAACAATGCTGTTTGTCGACCAAATTATATTTTTGCTGTTTTCCTGCCATGTTCGCTTCTTTTTTATTTTAATATTTTTCTCAACACATCTTATACATTAATCTCAATTAGTATTAAGTTTCAGTCTTTAGTGTTTTTCCTGCCCAAAACGCTTTGCGTAATAGTGGCTTTAGGCATTGTATGTACTAGCTCTATCTATAAATTCATCAAAATCTGTATCACCCCTTGTATGTATGGACTTTACCTAAATAAACATTTGATTTTATTTGATTTGATTTGAGTTTATTACTGTGGGTAGCCTGCCGTTATAATATGCACCAGCCACAAATACAACGTTAGTTTCTTTCAACATTGTTCTCAAATTTCAGTGAATATTGGAATAATTTTCTTGCCTAGTCAAATGTTACTCAATTTTCCCTGATTACAGTGTGTAGGCGAGGACGAACCAAGCATTCCTTCCTCCAACTACGATGTTCACCACTGGTGTTTCTTCCTTATTTGGAAAATTTGGACGATTCACTACGAGTAGTGAAACAGGTTTAGTGAAGTCGTCTTACACCTAAGCCGTAACTCCCATTTCGTAGAATATTTGACCGTTTTCATTATTATTTCTGATATGTGCTTTTTATGCATATAATATTCAAGAGGAGTAAAATAAGTCAATAATTTACTGCCCAGTGCTCAATAAGTTTGCATCTATATTTCCTATGATTTTGTAATATTTCATAGATTTGATCATTTATTATCTTATGATCTTTTAGGATCTACATTTAATTTCGGATTCTATAACCTTTACTAACATCATTACTGAACTGGTAATGAACCACACTATTTCCTAGATATATATGAATTTCTAGTAATACCCCCAATGTTGATGTTTGAGGATTTTAACTCTCAATTAATTATTATTCCAGTACATTCATGCTCTTCAAATAATTGCTAAATAATCTAACATACATAGGCACTGGTTCTACAGTGTCAGTATTATAATCTCTTTATTTGTTTTCCCTCTTTTCTCAAAAGTGGGTGGTCCTTCGAGTATATTGATTTTCTTAATTAAATATTCTTACATTTGAGTTGAAATCACAGATACCCAACATTTTGGTCCTGAACGAACCGGATAAATTACAACTAACATTATAATTAATCATTACTAATCACATGGTGTAGTATTTTAGGTTAAACATATTTCCTTATCTGTGGTTACCAGCAGTGTACTACATATGTTAGCCTAACCCACACCAAATTATAATATTGTTGTCTGTACAACATGTATAAGGTAGCACTAGTGGGACACAGTCAGTTGCCCACAAAACTCATACCTATACCTCACACTGAGGTAAGAATCTTCAGGTCACCAGGAGCAACAGTTCACATTTTTTACAATAACTCTACATTAACACCTGCGTTAGATTGGCCTCACCATATAACAATAATTTACTCAGGTGGTAATGACATTCATCCTACTCGACACCCAGCTGAAGCAATTAATCTCATTAAAACAATAATTTCCTCATTTAAACTTGTTAGCAGTTCAGTAGTGTTCAGATTAGTGGAACCTCGCAACTAAGTCATGATAATCGTTGGGGAGTAAGTCCAGAATATTACCAACGTGCTGCCAAATATATTAACTTTCGGCTGAGGAAAAGAGTACGATTGGATGCCACATACATACAATTTACAGCCAGACCATATAAGCAAAACCTGGCAAGAGATGGTTTACACCTGTCAGGTGAGTCTAGGTCACATGTAGTTGATAAATTGTGTGTGCAAGTGCACATTTATATATTACAAAATCTAAAAAAAAACAGCACAATTATATTCACATTTCTGCATCATTAATTAATTTTATGCCAACCTTTACTAGATAGGAATTTAGACTGTGGTTGTGCTGAGTTTTGCACAAATGCAGACTAAACAACTTAGTAGTTTCTTTAGTAGAAATTATTTCAACTAGTCTTGAACTAGTCAGTAGTGTACATTGTATTTACTATTGTGCTGACCCTAAAACAGGGTGGGATATAAACTAATTATTGTGTATTCACTATTTTTGTGTATATTTTTTAAGTGCTACTGAATGCTCACTATCCCATCGAATGGTGATAATGAGGCGCTAGCCCGGAGAAATTCCAATAGTGACATTCAAGTATCACTCAAATCTTAGCTACTTGTTGTTAGGTAGGTGCATATACCTTCAGAATGAAGTAGAGTGCAACTTAGCCAGACTAATTTAGGCTGTCTTCAATTTATTTGCCAACTAATGAGCAAGTACCCAAGCTACTTTAGCAACACTTATTCAAGTCCTATGAAACTTGAACTTAAAGCCACCATGGCTACTCCTGAGAAATTAAGGAGAACCTTTATTGGCCTTAAAGGTCACTTAACCAGACTGATCAATAAGCCTGAAGCATTATTTAAAGCAACTCCCATTGATTACAACCAATTAGAAATATCACTGAGAGTAACTGATCTCAAATTTGATCAAGTCAGATCTACAATCAATTCTTATATTGGCATACTAAATACAACAGAAGGTAATCCTGATGAAATAGATCAAGCTATAGCAAAAACATCTTAATATGAAGCTGACACCCAAGTTTAATGTTCTACTTAATATAGTAAATCAACATAAATTAAATACAAATACTACCGTGTCTCAATCCAGTGTACAGCTACCCGAGGCTCGTTTACCTACCTTAGACTTGCCTACATTTGCAGGACTGGATGAAGAAAGCTAGGACACATTTGGGACTTCATTTGAAGTCCATATACATGCAAAACCTTCTATTGATAAGGTTTCTAAATTTTCTTACCTAGACAGCCTTCTCAAAGAGGAGACTAAAACGTTCATAAATAACTTAGCTCTCACTGAGAGTAATTATGAGGAAGCTATCAAATTATTAAAGTTGAATTATTGCAACAAAGAGTTAAGTATAGTTAACCTGTATTATCAATTGTTGGATCTGAATGCACCAAGTAACCTACCAGACTCCCTTCAAAGCTTTAGGTTGGAAGTAGAGTCACTAGTGAAAGCTTTAGGAACTAAAGTTGATGTACCAGCTTCCCAATGGTCTATTAAGTTGCTTTTACAGAGGAAACGACCTCGAAACATTTTAGCAGAAATCTGCTCACACTACAAAACCGAGTTTCTCACTCTCGATTACATATTTGAGGGGTTAAGAATCACGGTTAACAGGTTGAAAGCTCATGATAAAATTAAACCTGAGTCTAAGCAACCTAACACTGATAATTCAGTTAAACCAAAACTGACTTTGAATAAGCCTAGGATTGCTCCATCCACTGGAAAGAGGAGTGGTAACATTGGTATTTATTCTGTATCTCCCTCTGAGACTGTAGTTGATGTGTCTATCAAGAAGACAAATCCAGCAAGAGAGAGAAAGTGTCTGTTCAGTGAACAAGAACATGTCACTTATAAATGAAATGTTTATCCTAACTTTAATTCTAGGATTAAACACCTGCAAGAATTGCATAGATGCACCAAGTGCATGGGATCTCATGAACCTAGTAAATGTGTAATCCTTCTACGATTGTACAGTAGATGCAACAAGGATACACATCATTATGCCTTATGTAGAAAGGCACCATCTCAATCACAATCTACAACACTTCTGGAGGATTCTACGAATTCTACCACGTTCAATACTGCAAAGTACACCAAGAAATTCATGTAATTGCAGCTTAGTCAGGCAACAATACTACTCTGCCTACAGCGCAACTTAAATTTTTTTTTTTTTGAGATATATACAAGAGTTGTTACATTCTTGTACAGCCACTAGTACGCGTAGCGTTTCGGGCAGGTCCCTGGAATACGATCCCCTGCCACGAAGAATCATTTTTTCATCCAAGTACACATTTTACTGTTGCGTTAAACAGAGGCTACAGATAAGGAATTGCGCCCAGTAAATCCTCCCCGGCCAGGATAAGAACCCATGACATAGCGCTCGCGGAATGCTAGGCGAGTGTCTTACCACTACACCACGGAGACTATAAAAATTAACAAGACTGTAAAAATTACCAAGAAGTCTAGCGTTAATACTAGAGGACTTTTCGATCAAGGCTCCCAGAAGACCTTCATCACACAACATTTAGTTGAGCAGTTGAAATTAAAACCTGCCAAACGTGTGAAACTAAACATCACCTGGTTTCTTGACAAATAGTGGACGTCGTGAATACCAAGTAGTCAAGTTAATGGTACGACTCAGATCTTCCATTAACTCAATACAAGCTGTAGTAGTGGACAAGCTTCCTTCAGACCTGCAGGTCACCAGGCTTGTTCACACTGTAAAACTTCTCAGACGTAACTGCACTGTAAATCTCTCAGACGTAACTATAATCCCCTAGACGGTTAGGGGATTATAAAATAAATTCTGATCGCCTCACAGACGTTGGTATTGTGGAAGGAACCAAATTCAATGTGCCCGCCAGAGGGAATATCTCATGCTAGGTGCTCCTGATTGGTGGGCGGTAGTCCGACGTCGTGCGTCTGCGCATCACCTGCACACATGCGTAGAGGCGAAAGGGAGGCCAGAGAAGAATCGCACCTGACTGCAGAAGGACCTGTTAGTGACGCCTCCTGGACGGTGGTTATCCAGCACCCCATATTGGCCAGCTACCCTTGGACCTCGCCCATTCTCGCCCCTGGAAGCCGTCGTATTGCTTCAGCACTCCCGTGAGAAGACTTCAGCTCAAGGTGAGCCGCTGTTTTCCCCGTTTTCTCCACATTCCGTGTATGTGATTAATTACCACGTGGTTGGTCAGCCATAGCCCCTAGGCGACCGCCTTCACACTGGCGCAGTGAGTAATCGGCCTACACGGTGATCAAGAGGACCTCGCCACGCTGTACACACCATTAGCCTGCTGCAAGTGATTGAGACCGTGTTCAACATTACAGTGAAATTTACTGTCGTCGGTTGCACCATAGATGTTCTCCAGTTTGTTAGGACTTGATTTGTGCTTTCCAGCTGCGTTGTCTGTGATTTTGTGGTTCCTGATTCCAGTATTTGTGCTTATTCTCCCATTTCTTGCATTTCCCTGTGATTTTCTATACTTCGTCGTACCTCTGTTCCTGCTTCAAGAGTGTTCTGCATCCCCCATGCATTCAGCAAGATTCTCGACGTTAGATTCATTTCCCGGATTTTTTGCCCTCTTTGCTGCATCAATTTTCACCATTTTGTCAATTTTCTCTGTTTTTTGCAAATTTTAGTATATATTCATTGTTCTCAAGACGACGCCATCACCATGCCACGCCGCTGCCATACTTGTTCCTACAGGCTGCCAGCTCGACCCACCTGTTGGCCTCTGCTCTACCAATTGGCGTCTGCTTTCCCAGTTGGCGTTCCCACTTCCCACTAAGGTTGTACCATCATTTTTCTTTGAATTTACTATTTTTCTACGATATTCTACATCAGAATTCCAAGTGTTCAGTATTTTTGTGCTTATAATAGGAGTGAGGAGGAAGTTGCTACCTCACGGATTCAGCCTTCGTTCACGAGCGTATCCGGGCTCAGTGTTATTGTTTACTCACGGTCGTGGAGGACTCAGAGGCGTCAGCTATAAATAGTTGTTTGTTGCATCTTACTGGACTGTCTCCTACTTTGCCTTCACGAACTTCCCTGATATATATGACTCCAAGGAGACATATGTGTCAAGAAAATTTGTTGCTGGTGTATTGCATACCTGAGAAGAGGAAACCATACTTCTTCCCTGAACGTACCCATTCCTCTGAAATGAATGTGTTGTTCTTTAACAGGTGCATGAACTTTGACCTGTATACTCATTGCTGAATATAAATATTAGTGAATAAGCTTACTTTTCAGTAACATTAGATAAATTTACTTGAGACATTGAGGTGACAAATACTGATATATATTAGTTAAGTGAGTGATACTGATTATATATGTGAAATTTGGAAAATTGGAACATGGTGGTTGAAAAATGTCCACTTGTAGGAGAACATTACTACATATGATCATCCTACGAATCACCAGTGAATATACCTAGTAATAAGTGAGAAGGTTCTTACCTACCATATATTTGTAGGAGTGTAATGTATGTTTACATTCTAGATTTAAGTGCATGATTCTAGTTTTAAGTGCATGTTTCTAGATTTAAGTACATGATTCTAGACTTAAGATAATCCCAGATTTCTTTCTTGATCAAGTTCAGTGCAAGCGCTTTTATTATCCAGTCTAGGGAGTGTTCAAGACATGCATTAGTTCAAGACAGAGTGTCCAAGTGCATTCCGTCTTTTGAAAATTTTGGGGAGGTAGTAACATTGGGGTCAGGTCATCCTAATTATTGGGGCCACCCTGTTTTTCTCCAATTTTTTGGACAATCGTACAGTGAATAGTTACTTCAAACATACTGGATAATTCCTAAGCAGCACCTGCTTCCATTGGTTACAGGCTTGGAAACAGGATATTATTCTTGACCATTCCTAGATTTAAGGCCTATTCCCTGACGTGTCTTATTCTTATTCATTGCCGGTTTACTTTGGCCGTAAACGTACATTTTGCAAAAAGACTAGTTCTGAGCTGTGGCTTTTCATTACCGCAAGATGCCCCCGCATACACATTAACTTGGCGTCTGTAACTGATCTAATAACATTACCTGGAGTGTCGTACACACTGGCCAACAGAATTGTTAAGTTCAGACACACACGTACTATTACGGCAGACAACATCCATCATATATCTCACCTTAAGATTACAACTCTTTTATTGAATGACATACCTTTTGACACCAAACCACTACCTCATGGCTCAGAGCTCCATCACAATGGCAGAACCAAACACTAGGGGACGTTCAGGCTCGCCATCAACCGATGGGAATGCCTCCGCCGTCTCTGGAGGCGCAGCTACACGCAGTCGCACCAGACGTAGGTCTCCCCCTCGTAATACCCATAGTTCGCATAGTTCTGGTTTTCAGAGACAGGGACATATTTCCACTAAGGGTCCGTCTCATTCCACTCGTCATCCAGTTCGAAGGATGTCAGCTAGCTCTCAGGATTCTGATTCGGATGATTCCACGTATCCTCGACAGTGGAACCGTCATGGTCGGAGGAATACTTCATTCCGTCCACCACCTCGAGAACTCGATTATGATGGTAAATCTGATTGGACTCCATTCTATCGCCGTTTCACATCGTATGCAGCGGAAAAAGATTGGAGTGGCACGACTTCTCTAACAAACTTGGGTTGGTGTCTTAAGGGAAAAGCTAGTGATTTTTACAACTGAATACTAGACCGTAAACCATCAATTGATTACACTCGCATGATGCACAAACTTGTAAAGAGATTTGGAGATAGGGAGGTTTTAGATGTGGCAATAATGATGAGGAGAATGATGAGGAAATTTTAGAATGGGCTGATAGAGTCCAGCATTTGGCCCATCGAGCCTACAAACATCTGGAACGGGGAGAGGAAGAGCAGATGGCAATCATGCGATTTGGCCAAGGTTTGTTGGATAAGCGGTTAGCAGAGTATATTTCCAACGCTAATATTTCGTCCATGGAAAAAGCCATTGATAGGACTTAGATATTTCAGCATAATTCTGTTGCTATTCACGGGTCAGCAGGGTCATCCTCATTTAGTACCCAGCAGCAGAGGTCCCAAGGGCCAGCAGTGCGGATAAATGCTGTGGGTAGACCTTCCCGATATGAACAACCAGCCAGGAGTAATTTAGCTTTCCACCTCCGCTCACGGACACCCACAAAATCTCCAGAGTCGTCACCGGCTGGTAGCTTATCAGGTCAGGGTAAAGGGGGTCTCCGGCAAACAAATGCTGGATCAGGCTCTCCATCTCTTGCGGGAATGGATACAAAGTTAGATAAATTGACGGGCATGAACGTAAAACTAGACGAAGTCGTTTCAGGGGTAAGTGACAAATTGGACGAGGTATGTAAGGGTTTGAGGCGTCTCACAAACGCCATCATATCGCCTCGGGGCCAACGCATCCCATCACCTAGGAGGGATGTTACCTATGCAGGAGTAGAGGGTCATTTTGCTCGCGATTGCCGACAGTCTACTAGTGGCTGGGACGAAAGCCGTAAACAGGAGGAGCGTTCCAACGATAAGTATCATGTTTCATTTCAGGAGGAGGATCAGTCTTTAAACAAAGATGGGTCGGCTCAAGAGGCATAGATTCGACCAACGACTTACCAGGCCAGCAGAGTGTGGTTACACCACCTCCAAGGACACCAAGTCCTTCTCGAGGGTTCAAAACTTATACCCTCCAAATACCAGTACTGGATATTCATCAGGAAGATTGGCCGCCCGATCAAACATTTGCTGAAGGTGCACCTGAAATAATAGCACTGGCGGACGAAAAGGACATAGGCGACGGAAAAATGTCGCAAGATGAAGACGACTTCTATCAAAATGAGGGAGTACATTTAAGTTTCCAGCAAGTAGGTGAGGAGGAAGAATTCTCTCAAGATCAGAGTAGTTGTTTCCCCAGAGAGGATGAGGTAGACCAACCCTGCACACCCGAGGGCATTGATAAGCAGGAAAGGGAGGAACAAATACAAATAACTATTAGCCAATGCCGGTCCGGTTCCATGTCCTGGATCCCAATTCAAGTAGAGAAAGTAATGGTGAGGGCAATAGTTGACACAGCGGCAGAGGTCACAATGATTTCGCAAGAGGTCCATCAACAGTTGATACCCCCACCCCCGGTAATAAGGCGGATCACTCTCAATACAGCGGGGAAATGTATGTGTATTCCAGGAACACTGATAGGGCCAGTTACATTATTAATGGCTGGAGGAATATTTGAAGTAAACATATATGTAGCACCAATTGAAGATAACATGCTATTGGGGCTTGATTTTATGAAACTTCAGGGCATCAGCCTGGCCTTGGCCCAATCTCAGATGATATTACAGGGACAAATTATTCCTATGCAATTGGGAAGGGAACATACACCAGACCCAAACTCAACCCTTGCATAGCTAAAGTGGTAGTGTCTCAACACACGGTCATTCCACCTCGGTCGGTGGCAAACAACCATGTGAACTGGACAATAACATGCCCAATACCTAGTGGAAACCTTGAACCACGGGAAGGAGCCAATTCCTTACAGAAAATAGGGCTGTTTAAAACAATTCGAAAATGAACAATTCATTTAATCATTTAATCCCAGAAGAAAATAAAAGAAAAACTAGCAGGAAGTCAGTTTCTGGAAGGCATAGATCCAGTTGCTTTCCCTTGGGATCCTGGGGGTGAGATGTGTGGAAAGTGTTATTCTGTCAAGGAAGGAACTAAGGAGCGGCGCTTAGGTGTGAGAATTACTATTACTAGGGAAGCCCCCCCTAGGAGTGAATCTTGAAAAAAAGAAAAAGAAAAAGAATAAAAGCTGCAGTGTAGTGTGTTGTGTAAATAAATCATGATCAGTTTAGTGCACCAAAACAGTACTACTTCATCCAATCACAAGAATTAGATCAACAAAGCATCATATCAGTACAATAATCATGAACAATTTCACAAAGAAATACATTCTATATGTAAATTGTTAAATGTTTTCTTTTAATCAAACCAGAAACATTCTCTTCTGTTGCTAAATATACCATTCAACCCCTCAATATGAAGCCGGTGGAGGGTTCTTTCCAAAAGGACATACTAAGTTAAATTAAGTTTCTAATACACCCCTTGTTTTATAGGGACGGGGGGAGTGTGGAGGGAACCACATTCAAAGTGCCCGCCAGAGGGAATATCTCATGCTAGGTGCTCCTGATTGGTGGGCGGCAGTCCGACGTCGTGCGTCTGCGCATCACCTGCACGCATGCCTGGAGGCGAAAGGGAGGCCAGACGAGAACCGCACCTGACTGCAGAAGTACCTGTTAGTGACGCCTCCTGGACGGTGGTTATCCAGCACCCCATATTGGCCAGCTACCATTGGACCTCGCCCCTAGAAGCCGTCGTATTGCTTCAGCACTCCCGTGAGAAGACTTCAGCTCAAGGCGAGCCGCTGTTTCCCCCGTTTTCTCCACATTTCCGTGTATGTGATTAATTACCACGTGGTTGGCCGGCCATAACCCCTAGGCGACCGCCTCCACAGTATCCTTATTGAAGCCGACTACTATTACAGACTTATTACGGGATGCACCCGACAACTTGGAATGAATTTGTTGTCATCTGCTGGTGGCAAATTGCAGATAGGACCAGTGCTATTCCAACAAAAATCTGTGTCAATTACCAAACAACCAAACAATTCAATAGTGGGGTGACTAGGCTCAGAACAGTCACCCCTACAGTTCAGAGACATATCTGAAGATAATGAGTCTGATGCATCTGTGTTTAAATTGTGGGATTTAGACACATTAGGTATTGTCCCTGAGAAACCAAGTCCAGCTGATACATGGACATACCAGCAATATCTGGCCACAGTTGTCTATAAAGACAAACAATACTGGGTGAGACTGCCATGGAAGTTGAATCATCCACAACTTCCAGTTAATTATTTCATGGCAGCCTCCCAATTAAAGTCTCAATTAATACGGCTGCAGAAACAGTCTGATAAATTAAATATCTATCACCAATTAATCCAACAACAACTCGACAGTAAATTTATTGAAGTTGTTGATAATGATGACCATAAGATAGGTCACTATTTACCCCATCACACTGTAGTAAAAGAGTCAGTGACGAAACCAATACGAAATAGTCTTCAACTGCAGAGCCAAAGTAAAGGCAAACAGCGTGTCCCTGAATGAGTGTCTCCAAACAGGACCTAGCCTAATACAAAGGCTACAAGATGTATTATTAC
>WNGS01169498.1:20686373-20697094 GCA_020271785.1 Procambarus virginalis
AGCTCTGATAGAGTATCATTACGGGGCAAACAACCCTACAACAGAATTAACTTGAACCCTGGTGACATAGTTCTGGTGGATAGTGATGGACCACGCTCAGAGTGGCCTATAGGTCAAATAGTCTCTGTTCATCCAGACAGCCAGGGCATCTTGAGAATAGTGAAAGTGAAATGCCGAGGCAACACTACTCTCAAAACTTTAGAGAATTAATTCCTTTAGAACTGCCAGGAACGAAGACGTACAGCGACTTCCAGCACCCGATACGCCAGTACGGGACATACGTCCCCAAAGGACTGCAGCTCAACAATGTAAACTCAAATAAAGCAGCATTATAATTCTGTAGGAGAAGAATAAAGTGATCGCAGTCCTTACCGGGACTTCGACCCGTGTTCTTCCCCCCCGAATTATGTCGGGAACCGACACACAAATAGTATAGTCTTCCCTTAACAGTATCCTCTTAAAATTAGAGAATGGGAGACTCCGTGACGTCATCGACGTCGACGTATATTTACATTATTAAACCACTGTTCATACAACAGTTTAATGTCTAAATTGAATAAAAAAGTGTTCAATAAGACTGAATATAATTATTAACACCAATATATAGCTTGATTCCCTGTTAACGTAAATTTAACTTAGAAGTGGAAAAATATTGGAACAAGGGAGGCTGAGCGGCTCTTACGGACGCCATGCTGACACGAAAAACAATAACAGAGGAGCCTTACGCTGCCCATGGCTCCAGAGTTGGTTTAACACCTAGACACCTATTTACGTGTCAACAACCAACAACACAGCCTATCAACATCACAGCAAAGAACGTATCCGGCTTACCAAGTATTTGTTTATTATTCTAGTGCACTGCTTAATATTCAAGGGTATAAGTCGTTATGATATATGAACAACACCAACACCATGTAAAATTGTGACTTGGAACAGCAAGTAGCTGAGCAGTAGAACTATGTACATGTACCTAGCTTTGCCAGCCTTGAAGGCCTCCACAGCCGCCATTGGCACCATGAGGCACAGGGCCACACCCACATAGATGCTAACATGACACAGCCTTAGCGGGCCCTACTACAGGCTCAGATAAGGCCATTCTAGTTATTGTAGTAGTAGTATTTCATAACTAGTAATAATTGTTGAAATAATAGTAGATTAGACACCATATGTGGTATGATAAAATAATAATAAACTTAGGTAAACAATTTGCAGTTTAAGAAGGAGCCATTACAAAGTGGTTTAAGCTACAAATTGTCCCCCCAATTTGTGTGAGATTAATTTCAGGCAGTTTTAACAAGTACATACAGTCCACTCATTTCTTACCTACTAAGAAAAAAATAAGATAAACTTTAATTTACTGAAGTCAATTAAAAGAAGATATACTGCCTGGAGTTTTTACCAAACAAATGTGTCTGAGGATGGAGGTTCAACAAAGTTTCATATTATGACAAAGAAATTCTATGATAAATTTAAAACCAGGAATCTAGTGTCTCCAATATAAATATATATTAAAAGGAAATTTTTGAAACAATGCGAGAGAAATGGGATTTCCATTCCAAGTCGCCCCAGATTTTCACCCCAAGTCACACTTCTCCAAAGATTACCTCGAACATCACCCTGCGACTTCATTTTGTAGATTATATAAATTTACATTAACTAGAAATATCAAGAGCAAAGGGTGACAAGAGAAATAGCAATGGATGGAAGTGTATAACAAACATTTTACACAAGGAAATATAGCAATCAATTTAAGAAATGAGATTTGAAGTGGGACAAGGCGTGCGGCTGGGAGTACTCAGGTTTGCAGTTTGAACCCCTGAATTATTACTCCAAATAATTTTCTCTAAGGGGATATTAAGATTTTAAATATATCATCAGTTTTTATGTTAACTAAAAGGTCTTCAATTAGAAAAAACCAAGACCGGCATGTGAAGGTCTTCAGTTTTCTACCATCACCTGACCTGTTTTCAAAGATTTCATTAACGCCGAGAGTCCTCAGAAGATTTACAGGCTCGGGCGCTGACTTGCATTTGTCAAGGGCGGCCTTGGGATAGTAGAAGAGAAACACCAGGCACATCTCCTCCCGCGTGTTCAACCCGCCCTGTGGCAACGCAGTGGGCATGAGAATGATTTTACAAAACAGGTTGATTAATCTGCACATGTCCTCAGGTAGGGGATCCACACAAGGGGAATTAATTGAGAGCAATATATAATTTGTGCTATTATCTAATCTATCTATGGTTGTGTCAGGTCATTGATTACGTTAATATGGTGTATTATTGACGATATGAAATTTTAAAATACTGTTTTTGAAAATTACTTCAGTATGTCTGCACACTCCGTTTACAGAAAACGGAATTCTTACAAGAAAACTGTTTAGCACTTTTATATTTTAATAATCCAACGATTTATATTACAATAAAGTAAGAACGTGAGAATAATCTGTTTAGGACAAAGGTTCACTTGCCACTTTACATTTAGACTTTAGCAGGAACCTTATCGTGTTTTCAGGCCATCACAAATATCTAGATAATTATCCAGGTGGTTTCTCATGGAAATGAATTTGATCTGAGGATGGGTTCAGGTTAATAGGAGTGAAAGAATGAGAATGCTAGCAGTCTTGCTACATGGTGACCAGGCCACTCTCAGACCTGCCTATACTTACAAAGGTTGGAATGGTAGTCTTGGTAGAGTCGTAGCCACATTCTACGATAAAGGAGTCTCCCTTGAGGATCGTCATTTCTTCCTTGAGTACTCTGCTCTGCTGGTAGTTGAAGTCGTAAAACTTATCTGCGGGAGGCAGGGCAAGCGTCAGCACCAGAGGTCTGATGATTCACTGGAGTGTTGTCTTTGTGACTGTTTCAATGATTAACAGTTCTGGTGAATGAGTACCAGTGGGTTTAAAGGGCGTTTCCTACATTACTCTTTTCCCTCTCCCGGGTAATTACTACCAGTCCAAAACATTTACCTCCTATATGCAAATTTTAACTATTACGTCCTGGATACTTAAAGAGGACATAACTTTTGAGGTTTCCTCAACGATAAATTTGAAAATATACCTTTTCCAGACCCCCCCCCCCCTCCACACACACTGGGGACACTTTGATGTTGCAAATAATGATTAAAGGAGAAGCGATCTTCACACATTTCAAAACATTAAAATAAAACAAGTCATTACAACACTTACACAAACCGTTGACATTCAGTTGCCACGTATATATACATTAAAAAAAACTTGCCCTTAAGAGTGACTGGCAGTTCCCGTCCGTTGCGGATGTGTCTGAGGGTGATGTCTCTACCCAGGAGATGAGCGTGCAGCATCCCTTGAAACACCTTCAACCCTCCTTCAGGCACTCTCTGCATCACCACCACCACCACCACCACACACAGCAGCAGTACCACCACAAGCGCAGTTTTGAAGCGATAAGGTTAATTTGAGAAATTTCGAAATGGTTATTGTATAATATTCCTTCCAGATCTACTACTAATTTGCTATTAGTTTTTTCCTACTCCATCTCTCATCATCATCCCCCCTTTTCTTCCCGTCTTCCTCAGTCCTTTCTTTGTCCCATTTGCATCCCTTCACTTACTAAGTCTTCCTCCTCCTTGGCTTATCTTATTTTCATTTACAAACTTTAAACAAAATTAAACTGTGCACACTATCTGACCTGCTCATAATCGATATTAGTAAATAAACGCTTACGTTCAAATTCCATTACATATCTTATATTTCCCCAATAAATAATTGGGTGAACAGTCAAATGTTAAAACATTTACTGTTTTGTTGGGCCAAGCTGCCTTGGGTAGGGCTCATTTGATTATGCACTGTTAGGCGAGATAATGATGGGTAACATAAGATAGCGTAGGGTTCGTTAAGGTTAGGTCAAGTTACGAAAGGTAAATAAACTGAGGTAAGATATATTAGGAATGACAAAGCTAAATTTGTTAAGCATTATATGAATCATCCCTCAACCTGAAGACTTACGTCAGAGCCACTAGGCCTCTGACGTCATAGGAACAGGCCTAGTGCCCGCACCGTAGGCTCTTAGCTTAAACTCGAGCACGAGACCAGGAAGACTTTCAGCTAGGAATAGGTCGCTGTTCCCTACGATAAACATGCCTAAGACGACTGTCGACTATTTTTCCCCGTTTCTTAACCGGTACGACAATCCTCCGATACGACTTGCAACCAGAGGTCGTTAGATTTAGTTTCATGTCGTTTTGTTGAAATACTCTCAGAGCAGACTAGAGATTGGTAAATCACGCTTAAGTTAAAGGCCAATAAAGTCTGCGAATCACGATGGAGGTGCTAAAATGTTTTGTCGTTGGGTAATGCCAAAAATACTAATAATAAAAAATAATAATAATTGTAATAGAAATTCAATTCATTTCTATCATTATAAATTGTTTTTAACAAAACTCTTCACCTCTCTGGTACATTCGCTGAAGCAGTGGCCAATTGTTTTCCAGTGTTGTCCTGGAGGAATGATGTGGGTGGGAAAGACGGTATGACCCAACGTGATGACCCCGGAGTCGTACTGACGCAGCTTCTCCGTGTGGTAGAGTCGAATGCCGGACCCGTCCACTACTCCTAATAATTAAAGTAATACGAGTTATAATCAGAGGTAACAGAACGCTGATGTACGTCAGAATAGAGGCGCCTCACTGACCATCCTCGTGAACTGTACAGTTTTGTACCTTAAACTGGACAAATTTCAATGATCACATCTTTGACTTTGGGGTTTATGAGTACCTTATTTTAATGGTATGGTTTGTTGCTTCAGTAGCTCTCCCTCGGCCATGTTCTGAATATTCTCCAACAATCTTTAATCCATACTTACACTGACTTGCGTTCCTTAATCTCACAATCTCCTCCTCCAACCCAGACACGCCCCGATCCCTCGCATGGAAGATGCTAATAAGTTCGCTCCTTCATTCTTTCGTCAGTCCCCTACAATGGTAAATGTTACACATTTCTCTCTAAACTCACCAAAGCCTCAAGCAAGCGTCTAGGCCTACCTACCTTTCTTAAATTTGGGGTTGTCGTAATGGATCTCCATCATAAAATAATCCGTTCCGCCATGCTCCTCTCCAAGTGGGTAGCCCACGTGATCAGGCCACATCTCTCCTGCAAGGAAGGAGACAATAGAAACAGTTTAGGAATATAGTGAAAGTCATATTCCTCAGGATAATGTTTACTGGGGTGATGTATCGCTGATAGCGATACATCACCCCAAGTAACATGTCAAGTTTGTTGCTCTGTTCTTTATCATTTTGATTAATAAATAATCAAAGTTTTCACCATTCTAGTTAAATTCGATTTAATACGACGAGTAAGTTCTAAACTACTTAAATCTCCATTGGTTATGCTATCAAATAGTCTACTTATCCATCATCTAAGCTTCTAACCATTTGGGTTTCATATAACTTCACATTACTTAGGGTCTACCACACATTTTAAATCCCACCGCTATAACTTAAGCTGTCACCCCAGTTGTCCATAACTTGGGTTCCTTTATCAGGTTCTTCATTTCCAAACCACCACCTCAAGCAGTCAATGCCTTTTCAACCTCTGTATAAAATTATAACACCTAGGTGTAAAACCTATTAAAATAAAATCCTTCTCATCTATATCCCGTTCCACCTTAAGTTTAAACAAAAAATTACCAAAAGAAACATCCTAAAGGCACAATTCCCCCAAAATGTTTGTAATTAAACAATAATTTATATTTGGTTCATCACATCTGCCACTTTAATTGCCAGGTTAACAAAGTCTCGGTTATATTAATATCATCCACCCAGAAGTTTGTCTCAAACATTATCAATAACCCAAAATTATAGTCGCAAAGCACACCGCTCAGACCCCATCATGGCCACATACCCTCAAACCCATCACCGCCCCCTACCCCCAGACCCAATCACGGCCACCTACCCTCAAACCCATCACCGCCCCCTACCCCCAGACCCAATCACGGCCACCTACCCTCAAACCCATCAAGGGTCTCCTACCCTCAGACCCAATCACAGCCACCTACCCTCAGACCCATCACGGCTCCCTACCCCCAGACACGCCACGGCCAACTACCACCAGACCGATCACGAGCCACTTACTCATAGACCCAATCACAGTCACCTACCCCTAGAACCCATCACGGGCCACCTACCCTTAGACCCCTTCACGGGCCACCTACCCTCAGACCCATCACGGTCACCTACCCTCAGATCCATCACGGGCCACCTACCCTCAGACCCACCACGGGCCACCTACCCTCAGATCCAACAGCCCAGGCTACAACTGGTGCAGTACAGTAAAGCCAGGAGAGGGGCATATTGTGGGTGTAGCACTGAGCCCCCTTCACCCGCAGCCACTTCTCGTAGTGCCTGGAGGCATCCTCCAGGTGGCACTCGTAGATAAGGATGTGGTGGACGTGTTCCAGGTTCCTGGCTTCAATCACTGGCTCGTACTGTGGGGTCAGGTGAGTGGGGAAGGAAGGGAAAAGATGTTTCATTAGTGTGTTAATGAAGCGGCTGCTATTGGCCTATACGACGCAGTTGCTATTTGCTTCCACCACACATTCATAGTCAAACCTACGCTTGAAATAATTAAGCTACCCCACATCTATGTTACCAGGTAATTAGTTCCATTGATCAACCACCCTATTTCCAAACTAGAATCTACTCGGTGCATAGCGCTCTGGATGAAACTGATCATCACTTATGATAGTCCTTTCAACGCAGCTGTCGAGACGTGATTTGAGTATGCCTCGTCTGATTACTTGTGTGAGATTGATGTCTGCCCACAAGGTAGGACGATGTGGAAGCATCGACTCCACTTTAATACTGGAATTGAACTAGTGGAATAAGTTATACAATTAATTTTGCAAAAACAAAGTCAAGAGGGTTTAAATGAAGGTACATAGTATGTAAGTTTTTCAAATAACGCTATGATTGTCCAAAAGCATACAAAACACAATTGTGTATGTACACATTCGAGCCGCAAGGAATACCTAACAGTCAAAAGTCAGTCACAGTGTGAGGGAAGAAAGTTCTGGCAGGATAAATTATTTTCTCCCGAGGCTTATGTTATTTAACCTAAACCATTTTTGACGGTTGACTTTTACCCCAGAGGGTAAAGACCTACATGAAAACGAAAAAATAAATAAGGGTTGGAAACTAAAAAATAATGAAAAACGCTAAGTTTCATTAAACAACAAAATTAAAGTACATATGGAAAAAATCACAGACTTACTATATCTGAAACCTTTCAACTGGGATATGGATCGAACCAGCGTCCTGGGTAACCCCAAACGTGCGCCTTATCATGGTTAATGGGTTAAAGCACGCGTCTATAGGGTTACCCAGTGGCAAATTTCTCACCAAGATACACTTTTTCTCCCTGGAGTTATTGAGAATTACCAGGTAGTTAGAAAATGGCTTATGTAGTACCAATATAAAAGAACTTAAATCGACAGGAGACCTTTAACTACTTGTGCTACTTACAGATATGTAAGATCCCACAAGAAAAAGGCTCCTGGAATCACGAGAAAATAGGATTTGATACTAATTATAACCATGGAATTATGAAGAGATACTGACTGGTAAATGCACCTCACTCACCACCTACTTACCCCAATAACGTGAGTCTTGCGCCGCAAAGGAGGAACTCTGAAGAGCTTGCACCAGTACAGTGAGTCCGAGTCGTCTGGTAGACTCACCTAGGGACGGAACCACAGTCAGGTTTGTAATCTACACAACATATAATTCGGCGAGGCTGCAGCAAGATTTATGTTAATTTAATAAGAGGGATATAAGGGAAAAGCTGAGACTAAGAGTTGAAGCTCGATCCTTCAGGTAAAATTAGGGAAGAAAAAACTTACATTAATTGCGTTTAAATTCCAGACGGAGACATCGTCGCCGAAGTCTGGGAGCAAGAACCTTGGCTCCTGCAGGTACAAGCTCTTGGTCCCTCTGTGGGCATGCATCGCCACTCTCCCTACGTCAGGTGGGTCCTCGCGCCCGTATGCCCAGATAACTCGAGTCGTGTCACTCTACGGGGCAGAAGTGCAGGCATTAGCGAGGGCTGGGATAAGCTGAGCTGGGATGATTGGGAGTCTGGGGAGCTAGCTCCTAATCATCGCTCCTCTTAGCCAAGGGGAAGTAGGATAACTGGTGTGGGGGGGGGGTTAGGTTGCGGGGGAGGATGGGGATGAGAGTGCGTAGTAAGCTTCAATGGAGCATGAATAATTTGAAGATAAATGTAAATTGAGAGAGCAAGAGCCTGGAGAAAAATGCTGGAAAATAAATCAAACGACGCCACAGGTAAAAATTATTAAAATCAAACAAAGGTGTACCAAACTTGTACATTATTTGTATATTAAAAGAGGTTTTACAACTGAAAGAAATCATACTTTGTTGAATTCACTGTGTTACCAGCGATTAATGTATCGCTGATTAAATTATTCTGCATCAGGATCATTTAATGCTCAACAAACTTGCCAACTTACCTAGAGATGAAATCTAACTAGTCTATAAATTTATTCAAATACAGAGAGAACATACAGCATATAAAACCCAGACACAGTAGGTTGTTGAGACGACTCACAGTGATATGGAAGTCGTGCAGGTCGTCACAGGTGTTCCAGGGCCTGGAGAACCTCAGGACGGTGTGGGTGTCGTTCTGGTATCCTCCAAGCACCTTCAGGTCCTGTGAGTCGTCTAGGACAGGATGCCAATTACCTTCTACATGAAGATCCTGTTGGATAGGATACACAAGTTACCCTCCCATGAATACTCTCTGATAGGATGCCAGTTAATTTACTCAAGAAGGTCCTGTGCAGACATTAAAATTAATTCTTTTCAGTATCAGTTGCTAGTAAATGGAATGCAGTAGGCTGTCATGTGGTGAAGGCCGATTCTATACACAGTTTCAAATGTAGATATGAAAGAGCTCCAGAAGCTCAGGAATCTGTTCACCAGTAGGTTGAGAGGCGGGACGAAAGAGCCGAATCTCAACTCCCGCAAGCACAACTAGGCGAGTACATATAAACATATATACAGCTGACATTTGCTGTACACATCACTTAAAATATATTCCTATGTTACAATGTCTCAAGTTTAATAAATTCTGATCGGTTATATTCACTTAATTTTCTTAATTCTAAATGAATTCAGCACATCGCATAGCCTAAAACCCATACAACGTGCTGCATTGCATGACCTTAGGGTCCATGTAAAAATTAAATTTTTATGTAATGAAAAAAATAAGTTTGACGACACATTAAGATTTTTTTTTCTGAAGCGTCCGAGATTAGTCCGTTTTCTTTCACGCGATATCATAATGCCCTTCATTTTTTTTTTAAATTCTTACATATATTCTGATTTAAACAGCAGGGAGTATTCATAGTTCAGTAAGGTTGTGTATGACCACAATTCAGATTTCAATCAACTGCTAAAAAATACGTGTATTAGTGCACGAACATTTGGGGCATATTTTATTGGTATAAAAAACATCTGAATCTGGCAGCTGCGGACATGCGGGCGCACCATAGCCTGTGCTTCTTGGAACTTTTGTCCAGTGTTGTTGAATCTATAACAACAATGCCGACGTGCAGAGTTTTAATGTATACTGAAGAGTCAGATCCATCTAGTCATCGTTATTCTACAAGGCTTATAATATCACATGTTCACCTAACACGAGATTACTAATTTCGACCTACGGGGTGTAGACATGTACACGCAACACTACCACGCGGCTGCAACCTGTCGTGGCCTACCACTTCAGGTTGCAGCCGAAGCACAACCTGAAAGTTCCCAGATCGATCCCTAGTAGGATGGAGAACATTTGGATTGAGACTGCCTCTGCTCACTTAGCAGTAAATAGGTACCTGGAGTTAGTCAACTGTCTTGAGTTGTATCCTGGGGAAGGTCTATCATTGACCAAGGAGGACCCCTTTAACCCTAACAGGCTTCCTGTCCCCGACAATAGCAAATCAATCTGAGAGGGAGTGCGTGTACTGGCCTAGTTGTGCTTGAAGAGGCGACCTCCCTTAACTTACTACCATTACCGCACAAATTTTCCCAACCAAAAATACAGATTAAGTTCACGTTGTCAGAGACAGGTAGGCTCTTAGGCTTCCAGAGGTCCAATAAGCAAATTACCGTTTTCCCAGGATTCTACCCACAACAGTCGACTAACTCCTAGGTACTTAAATAATACTGCAGTAGTGTCGGGTAACATTGTCTGGGAACCCAATCAGTTGCGAGACGACTGTGCAAAGAACTGCTCAATAGCTGCGTGGGGGCACCTTAACGACCTGAAGCAATATCTGCAAGAAGATGGTAACTCACGTAGAGAAAGACATGGCCTTTGTCGCAGATCCAGCCCAAGATGATGTCTGCTCCCCGCATGCCTCCGCTGGGGGAGAACCCCAGGCCAACGTAGCCACGCGTCGCCACCTGCAGCGTCGCCGCCACCACCACCAGCAGCGCCGCCACCACCGTCACCACCACCAGCAGCGCCGCCACCACCACCGTGAAGACACCACCAAGGCACCATGTGGATATATACGAAAAATAAATTACTTATCTGATCTCGTTAGTGTTACTAGTGCCCACCCGTTCCTAATTACAATTGTATGAGCTAACTATTAATACATTATAATCATCGTTATACAGGATAAGCTTTAACGATAAAGGTCAACTCCTGTACAAAACTAGACAGT
>WNGS01169498.1:20704753-20723123 GCA_020271785.1 Procambarus virginalis
CCCCTTGTGGTTGTCGCCGTCAGTTCCCTCGGGTTGTGAAGATTACCTTTGAAATAGGACCCCTTCAGCCCTCTGTCATTCTTGCTGGTGCCAGGTGTTTCCATCCAGGAGTACATTCCCTCTCCTGTGCTCTTTAATAAGTGCTGGAGATTTGGGCATGGTGCCTTTCGATGCTCCAGTACTGTCTCTCTCTGTCCTTTGTGTGAGGACGAGGGTCACTCTAACTCGGAGTGCACTTCTCGGGATCGCTGCCTCAAATGCGGTGAAGCCCACCCTACCTTCTCCCGCGCGTGTGTACATTACAAACTTGAGGTAACCATCCTCACCTTGAAGTACCTGGAACGTTTGTCTTTTCCTGAGGCGAGGCGCCAAGTTCGCCGTCTCCCCCCTTTCGCTGGTGTCTCTTATGCTTGCGTGTTGCGCTCTTCCTCTCCTCGTCCTTCCCGCCTTCCTCAGTCTCAGAACTGTTTCCAGGCCTTAGACCCAAACACGCCCACCGCCTCCTCCTCTGTCCCTTTACGTTCTGTCCCGTAGGGTCTCCCCTCATAGTTCTCTGTCTGAGGTTCCCTTTCTTTCTACCAGGCTGTCATGCCTTCTGTCTCTTCTTTTTCGTCTCTCTCCGATCCCCTTTCCATCCTTCTCCTCCGTCTCTTAGCTCTCCACGCCACTCGTCTATGCGGGCTGATGTCCATCACTCTCCCTGCGGTCATTGTGTTGTTTGCTCTCGTTCTTCTTGTCCTGTTGAGACGTTTGAGTCTGTTGCCCTGTACATTGCTGGGACGCCTGTCTTTTTGAGTAAGAAGCGAAAGCCTGGCTCATCTTCGTCTTCCCCGGCGGATAGAAGGCTTCGTTTTCTCCTCGCCCCCTACCTCTGACACTCTCGCTCCATACCCTCACTTTTCCAAGGTCTCGCCCTCCGTTCCTGCTATGGAGTTTTTTTTTTTTACCCCCGCTTCCCTCTCGGTTGCTGGTCTTGCTGAGGTGTGCTCCCCGGTTTCAGCCCCTCCTCCTGCTGCTATCCTTGACCCTCGGTTGTCCTTGACCCTTGACTCCCCCTCTCCTACTCCTCCGGACCCTGCTCGTCCGCCTCTGGCCAGTCCTCCTGCTCCCTTCCCCTCCATCCTTACTCAGTTTACCTATGCCCCCTAACCCTGACTTCGCAGGCCCTGATCCTGATCCTGCGCTTCTTTAACGTTCTGTGTTTCTTTGTTTCCTTGTTTCTTCATTGTTCTCTGATGCTATGCTTTCTCTTCTTGCCGATGTCTATTCTTCAATGGAATATTCGTGGATATTACGCCAATTTCCATAAACTCCAACTTCTGATTTCACAGTTTTCACCCCTTTGTGTCTGTCTCCAGGAGCCGATGCTTGGTGCTCGTCCTGGTCGCTTCCCTGGCTATTCCTTTCTCTAAGCTTATGCTAGGGTCTATTCCTTTTCTGCTCTCTTGATTTGTTCTGATGTTCCCTTCGTCCCCCTAGTTTTTCCGCCGCCTCTCCAATGTTCTGCTGCACGTATCTTTGTGCGTAAATGGTACACGGTTTATTACCATTTATCTCCCCCGTATGTCCTGCTTTCTCTCTCCCCCCCCAAATGTCCCGCTTTCTCTTCCCGATCTTAAACACCTACTGGACTCCTTACCGAAGTCTGTGCTCCTGCTGGGTGATTTCAATTGTCGACATACCCTCTGTGGTGATGTTCTGACAAACACCCGAGGTCGCCTTCTCGAACCGTTCATCCTCTTTTCTTCCCTGTCTCTTCTGAATTTTGGTGAGCCCACTCATTTGGACTCTCGAACTCGCACCCTTTCCTGTCTTGATCTTTCTCTCTGCTCGTCGTCTCTTTACTTGGATTTCACGTGGCGGGTTCTTGATGACCTCCATGGCAGTGACCATTTCCCCATCCTTGTTACCTTTTTCTGTTTTCACCCTTCCTTCTCCTTCCCTAGGTGTCAGTTTGCCAATTCAGACTGGAACCTATTTACCCTCCGTGCTGCTCTCTCTGACCTCTCCATTCTGCCTCTCCCTTGCGCCCTCCATTTTTGTGACACCATCTTCTACGCTGCCCTCCACTCTATTCCTCGCTCTTCCTCTCGGGGACCACGGAAGTGTGTTCCCTGGTGGAATGTAGACTGTGCTCGGGCTGTTTGCTGTAAGCATGCAGCCTGGAAGAGACACCGGCTCCTGCAGACGGCTGATTCATTTCTTTTGTTTTGGAAGTCGAGTGCGATGGCCCGTAGGGCCATCTGTACAGCTAAGCGTGAGTGTTGGAAGTCTTATGTTTCCACCATTACGTCCGAAACTCCTCTGCCGCAGATCTGGAAGCATTTCCGCAACATGGCGGGCAAGTTTGTTCCCGATGTATCGCCAGTCCTTCACCTTGCAGGTCGCGACCGAACCGTTGCAGGTCGCGACCGAACTGAGTTCCCACTTTTCTTCTGTTAACTCTGGTTCTCATCTTCCTCAATCTTTCCTTCTTCATAAACCTGTTTTTGAATCTCGTCCTTTAGATTTCTGCACTCATCTCAGAATTCTGTAAAACGATCCCTTCTCTCTCTCTGAAATTCATTCTGTCCTGGCCCTCTGCGGTTCTACGGCGGCGGGCTCCGATTGCCTTCATTATGAGATGCTTTGCTATCTCCCTCCGTGCACGTTTCAGTATTTACTGAGTCTGATTAATCGAGTCTGGGAGTCGTGGTCAGTCCCTGAGGACTGGCTCGATGCCGTTGACCTCCCTGTTCGGAAACCAGGGTTCTCTTGGGACATCAATTAAGGATTTCCGCCCTATTACCCTCACGAATTGTGTCTGCACACTCATGGAACGTATGGTTAAGGTTCGTCTGATCTGGTTCTTAGAACACTATCACCACCTCTCCCCTTCTGAATTTGGTTTTTGCAAGTGACGCAGCACAACAGATGTCCTGGTGAACTTGGAGGTCTATATTCGTACTGCTTTTGCTGCGAAGACCTCCGTTGTTGCCGTCCTCTTTGACCTGGAAAAGACTGAAGACACTTCTTGGCGATATCATATTCTGCCCAAACTTCATTCTTTTGGCCTTCGTGGTAATCTCCCTCTCTTTCTCCAAAGCTTCCTCTCTCGTCGTTCCTTTCGAGTGAGGTTTGGTGTGACTCTCTCTGCCTATTTTCAGCAATACGACGGTGGGTCCCAAGGTAGTGTTCTGAGCACTACTTTTTTTCTGGTTGCCCTCAATGGTCTTTTTTTCTCTCTTCCTTCTGACATCTTCTCCGCTCTCTATGTCGACGATCTTACCCTTTGCTGTCGGGGTGCTGATTCACCTTTCCTTCAACTGCGGCTTCGACTTGTGATTGATGCCGTGTCGTCGTGAGCCACCGATCATGGCTTCAGGTTCTCTACATCTAAGTCTTGTGCCATGACTTTTACTAGGAAGCATGCCATTCTTCGTCTCTCTTTGTCGCTTTATGGTCATCCGCTTGTGTTGAAGGATTCTGCTAAGCTTTTCGGGTTAATATTTGACACTCGTTTGTCTTGGTCGCCCCATATATCATACCTACGAGTTGAATGCTCTAAGGTCGTTATCCTCCTTAGGTTTTGTCCCATACTTCTTGGGGAGTGGGAGCATTCCTCTCTCGTTCTGTCTAAACTCGATTATGGTTGCCCTGTTCACTCGTCTGCTTCTCCTTCTACTTTTCGCCGTCTTGATGCTTTGCACCATACTGGGTTGCGCCTCAGCTCTGGTGCCTTTCGTTGAACTCCCGCTCTCAGCTTGTATGTTGACTCTGGCTTCCTGTCTCTCCAGGACCGCCGTGATCGCTACTGTCTTTTCTATCTTGTACGGTCCTTGCAACATCCTTCCTCTCGCCTCTGTCGTGCTTTAAATTTAACCCCTCCTGTGGTTCCTGTTTCTTTTCACCACCTCCCTCTTTCTATCCGGTTATCTAGCTTACAGGATTCTCTTTCAGTTCATATGTCTAATATTTCTCCTCGTATTGTTCCTTCCTTGCCCCTGTGGAGAGTCCCCCTTCCGAAGTTTTGTACATCCTTGATCCGCATCACAAGCATTTACCCCTCCTACGGTTCTGAAACGCCTCTTCCTCGAGCACTTTTCTTCGCACTCTCGCTCCGTTTCCATCTTCACCGATGGGTCTAAGTCTGGGGACGGTGTAGGCTACTCTGTTGTTTTTCCTGACTGCACTTATATGTGTCGCCTACCTCCGGAGACTATTATCTTCACCGCACAACTGTATGCTATTCTCTATGCTCTTCGTCTTCTGCTTTTTCATTGTCAATCTTTCTTTGTGTTTGTCATTGACTCTCGTAGTGCCTCATGGCTCTCGGGTCCTTTAATCCGGTCCATCCAGTGGTCGTCGAGATTCAACATTGACTGTTTCTTATTTCCAGTAATTAAGTCAATTGAGTTCTGCTGGATTCTTAGCCTTATTGGTGTCTCTTTAAATAAGCGTGCAGACGCTGCTGCTAGGAAAGCTGTCCAATCTTGTCCCATCTCCCGGAAAGGTATTCCGTATTCCGACTTTTGCCCAGTTATTCATTCCTCCATCTTCACCCGTTGGTGGGATTGTTGGTCTTCTGTTACTGGTAACAAACTGCGAACTCTTAAGAGAAGTGTGCCCTCATGGCCTTCCTCCTACCACCGTAACTGGAGATGGGAAACGGCTCTGGTGAAGTTGCGTATCGGCCATTCGAGCTTAACTCACGGTCACTTAATGGAGTGCCGCCCTGCTACTTATTGTACAAATTGCATTGTCTCTCTTATGGTCATGCATATCCTTGTTGAATGTCCTGACTTCCAGGACGAGCGTGTGTTTTGTTTTCCGACCATCCCTTGCAGTCGCTTGTCCCTCGATAGAATTCTTGGTGAATCGGACACTTTTGATATCGTTCGTCTTATGCGTTTCTGTTCCCGTATTGGCATCCTTGGTGATATTTAACTCCCTCTGATTATCCCACACATTTGATGGTGCTATATATCCTTCCCGGTTTGGTGCCTTCTTTTGATAATTACTTACTTTCCTGTCACAGGTGAGGCATGTATATAGTAGGTATATAAAAACGTGCGCCTATTCGACTGCAATATTTTAAAAATTTCAAAGCAATCGATGAAGAGGTTTCGAAGATTTCCATCACATGAAAGACACACGGAAAAACAGTTTTTCAAAGAAAAACATGTTTTTTCCCGTCACAGACGTGACATCCATATAGTATGTATATAAAAAAAATGTGAAGAAGCCTGAATGGTCCCCAGGCATATATGCAACTGAAAACTCCACACCCCAGAAGTGACTCGAACCCATACTGCCAGGAGCACTATGCAACTGGTGTACAGGAGACCTTAACCACTCGACTGTCAGTGACCGTAGAAAAGTTGGTGGTAGCTGAGGCTATTTGCCAATCATCCCGACGGCACTTTGATGGTAATCTTGGTCATAGTTATTTTATCAAACCACCTCATTTTGTGGGGCCACGCGAGCAACACAAATGTGAACAAGCCTGAATGGTCCCCAGGCATGTATGCAACTGAAAACTCCACACCCCAGTAGTGACTTGAACCCATTCTGCCAGGAGCATTATGCAACTAGTGTACAAGAGACCTTAACCACTCTACCATCAGTGACCGTTCAAAATATGATGGTAGCAAAGGCTATTTGCCCATCATCCTGACGGCACTTTCATGGTAATCTTGGGCATAGTTATTTTATCAAATCACCTCATTTTGTGGGGTCACGGGAGCAACACAAATGCGAACAAGCCTGATTGGTCCCTAGGCATATATGCACCTGAAAACTCCTCACCCCAGAAGTAACTCGAACCCAAAGGATCCTTGATATTCCAGACAGTGATTCATACTCCATCTGTGAGCAGCTGCCTCCAACAGTCTGACGGTATTGCCAACTAGACCTGGGCAGAGACTGGGTCACAGACATTGATCCTCGGAGTCTCTGGAAGGTTCCTTGACCTGACTCATATATACACTTCTTCCACGGTATTTTATTACCTATTCTGTAACATTACTGATCTACACTATTTCTTATATTTTTCTTTCTACTACATTTTACAAATGTTTCCAACCAGTTTCCATCTGTAATAAAAATATTCTACAAATCTGAACTGATTCTGAACCTGCTGTACAGTAATTTTACACCTGTTGTGTAATGTTCTCTTAGAAAAATTAAAGTTGATGAGGAGAAAGAGAGAAAAGATGCTGTGAAGATGGTTGAAGGCCTCACCTCCCTGCAAGACCCATTAAAGATGTTCCACCTGTACCGAGCCATCATAGCCAAAGAACCTACCGGTTGGTAACTTTCTTTTTTCAGTTCCACTGCGATGTTCATAAAAAAAATCGGGTGCCAATGACCGTTCCATAGAAAAGCAAAAGTGGATGGTCATTGTCTCGGTTTACACTACTACTACGTTTGTCCCTGGTATTTATGTATTTTGTTGTCTATATATGCGTGTCTAATTAGTGGTTTCTATTTATTGCATCCCGTTTCTCTTATTTTCTCTCCTCTGCTTTGTTTCACTTGTGGCTTATAAACCATTGAGTGGTCAGTGAGAGATGAGACGAGTGTAAAGGGGGAGTCATATGGCACTCGGGGATGCTTAACAGTGTGTGTGTGTAGATGCTGGAAGATGTGGCAGAACTGCAGACAATGCCACTGCAATGAAACATTATCTATTGCTATCCTTCATTAAACAGTGCACGAATTTGACCTTTCTACTGATATTAAAAATAACAGTTTGTTGATGAAGCACAATAATATTGTTTTAGGTTACTAAAACATTGTCAGATAAAACACCAGACTGTCTGATATTAACTTGTAAAAATTTATATTTCATTGAGTAAACAGTCCTGTTCATTGCTTCAATTTTAAATATAAAAAAATTACTGAAAGATATTCCTATGGTATCCCACTGGGCAGTTAAAGTAAAGCTCTATTTAATTAATTCGTTTGAACCATTATTTTCTTTTAACATAAAATATTCTCATTTTATATTTCCATGCGGCTGGAAGCGGTTCGCAACATCTCCCTGTATGACATCCTTCATAGTAACGCCACCTGGCAGAATGAAACACTCCTGAAGTCACTGCAGCAGCAGGTGATATATGGACCACACGAAATGAGCTGCCACTCGATTCTTCAAAGTGAAAAATATGTAAGTTATATGTTGAAACAGAATACTAATGCTCGACTGGATGATGTACTTTGATGGGCACCTGGCAGTGCTGGGGTAGACCCGGTGAGCGAGCCTCTCCCCAATGCTTAGGTTAACCTGACACCATTCTACCAAAATTGATCTTCCATTCATATAAGTATCAATGAGAATATATATATATATATATATATATATATATATATATATATATATATATATATATATATATATATATATATATATATATTATTAAATATGACCGAAAAAGTAAGATTAATAATTCTAACACGAATTTTCTCAATGTTTCTTATATTCTTTTTCACTGTTCATGGTAACTGAAAAATCAATTCTCCAAAGTTCATTTTTATTTCTAGTCTGACGCGACACTTGAGCGCGTTTCATAAAACTTATTACATTTTCAAAGACTTTAGTTTACACACACACAACTATAACTGAACAGAGTTTAAACAGCTTTGACTTTTTTATACCTGCATTTGGGTGAGGTGATATGTTACAATAGTTTTGGATGAGGTGAAAACAAACTTTCGACACAACACAGAACACGAAACAATGGGTATAAGCTAAAGGGAAGAATAGAAGTAACTGCAGAGGGCCTATTGGTCCATATTTCTTGATGCTTCTATATTGGTGCGGAGTCTTGAAGTGGGTAGAATAAAGTTGTGTATTAATTGGCTGTTGATTGCTGGTGCTGACTTCTTAATGTGTAGTACCTCGCAGATATCAAGCCGCCTGCTATCGCTGTATCTATCGATGATTTCCGTGTTTTTTGTTAAGACTTCTCTGGTGATGGTCTGGTTGTGGGAAGAGATTATATGTTCCTTAATGGAGCGCTGTTGCTTATGCATCGTTAATCGCCTGGAAAGAGATGTTGTTGTCTTGCCTATATACTGAGTTCTTTGAGGCTTACAGTCCCCCAGTGGGCATTTGAAGGCATAGACGACATTGGTCTCTTTCAAAGCGTTCTGCTGTGTGTCTGGAAAGTTTCTCATGAGTAGGTTGGCAGTTTTCTTGGTTTTATAGTAAATCGTCAATTGTATCTTCTGATTTTTGTCTGTAGGGATAACGTTTCCATTAACAATATCTTTCAGGACCCTTTCCTCCGTTTTATGAGCTGTGGAAAAGAAGTTCCTGTAAAATAGTCTAATAGGGGGTACAGGTGTTGTGTTAGTTGTCTCTTCAGAGGTTGCATGACGTTTCACCTTCCTTCTTATGATGCCTTCAACAAAACCATTGAAGAAGCCATTGTTGACTAGGACCTGCCTTACCCTACAGAGTTCTTCATCGACTTGCTTCCATCCTGAGCTGTGGCTGAGAGCACGGTCGATATAAGCATTAACAACACTCTTTCTTGTACCTGTCTGGGCAGTCACTGTTGGCATTGAGGAACATTCCTATGTTTGTTTCCTTAGTGTAGACTGCAGTGTGGAAACCTCCGCTCCTTTCCATGACTGTTACATCTAGAAAGAGTAGTTTCCCATCCTTCTCCATCTCGTAAGTGAAACGCAACACAGAATTCTGCTCAAATGCCTCCTTCAGCTCCTGTAGATGTCTGACATCAGGTACCTATGTAAAAATGTCGTCAACATACCTGCAGTATATCGCCGGTTTCAGGTTCATATCGACTAAGACCTTCTGTTCGATGGTACCCATGTAGAAGTTCGCAAACAGGACACCTAGGGGAGAACCCATGGCGACCCCATCTACTTGTTAATACATGTGCCCATCCGGACTCAAGAAGGGTGCCCCTTTAGTACAAGCTTGGAGTAGTTTCCTTAGAATGTTTTCTGGTATGGCAAGAGGAGTACAGGCTGGATCACGATACACACTGTCCGCTATCATCCCGATTGTTTCATCCACAGGTACGTTGGTAAACAGTGATTCTACGTCCAACGAGGCTCTTATCCCTGTGGCCCGTGTTCCCCGCAGTAAGTCAACAAATTCCTTTGGAGACTTCAGGCTGAAGGCGCAAAGGACATATGGAGTCAGCAAGCCGTTGAGTCGCTTCGCCAGTCTGTACGTAGGTGTGGGTATCTGGCTGATGATTGGCCGAAGTGGGTTTCCAGGCTTGTGTGTCTTGACATTTCCATACGCGTATCCAGGTTTGTATTCCCCAATAATCTTTGGCAGGTGGAGTCCGGATTTCTTGGCGTTCACAGTTTCGATCAATTTGTTGACCTTTGCTTTCAATTCGGCTGTAGTGTCCTTCCTTACCCTTTGGAATTTAGTTTGGTCAGAGAGTATGAGGTTCATTTTCGCCAGATATTCGTCTTTTTTAAGAATGACGTATATAGGCGACTTGTCACCTCTCCTGACGACTATCTCCTTGTTCTCACGAAGGCTCTTAGCTGCCGCTTTGAGCTCGGGGGACAGTATGGTGCTTCTGTAGTTGCCTCGATTCTTTCCTCCTTCTGTGATAAGTTCTGCTTGTAAGGTGTCTTTGGTGGTGACCTTCTTTTGTGTCTCGAGGTCGAATATGTCGTCCAACAGGATTTTCAACTCCACTTTCCGGGCCATCTCACTTGTTCTGGACATAACGTGGCAGTTTATACTCAGATTTAGGAGAGTGACTTGGTCCTCAGTGAGGTTGATTCCTGCAAGGTTCAGAAAGCCGTCTCTCGGTCGTGGAATTGTCATAGGTCCTCCATATAATGTTGCTAGTTTCTTGATTATCATGGTAATCACCAGGATAATTGATTAACCAGGATACTATGCCCAAGATTACCATCAGAGTGCCAGTGGGCTGATGGGGAAATAGCCTCGGCTACCATCAGCTTTTGTCCGGTCGTGATGGTCGAGTGGATAAGGTGCCCTGTACACCAGTTGCATAGTGTTCCTGGCAGTTTGGGTTCGAGTCACTTCTGGGGTGTCAGTTTTCAGTTGCATGTTTGCCTGGGAACCATTCAGGTTTGTTCACATTTGTGTTCCTCAAGTGTGCCCCAAAGAATGAGGTGATTTGATAAAATACCATAGAAGAGATTACCATCAGAGTGCCGGCGGGCTGATGGGGAAATAGCCTCGGCTACCAGCCGAGGCTATTTAATCAGTCGGCTAATTTAATTTAATCTAATTTAATTTAATCGGTCGGCTATTTAGCCAGTCGGCCGAGCGGACAGAACGCTGGACTTGTGATCCTGTGATCCTGGGTTCAATCCCAGGCGCCGGCGAGAAACAATGAACAGAGTTTCTTTCACTTTAAGCCCCTGTTACCTAGCAGTAAAATAGGTACCTGGGTGTTAGTCAGCTGTCACGGGCTTCTTCCTGGGGGTGGAGGCCTGGTCGAGGACCGGGCCGCGGGTACACTAAAAAGCCCCAAAATCATCTCAAGATAACCTCAAGCTAACCATCAGCTTCTGTCTGGTCATGATGGTCGAGTGGATAAGGTGCCCTGTACACCAGTTGCATAGTGGTCCTGGCAGTATGGGTTTAAGTCACTTCTGGGGTGTGAGTTTTTAGTTGCATGAATGCCTGGGGACCATTCAGGCTTGTTCGCATTTGTGTTCTTCACGTGTTGCCCCAAAGAATGAGGTGATTTGATAAAATACTATGCCCAAGATTACCATCAGAGTGCTGGCGGGCTGATGGGGAAATAGTCTCAGCTACCATCAGCTTTTGTCCGGTCGTGATGGTCGAGTGGATAAGGTGCCCTGTACACCAGTTGCATAGTGCTCCTGGCAGTATGGGTTCGAGTCACTTCTGGGGTGTGAGTTTTCAGTTGCGTGAATGCCTGTGGACCATTCATGCTTGTTTGCATTTGTGTTCCTCACGTGTGCCCCAAAGAATGAGGTGATTTGATAAAATATTATGCCCAAGATTACCATAAGAGTGCCGGTGGGCTGATGGGGAAATAGCCTCAGCTAACATCAGCTTTTTTCCGGTCGTAATGGTCGAGTGATGATAGAACCTCTCTTCTCATCCTGACATATTCATTCTTGGCACTCTGGTATCTTTCTCTGCTCTCTAATGTCCTGTTATTCCTATAGTTTCTCCATGCCCTTTTACTTTGCTGCTTAGCTAGCCTACATTTCTGGTTAATCCATGGGTTTCTGATCTTTATTTTGTTGTCTTCCTTTTGGACTGGGACAAACTTGTTTGCTGCCTCCTTGTATTTCTGCGTGACGTAGTCCATCATGTTTGGGCCGTCTTTCCCCTGAGCTCTGTTTCCATCATATATCTGTTAGGAATCTTCTTATCTCCTCATAGTTTCCTTATGGAATGCCAGCCTTTTGTTTTCAATGTCCTTCCTCGAGTTCAAAACCCTTCTTTAACCAGCTACTCAAACACCAGTGTACTGTACTCGCTCATTCCTACTGGGGCCTCAAAACCGATTTCCCTTATGTCGGAGTCGTTCAGAGTGAAGAATAGGTCAAGTCTCGCTGGTTCATCATTTTCTCTCATCCTAGTGGGCTCCCTGACATGTTGGCTTAGAAAGTTTCTTGTCGCCACCTCCATTAGTTTGGCTCTCCATATGTATCCTCTCCTCCATGCGGTTCCTTGTTCTTCCAGTCTATTCTTCCGTGATTGAAGTCCCCCCATAATGAGCAGATGGGATCTATTTCTACAGGCAACAGAGGCTGCCTTCTCAATTATAGTGTTAACTGCCGTGTTATTGTTGTCATACTCTTGCCTGGGGTCTCTGTCATTTGATGGAGGTTGTATATGACTGCTACTACTACTTTTGGTCCTCCCATTGTCACGTTGCCTGTTATGTAGTCTCTGAATCCCTTGCAGCCCGGGATGACCATCTCCTTGAAACTCCATTCCCTTTCATTAGTAGGGCCACTCCACCTCCTCCCTTCCCTCCCTCTCTTTCCTTATTACAGTGTAGTCCTTGGGGAAACACCGCATTCGTTATGATTCGTGAGAGTTTTGTTTCTGTGAGTCCGATTACATCTGGTTTCACTTCTTGTGCACTTTCCCTTAGTTTATTTGCATTGCTTGTGATCCCATCTATGTTCGAGTACATCACCCTGAAACTGATTCTCTTCTGTCCCTTCACAGATCCTATGCTTGCCCTGAAGCAGAGAAACAGGGAGGGACTCGGGATGGGAGGGCCAATGAAGGGGGACCTGGGGGATCTGGGTTGTGCAGGGNTCGAGGAAAGGCTGGAAAAAGATTAAGGTCATGAGGCCATAAAGCAAAAATGTCATCAACATAGCGAAGCCAGAGAGAGGGACGAGTATCAATAGAAGGAAGAAGAACAGTTTCGAAGTATTCCATGTAGAAATTAGCAAGAACAGGGGAGAGGGGAACCCATAGCGACACCGAAAGTTTGAGTGTAATATTTACCGTTAAAAGAGAAGAATTAGATTCAACACAGAGTCTAATGAGATCGAGGAAAACGTCAGTGGGAAGAGGGAGAGGAAGAAGGCCCTCTGACGCCTTCCGTCTAAGGAAAGAGAGAACGTCATCTAGCGGAACATTTGTAAACAGAGAGTCAACATCAAGACTAAGCATCTTACAAGAGGGTTGCAGGCGCAGTCTTTCTATGAAGTCCTGAGAGTGACGAAGGTGGGCAGGGGAAAAAGTGCCAAGGTAAGGCGTCAGGGTTTTAGCGAGCCAGGAGGCAAGAGAATAGCTGACAGAGCCCCGTGAAGAAATGATAGGACGAGAGGAACACCAGGTTTATGAGTCTTAGGAAGACCATAGAAATAAGGAAGAGAAGGGCAGATGACACGGAACGTTTAATGAGATCAAAGTCAGGAGGGCAAAGACTCTTGCCTATTTATTACACGTTCTCTACCTCCTCATCACAAGCGACTTGAGAATGGTCCAGGACGGACCGAAACGTCGTCGTCCCTTCAACTTCTAGTGTGTGGTCTGGTCAACATACTTCAGCCACGTTATTGTGACTCATCGCCTGCATATGGATACCACACGTACGCGTCTTACTCTGTTTAATTTCTTCGATGCTCTACCTTCCTTCAAACGGCCTTTTCGCGCCTTTGAATCTTCCCTTCTTGCCGCCAAGCGTCGAAAGAACCAGCTCAGGTTTCTTAAAGATTGTCTTGCTGAGCAAGTTCTCCCTCTTTCTTTATCTCACTTTCTCCAGTTCAACACTTCGGGATCTCCTTTCCCTGAACATGCCCGCCTTCTTCTTCAAGAACTTATTCATGCCACCTCCCTGCAAGTTGACGAGGCCTTTCTTGCTGTTCGTCAACAGCAACGCTTTCTGTCCTCTTCTCTTCCCAGTGATCTATGCAATATCATTTTTCCAATTGCATTTGACACTGCTCACGTCTCCTCTTCCCACCACTCCTCCACACTACACAACAAACTTCAACGCCTGATCTCCAACAGTCCTTGGGCCAAATACTCTCTCTCTGACTGTGTTACCAACCTTTCGTCCTACTCTCTTTCTAAGCACCAGCAAGAACTCCTTGGTCTTGGTCTGTCTTTTGCTACTTCCCCTGGCCCACGCTGTGGCATTGATCTCATTAGTTCCTTTGACAGGTTTGTCAATTCTAACTCTAGTACTCTTTCGGACCTGTCTGCCTTTAGAGGGGCCCTCATCCCCGTTCTTGACAGCTTGTTTTCTAAAAATCACCACCTTCCTCGTCGCTTCCAGCTTGCCCTTGCCTCCCTAAAATCTAACAACTCTATTCTTATCCTTCCTTCTGACAAAGGCAATTCGGTGGTTGTCCTTGACCGTGAGGACTACCTCCGGAAAGCAGATGTCTTGCTCTCTGACTCTCGCACTTATGCTCCTCTGACTTCTAACCCTTTGGATCGCCTCAAAACTTCCTTTAACCGCAAACTAAGACAGCTCTCTAGTCTTTGCCCTCCTGACTTTGATCTCATTAAACGTTTCCGTGTCATCTGCCCTTCTCTTCCTTATTTCTATGGTCTTCCTAAGACTCATAAACCTGGTGTTCCTCTTCGTCCTATCATTTCTTCACGGGGCTCTGTCAGCTATTCTCTTGCCTCCTGGCTCGCTAAAACCCTGACGCCTTACCTTGGCACTTTTTCCCCTGCCCACCTTCGTCACTCTCAGGACTTCATAGAAAGACTGCGCCTGCAACCCTCTTGTAAGATGCTTAGTCTTGATGTTGACTCTCTGTTTACAAATGTTCCGCTAGATGACGTTCTCTCTTTCCTTAGACGGAAGGCGTCAGAGGGCCTTCTTCCTCTCCCTCTTCCCACTGACGTTTTCCTCGATCTCATTAGACTCTGTGTTGAATCTAATTCTTTCTCTTTTAACGGTAAATATTACACTCAAACTTTCGGTGTCGCTATGGGTTCCCCTCTCTCCCCTGTTCTTGCTAATTTCTACATGGAATACTTCGAAACTGTTCTTCTTCCTTCTATTGATACTCGTCCCTCTCTCTGGCTTCGCTATGTTGATGACATTTTTGCTTTATGGCCTCATGACCTTAATCTTTTCCAGCCTTTCCTCGCCTCTCTTAACAATCTGGCTCCTTCTATCCATTTCAAAGTTGAGTGGGAATCTAATTCCCTCCTTCCTTTTCTTGATGTTCATGTTCACAGCTCTGTGTCTGGGTTCTCTTTCTCTGTCTACCGTAAACCCATGCACAGTGGCATGTACATTCACTTCTTTTCCTACCATCCTCCTTCTGTTAAGAAAATGTCCTCGTCTCTCTCTTCCTCCGCGCTCTACGCATCAGCGACCCTCAGTTTCTTGATTCTGAAATTTCCTTTATCTACAAATCATTCTCTCGCCTTGGTTATCCTTTGCATTTCATCAACTCTGCCTACTCTCAAGCTAAACGAAATTTCTTTCATCCTAAACCTGCTTCCAACAGTAGTAGCACTGTACTATGCCTTCCCTTCATATCTGAACTCAAAACTTTTACCAATACCTTTCGTCCTCTTGACATTAAACTCGCCTTTCGACAAACTAACACACTTCGTAGCAATCTAGTTCACACTGCTCCTCCTGCTTCAAATGCTGCTGGTGTCTACTCTATTTCCTGTTCATCTTGTCCTCTCCAATACTTTGGCGAAACTGGCCGTACACTGAATGACAGACTTAAAGAACACAAGAGAAGTGTTAAGTCTGCAGACACTAACAATGCTCTCTTCTGCCATGTGAGGGATTCTAATCATCCCATTGATTGGTCTTCCTCCAAAATAATCTTTCCTGCCTCTACTCTTCACAGACGCCGTCTTGTAGAATCGGCTCTTATACACAAGTACCCAACATGAACATGAGTCCTGGCTTTGTTGCTGTGGACTCTTCCCTTTCACAGTACATACTCAAATGCTCTAATCTTTCTAACAAACGTGACTTAACATAAGCTTACCCCTTCCATTTATCTTTCTTTCTCTTTCCTTTTCTTTCTCTCTTCTCCTACGCTCCCTTGCTATCCTCTTCTTATTCCTATTACTTTTCCTTCGGTGGTTATAATGGGAGCTGCCTCGTATGGGCCAATAGGCCTTCTGCAGTTCTCATTATTACTACTATTCTCTACACCTTACTTTCCTCCTCACCTCTCTCTTGCCTATTTATTACCCGTTCTCTACCTCCTCATCACAAGCGACTTGAGAATGGTCCAGGACGGACCGAAACGTCGTCGTCCCTTCAACTTCTAGTGTGTGGTCTGGTCAACATACTTCAGCCACGTTATTGTGACTCATCGCCTGCATATATATATATATATATATATAATATATATATATATTATTATATATATATATATTTTACATAAAATATGCGCATATTCGAATGGAACATTGTCAAAATTTCAAAGCAATCAGTGAAAGACTTTTGGAGATTACAACATGTGCTTCTCTTACGTCCAACGGATGGCACTGTTTTTCAAAAAAACATGTTTTTTTTTCCTGTCACAGCCCCCTCCCTATCAGGCCAGTTGTTGCCGTGAGGGGGCTTGGTGGGCAGCTGCTAGAGTTTGATGCTCCATGGAACAGTCCTCTGTCTCTTTTTTAGCCTTATGCTCCTGCTGCTGTCTTCTCGAATTTTGCCTGATAACTTTCCCTTTTCCTTATGTTTTGTTCCCCCCCCCCCTTCTTCTCCTTTCTCATTGTCATTCCCCGACGACCTTTTGCCAGTTTTTTTATAATTCTTTTGTCCTTCTTTTGTTTTGACGCCTGGGTGTTTGAGGAGGCATACTCTCTCACCCGTAGAACTGTGATACCTAACATCTCTAGCGAGGGGACGCTTTTATTGTCAATCCTCCTCTCGTCGCTGAACCTAATCTCGACGGACTGACGGTTCTTAACGTTGCGATTGTGGGGCGTATATTCACGACACACCTCTGGGGGGGGGGGCGCAAGTCCGGCGACATGTCTCTTATTGGGTGTCCTATCCTCTAATGTGGTTCCGTGGTGGGTGTGCGGGCACATTCGTGAATGAAAGTATTTCCTCTTGTTTTTATGTTGATTACTGTTTCACTTGTACCGTCTCGGGTTCGTGGAGTGGGCAACCAAGCCCCTGAGTCGGGCTGTGTTGGAAGACCCTTTGTAGCCCCTGCTGCTTTGGCCCCAACCTTGCTCCTCCTTTGACCCTACTCTCCTCGGCTCCCCTCCCTCTTCTGTGGTTAGATCGAGCCACAAGCCCCCCAGTGGTACCACCACCTCATCCCCTGGCATGGCTCAGGGTTCTCAACGCTGTCTACACTAAGGTCACACTCGCACGATCCCTTCCCGTGCTAATGAGAACCAAGCCGTGTTTGGTCCTGCTTCGTGGGCCAAATACGTTTATCTCCTCCCTCTGGATTCTACACCTGACGATTTCTCCCCTCCATAGGCACCTTGTTGATTCAGTAGATGCCTCTGTTACTTTCAACCCCATCTGAACAGACCTCTGTTCGGGTCTCCAAGAACGCTCGGTTGAATGCCAGTGTTGGCACTATTCTCCTCCCACCCCATGTTGCAACCGGTGTTAGGAATCTATAGGACTGCCACGAAGATATTCGGCATATCCTCGAAAACCAGGGCCGTTATGGCCTCCAGGTAGACACATTTACTCGTGCCTCCCCTTGTGGTTGTCGCCGTCAGTTCCCTCGGGTTGTGAAGATTACCTTTGAAATAGGACCCCTTCAGCCCTCTGTCATTCTTGCTGGTGCCAGGTGTTCCATCCAGGAGTACATTCCCTCTCCTGTGCTCTTTAATAAGTGCTGGAGATTGGGCATGGTGCCTTTCGATGCTCCAGTACTGTCTCTCTCTGTCCTTTGTGTGAGGACGAGGGTCACTCTAACTCGGAGTGCACTTCTCGGGATCGCTGCCTCAAATGCGTGAAGCCCACCCTACCTTCTCCCGCGCGTGTGTACATTACAAACTTGAGGTAACCATCCTCACCTTGAAGTACCTGGAACGTTTGTCTTTTCCTGAGGCGAGGCGCCAAGTTCGCCGTCTCCCCCCTTTCGCTGGTGTCTCTTATGCTTGCGTGTTGCGCTCTTCCTCTCCTCGTCCTTCCCGCCTTCCTCAGTCTCAGAACTGTTTCCAGGCCTTAGACCCAAACACGCCCACCGCCTCCTCCTCTGTCCCTTTACGTTCTGTCCCGTAGGGTCTCCCCTCATAGTTCTCTGTCTGAGGTTCCCTTTCTTTCTACCCAGGCTGTCATGCCTTCTGTCTCTTCTTTTTCGTCTCTCTCCGATCCCCTTTCCATCCTTCTCCTCCGTCTCTTAGCTCTCCACGCCACTCGTCTATGCGGGCTGATGTCCATCACTCTCCCTGCGGTCATTGTGTTGTTTGCTCTCGTTCTTCTTGTCCTGTTGAGACGTTTGAGTCTGTTGCCCTGTACATTGCTGGGACGCCTGTCTTTTTGAGTAAGAAGCGAAAGCCTGGCTCATCTCGTCTTCCCCGCGGATAAGAAGGCTTCGTTTTCTTCCTCGCCCCCTACCTCTGACACTCTCGCTCCATACCCTCACTTTCCAAGTTCTCGCCCTCCGTTCCTGCTATGGAGTTTTTTTTTTTTTACCCCCGCTTCCCTCTCGGTTCTGGTCTTGCTGAGGTGTGCTCCCCCGGTTTCAGCCCCTCCTCCTGCTGCTATCCTTGACCCTCGGTTGTCCCTTGACCCTTGACTCCCCCTCTCCTACTCCTCCGGACCCTGCTCGTCCGCCTCTGGCCAGTCCTCCTGCTCCCTTCCCCCTCCATCCTTACTCAGTTTACCTATGCCCCTACCTGACTTCGCAGGCCCTGATCCTGATCCTGCGCTTCTTTAACGTTTCTGTGTTTCTTGTTTCCTTGTTTCTTCATTGTTCTCTGATGCTATGCTTTCTC
>WNGS01169498.1:20735873-20748046 GCA_020271785.1 Procambarus virginalis
AATAAGAATTTATCTATTACTATCGCCTTTCCTTAATTTTCTGTCTCGTCTCCAAACTGAGTAGCCCTTGAGAATATGACCTCATTTAAATATCATCTTCAAGTTTTGTCTCCATGAGTGCAACAATGTCTGGTACCAGCAGCTGTATTAATGACTTAACTACAGTATCTTTGATCTCACTCAATCTATGTTTGTGTATGCAATTTTTAGGAACATGTTCCCCCTCTCCTTATTCTTCACACCCCATTTCTTTAGTGATTTTGTTGGTGTGTATATATATATATATATAGAATAATATATATATATATATATATATATATATATATAATATATATAATATAACTGAAAACTCACCCCCAGAAGTGACTCGAACCCATACGCCAGGTTGCTCCTGGCAGTATGGGTTCGAGTCACTTCTGGGGTGTGAGTTTTCAGTTGTATACTAGTCCTGGGGACCATTCAGGCTTGTTTGCATATATATATATATATATATATATATATATATATATATCGTGGGGGTACCACCTCTGGTGCAATTATAGGGACCCACAGCCTCAGTGAAGGGAACACAGAGCATTCAGGGAGAAACATATATACAGTATATATATATAGGTCGTACCTAGTAGCCAGAACGCTCTTCTCAGCCTACTATGCAGGAGCCGATTTGCCTAATAAGCCAAGTTTCATGAATTAATTGTTTTCGACTACCAACCATACCTAACCTAACCTAACCTAACTTTTTCGGATACCTAACGTAACCTAACCTTAAAGATAGGTTAGGTTAGGTTTAGGTAGGGTTGGTTAGGTTCGGTCATATTTCTACGTTAATTTTAACTCGAATAAAAAAAATTGACCTCATACATAATGAAATGGGAAGGTTTATCATTTCATAAGAAAAAACTTAGAAGAAAATATATTAATTCAGGAAAACTTGGCTTATTAGGCAAATCAGGCCTTGCATAGTAAGGCCAAAAGTGAGTTCTGGCTACTAGGTACGACCATATATATATATATATTATATATATAATATATATAATATATATATATATAATATAGGCACAGTGAAGTTAACGACATCATCAAGAGGAGCCTCACCACAGCTGGATGCCCAGCCGAGAGAGAGCCTCGTTACCTAACCCCCCGTAACTCTGATGCTCTTATTGGTACGCCACCGGATGGTATCACAGTGAACCCCCTGAAGAATTGGCAAGCAGTTGGTATGGACTACACGTGCGTATCAACCCTGGCTAACACCTACATGACCTCAGTGTTGCACAACCAGGTGGCGCTGCCACCCACAGGGAAGCAGCCAAATCCCGAAAGTATAGAGAACTTGATCACCACTACAATTTGTCCCCATTGCTTCTGAGACACTCGGCGCCTGGGGTAAAAGTGCTACCAGTTTTTGGAAGGAACTGGGTTCTAGGCTCATTGAAACAACAAGGGACCCTAGAGCTGCCAGCTTTCTTTTCCAGCGCCTCAATGTGGCGATACAGAGGGGAAATGCGCACTGCATCCAGGGTTCCTGCCCGCCTTCTGAGGCGCTGGAGGAACTCGACAACCTATGATAACCATCTTTGTAACCTATATGTAACTCCTTTTTTGTAACACAGTTCAAATAAGCAAATATATATGTGTACATACAAAAGAATGGGGGGTGGTAGGAGAAGAAATATTAGTTGTTCAGTGAGAAACACAAGGTCTCCTCTGAATACGTTTTATTTTCTTCTCCGAGGTATGGGTCCCCACATTGGCACCAGAGGTGTGGTACCCTCACAAACTTTTATATATATATATATATATATATATATATATATATATATATATTAATATATAATATAAATATATAATATATATATATATAATATATATATATATATAATATATATATATATATATATATATATATTATTATGTCGTACCTAGTAGCCAGAACTCACTTTTTGGCCTACTATGCAATGCCCGATTTGCCTAATAAGCCAAGTTTTCCTGAATTAATAATATTTTCTCAAAATTTTTTCTTATGAAATGATAAAGCTACCCAGTTCATTATGTATGAGGGTCAGTTTTTTTTTATTGGAGTTAAAATTAATGTAGATATATACCGAACCTAACCAACCCTACCTAACCTAACCTAACCTATCTTTATAGGTTAGGTTACGTTAAATTAGGTAGCCGAAAAAGTTAGGTTAGGTTTAGGTTAGGATAGGTTAGGTAGTCGGAAAAACAATTAATTCATGAAAACTTGGCCCTATTAGGCAAATCGGGGCCTTGCATAGTAGTGCTGAGAAGTGCGTTCTGGCTACTAGGTACCGAACATTATATATATATATAGTATATAATAAAGTTTGTAGGGTAATTTATATACAAAAATAATTAAATATTAATTTATCTTAATATCTTTTCAGGGGAAAACTTGCAATAATGATGAAACTACTGAAAAGTAACAAGGGAGCCGATCGGCCGAGCGAACACGCACACTGGACTTGTGATCCTGTTGTCCCGGGTTTCGATCCCAGGCACCGGCGAGAAACAATGAGCAGAGTTTTTCACCCTATGCCCCTGTTACCTAGCAGTAAAATAGGTACCTGGGAGTTAATCAGCTGTCACGGGCTGCTTCCTGGGGGTGGAGGCCTGGTCGAGGACCGAGCCGTGGGGACACTAAAGCCTCGAAATCAACTCAAGATTTCCTCTAACAAATGCTTTTTTTTTTTAATTTCTTCTGTTACGTTTCTCTCCTATTTTTCTTGTCTCTTCTTATCTCTCCTTTCCTCCTCTTTTCTAACACCACTTCTTTCCTGTCTCTTCTAGCTTCTCTCTTCCTGCCAAACATAGAACAAAAGAACAACATTGCTGCAACGTTTGAACAAGTTGTAACTCCTAATAAGCTGTTTCGTTGTGTATTTGCAGGGATAATCCATCATAATAACCCTTTATAATACTTCAACACAATAACCATCCAAATAATTTCACACAATAACCTCTTTTATAATCCACTACACTTACCATCCATAATAATCCACCACAATAACTCTATATAATAATCACACAATTAACCTTTCCTAATCATCCACCATAATAATCTTCCATATAACAAAACAACAATAACCCTACGCAATAATACCAAGAAAATCACTCCATAATAATCATGACAAAAACCCTCCTTAATAATCCACCATAAATTCCTCGATAATAATTCCTAACCTCCTTAATAATCCAACAAAATGCCACTCCCATATAAATCCACCACAATAATGCTACAAAATAATCTTCTACAATATCCCTCCATAATAATTGCTTCAAAATATATTAATAATAATACACCACCTTAACCATCAAAATTATTTTTCTACATTAAACCACCTTTAAAATTCACCACAAATAACCCTCACAATAATCATCAACCCTTTCAATAATCCACCACAATAACCCTCCGTACGTAATAATCCACCCAAATAACACCCATATTAAAAATCGACAGCAGTGATAGCATTCTGCTGTTGAACTTGTTATAAGATGTGTTGTAATAGTCTGTTGTAATAACTGTAAACATAACTGCAGAGGCAAAATGATCCTTTAACATAGTTAATAACTATAAATAATAACCAGCTTTAATTTTCTACCAAAATTAGTTGCAGAATTTTTGCTGTTATCTCGTTTTGCAATATTTTCCAATCAGAGCTTGCAGATATTGCTTATCATAACACCAACAATAACAGCCTTCCATAATATCTCACAGTAATAACCTTCATTAGTAATCTTTCCAAGAAAATTATTAGTTATTGCAACCCGTCTTTAGTTTGTTTTTAGATAGAGGAACAATGTTTTCCCATACGAGATATCATGAGCCAAATTCTAATCTGGCATCATGCTGCAGCTCCTCGTGTCTATTTGATAATTTATTTCCTGTGTTTGTAATTTATATTAATAGGTTAAAAAAAGAAAAAGGAATAGTTAAATAGTTTCTGGGTCGACCTGACGACCGTCCGGCCACCGGCGGAAGACCCCATACTGAGGTCGTGAGTCTTCCTAATTAGTCAAGACTCACCAAGTATTATATAGACCTTCACCTCAAGTGACCCCGAGAGACTATGTATAACTTTAAATTCCAGTGTCACAAAGAACATTCATCTGAAGAAGTGATAACCTTACAGGAGTGAAACTACCCTCATGGTATTTAACACAGAAATGATAATACAACACTATTGTTAAGGTAAGAATGAAAGCGATCACTCGTGACAAGACTGTTATGACCTCTGGGTCATCAGAGGTTACATGCCTAAGAGTTTACTTATATTTTCATTAAACAACATTTGAAGGATTTACTCTTTTATTAAGAAATCTGTCATAAACACAGTTCTAAATAACACGTGATTACGTATACATTGAAACTATACGCCTCAGGCATCCACGTTATCATATAGTAATGTGTACTGTAGAGCTAGATAGACTGACAGCCACGTGGCCATGTGGAGTTGCTGTTCTTGCATCCACAAGCTCATGTGTTTTTGGAATTAGCTTGCTTGACAACCAAATAGCCATATATGCTGAGGAGCTGCCCAACTGGCACCCAAATGGTTATGTATACTGAAAAGCTGCTTAACACACAACAATGGCTTCATTAATTCTGTGAAGCTACGCTGCTTGTCTGACAACCATGGGGTCTTGTATACTGTGGATCTCCTTGTTGTCAACCACATAGTCATGTAAATTGTACTTACCTAGTTGTGCTTGCGCTCCTGATATTTAGTCCGGTATATCAACTGCCAATGAACAGGTGCACAGATTCCTGAACTTATTAGGCTCTATCATATATACAATTTAAATTGTATGGAGTTTGCTTCCACCGCATCACTTTTACGCATTACATTAACTTTTAATTTACCAACGTAATCTGCCCGAATAATCCACCTAAATACACTTCCCCAAAAATCCCTTTAAATACACATCCACAATAATCAACAAAAATCCTCATCCCTAATAATTCACCAAAATAACCTGTAATAATCCAACACAAGAACCCTCCTTAATATTCCACAACAATAACTGTCCAATAATAACCCACCAAAATTCAACATTTTAATAATCATGCCTAATAATCTAAAACAAGGACCCTCCCCACCAAAATAACTCTTAATTTGAACCACCACAATATTTGTCCATAATAATCCACCTCAAAACCTCATAGAGTGAACCACAACAATTGATCTACATAATGATCTGCAACAATCACCCTTCATAGTAATGCCCAACAATTATCCTTGTTATTAATCCACATAAATAACCCTCCATAATTATCCAGCAAAATAACCCTACATAATAATCCACCATAACATCCTCCCCTAATAATCCTCAGCAATATAATTTCTTAATAATTGCCCAAGATGGCCTCAATATTCTACCATAATCATGCTCCATAATAATGCACCAAAATAAACCTCATAATAATTTACCACAATAAACTTCAAAATTAGTCTAAAACAATAATATCCAATAATCCTGCCAAACATAAAAGTAAAGAACAACATTGCCGCAACGTTTGAACAAGTTGAAACACCTAATAAGGTGTTTCGTTGTGTGTTTGCAGGGATAATCCATCACAATAACCCTTTATAATACTTCACCACAATAACCATTCATTATAATTACACACAATAACCTCTTTAATAATCCCCTACACTTACCTTCCATAATAATCCACCACATTAACTTTATATAATAATCACGCAATTAACCTTTCGTAATAATCCACCATAATAATCTTCCATAATAATAAAATAACAATAACCCTACGCAATAATACACAAGAAAATCAATCCATAATAACTCATGACAATAACCCTCACTAATAATCCACCACAAATCCCTCGATAATAATCCCTAAATCTCCTTAATAATCCACAAAATACCTCTCCCATATAAATCCCCCACAATAATGCTACAAAATAATCTTCGACAATATCCATCCATAATAATCGCCTCAAAAGCTATCAATAATAATACACCACTTCAACAATCAAAATTATTTTACTACATTAAACCTTCTTTAAAATTCACCATAATAACCCTCACGATAATCTACAACAATAACTCTTTCAATAATCCACCACAATAACCCTCCCTACTTATTCACCCAAATAACACCCATAAATCGACATCAGTGGTAGCATTCCGCTGTTGAACTTGTTATAAGATGTGTTGTAATAGTCTTGTGTAATAACTGCAAACTTGGTCCTTTAACATACTTAGTATATATAAGTAATAACCAGGTTTAATTGTTTCTCAAAATTAGATGCAGAATTCTTGCTGCTATCTCGTTTTGCAATATTTTCCAATTAGTACCTGCAGATATTGCTTATCATAAAACCAACAATAACAGCCTTCCAAAATATCGCACAGTAATAACCTTCCATAATAATCTTTACCGAGAAGATTATTAGTTCTTGCAACCCGTCTTTTTTTTTTTTTTTAAATAGATGAATACCTCCCTGCTGTTCCCTCCTGGTTGGTTGTGGATGTGGCGCACTTGCGATGGGCGGCCATCTTCCTCCCTGTTGTGAGGGTCAATTCCGTTGGATTTGAGTTTACTGGACGTGCGGGGTACCCTGTAGTGGAGCTTGTCATGTGTGACATGCTCCATATCCCAGTAATGGGCATTACGGTGTTGAGTTGGTAACTGCTCACCGTGTTGTTATAAAGTTTGTGGGAGAAGCGGTGTACCATGACTTTCTCAGGAGGTACGAGGGACGTACCTTGCAGCTGCAGGATGGCACTGGGTCTGTGTCCATTATGGATCGTAGCGATGCCATGACGTATGTGAGTGTCCATGGGACCCCCATGGAGTTTCCAGAGACCCTCCTCCGGCGTTTCTTCCAGCGGTTTGGTGCCGTTGTTAGTGTGTGGATGCACACGCTGTCTTTTGGTAAGTTTATAGTATGAGGACCTAAATTCGTACCCTAAGGATGCTCTTGAGGTTGGACATTCCATCTTCTTTTCGTCCAGCTTTTAGGGTACTACGTCCGGGTGTACTATGCCCGGCAACCACGCACTTGTTTTCGTTGTGGCCTGTTGGGGCATCAGGCTGCCGGGTGCACTGAGGCTGCGACTGCTCCCGTGAAGATGTTCAAGGAAGAGGAATTCCCGCCGCTCTCTGTGGAGAAGGACTCCGGGGGTTAGAAGGTGGATGTCCCGATCGCTCCTGAGTCTCCGAGTACGCCTTCGGATGTTGCAGACCGGAGCCCAAGCGTTCCCAGCGTTCGTCTTCAGCCTGGGCGGATGTGGGTGACTTCAGTGACTGTCAGGCTTCGGGTGTCGAGGGGGTGGTTCAGGATACCTCGCTCTCTACACAGTTGGTGGTGGCAGAAGTCCATGCGCCTAGTGTTGCTGGTGATGTCGGCGCCAGTATCTCTGACGTGCCTTTGGTTCTGCCTCCGGCGGGCGGTTCTCCACGGTGGGAGGTGGTTGCTCCTCCTGCTGTCGATGCTGTGGATACTGGTGCTGGCCGTGGCATCGTTATGGTGCTGGAGAAGGATGCCCGCCGTGGGGGGTCCCAGCGGGCACATCATCCCGTGAGTAGTGAGGAGGCCTGTGCGGAGCCTGAAGTGGGTCCTAGTGAGCACGCTGGTACGCAGCCATGTGCGCCCACTGGTGTGCCTCTGAGTGCGCCGTCTTGTACCAGGCCCCCTAGAGTGAATCCCTTTCCTATCATTTTGACCTCCGGGGAGGTGCGTGCTTTTTCCAATGTGCATATTGAAATTATTGAGTTTGTGCTCTCGATTCCGTGGGATCCTACTTGCATTTGGGTTCTGCAAGGACAGTGTTTTGTCTGGGGTGTGCCGTACTTAATGCCACGGCCGTATGCGGTTCCCGGTCTTCAGGTTTCGGAGAACGCCAAGTTGCTTTGGGAGGCGTATTGTATACGGTTCCCAGCATCTCAGTTTCCAGAGAAGTATCAGTAGTCCATGTTTACTCTGGTGTGTGTGTGGCTCTGTTTACCCGGTGCCTGCGTGCACGGGGGGGTGACGTTGTGTGTGTGCATGTAGGTGTTTCCTCTTTGCTCCTGCGGAGGCCTGTTACAGTTTGTTTGTGTATTGTGTGCTATTAGTGCACTTGTTTGTGTTTTGCTGAGGCCTTTCGGGCTGCTTCTTTGCTTGTTAATGTCTTGTTCTTTTCTGTATGTATCGTGTGGGGTTCTTTTCTGTATATACTTTGTGTTTTTTGTTTGCATTGTTTTGTATTGCTCTTTGCCATATTATTTTGTTACTGTATTCTGTTTTCTTTTGTGTCCTGCGGTGTGGTGGTACTTCATGTTACTGTTTTGCTGGCGGCCCTTCAGGACGGTGGTTATGTGCTTTGTTCCTTTGTATTCTTTTTTGTATTGTTATCTTTCATGTTGTGCTTCCTGTTGTGCTTTGTTGTCGGTCCTTCAGTCCGGTGCTTCTCTGTTTGATTTGTTTAATCTGTTGCTATGTTTTGTTTTCTTGTCATTCTTTGCATGCATATTTACATTGTATTGTGTTTTGTGTTTGTTTTATTGTATTTAATTGTATTTAATTGTATTTAATTGCATGCTTGCATGTTAAAAAAAAAACTTGTTCGAACATTGTGCAATGTCGTACTTTCCTTGTGTGTTTGGTGGGATTATGAAGGAATTATTGCATTAACTATTGCATTAATGTGGAGGTTTATTGTGGATAATTAATACGAGATTTATTTTTGTAAATATTTATGGAGCATTATTTTGGTGGAATATTGAGGTCATTTTGGAGAATATTTATTTAGTTGAATTGTCGAGGATTTTTTTGAGGGTTGTTATGGTGGATAATTATTCAGGGTTATTGTGCTGGATAATTATAGACGGTCATTTAGGTGGATTATTATCAAGAGTTATTGTGGGGAATTATTATGAAGGGGCATTGTACGGATTCTTATTGAGAAGAGTTATTGGATTGATTTGTTATATTGTGTTTGAAGGTGTGTTATTAGGTTAGATATTGTTGGGGTTTATATGGAGGTTTATTTCGGTAGATTATTGAAGTGGGTTCATGTATTAGATTATTGTGTATGGCTATTTTAGATTATTATGTATGGTTTTTTAGTGGTTAATTATGCAGGGTCATCATGGTTAATTATTATGGACAGCTATTGTGGTGGATTAGTAAGGATTACTATATTGGATTATTAAGGTGGTTATTTTCGTGGATCATTATGGAGGATGATTTTTGTGGATTATTGTTGATGGATATTTAGGAGGATTATTAGGGCAGATTACTTTGATAAAAAAATACCAATGGAATGATTAGGAAGTGATGTGGTGGGGGCAGACTCCATTCAGTTCCACATTTTTAAATGATAGAGTTCTATAGGTTCAGGAGCATGTGCACCAGTTTATTCACAAATTAGATGCAGGACCAAAGAGCAGACGCTCATCCCCCACAAGCACAACTAGGTAAGTACAATGTTCCAGACCAAGTGGTTGACAAACAACCAGCTCCACAGTATACATGACCACTAGGTTGTCAGACAAGGAGTTCCAAAGTAAACATGACCACTTGGTTGTCAGTCAATCAGCTCAACAGAATTCATGATCCCTGGTTGTTAGACAAGCAGCTCCACAGTGTTCATGACAAGTTGGTTGTCAGACAAGCTAATTCCAAAACATATGACCTTGTGGGCAAGAGCAGCAACTCCACATGACCACGTGGCTCTTAGTCTATACCTGAATATGTTATCAAGTGGCTGTCTGACAATTAGCGTGATCACATTACAAGTGATCACGTGATATCTGATCACGTTTATGACAGAGCTCTTATTAATTAATAACAACGTAAATCATTTGAATGTTGAATACTGGAAATATAAGTAAACATTCACACGGGGTGACCTCTGATGACCTCTGGTGGTCATAACAGTCGTGTCACGTGTGATGGCTTTCCTTCTAATAATAATAGGAGTGTTGTACTATGATGTGTGTTGTTAAAAAGTGCTATGAAGGCAGTTTTCACTCCTGTAAGGTTATCATTTCCTTCAGATGAGTGTTCTTGTTGACACTGGAAATTAAAGCGTATACATAGTTTCTCTGGGACACTTAAGGTGAAGGTCTATATAACACTTGGTGAGTCTTGACTGATTAGGAAGAGTCACGGCCTCAGAGTGGGGTTTGCCGCTGGTGGCCGGATGGCCGACAGGTCGAGCCCATGACTACCTTCTCGTTCTTTTTCTGTATTCAACCTATAAATAATTATTATATATTCATAAGACAGGAATAAATTAGTCAAATAGACACAAGGAACTGCAAACGATGCCAGCTTATAATTTTGACTCATAATATCTCATATGGGAAATATTATTCCTCTATTTAAAAACAAAAAACGAGTTTGCACATTTCACTTACTCTTTGCTTTAGAAAGATTATTATGGAAGGTTATTACTGCAAGATATTATGAAAGATTATTAATGTTATGATAACTTATGATAACAGCCTCCAACTTCTGTAGGTTGGTAGAGGAAATAATGTAAAATGCGATAACAACAATAAGTCTAAAAGTTATTTTGGCAGAAACTTAAGGGCTGGTTACATCTAATATAGTTGTTACAGGGAACATGTTATAAGGACTGGTTATATTTCCATTTATTTCGGTCAGGACTTTACAAAATTTCTTATGATCGCTTCAACAGCGGTTAGCTACGTTTGGTTTTTATGGTTGATTAAAACTGAGAATTATTTTTGTCTATTTTATTATGGGAGTTATTGTTGATTATAATTAGGAAAGGGTATTTTAGTTATTATGAGGATATGAAAATTGCGTTGAGGCAATGAAGTGATTTCTCCGGTTGCTTGAAGCCGGTCCACTTGAGGCCGCGTTCTGGTAATTCCAGACCACCCTGCCTTAACCGACTCCGGCCCCATGATGGTACTAACGTCGACCAACACTGAACTCTACCGATTGAAACAGAGGTTCTGGAGGCCCCAGACCGGAGCCCAATTATTCTGTTTCACAGTCGACCCGACCACACCGCTCTGGCCTACAGTACTGCGTCACGCTATTAGTCGCAACATTCCGACGCAATGGAAATCACCCATGTTGCGTGATTTATCAATACCATCATTTTTAGGCACATGGAGGACTACCATTACCTCAAATTTATTTTCATTGATATATGACGTAAATTGTAAATTAATTGCGGTGAGTTGGTTTTTCTGGTAAAATTTTACATGGAGGGTTTATTATTGGGTGGCATCATTAGAAAGGTTATTGTGATTATTATAGAGAATATATTATGGTAGGTTTATTGTGTGTGTAATTATTTTGAAGGTGTTATTTTGGTTGTTTTATTATGGGGGGGGAGGGGGTGAGTGTTGGATGGTAATTGATGTTATTGTCTGAAATAAATATAGAGGGTTATTGTTGAGACATTGTTATGGAGAGTTTTTGTATATTATTATTGAAGGTTATTTTATGGAATATTTTGGAGGGTATTTGGTCGATTGTTATAGAGGTTTATTGCAGTGCATTATTAAAGAGCGGTTAATGTTGATAATTATTAAAGAGGGAGTTTGTGGTGAATTATTATGGATGAATTATTCTTGATTTGTATTATTATAGGAGTTAGTTTACGTGAACTAATTATGGAGAGACTATTTGTGGTACATAATTGCTTAAGAGGTTATTGTTGCAGATTATTAGAGCAGATTTATTGTGTAGTAGATTAAGAGATGAGGGTATATTGTTGTGGATATTACTAAAGGGATATTTCCGAGGGATATTTCTGGATGTTATTGTGGAGGATTATGATGCAAAGTTATGGTGTTGATTAATTATGGAGGGTTACTTTGGTGAATTATAAGGGAGGGTTATTATGGGAAATTATTGTAAAGGGTTCTACTTTTGGTGGAACTTTATGGTTGGTTAAGTCACGGTGGTTTATATTTGATGCTATTTTTGTGAATTTTGTGGAGAGTTTATTGCTTGTTGGGACTATTAGGTAGGGTTATTATTGAAAATGCTATTACGGGTAATTTATGTACTGTTTATATGGACCAGTTATTCTGGAGGCTGTATTATGTAGAATTCTTTTATGGATTACTTAGGAGGGTTACTTTGGTGAAGTATTAGGATGGCTTTCTTTGTGGATTATAACAAACGGAATGCCTTCGGATGTCTTTGGTGTGG
>WNGS01169498.1:20749046-20770817 GCA_020271785.1 Procambarus virginalis
AGCTATCACTGCTGTCGATTTTTAATATGGGTGTTATTTGGGTGGATTATTACGTACGGAGGTTATTGTGGTGGATTATTGAAAGGGTTGATGATTATTGTTAGGGTTATTTGTGGTGAATTTTAAAGGTGGTTAATGTAGAAAAATAATTTTGATGGTTAAGGTGGTGTATTATTATTAATATATTTTGAAGCAATTATTATGGAGGGATATTGTAGAAGATTATTTTGTAGCATTATTGTGGTGGATTTATATGGGAGTGGCATTTTGTTGGATTATTAAGGAGGTTAGGAATTATTATCGAGGAATTTATGGTGGATTATTAAGGAGGGTTTTTGTCATGAATTATTATGGAGTGCTTTTCTTGCGGACTATTGCGTAGGGTTATTGTTGTTTTGTTATATGGAAGATTATTATGGTGGATGATTAGGAAAGGTTAATTGTGTGATTATTATATAGTTATTGTGGTGGATTATTATGGATGAGTAGTGTAGTGGATTATAAAAGAGGTTATTGTGTGAAATTATTAGGATGGTTATTGTGTTGAAGTATTATAAAGGGTTATTATGATGGATTATCCCTGCAATACACAACGAAACAGCTTATTAGGAGTTACAACTTGTTCAACGTTGCAGCAATGTTGTTCTTTTGTTCTATGTTTGCAGGATTATTGTTTGGACTAATATGGAGGTTCATTGTGGCTAATTATTATGAGCTTTATTTTGGTGCATTAATATGGAGCATGATTATGGTAGAATATTGAGGTCATCTTGGGAATTATTATGTAGCAGTTTTATTGCTGAGGATTATTATTGGAGGATGTTATGGTGAATTAATATGTAGGGTTATTATGCTTGTTAATTATGGAAGGTTATTTATGCAGATTAATAACAAGGATTATAATGGAGAATTATTATGACGGTTTATCGTTGCAGATAGTTATGTAGAGCTATTGTTGTGGATTACTCTATGGGGTTTTGAGGTAGATTATTATGGACAGATGTTGTGGTGGTTCATATTAAGAGTTATTTTAGTGGATTAATTGGTGGAAGGTTCTTATTATTTTTAATAAGTATGATTATTAAAATGATTAGTTTTTGGAGGGTTATTATGGACAGTTCTTGTTTTGGAATATTAAGGGAGGGTTTTTGGTGTTGGGTTATTACAGGTAATTATTGTGTTGGATTATTACAGGTGATTACTTTTGGTGGATTATTATGGAGGGTGATTTATTTTGATTTTTTGTGAAAGTGTATTGAGATGGATTATTGTGGAAATGTATTTAGGTGGTTTATTAGGGCAGATTACATTGGTAAATTACATATTAAATGGAATGCATAGAAGTTATGTTGTGGAGGCAAAATCCATTCGGTTTAAATTTGTATATATGACATCCTAATAAGTTCAGGAACTCTGCGCACCAGTTGATTGACCGTTGATATACGGGAATAAAGATCATGAGCTCGTCCCCCCGCAAGCACAAATTATGTAAGTACAATTTATATGACTATTACAACAAGAATCAAGTATACATGACCCATTTCTAGAGAGTCACATATAGACCATTAAGTAAGCTTGCATTACATACCACGTTGGAGTGGCAGCTACAGTATAAATTCATGGTGTCAGAGCTATTCAGACATACTTGTGATGCAACGAACCCCGGCCGTTCTATCATCATGAGCTGACAGTATAGACTGGTCACGTGGATGCCTGACACGTATAGTTTCAATTTGACACGTAATCATCGTGGTATCTAGAACGGTATTGTGATTTTGGTGCATTATTATGGAGCATGATTATGGTAGAATACTGAGGTCATCTTGGGAAATTATTATGAAGTGGTTATTGTCGAGGATTATTATTGAAGGTTGTTATAGTGAATTATTAGGTAGGGTTATTGTGCAGGATAATTATGGAGGGTTATTTCGGTGGATATATAAACAAGGGATATTGTATGGAATTAATATGAAGGGTTATCGATGTGGATCTTTATGTAGAGTTATTGTTGTAGATTATTCAATGGCGTTTTGAGGTGGATTTTTATGGACGGGTATTGTGGTGGTTCATATTAAGAGTTTTTTGGTGGATTATTGAGGAGGGTTCTTGTTTTAGATTGTTAGTTATGATTATTATAATGCTAAATTTCTAGGGTTATTTTGGACAGTTATTGTGGTGAAGTATTCAGGAGGGGTTATTGTAATGGATTATTACAGGAAGTCATTTTGGTGCATTATTGTGGAAGTGTGTTTAAATCGATTATTAGGGCAGATTACATTGGTAACAATTATTATCAAATGGAATGCATTAGGAAGTGATGGTGGTAGGTGAAAACTCCATTCAGTTTAAATGTATATATGATAGAGCTCAATAGGTTCTGGAACCTGTACATCAGTTGACTGACAGTTGGGATGAAGGCACAAAAAACGTTGCTCAACTGCCGCAATCACAACCTAGGTTAGGACAATTTACAAAACCTATGGATATTCAGAGAAGCAGCTCAACAGTATTCATGACCACTTGGTTGTCAGGCAAGCAGTTCCAGAATATTCATGACTACTTGGATGTCTGACAAGCAGCGCCACAGTATTCATGACCAAGGGTTGTCAGATAAGCAGCTCCGCAGTATACATGACCACGACGTTTCCAACAAGCTTGTTACAAAATTATATGACCTTGTGGATGCAAGAGCAGCCTCATGATCATATGGCTGTCAGTCCAGCGACCTCTACAGTATACATGACTATGTGATCACGTGGCTGCCTGACAATTAGCTTCACTGAACACGTTATCACCTAATATCAACTACGGTGTTTATGACTGATCTCTTAATAAAAGAGTAGAATGTTGCTTAATGGAAATATAAGTAAACAGACATGTAACCTCTAATGACCCAGATTTCATAACAGTCTTGTCACGAGTGATCGCTTTTCATTCTTACAATAACAGGAGTGGTGAATTATGATTTCTGTGTTATGTACCTTGAGGGAAGTTGCTACTCCTGTAAGGTTTTCACTTCCTTCAGATGAATGTTCTTGTTGACACTGGAATTTAAAGCGTATACATAGTCTCTCGGGGTCACTTGAGGTGAATGTCTATATAATACTTGGTGAGTCTTTACTAATTAGGAAGAGTCACGGATTCAGAGGAGTCTTGACTAATTAGGAAAGTCCGGACTCAGAGTGGTGTCTGCCGCCGGATGGACGTCAGATCGAGCCTAAGAAACACTTATCTCTTCCTTTTTATTTTTTCAACCTATTAACTTAAATTCCTAACACAGGAAATAAATTATCAAATAGACAGAAGGAGCTGTAATACGATGATGGACTTGAATTTGACTCATGATATCTCGTATGGGAAAACATTATTCCTCTGTTTAATAACAAACAAAAGACGGGTTGCAATAACAATAATTTTCAGGGAAAGATTATTACGAAAGGTTATTACTAAGAGATATTATGGAGGGTTGGTATTGTTGGTTTATGATAATCAATATCTGCAGGAAATTATTGGAAAATATTGCAAAACGAGATAGAGCAAGAATTCCGCAAGTTATTTTGACAGAAAATTGAAGCAGGTTATTACTTATATTTATTAATTAATGTTAAAGGACCATTTTGCTATTAATGTTATGTTTGCAGTTATTACAACAGACTATTACAACACATTACAAGTTCAACTGTGGAATGCTACCACTTTTGTCGATTTTTAATATGGGTGTTATTTTGGTGAATAAGTAGAAAGAGTTAAGCGGGAGGAAGAGGAGGATAAGTATGGAGTGAAAAAGCTCGATAGCATACAAGATGAAGCCATGACAGTCATTCTTGGAGTTCCAAGAACTGTCAAAACGGCTAATCTGCGATAATAGCTGTCCCTCCGCAGTGTTAAAATCCGAATTAAGGAACTGAATGCTAAGTTTGCAATTAGGATTGCCAGAAATCCCTATTACAATGATACTGGCAAGAAAAATCTGAGTTCTGTGCTGCTAACAGAAGGAAATGGGAGAAGTAAAGAATGGCATCACAGATCAGTCTGCTACCTCGAAGAACTTCACCTGTTTGAGCAAGCCCGTGAGTTCATGCCTGTAGAGAGATTTCCTTTCTAGGAGGATAACTTATGCCGGATTATCATCAATGAAATGGCAACGAAAAAATCCAACATAATACCACAAGAAATGAGGCAGAAGTATCACGAGGAAATTTATAAAAAAAACGGAAATTAACTTGATCAAATCTACACTGATGGGTCATCTAATGCTGTCAATGGCAGGGCTGGTGCAGCATTCACTGTAATTGAGGATAATGCTTTTCAACGCAGAAATAAAAAACGCGAATTGAGAACTATGCCTCTTCAACGCAAGCAGAGTTAACTGCCATTGTTTTGCGTTAAGATTCCTTGAACGAAACACTAATGGTGCAGTGATTTGCACTGATTCAAAAGCAGCACTGCAAAGCCTAAGTAAAAATCGGGCAGAAAATTTTGAGATTGTCGCTGAAATTAAAAGAGTTGTAAGGGAACTAACCAACCAACCAGAGAAGAGCCGTCAAGTTTTCTGTGGATTCCCTCCCATGGTGAATATAAGTGGGGAAAATGGAACGAACAGATGTGCTGGCTGCCGAAGGCGCTGAAGGAGACCATATTGAACACTTCATTCCCAAGATTCTTCCAAATTAGAGGTATTGTCTGTCAACATCACCGTGACAAGGTAACTTAGGAAAGGAGGGTAAAAGCACAAACCAGTGAACCTGTACGATGGTTACAACATATTTGCAGCTGGCAATCCCAATCATTATGGACGAAGAGCAAGAGGACGCGGGAGAGAATCAGTATAGCGAGAATCCGCGTCATATAGCGTCAATGGCGTGACGTGAAGCCGCGTTTGGGTAATTCTCAGACACCTGCCTAAACGATTTGGCCATGATGGTACAAAAGTCGACTAAGTCGACTAACCCGGAACTCTACAGAATTCAGTCTGGAGGCCCCACACTGGAGCTCAACCAGGGATTTACAGTAAACTGACGACACTCTGGCCTACGGTAATGGCGTTCACACTCTTATGCCACACTCATAACGTAAATGAAATCACAATGGCGAGATATATAAATGAAAATCCTTTTGAGGCAATGGGGTGACCTATTACCTAAAAATTATTTTCAGTGATAAAGAGCACAGTTGACATTTAATTGCAATGAGGGATTATTGGATTTTTTTTAAGTGAGGTTATTGTAATAAATAATTTTTATGGTTCAAGTAGTGATTTATTCATGACAGCTTTACTGGTAATTATTATGGAGGTACTAAGTTATTAAGTAGAAATTATTTTGATAGGTTATTGTTGTGGGTTAATATGGATGGTTATTGTGGTGGAATATTATGAAGGTTGATTTTACTGGATTATTAAAGAGGTTATTGTGGTGGATTATTATGAAAGTACCTTAACGCTATGCGTGTTAGTGGCTGTACAAGAATGTAAGAACTCTTGTATATATAAATGAATAAATAAATAAAATATAGTTTATTGTTGTTGGTGTTATGGAGGTTTATTGTGGTGGATTATTATGAAGGTTTATTGGGATGGATTATTTGGAAAGTTATTGTTATTGGTTATTATCAAAGGTGATACTGGAGGTATATTTTAGAGTAATATTGTGGTGGAATATTACGTAGGGGCATTGTGGTGGCTTATTAGGAAGGCTATTGTGGTGGCTTATTAGGAAGGGCTATTGTGGTGGATTATTGTGGAGGCTTATTATTTTGGATTATTATGGAGTTTTATTTTAGTGAATTATTATGAGGGTTATTTGGTGTATTATTATGACAGGTGGTTTTGAGGGTTTATTGAGGATATTGTGGGAAATATATATAGAGGGTTATTGATGAGGGTTATTATGGAGAGTAATTGTTGAGGGTGTTATGGCCACAATGGGTCGCAACCGGGTTCTTTGCTGTTGGAACTAAAGTTCTGGTATCCGGCCCCAAGTTAGTAGTGGATTTCAAGGAGTGAACTCGGTAATGCAAGTAAAACACAATGGGGGAGGTGCATTGAATACGACACTTCATCAATTATCAATATATTCATATATAAAACACTTTTCCATCACCTCATATATAATCCTAAAGGAAGTATTATTACACTTAATATGTACACAAGTGTCTCTCATAGGACACTAAACGCTCCTCGATGCTCAATCGATGCAGTCTTGTCAGCTACCGTGTTTCCTCAACACACACAGCACCGTCCTCAACCAGTACTGGGAAACACCAACGAGTCTACCCTAGCCACGGGCCAGCCAAAACACAGTCTCACTAGGTGCTCGTCGTGCACGCCCACAATCACTCTCCAGCCTGGTGCTGGCAGAGAACATCAGCCTCGTGCTGCTGGGCCTCTTCACGTACAAATACAAGGGGAGCGAACCCCTGGCAGGAGCTTCTTGCAACTCGCTGGTTACACTCCTCCGTAGCACCTTACTGTCAGTCGTCTCTTCCGTTAGCCAGTCCCGGGTACGCCGAATTCTGTCACTGACACGTCACAGGCAGACAGTAAAACACTGCACAGTTCTTCTCCGGCAGTGGCTCACTGCTTCCGTAGAGCAGAATTGAGTAGAGAGCTATTGGCTGCCCTGGGTAGACCTACTGTCCTCGTACCACAGCAGCACTACGTCGACTCTGTGGATACAGACACGTCATCAGTACACTGGTCAGTACATGGGACACTAGGAAACATCACTTACGTAGTCTGACATAGACATACAACTCCTCCTATAATAGATGGCGCTGATTTTCTAGGCGCCACCTCACCAGAGGTCAGCACCAGCTATCTCTCGAGCTGACTAGGACAGGAATCTAGCGCCTCTTGCTGGTATAATCACAGTTGACCCGACTTCACTCTGGCCTATGGTAGAGGCGTTCACACTCTTATGCCACACTCAGATCCCCAATGAAATCACAATTGCGTGATATATCAGTGAAAATCATTTTGAGGCAATGGAGTGACCACATTGCCTCAAAATTTATTTTATTAATCTGACGCTATTGTGATTTCATTGCGATGAGGATTATCATTGTGAATTTTAAGGGAGGGTTGTAGTAGTAAAATATTTTCTTGGTTAAAGTGGCGAATTATTAATGATATCCTTAGTGATAATTATTTTCGAAGGTTATGGTAGAAGATTATTATGAAGGATTATCGTGGTGGATTAATATGGAGGTTTATTGTGGTTTATTATTTAGAAATGTTATTGTTGTAGGATATTATGGAAGGTTTTTGTGGCTGTTTATTTTGGAATAATATTGTGGTTGCTTATTACGAAGGGTTTTTGTGGTGACTTATTTGGAAGGGTTATTGAGAGGGAATATTATTGATAGTTATCTTGGTGGATTATTGAGGGTATTGAGGGAAATAAATATGGAGGGTTATTGTTGAGGGTTTTCATGGATGGTTATTGCCGTGGATTATGATGCAAGTTTATTATTCTGGATTAATATTGAAGGTTATTTTGGTGAATTATTAAGAAAAAAATTGGGGTTATTATTATGGAGAGTGATTGTGATCGATTGTTAGAGAGGATGATTGTTATAGATTATTTTGGAGAGTGTTGTGGGATTATTATTATCGAGGGTAACTTTTATGGCTTATTATTGAGGGTTATTGTTGTCGATTACTATGAAGGAATATTGTGATGGATTATTTTGGGGGATTATTCTTTTGAAATATTATGGAGGGTTAATTGAGTTGATTATTATTGAAGGTTTTTATTATTATTGTTATTGGTGTTCTTGTTGTGGATTATTATGATAGACTTAGAGGGTTGTTGTTGTTGAGAATTATGATGGAAGTTTATTGTTGAGGATTATAATTGAGGGTTATTGATGAGGTATAATATGGCGGGTTATTGATGAGGTATAATATGGCGGGTTATTGATGAGGTATAATATGGCGGGTTATTGATGAGGTATAATATGGCGGGTTATTGCAGAAAGATATTATGGATTGTTGTTGTGGAGAATTATATTGTAGGATTATTGTGCTGAATAATTAGGAAGGATTACTTGAGCAGATTATTAAGCAGTTTATTTTGGGGGGATTATTATGAAGGGTTATTGTAGTGGATCTTTAATGACGGTCAATGTTGTGGATTATATTTAATGGTTATTTTTGTGGATTATTGTGGACGGTTTATGTTTTGGACTATTAGGTAAGGTTATTTTTGTAGATAATTAAGGGGTATTATAGCTATTCAATATGGACAGTCATGTTGGTGGAGTATTATGTAGGTCTCTTTTGTGGACTATTGTGGAGTGTTATTTTCGTGGATTTTTAGGAAGGGAGTCTTTTGTGGATTATTAACAAATGGAATGCATTAGGAAATGATATGGCGGGCTAGACTCCGTACAGAGTTTCATGTGTAGATATAATAGAGCTTAATACACTCAGGAACCTGTTTACAAAGTGATTGGCAGTTGAGATGCGGACATAAGAGACAAGGCTCAACTCCCGCAATCACTACTAGATGAGGATAATATACAACACCAAATGGCACTCAGATAAGCAGCTCCACAGTATCCATGACAACTTGGTTGTCAAAGAGCAGCTCCATGGTATGCATGACCACTTGGTTGTCATACAAGCCGCTTCACAATATGGCACCTTGGTTGTCAGACAAGCAACCTCCTTAGTGTAAATGACAACTTGTTTGACAAACAAGCAGATCCAGATAAGCGGTACTACGGTATACAGAAATTCGTGGATAAAGTGGTAAATTATTAATGATACCTTTAGTGATAATTCTTATAGAAGGTTATGGTAGAAGATTATTTTGAAAGGTTTTTGTTGTGGATTAATACTAAAGTTATTGTGGTGGATTATTATGGAGGTTTATTGTAGTGGATTATTATGGAGGTTTATTGTAGTTTATTATTATAGAAAATTCCTATAATTGGTTATTATGGAAAGTTTTTGTGGCGGTTTATTTTGGATTAATATTGTGATGGATTATTATGAAGGGTTTTTGTAGTGACTTATTTGGAAGGGTTATTGAGAGGGAATATTTTTGAGGGTTATTGTTGAGGGTTATTTGGAGGGTTATTGTGGTGGATTATGATGTAGATTTATTAAACTGCATTAATATTGAGTGTTTTACGGTGGATTATTTAGGGGGATTATTGTGGGTTATTATTATAGACGTATTTGTGATTATTAGAGAGGGTGATTGTGGTAGATTATAAGTGAGGGATTATTTTTGAGGCTTATTATTATGGTAGGTAATTGTTGGGGCTTATTCTGGATTAATATTGTAAAAAAAATATTATGCAATGTTATTGTGGTGAACTATGTCGTAGGGATACTTGGGCAGATCATTAGGTAGGGTTATTTTGGGGGGATTATTATGAAGGGTTATTGTGATGGGTCTTTAATGACGGTTATTGTTGTTGTTTATATTTGATGGCTGTTTTTTGGATTATTGTGGAAGGTTTATATTTTGGACTATTAGGAAAGGTTATTTTCAAGATAATTAAGGGGCATTTTAGCTATTCAATATTAACAGTTATGTTGGCGAATTATTATATATGATTCGTTTTGTGGATTATTGTGCAGTGTTATTTTGGTGAATTATTAAGAATGGTTTCTTTGATGGATTATTAACAAATGGAAGGATTAGGAAGTGATGTGGTGGGATAGACTCTGTACAGAGTTTCATGTTGTAACGGCCTCAATGGGATGCAACCGGGTTCTTTTCTGATGGTACTGAAGTTCTGGTATCCGGCCCCACGTTAGTAGTGGCTTTCAAGGAGTTAGCTCAGTAATGCAAGTAAAACAAAAGGGGAGGTGCATTAAATACAACAGTTCATCACTTTATCCATATATAATAATTTTCCCATCACCATATATATATATATATATATATATATATATATATATATATATATATATATATATATATGTCGTACCTAGTAGCCAGAACGCACTTCTCAGCCTACTATGCAAGGCCCAATTTGCCTAATAAGCCAAGTTTTCATGAATTAATTGTTTTTCGACTACCTAACCTACCTAACCTAACCTAACTTTTTCGGCTACCTAAACTAACTTAACCTATAAAGATAGGTTAGGTTAGGTAGGGTTGGTTAGGTTCGGTCATATAACTACGTTAATTTTAACTCCAATAAAAAAAATTGACCTCATACATAATGAAATGGGTAGCTTTATCATTTCATAAGAAAAAAATTAGAGAAAATATATTCATTCATGAAAACTTGGCTTATTAGGCAAATCTGGCCTTGCATAGTAGGCCAAAAAGTGAGTTCTGGCTACTAGGTACGACATATATACAAATAACTCTTAAAAGGAAGTATTACTACACTATATGTACACCAACGTCTCTCTCAGAAGACACTAAACACTCGGCGAAGCTCAATCGATGCAGTCTTGTACCGTGTTTCCTCATCCGTGGTACTACTCTGAGTAGGTACTGGGAAACAACAATGAGTCTACCCTGGCCACAGGCAAGCCAAACCACAATCCCACTAAGTGCCTCTTCGTGAAGGCCCACAATCACAATCCAGCCTGGTGCTGGCAGATACCAATCAGCCTCGTGCTGCTGGGGCCACTTCACGTGTGAATACTAGGGTTGCGAGCCCTAGGCAGCAGCTTCGTGCAACTCGCTGGTTACTCTCCTCTTTCGGCACCTTAATCAGTCGTCTCTTCTATTAACCAGCCACGGGTACGTCGAATCCAGTCACTGCCACTCCACAGGCAGACAGTAGAACACTCCACAGTTCTCTTCCAGCGGCGTCTCACTGCTTCCTTAAAGCAGACTGGTGTAGAGACCTTATCTGCCCTGGGTAGACTGCCTCTCCTTGTATCACAGCAGCCCTACTTTGACTCTGTGAATACAGACACGTCATCAGTACACTGGGACATTACCTGGGACCCCTAAGAAACATCACTTACTGGCTTAGACGCATACATCCAACTCCACTTATGACAGATGGCGCTGCTTTTCTAAACGCCACCTCACTAGAGGTCAGCACCAGCTACCTCACGAGCCGACTAAGACAGGAATCTAGCGCCTCTTGCCGGTATATTCCCGTCATCACAAGATGGGGTTGTCCATGTTGTGGGGGGTTTCGGGAGCGGACTTACAGATGGCGTTGACGTCACTGCTCTGTGCTCTGACGATCGACTTGGGTTCGTAACACATGTGTAGATATTATACAGCGCAATAGGCTCAGGAACCTGTGCACCAGTTGATTGACAGTTGAGATGTGAACACAAGAGACGAAGATCAACCCCCACAATCAGATCTAGTAGTAGTAGGCATCCATCAGTCTCAGGTGACTATGGGGTTGCACTCTGGTTGTCGGTCTGAGTGGCCTGTCCAGGGCGTAAAGCCAGGGTAGGTTGATACGAAGGAGAAGCTGTTACCCATATAGCAGGTCCCCCTTCTCCACGGCGCCGAAAGTTTCCAATGGAAAGGCTAATGCCAATACGATTGGTTCCAGCGCCATCGCAGGAACCGAGAGTTCCGGAGTTGTCCTCAAAGTTGGTGAAATAAGGCTCAGGGACTCCAAACCCGGAAACCGCCGTGGCCGGGGTCGAAGAAGAACCACCCCAGGAAGGACAAGAACGACCCCAGCCTCCTGAAGCAGAGCTTAGGCAGCACGAGCCCCGGGAGGTGGCTCGTGCAGCCTAAGCTCTGCTTTATCGTCACAGCTTTCTTTCACCCAGGCCGGCTTCCTTCCAGACCAAGCAGAAGTAAGAGTGATAATTATTATATATAACAATTATTATTATAATAATTTTTATAATAATATAAATAATTAATAATTATCAATCAGATCTAGGTTAGTACCTAGATCTGATTGATAATTATTAGTACAAGACCATTACTCTGAGACAAGCAGCTCCACAGTATTCATGACCATTTGGATGTTAATCAATTAGCTCCACAGTATTCATGACCACTTGGATGTTAGTCAAGCAGCTCCACAGTATTCATGACCACTTGGATGTTAGTCAAGCAGCTCCACAGTATTCATGGCCTCTTGGGAGTAGAAATTCGTGGTTGCTAGACATACCAGCATCGCTGCAGACATACTTTGTGGTAGTCAGACTACCACAGCTTTGCATTTGGCATGACCACGTCGTTTCCAAACAAGCTGGTTACAAAAACATTTGACCTGTGGATGCAAGAGCAGCAATTCCACATGACCATGTGGCTGTCAGTCCAGCGAGCTCTACAGTAGACATGACTATGTGATCGCGTGGCTGCATGACAATTAGCTTCACTGTACACATAATCACGTGATATCTACTACGGTGTTTATGACTGAGCTCATAATAAAAGAGTAAATCCCTCGAATGTTGTTCATTGAAAATATAAGTATGCAGAGACACAGGGGATCACTGATGACCCAGAGGTCATAACAGTCTTGTCACGAGTGATCGCTTTCATTCTTACCATAACAGGAGTGCTGTATTAAGATTTCTCTAAGTACCATGAGGGCAGTTTTCACTCCTGTAAGGTTATCACTTCCTTCAGATGAAAGTTCTTTGTGACACTGGAATTTAAAGTGTATACATAGTCTCTCGGGGTCACTTCAGGTGAAGGTCTATATAATACTTGGTGAGTCTTGACTAATTAGGAAGAGTCACGGCCTCAGAGTGGGGTCTGCCGCCGGTGGCCGCACGGCCGTCAGGTCGAGCCCAAAAATTGAGCCATCTTTTTCTTTTTAATTTTCATCCTATTAATATAATTTCTAACACAGGAAATATATTATCAAATAGACACGAGGAGCTGCAACACGATGCCAGATTAGAATTTGGCTCATAATATCTCATATGGGAAAACATTATTCATCTATTTAATAACAAATAAAAAACGGGTTGCAATAATTAATAATTTTCTTCGGAAAGATTATTACAGAAGGTTACTACTGCGAGATATTATAGGAGGCGGTTATTGTTGGTGTTATGATAAGCAATATCTGCAGGTTGTTATTGGAAAATATTGCAAAACGAGATAACAGCAAGAATTCTACAAGAAATTTTGGCAGATAAATAAAGCTGGTTATTACTTATAGTTTTTATTTATAAGGACCAGTTTGCCTTTGCAATTAAGTTTGTAGTTATTATAACTATTATTACTATCTTATGACAAGTTTAACAGTGAAATACTACGTTAGGCTTCAGTGGTTGATTAAAACTTAGAGTTATTGGTGGCAATTTTTATTACGGGGGTTATTTAGGTAAATAGTTAGGGAGGGTTATTGTGGTGGATTATTGTGAGGGTTATTGTTGTGGATTATTAAGGGTTATTGTTGTGGATTATTAAGGGTTATTGTTGTGGATTATTAAGGGTTATTGTTGCGGATTATTAAGGGTTATTATTGTGGATTATTGTGAGGGGGTATTGTGGTGAATTTTAAACAAGGTTTAGTCGCTACCGATACCCGTTTGCTAAGCGGAGGAGATTTTACTCAAGGCGTCCAGATTAGGGTAAACGCTGTAGCCACGCCGTCTAGAGCAGCTAGGGTAGACCCGAGGCTTCTGGTTTCTGCGATGCTTGTCGGAAGCCAGGAACCCTGGGCCACATATCCCAGGCATGCCACAAGACACACGGGGGGCTCGGGTGAAACGCCACGACGGTATCACCCGGTTCGTAGCCGGCCGCCAGCGGCAAAGAGGTTTCGAGGTGGAACGCGAAGTCTGTATACTGGATGGAGGGACCGTCTGTAAGCCTGACATCATAGCTTGCAAAGGTGATGAGGCCTTTATATTAGACACCCAGGTCTCAGCTGATAACTTCCCACTCTCCCGTCCACATCAGAGCGAGTGTGACAAGTACGGCACCCCAGAGATCCTTCAAAAGGTCAGGGAATATACCGGGAAGCACACAGCATCCGCGTCTTCAATAACCCTTAATTGGAGGGGAGGATGGTGCAAGGAGAGTGCGCGTGGTCTACAGGACATGGGTCTCACCAAGAGCGACCTTGAGATTTGCTCTGTGACAGCCCTGACCTGGACATATTCCATCTACAGAATATGGTCCGAGACCACATCTAGGGGCAGACCACGTTAGTCCCAGGATCACTGTGCACAGGGTGCATATGGGCCAATATAGTCTCTCTTAGGTGAACCGCAGCCAAGATAGCTGGTAGCGAACTATATAAGCAGATTCGTCATCTGGAGTACCACTTCTCCTAATGGTGTCTCACAAGAGGGTGGATGACCTGGCCGGAGCCCACGAGTGGGTAAGGCGGCGGCCGGAGGGACCCCCATGCGCACACATGATATCCCTCCCGCTCCGGGGCCTTGTTAGAAGCTTCCACTATGTCTAGTTTTCCATGTATGCCAACGTTAAGTCATCAATCCTGCCGCTTAGGCAGCTTGCTGATTTGGCCTTCAGCGTTAGTTCTTTTTTAATGTTATACTGTGCACCCCTACCTGTGTGCTGTGTCCCATATAGAAAAAATAAATACAAAAGAATTTTCCATTTAATGTATGTTTGTTTTTCAGGTTATTATTGTGTATTATTAGTATCATCTTAACTCTTGTGGGTTGTGATGAGATCTGCCATTTATGTGTATTTTAGTTTGTGTTTGTTAGGGTAATAGGTATGCTTAGGGGTGCCATCTCGCCATGCCCTGTGGCTGAGGGGATTGGTGCCCTGAAGCTACATAAAAACCCTATACCTCCCCCCGAAGTGGCAGGAGGAGCTAGGGGACAAAAAAATAGATAATTTGATGGTTAAAGTGGTGTATTATTATTGATAGCTTTTGAAGTAATTATTATGGAGGGTGTGGGGGTTTTCTTTTTTTTGCTGTCACGACTGCAATGCGTACGTCGCCAATGTACATGTGGCAGACGCTTCACGAAGCTGTCGGAATTAGCAAAATAGAAAATACGAGAGCAACCGTACAGGGCCTGGGAGCAAGGTCGAGTTAGAGTCCTTGTGGGTCTCTTCTCAGACTAGCCTCACCTGGTCCTGCTCCACGTTGGTCGTTGGAATCTCCTCAATGATGTAACACTTTAAGGGACTCCTAGGGTCCTCATCAAATTTATAGTTTAGTGACTTACAGGCAACTCGGTGTTGAAGACACTTAGAGCTGAAGGCTTGAGTAATATTGGCAGTATTCAGAAGTGGTTCAACGGAAACACCGCATAAGCTTAACAGTAGTTTATTTACTAACTTAACCACTAATACACAGGGTGCTTGATTTACTTTAGATTGGCGTCAGCAAAGCTATGGTTGCATTAGCGAGACTCTTGACGTCTGGCTAATCGACTCGTATCCACTCTTGGAGAAACACCTAACTTAACACAGTTGACAGCCAATCACTAACACGGCAACCTAACTGCCGGTATGCAAAGGGATCACAAGAGTTCCAACCGGATTCTCGGTAATGATGATATGCAATAACACAATAATAATCACACAATACTAAATGTGTGGTGTATGTGAAGCTCACATTCACAGACGAGTGAAATGCCGTGATACCACACAGATAAACACGCATACACCGTCGATTCACCTATAACCTGCGACAGGTATAAGAAGATGAGAACTGTGGTTGATCCCTCAGATCAACACAGACACAATAAAACAATGACAAGATCTTGTACTTACAGATAAGGTACCTTTCCTTACGCACTCACTCAGACTCGTTTATACAAGCACTCGTAGGTGGCCTGATAGCTGGTTTCGCTCGTAGACACGGAGGGTACTCGCAGCATCTTGAGATGATTTCGTGAGTAGGGCGTGCTGTATGCTTAACAGACAGACACACGCGCACACACTGGCACTGACGGTGCGTGAGGTGGTGACGTCATGTAGGAGCTAGGGCGGCGGTCGCTCGAGGTACTGAGGTACACGCTCAGGATGAGTGGCGGTACCATGCACTACACTGTACACTGTGGTAATGTCACACACAGATTACTTAGGCGGCGGCACTGCCTTAGTTCACTCTAGGTCACTCACGACGATCTTTGTCACCAGGGGTTACCTGATACCAGTCTGTTTCGCTCTGGAGATTTGTCACTTTAGGCTTCTAAACAATATATTCCCACTCGTGATTCTGGCGAGTGTGTGGTATATCGCAAAGACGCTGAGTTAACTTGACGGTGAGGGATAGACGGTGATCAGTCTATTGGCCGGTAGAACAGAACACGTCCTCTTCGTATGGTCTCTCTCACGTGAATGAGTTTGCAAGGGTGCCGGGCATCTCGTGGCACACAACACAAAAGAAGTTACAATTTGACCAATAGCATTGCAGCAAATGAGCGGGAACCAATCATATTAGCTCGTTCGATGAGCAGTAGCAGGAGTGACGTCATGAACACGTCATAGCTGTTATTCTCCATGCGCCGGTTGACCCCAGAGGTCAGACGCTGCTGGCGCCTTCCCCTCTCACACTCTCCTCCAGCCATGTACTCACTGACCCTTGGTGGCAAGTATGCTTAGCTCCCTGTATCTACTTCCTGCCTAGACATACGGCGGCCTACGTATTTTAACAGTGTTCCTGGTTAAGTGGGCATTCTGGAGATACCCAACATGCCAGGAAACTATCCAGGATTAAGGGAATAGGCTTTGTGCACGAAGATCTGTGCACTGCAATGCCATTCAAGTCAGCTGTGGGAGCATCTTGGGAGACATACTCCCACATCACCCCCCAACAAAGATCGAGCTCCACAGCGTGGCGCTCGTTCCAACTCACACCGCTGACAACATGTGCACAAACTGAGTGCACTGAGCGCGGCCGGGTCCAGCGGACCCCTTTTCTATCCTAGGCGAGGCGGGGCCTCGTCTAGACTATTCTCTTCTGGTAAGTGAGGAATTTCTTCAGTCACCGGATCACATGTGGCTATCTGTTCAGGTCTTGAGCAGGCACTGTGGTTGGACGTAGCTCCAGGTCTGGGTCGGCTCAACGCCTCGAAACCCTGAGTGGCGCTGGTCTGTCCACTGCCTCTCTCCACCTGTGTCATGCCTGAAACATCAGAGACACACTGGGAACCAGTGTCCGGTGATGCGCGTTGCGTTTCCTCGCTCATGTCTCCCTCGTTCGACGTCTCGTTAATCACCCCTGACCTACTCAACCAGTCAGCACCTACGTTGTCGGCTCCCTTTATGTAAACCACGCGGAATGTGAACTGTTGAAGGAACAACACCCAGCGCATTATTCTAGGGTTGGCGTTTTTAAGCGTACCGATGTGGCTGAGGGGTTGGTGATCTACTTGAAACGTGAAACGCTTACCATAGAGATACTGGTAGAATTTCCTTACTCCCACGACAGCAGCAAGGAGTTCCTTTTCTACAGTGGAGTACTTCTGCTCAGCATGCTCAGTTTACGACTGGAGTACGCAACTGGCCAGATTTCACCGTCGTACTCTTGCATGAGTACAGCACCAATACCTGTATTTGAGGCATCTGTCCGAAGGATGTACTCCCTGGTAGAATCTGGTAGTCTAAGGATGGGTGCTTCAGTCAGCTTCTTCTTGAGCGTCGAGAATGCTGAGTTCTCCATTTCTGTCCAACGTACTCTAACAGGTGCATTCTTCTTGGTGAGATTAGTTAGCGGAGTTGCTATGACGTGAAATTGGGAATGAAAGTTCTGTAGTACCCTGCAAGTCCCAGGAATGACTTAACCTGAGTCTTGGTGGCGGGTGGAGCGGCTTCACTGATCTTGGTGATCTTCTCAGGCAGCGGCCTGGTGAACCCTCCCCCTATCACGTGACCAAGGTACCTGACCTCCTTGCACCCCAACTCACACTTAGTGGGTTTTGCAACCATTCCTACTTCTTGTAGTCTTGTCAACACCTGCCTTAGCAAGGTCAGATGTTCTTCCCACGTAGCAGAGTGGATGAGCACATCGTCCACGAACACTTCTACTCCAGTAATTCCCCCCAAGACTTTGCGCATAGTTCTGTTGAACACGGCTGGGGCGTTCACCAGTCCAAACGGAAGAACTGTGAACTGGAAGAGACCTTCGCTTGTCATGAAGGCAGTGCAGCGCTTACTGTCTTCATGTAATGGAATCTGCCAAAATCCTTTTGTCAGATCAAGCTTGGAGAAATAGCAACTGGAAGCTAACCTCGAGAAGATCTCATTTTGATTGAACATCGGTTCAGCATCAAACTCTATGATGGAGTTCAACTTCCTGAAGTCGAGGCAGATGCGCACACCTCCCCAGGCTTCTTCACTAACACCATCGGGCTTGAGTATGGTGAGGTCGACTTCTCTATTACTCCCGCATTAATCATAGATGCCAGTTCTTCTCTCACCTGTGGTACAAGGTGATGAGGAACAGGATATGGTTTTGTTCGTACCGCTTGCTGCTCTAGCAAAGGTATGCGGTAACCCTCTACTTTTGCTACCTTAGTGACGTCAGAGAGTACCTCCTTGTACTCTGCTACCAGTCGAGTAACCTGGTCGACTTGATCTTCAGACAGCTGATCATCAACCTTAACATCTCGGTGTGTCCTGCTGCTGTTGATTGAAGAGACCTGGCTGACCTTCCTCCTCGTCGGCGGTTATCACTGAGACACCGGCGATCGTTGCTGAGAGCAGAGGGTGGTCGATCGGCCCTGTCGATGTCGAGCCCTGCGGTCCTCTCCTGTTTTTACGTCTTACATGCTTCTTCGGCTTGTTGGATCCATCTGCAGGAGGGTCCTCGTAGCGTTGGAGCATGTTGCGTTCTTTTGCTTTCTCTCCTTATACTTCAGCTGGGTGAGGGTGTGGTCACTCCCTGTGACGTCATCCCCGGGCGAGTCGCCCTTGGGATCAGCTGACGCGGCGGCTGCGCGCCTTACTCTCCCCGTTTTCTTTGAGGGCGGACTTGGGCAATCAGAGACTCCCGGAACATTTCCCAATAAAAGTCCATATACAGCACGTTCCTGTTGAACGGCACGGATTTTACCTTTGATGTAAGGTGTGTCGACCCACACATACACCTCCACCATCTCTTTAGTATAGCCATTTGGGAATTTGACATAGATATGTCTACCTGTCTCAGATCCTGGCTGTACTAGGCTCTTTCTTACCATGTGAGTAGTGGCGCCTTTGTCACGGAAGATTTTCGCCGATTTTCCGTTAACATTTCCGTCCACCACCTCAAGGGTCCAAGCTAGTGGATCCTTTCCAACGTGGGATGATTCTTACCACTTGAGCTCACACCTGCTATGTAACCTGATTTCGGTTTTACCTTGCAATCAGCTGCACGATGACCTGGCTTACCACAGGTGTAGCACTTGTGCACATGCTTGTTGGAGGAGTTTCCTGCTCCCCCGACACACCAGTCTTAAGCTTAGCTCTATCGCCAATACCTGTAGCATGATGCTTCTCGTGCGGCTTCACCCTTTCACCTGTCTCCTGGCCCCAGCCCACAGATCAGCTTGCTTGGCCATAGACAGATTTGACACAATTTCTTGCTCTTTGAGCTTGACACGCAGAGACGATTCGCATGCTTCTAAGAACTGTTCACGAATCATCAGTTGATAGAACTCCATGCTCCCAGGAGCAGTCTCCATGAGTTCACAGTAACGGTTTAGACTCGATTCTAACCGCTGTAACATGAGCACATATGTCTCACCTTTTTGCAATTGAGCCCTACGGAAATTCTCTAGCATCCGGTCTGCAGTTATGCCAAAACCGTTCAGCAGCGCTGTTGTCAATGCCTCGTAATCTCCGCGCTGGTGCGGACCCAGACTGTGGTAGATAGTTAATGCCCTACCCTTTAACAATGCACTAAGAGCGAGTGCCCACTTTGATCTTTCCCACCCGCAATCAGCGGCGTGACCTTCGAAACGCTTGATGTATGCATCCATCGAGTCGTCCCTCTCATCAAAGTTAGCTAGTTTAGGTAGTTTGACAGTCTTACCTTGTTCAACGTTAGTCTCCGTTGAACGACCACTTGTCTGGTCATCCTGCCTTGCTTGCAACTGCATGCGAGCTATGCGTTCAGTACTTTCTCGGTTCTGCTGATCAGTCCAGCGTTTGTTTTCTCTCTCTTGCTGATCAGTCCACAGTTTGCTTTCTCTGTCCTGCTGATCAGTCCAGAGTTTCATAGCTTGCTCTGCTACTTTATTCTTCGAATCCCAACTCCCTAACTTGGTTACGGTATTCCTCTAAGGTGAATAATTGCGAGCCTGTAATACCTACTCTTTGAGTTGGTGTCGTCCACAAGGACCTTTTGGGCCGAGATTCTTCCCCATAGAATCCCCCAACGGAGTATTTAAAGGGCTAGATTCCGCGTGACTCCGTTTTCTTCCGCAGCGCGCGTGATTCTAGTGACATCATTCTCGGTGACGTCACCCACAGGGGGTCTCTACCACTGTGTTATCTCTCACTGGGGTCTCACCACCGATAGCTTCATCCAGTGTGATGAGACTCGTGCACGCCACCTCAGCACTACCCTGCATGTGTGCTTGTAGCATCACCTCTTCCACGGCCCTCATGTGCTGTTCCACTCGTCCTTACACTCTTGTTCAGTAAGAGTGTCGTAGTCGTCAGGTCTACGAGCGGTCAAGGCCAAGTGAAGATGCAGGTAGCGCTGTTTGTACTTCCACACTCAGACATACTGGTGGTGTGTGTACCTAACAGGGTGTTAAACATCCTCTGAATACTGCTCGTCACTTTTGAATTTTCAGGGAAAATTTAAGTGCGAAATTTTACTGTACAACCTAGCTCATAGGTTCCAACTAAGCCTAACACGTTGGGCGCCAGATGTGGGGGTTTTCTTTTTTTTGCTGTCACGACTGCAATGCGTACGTCGCCAATGTACATGTGGCAGACGCTTCACGAAGCTGTCGGAATTAGCAAAATAGAAAATACGAGAGCAACCGTACAGGGCCTGGGAGCAAGGTCGAGTTAGAGTCCTTGTGGGTCTCTTCTCAGACTAGCCTCACCTGGTCCTGCTCCACGTGGTCGTTGGAATCTCCTCAATGATGTAACACTTTAAGGGACTCCTAGGGTCCTCATCAAATTTATAGTTTAGTGACTTACAGGCAACTCGGTGTTGAAGACACTTAGAGCTGAAGGCTTGAGTAATATTGGCAGTATTCAGAAGTGGTTCAACGGAAACACCGCATAAAGCTTAACAGTAGTTTATTACTAACTTAACCACTAATACACAGGGTGCTTGATTTACTTTCGATTGGCGTCAGCAAAGCTATGGTTGCATTAGCGAGACTCTTGACGTCTGGCTAATCGACTCGTATCCACTCGTGGAGAAACACCTAACTTAACACAGTTGACAGCCAATCACTAACACGGCAACCTAACTGCCGGTATGCAAAGGGATCACAAGAGTTCCAACCGGATACTCGGTAATGATGATATGCAATAACACAATAATAATCACACAATACTAAATGTGTGGTGTATGTGAAGCTCACATCACAGACGAGTGAAATGCGTGATACCACACAGATAAACACGCATACACCGTCGATTCACCTATAACCTGCGACAGGTATAAGAAGGTGAGAACTGTGGTTGATCCCTCAGATCAACACAGACACAATAAACAATGACAAGATCTTGTACTTACAGATAAGGTACCTTTCCTTACGCACTCACTCAGACTCGTTTATACAAGCACTCGTAGGTGGCCTGATAGCTGGTTTCGCTCGTAGACACGGAGGGTACTCGCAGATCTTGAGATGATTTCGTGAGTAGGGCGTGCTGTATGCTTAACAGACAGACACACGCGCACACACTGGCACTGACGGTGCGTGAGGTGGTGACGTCACGTAGGAGCTAGGGCGGCGGTCGCTCG
>WNGS01169498.1:20790283-20810672 GCA_020271785.1 Procambarus virginalis
CTCCTTTGGAGGGGAATGAATTTCTCCAGGCCTAGGAGTGTCTCAGGCATTAGGTAGGACAGTGAATCGGTCTTCACTACGTGGAGAGGTCATGGGGAAGTCAAAAAGAAGCAGGCAATGGAGGCAGCTTTCACGTGGAGGGACAGTGGACCGAGGTGCAGCAGGCACCGAAGAAACTGCTATCGAGGCTTCACCACGTGCTTCTACCAGCAAGACACCAGACATAATGGACCTAGAGAGGACAACATTAGTCTCACTCCAGCCAGTGTCAGACAATGTACCTCTCTCCACACCCCAGCCACAGAACAACGTTGAGACATTAAAGGACACCACCAGTCTCACACAAGAACATTGTCAGACTGCACATCTTCCAAAATTCAAGATAATGCAGACAGACCACTTTCCTACAACAGGGAAGGCAAAGGGAAGGCAGTGAACAGGGAAGACAAAGAGGGTTAATCACCCTAGTCAGGAACACCATACCCAGCAAGAAAATAGACTCAGTTGCATGTGGGGATGGAGTAGAGGTATTAGCAGTAACAGTGAATAAATTAATATTGAGCTCCTCATATACAACGTTTACAAGCCCCCTAGACGTAAACTAGAAGCAGAGGCAGTGCTTGCCTTGGCGACGCACGAAATGTAATTATTGCCGGGGATTTTAATGGTCTTCATCAAGCGTTAGGTGCGACTGGGCCAGCCAATGCAGATGGGCGCCATTTAGCTGCAGCTCTGCGAGAAGTACCTAAAATTACACTTCTTAACACTGGGGAACCCACTTACATTCAAAGAGGTTCCCTTGATCTTAACATTAATCTCAACAGCACTCAAACATCAGGCGAAGTGGAGGTAGACCCGGTGATCACCTGTGACCACTGTGCTACTATCATAACACTAAACACAGAACGACCTCCTACACCACCTGCACAACCTAGGTGGAATTTAAAAATAAGCCAACTGGAATATATACCAAGAGGAACTTGAAAAATGGTATGCACATATACACCACTTGAGATTTGAACATACACGAGACCAATCTCCAGGAAGCCAGTGTAGCTGCTGCAAACAAAACTATTCCAATCATTATCCCAGGAAACAAAACGAAAGAACTATTGGTTCTATAGTAATGAAGTCAAAGAACAAAACCACAGAGTCAAATCTTCAGAAAACATCTAAAGAGGAACCCCACACCAGAAGGAAAAACTTTGCTAAGAGCGGTGATATCTGAAGCAAGAGAGTTTTTCTAGAGAGATAAAGGAGGCAAAATGGTTTGAGTGGTGTCTAACTCTAAATGAAGATAGTAGTCTTGGCAAGATATAGGGTCAGATTAAAACCATATCAGGTCGATCAGCCCGGCCACAGGCATGCCTCAGTCATTGCAGGAGGTTGAGAGACTTGCTCTCAAATTTTCAGGAAGAGCATCTTCATATCAGCTTCCTGCAATGGTCAGAAGGCAGCAGGAACAATTAAAGCAAGAGAGGTTGACAGCCATTCATGAGAGCATAGCTACAAATGGCGATGTGACTGTCGCTTCACCAAACAAGAACTAATCAGAGCCAAAAAAGGTTGTAAGGACACTGCACCAGGTGCTGATAACATTACATGCTCAATGGTCGCACATGCAAGTTCTGCTGGAGAACAAGGAATATTACGTTATCAATGCATCTTGGCAGCAAGGCAAGCTACCGACCTCTTGGAAGAAAGCAGACATCATTCAAATTCATAAGCTGAAGAACCTGGCAATTACAGACCCATTTCACAATATCGTGCTGCCTTGGAGTATGGTACTGCCTACGTGGAGTAGGTACTGCCAACTGCATAGCACATTACTAGGAACAGTTAACTCAGGTCTGGCTATAGTGATCTTCCTTGATCTAGAAAAAGCATTCGAACTTGCAAGCCCGCAAGCAATTTTACACACCTTAGTCAAAAAAGGTGTAAAGGGAAATATCCTAGAATGGATTCAAGATTACTTAAAGTCACAGGTATGCCAGAGTAAAGTTGCAAGGATAAGCGTTGGACTACCATTTAACTTGCATGAGAATGGGACTCCACAAGGAGGAGTCCTCAGTCCTAGTTTATTTTTAACATCCTTATGGAAAACCTCATTACCATGACATTTGTAGAAGGGGTTAAATTACTGAGCTATGCTGATGATAGCATTAGTAATTACGGTCCTTCACTTCTAAATATAGCACAAGAGACTAAGTGGCAATGAGACTAAGTGGCAACACTCCAGACAGTCCCTACTCATTCAAGACATCAACATTCAGTGGGTTATACAGTAATATCAATATCTCGGAGGTGTAGATAGGTTCTAAAATGACATTCAACAAGCAAATTTAACATCTGAAGGAGAAAGCAAAATCACGACTGAACATAATGAGAGCAATCACAGGGCCCCATCTAGGAGTGAGACACAAAGTGTTAAGAATGTTTTACATACACGCCGTTCGTTCCCTAATTGATTATGCAGCGCCTGCCTTACTCACTCTTTCTCCTGGTCAGTGGGCAAACGTTGAGGTTATTCAAATGATGCAATGCAAGTCATAAAAGGAGCTCCCAGATGGACTAAAATACTGAACCTAAGACCAGAAACCAAGCTAACGTCGATTGAAATAAGGGTAAAAGAGATTGCTACCTGCATGTTGACCAAGATATTGATATAGATATTCTAGTGAACCTAGAATCAGTTCACTTAAAGATATAATCACTGGAGCAATAACTCGGGACAGAAGAGCCTCCAATAGCAACAGGTGGATCCATTGTGCGATAAACACCATCACACATTTGATATAACAATACAGTCACTGAGAGGGATGTCGACGAAATACATGCAGACTTTGTTATGCAAGCCCTTTGGGAATCCCTGCCAACAGACTTAAGATTATGGCTTTTGAAAGAAAAAAGAATCAGATTAATCCCCACATAATATGCTCAGATGCATATAGAAGCAAACTTGCCATCTGACAGATTCACATATTTCACATACGAATCAGTAGACCAGCAGGGACAAGAACCGGAGCTGCAGTTAAGACAGAAAACTGTAAATAGTTGGAGACTCTCAAATGGGTGTTCAACTTTACAGAGATGATAGCCATTCAAAAGGCTTTGGCTTTGCTCTTGCTGAACACCAACATGTTATCATACATACAGATTCGAGAAGTGCCATTGAAACCTTGCAACATGAACACATATGTGATAACATCCATCTAATCACAAATGTCATATCATTAATGCAAACAATCAAACGTCAAGGTCGTTGGTACTTATCAACTGGGTGTCAAGTCATGTGGGAATAATAGGAATGACATTGCAGACGAAGCTGCAAAACTTGCAACTAAGAGAAGAATCTAGACATTTACATACCACAGAGTCTATCACAGATTAAGAAAGTAATTAGAAACAGAACAATGTAAAAGATGTACAGTGACCACAACACAGCAGTTGCAACATCAGGATCTGCGGGTTGGTACAAGAATTCAACCAACTACGAACCACTTAGTTTGATGAAAGGGAGCAGAGAACAAGATAGAATCAACATCATATACATTTATCATGTTGGATACATGGGGAAATAGGCTTACAGGTTCCGGAAGATGAGAGGTAATGTCAGCACTGTGGAGAAATGCCCGACAGACCACTGGAACATTATCTAACACAGTGCACAGTTACAAACCCATTAAGATTTCAACTTAGATTCAACAGAGCAGAAGAAGTTGTTAAACACATATGGCAAAATCTTACTAAAGCGACCATACGAGTAATAAATACTCATACTCCGCCCAAGTAAAACAGAAACAAGCAACACTTAGTGGGCCAGCCAGAGGCTTAGGGCCCGCGCAGGAATATCTCTGCAAAAAAAAGCAGTACACTTATATCGCATCAGGCTTGGATACCCATGTGCATGGGAAATAGGCTTACAGGTTCCAGAAGATGAGAGGAAATGTCAGCACGGTGGAGAAATGCCCGACAGACCACTGGAACATTATCTAACACAATGCTCAGTTTCAAACCCATTAAGATTTCAACCGAGATTCATCAGAGCAGAAGAAGTTTTTAAACATATGGGACCAAATCTTACTGAAGCGACCATACGAGTCATAAATACTCATACTCAGCCTAAGCAAAACAGAAACAAGTAACACCTAGTGGGCCAGCCAGAGGTTTAGGGCCCGCGCAGGAATATCCCTGCAAACAAAAAAAAAAAAAATCTGTAGATCATGTAATCAAATCTACAGATATCTAGATGTTTCTACTGCTCGGCTCCGACTCAGATATAAGTATATCTGGGAGTTTGCATTACCTGCTGATATAGATCTGACTTACAATGTTTGCACACACCTGCATCACTGTGTGATGGAATGCATATAAATAAATAAATTTGAGATAACAAATACAAATGAGCAAAAAATATATATTGAATTCAAAATTATCTACTGCCGTTGATCGGGGGCTTGATGGGGCCTAACGGCTGAGTGGACAGCGTTCGGGATTCGTAGTCCTAAGGTTCCAGGTTCGATCCCCGACGGAGGCGGAAACAAATGGGCAGAGTTTCTTTCGCCCTGATGCACCTGTTCATCTAGCAGTAAATAGATACCTGAGAGTTAGACAGCTGCTACGGGTCGCTTCCTAGGAGTAACAAAAAGGAGGCCTGGTCGAGGACTGGGCCGCGGGGACGATAAGCCCCGAAATCATCTCAAGATAACCTCAAGAGGAAGATAACTGTAGATTTAAGCCAATTATCTCCAGTTTGTCAACTGTAGATAGTGGTGGCAGGTGATTACAAGCTTAAGTGATTACAATTAGCTTATGACTGAAGTGGTGTGGTGTGGGGCACTTTAATTGCCCAAACTAACAAACACTCACACTTTGTAATAGAGTCTCTTGAGGACACGGTGAAGATAGTTTCACAAACTATGAAGATACTCATAATTTATGTGTTAACAAACGATGTACTCATTGCTGTAACTTGTGTAGTTAAACGAATCTTTGGGCTTAGTTCCTGAACCTCTTCCACTACCGCTCACAGGATTCTATTATGGGTACATAATACATGAACTAAACTAACACAGACAAAACGAGGTGGGACCCATTTAACCCCTTCACCCCGAGGTGGGACCCATTTAACCCCCTTCACCCGAGGTGGGACCCATTTAACCCCTTACCCGAGGTGGGACCCATTTAACCCCTTCACCCCGAGGTGGGACCCATTTAACCCCCTTCACCCCTCATTTCTTAATCAAACATCTATCCACTTTATTTATGAATCTTGCTGTAACCTGCACTTCCCAGTAATACTGGCTGGGAACACATGCCACTCACGTCCACAACCTTTATCTCCTTCACATAATGAGGAGCATCACTTGTATTGAGTGTTGTTATCAGTTATGAAACAGTGTACTATATCACCAGGCATCACGATAGCCTTTTTTTTAAGTTATCATCTGAAGTACTCTTGGGTTTATCTTTTAAGTTTGACAGACCTCGGAACTTTGTCTTAAGTTTGACAGACCTCGGAACTCTGTCTTTAGTTTGACAGACCTCGGAACTTTGTCTTTAGTTTCACAGACCTCGGAACTCTGTCTTAAGTTTGACAGACCTCGGAACTCTGTCTTAAGTTTGACAGACCTCGGAACTCTGTCTTTAGTTTGACAGACCTCGGAACTTTGTCTTTAGTTTGACAGACCTCGGAACTTTGTCTTTAGTTTGACAGACCTCGGAACTTTGTCTTTAGTTTGACAGACCTCGGAACTTTGTCTTTAGTTTGACAGACCTCGGAACTTTGTCTTTAGTTTGACAGACCTCGGAACTTTGTCTTTAGTTTGACAGACCTCGGAACTTTGTCTTTAGTTTGACAGACCTCGGAACTTTGTCTTTAGTTTGACAGACCTCGGAACTTTGTCTTAGTTTGACAGACCTCGGAACTCTGTCTTAAGTTTGACAGACCTCGGAACTTTGTCTTTAGTTTGACAGACCTCGGAACTTTGTCTTTAGTTTGACAGACCTCGGAACTTTGTCTTTAGTTTACAGACCTCGGAACTTTGTCTTTAGTTTGACAGACCTCGGAACTTTGTCTTTAGTTTGACAGACCTCGGAACTTTGTCTTTAGTTTGACAGACCTCGGAACTTTGTCTTTAGTTTGACAGACCTCGGAACTCCGTCTTAAGTTTGACAGACCTCGGAACTCCGTCTTAAGTTTGACAGACCTCGGAACTTTGTCTTAAGTTTGACAGACCTCGGAACTCTGTCTTAAGTTTGACAGACCTCGGAATTTGTCTTAAGTTTGACAGACCTCGGAACTCTGTCTTAAGTTTGACAGACCTCGGAACTTTGTCTTAGTTTGACAGACCTCGGAACTCCGTCTTAAGTTTGACAGACCTCGGAACTCCGTCTTAAGTTTGACAGACCTCGGAACTTGTCTTAAGTTTGACAGACCTCGGAATTTTGTCTTAAGTTGACAGACCTCGGAACTCTGTCTTAAGTTTGACAGACCTCGGAATTTTGTCTTAAGTTTGACAGACCTCGGAACTCCGTCTTAAGTTTGACAGACCTCGGAACTCTATCTTAAGTTGACATACCTGGGAACTCTGTCTTGTTAGGACATGTACTACATATATGATATGTTTCTAGAATTAAAACAGCCCGTTTTTGCTGGCGTTCCCAACGTCAGGAAACTATCGCACTAAAGTGCCTTAACCCACTAGAGGACTCACGAACAGAAAACGGGACATTATATCAATTTTGCGAGCCTCTACCATTTTCTCGTGGGCCAATTTTGACCTTAGCTGAGCAAGGTATACGACAAAATGCGACGCGCTAACTTGTTAGCCAAACGCGGGTAACTGACTGGTGGCTAGTGAACTATCATGTGGAATAGAGTACTATAAAACTTATTCTAGTATATTTTAGAACTGATTTAACCATTTACAAATTAACGAAACAAAAAATAGCCTATTGTTGCATATAAAAAAATAAAAATATGGAGCAAATACAACTATAGTAGTCTTCAAGAATTTTGTTAAAGGTTTGGTAACTTTCCTCGCTTAAAAGCAGCTAAGACACTAACAACATTATAGTATTTCAGGTGAAGGAGGGAGGGAATTGTCAAGGGAAAGCGCCAAGCCATTGTGCGTATATAGCACTGGGAAGGGGTCAGGAAAAGGATTTGGGATGGGACGGGGGTTGGGGGGGGGGGGAAGGAATGGTGTCCAATCACTTGGACGGTCGGGGATTGAACGCCGACCTGCATGAAGCAAGACCGTCGCTCTACCATCCAGCCCAAGTGGGTGAGATGTCCAGTGTCTGGCCAGAGTTTAACTGCGCATGCGTGACCCATGCATCACGCTACTTGCCCCGCTCCTGTGCCAGGTAAGTTACGGGCTCACCATAGCCCGTGCTACTTGGAACTTGTCCGAGTAGCTGAATCTATAACAACCATGCATCAGCTGATCTTCCCTGGAGCGCCTACACCTCCACACTGGTTGCACGCTTCTTCAGACTTTCAGTAAGGCAGTCTTTGATATTTGTAATTTCCTGACGATAACAAACACATCGAATATAAAATAGGTTGACTGGGTCATAAGGCTTCGTACGTTTCTAGTTAGGAAAAAGTTAGGAATTTTACGGAGTGGCAAATCTAGGAAACAGGCTGTCGACTGTCATAACAATAGTTTAATAATGTTGACCAAACACACTAGAAAGTGGATTTGTTGTTGTGTTGTTAAAGATTCGCTACCTGGAACAAGAAGTTCCAAGTAGCACGGGCTATGGTGAGCCCGTAGGGAAAGTGGAGGAGTTGCGTGGTGACCGCTGGCCAGGTCTGACGTTCCTGAGGTCTCTCCGCTCCTGGCTAGTGTTTACGTTGGGGGATTGCTTGTTTGCCCTGCTGGTGGTGGTTTGCCACTGACAGGGTGACGTTTGACTTAGCCATGGGGACGTCTCGCCCTCAATGAAGAGGACGTTGTCGGCTGGTCTCGCGTTTACGGTGCCGGTGGACCATCCATTGGTTGGTGTCGCCCTGGTGGACGTGCTGCATGTGCAGCTGTCTGACCTGGTGGGCATCCAGCTGCTTCAGGGCCACCGTGCTGTGGTCAAGTTCCGCCTCCAGGCTGCCATTCAGGCGTTTCTCGAGCGTTGTGAGGGGAGTTTACCCTCTCCCTGATACTGCTGGCTCCATTAAGGTGGTGAATCTTAGTGTCACCTTGACGTCTGTGACGGTGCATGGTGCCCCCTTCGAATTTCAGGACGACTTTTTAACCTCCTGTTTTGAACGATTTGGGACAGTGTTAAGTATTCGTTGGAACAAGGTCGTTGCCGGGCACTGTGTTGGTATGCTTGACGGCTCCCGCACCCTGACGATGTCGCTGAGTGTAGTGTCCCGTCGTCGATGTCCGTGTTGGGTTACACGCTCCGCTGCCTGTACCGGGGTCAACCGCGCACCTGTTATCGGTGTGGTCACGAGGGTCATCTGGCTGCGGTATGCGACGTGGGAGCAACTGGTAGGGTGCATGTTCTTCGTGCGGAGGATTTTCCGCCCCTGTTGCGTTCGGACGGTTCTGAGGACGGAGTGGGTGCTGTGCCTGAGGCGCCTGATTGCCTGTCTGTTGCTCCGCCTGTTGAGGCGAGTTCTACGGCCCGTGCGACATGTCAGGTGACTGCTGTGGCCCCTGGGGTTGTTGAGCCGGTGTGTGTGGGTGTCGGGCCGTCGCCTGCGCTGCGTGTAGTGAAGGGCGTCCCGGTGGAGGTCCATGTCCCGCCCCCGCCTGTGGATGTGATACCGGCTTCCGGGGACGCGGGTTCTACTGTTTTGGAGGGGGTGCTTCGGCATGGTGAGGTGCCTGCCGTGTCTGTGTGTTTGACGACTGTAGTTCTGCTCTTTCCATCCCTTTGCAGAAGCGTGCGCGTCGGTGTTCTGAGGCTGTTTCCCTGGATGATGTGGACATGTGGGTGATGTGGCCTCTGTGGACTCTTCGGATGGTGCGGGTGTGGCCTGTGTGGATGTGAAGATGGTGGCTGTGCCTGCGGCGGGGCCTGCTGGGAGTGGTGTGGTGCGGCCTGTCTCGAAGCGTTCGCGGCGGGCTCGGAGTGTGTCTCCCCTTTGTGGTGTGCCTTGGGAGATGGTGATCTGGCGCCCCCCTCCGAGGATGATGGTGCTGTGAGGGGCTCCGAAGTTACTACCTGTGCCCCCCCCCCTCCTGCGTCTCCTGCTGTTGGATCTCCGCAGTGGGGGGTTGTCCCTGATGATCGGGACCTCGTCGTGATGTTGCGGAAAGATGTGCGCCGGGGGCCTCGGCTCCTGTGCCCTGTGGTGGGGTCGATGCCGCGCCTGCATCCCCTGCGGTTCCCCCTCCTTCATTGTCCCGGTCTGGGGGAAGCCTAGTCCCGACTGCTGGGGTCGTGCCCTGTGGGGGTCCGGTGTTGGGCCCTTCTCGGGATGCCCGGGTGCTTCTGGTTCCGTGGTGCTCGTCCACTGTCTGGGTGTCGCGGGTGAAGGAGTTTGTGTATAGGGTGCCGGATAAGATGTATCAGCCGAGGCCACCGCCTGGTGGCCAGGTGCCCGATGACACGTGGGTGATTTGGGAGGCGTACTGCTTGCGCTTTCCGATATACAAGTTCCCGGAAAAGTATTAGTTCACGTCTGATCAGCTGCCGCCGTGACCTCGTCGCCCCACCCCGGTGCGGGGAGTCTCCCTCTAACGTCCACCTCTGTTTCGTCGTCGCCACTCCTCTCTCTACGTCCCGTCACATCTAACACTTTTGACTTGCTTCTCCTCCTTAACGTCAACGCGTCTCCCTGCATTTGTCCTGGTGCAGTCATCGGGAGGGTAAGCCCTTCATGCAAACTGCACCTATTGTCGAGAAGAAGAAGAAAGTGAAGGGGCGACGACAATCGACTTGAGAATGGTCCAGGACGGACTGAAACGTCGTCGTCCCTTCTCTTTCTAGTATGTGGTTTAGTCAATATATTTCAGCCACGTTATTGTGACTCCTCGTCTGCAGCTTAATAATCCTTCCCAGTGAATTTCTCATCATTCACCAGTCAGCAAACTCTACAATCTTCCTGCTTCACCTCACACAAGTGATATAACGAGGCAGACTATAGGAGTTACGGAAACCACGAGCCACTGTTAAATGTTGTCAAGCAAATACAGTTATTAGGCTCTTAATTACAACTTTCATAGCAATATTCAATGCAGTTAGCCCTCTAATTTCTCGAATATGTGTTAATGTTTAAAGCTTTAAGAAGAGTGTTCCATAGCGGAATGATGCGTAAGCTCAAGCTATTCACTATAACATAGAGGCAGGAACAATTAAAAATAAAGCGAACTACAGAATCATATATCTTGAAAAAAGTACCAATGCAAAAGCTCCCAGATCAATTTGCACAGTTAAACATGGGAGTTGGAGATTGTTTCCACTGTCAATGTTAGTATACGTATTAATTTAGAAAAAATCTATGCAAAATTGCCGGTAAATACAATTCAGAAGTAGCTCCAATACTCATATTAACGGAATTACTGAACCAGTATTCGTTGCGACAAAGCAAGGCACCAACGGATTTCCCCGTAGGCACACCTACCACTCCTCTTTCTTATTAACAAATACATTTAAGCTCAAGAGTCACATTAAACATGTAAGGATTTTACATAAACTCTTGAGCTTGCATCTACCTCGTCCCTGTGTATTACCACAGAGCTCGGGTGAGTTATGCTGTGAGATGACTCGTTTTAGTCTTAGTTTAAAATCACATATGATACGAAGGATACGTTCATGGCAAATGAAAACATGCATTAGTCTTCCCTATTAAAAAAATTGGGAAAATTGGTTACTTAACCAGATGATTTTAGCTCCATAAACGTTACTAGTTTTGTCTGCAAATACTTAGAATATATAATCAACAAAAAATTTTCGAGGTATTTATAACAAGCATTGTCAATCTCCATCATAATTAAATTTCTGTAAATGTCATAGCACAACTAAATTAATTTTGAAATCTATGCTAAAACCTCTTTCATTATACGTAACTCTAAGTGTCGTAACTCAATGACCTTGAGGATACTTACCGGTACATGACACTGGCATATTTACCTGACTTGTAAAACTGTATCGTGTCTTAATTCCTTAAGAATTTCCCACCATGCATGGAATTTTAAAAGTACAAATTAGAACTGACTTCATGGAGGGAAATCTACTTCATTCTATTTTGCTCTGATGAAGGCTAATTAGCCGAAAACGCATTAAGCATTCTCTATTTCTTACATGTGGTTTTTCTGCATATATATATATATATATATATATATATATATATATATATATGTATATATATATATATATATATATATATATATATATATATATATATATATATATATATATATATACACTAAGAACTCTTTGACCCGGCCCAATGACCCGCACCAATGATCGTCTAAGACGATCATTGGTGCGGTGGTCACGGTTCTGTGTACGTTTAGGGGTGATCCTGGACGGCATGGGTTCGAATCCTGGCCGGGTCAAAGAGTTCTTAGTGATATATGGCTTGCGCGTTTATGCAGCTTTCTCACACACATATATATATATATAATATATATAATATATATATATATAATATATATATATATATATTATATATATATATATATATATATATATATATATATATATATATATATATATATTAGTATATTTTGGTAGCAGTCTTTCCTGTAGACATATGTTATTAAATATGACCGAAAAAGTAAGATTAATAATTCTAACACGAATTTTCTCAATTTTCCTTATGTTTGTTTTTACTGATGACGGTAAATGAAAAATCAATTCTCCAAAATTCATTCTTTATTTCTTAGTCTGACGCGACACTTGAGCGCGTTTCGTAAAACTTATTACATTTTCAAAGACTTTAGTTACACACACTGAACAGAGTTTAAACAGCTTTTCTTTTTATACCTGCATTTGGGTGAGGTGACATGTTACAATGGTTTGGGGTGAGGTGAGAACAAACACAGAACACGAAACAATGGGTATAAGCTAAAGGGAAGAATAGATCTGTAACTGCAGAAGGCCTATTGGCCCATATTTCTTGATGTTTCTATATTGGAGCGGAGTCTTGAAGTGGGTAGAATATAGTTGTGCGTTAATTGGCTGTTGATTGCTGGTGTTGACTTCTTGATGTGTAGTGCCTCGCAGATGTCAAGCCGCCTGTTGTCGCTGTATCTATCAATGATTTCTGTGTTGTTTGTTAAGATTTCTCTGGTGATGGTTTGGTTGTGGGAAGAGATTATATGTTCCTTGATAGAGCCCTGTTGCTTATGCATCGTTAATCGCCTGGAAAGAGATGTTGTTGTCTTGCCTATATATTGAGTTCTTTGGGGCTTACAGTCCCCAAGTGGGCATTTGAAGGCATAGACGACATTGGTCTCTTTCAAAGCGTTCTGCTTTGTGTCTGGAGAGTTTCTCATGAGTAGGTTGGCAGTTTTCTTGGTTTTATAGTAAATCGTCAATTGTATCTTCTGATTTTTGTCTGTAGGGATAACGTTTCTATTAACAATATCTTTCAGGACCCTTTCCTCCGTTTTATGAGCTGTGGAGAAGAAGTTCCTGTAAAATAGTCTAATAGGGGGTATAGGTGTTGTGTTAGTTGTATCTTCAGAGGTTGCATGGCGTTTCACTTTCCTTCTTATGATGTCTTCAATGAAACCATTGGAGAAGCCGTTGTTGACTAGGACCTGCCTTACTCTACAGAGTTCTTCGTCGACTTGCTTCCATTCTGAGCTGTGGCTGAGAGCACGGTCGACATAAGCGTTAACAACACTCCTCTTGTACCTATCTGGGCAGTCACTGTTGGCATTTAGGCACATTCCTATGTTTGTTTCCTTAGTGTAGACTGCAGTGTGGAAACCTCCGCTCCTTTCCATGACTGTTACATCTAGAAAGGGCAGCTTCCCATCCTTCTCCATCTCGTAAGTGAAACGTAACACAGAATTCTGCTCAAACGCTTCTTTCAGCTCCTGCAGATGTCTGACATCAGGTACCTGTGTAAAAATGTCGTCAACATACCTGCAGTATATGGCCGGTTTCAAGTTCAAGTCGACTAAGACTTTTTCCTCAATAGTACCCATGTAGAAGTTTGCAAACAGGACGCCTAGGGAGAACCCATAGCGACCCCATCTACTTGCTTATACATGTGCCCATCCGGGCTCAAGAAGGGTGCCTCCTTAGTACAAGCTTGGAGTAGTTTCCTCAGGATATTTTCTGGCATGTCAAGGGGAGTACAGGCCGGGTCTCGATACACTCGGTCCACTATCATCCCGATTGTTTCATCCACAGGTACGTTGGTGAACAGTGATTCTACGTCCAACGATGCTCTTATCCCTGTAGCCCGTGTTCCCCGCAGTAAGTCAACGAACGGGCTACAGGATAAGAGCATCGCGGGGAACACGGGCTACAGGGATAAGAGCATCGTTGGACGTAGAATCACTGTTCACCAACGTACCTGTGGATGAAACAATCGGGATGATAGTGGACCGAGTGTATCGAGACCCGGCCTGTACTCCCCTTGACATGCCAGAAAATATCCTGAGGAAACTACTCCAAGCTTGTACTAAGGAGGCACCCTTCTTGAGCCCGGATGGGCACATGTATAAGCAAGTAGATGGGGTCGCTATGGGTTCTCCCCTAGGCGTCCTGTTTGCAAACTTCTACATGGGTACTATTGAGGAAAAAGTCTTAGTCGACTTGAACTTGAAACCGGCCATATACTGCAGGTATGTTGACGACATTTTTACACAGGTACCTGATGTCAGACATCTGCAGGAGCTGAAAGAAGCGTTTGAGCAGAATTCTGTGTTACGTTTCACTTACGAGATGGAGAAGGATGGGAAGCTGCCCTTTCTAGATGTAACAGTCATGGAAAGGAGCGGAGGTTTCCACACTGCAGTCTACACTAAGGAAACAAACATAGGAATGTGCCTAAATGCCAACAGTGACTGCCCAGATAGGTACAAGAGGAGTGTTGTTAACGCTTATGTCGACCGTGCTCTCAGCCACAGCTCAGAATGGAAGCAAGTCGACGAAGAACTCTGTAGAGTAAGGCAGGTCCTAGTCAACAACGGCTTCTCCAATGGTTTCATTGAAGACATCATAAGAAGGAAAGTGAAACGCCATGCAACCTCTGAAGATACAACTAACACAACACCTATACCCCCTATTAGACTATTTTACAGGAACTTCTTCTCCACAGCTCATAAAACGGAGGAAAGGGTCCTGAAAGATATTGTTAATAGAAACGTTATCCCTACAGACAAAAATCAGAAGATACAATTGACGATTTACTATAAAACCAAGAAAACTGCCAACCTACTCATGAGAAACTCTCCAGACACAAAGCAGAACGCTTTGAAAGAGACCAATGTCGTCTATGCCTTCAAATGCCCACTTGGGGACTGTAAGCCCCAAAGAACTCAATATATAGGCAAGACAACAACATCTCTTTCCAGGCGATTAACGATGCATAAGCAACAGGGCTCCATCAAGGAACATATAATCTCTTCCCACAACCAAACCATCACCAGAGAAATCTTAACAAACAACACAGAAATCATTGATAGATACAGCGACAACAGGCGGCTTGACATCTGCGAGGCACTACACATCAAGAAGTCAACACCAGCAATCAACAGCCAATTAACACACAACTATATTCTACCCACTTCAAGACTCCGCTCCAATATAGAAACATCAAGAAATATGGGCCAATAGGCCTTCTGCAGTTACAGATCTATTCTTCCCTTAGCTTATACCCATTGTTTCGTGTTCTGTGTTTGTTCTCACCTCACCCCAAACCATTGTAACATGTCACCTCACCCAAATGCAGGTATAAAAAAAAAGCTGTTTAAACTCTGTTCATTGTGTGTAACTAAAGTCTTTGAAATGTAATAAGTTTTACGAAACGCGCTCAAGTGTCGCGTCAGACTAAGAAATAAGAATGATTTTGGAGAATTGATTTTTCATTTACCGTCATCAGTAAAAACAAACATAAGGAAAATTGAGAAATTCGTGTTAGAATTATTAATCTTACTTTTTCGGTCATATTTAATAACATATTATTTATATTATATATATATATATATATATATCTATCTATATTATATATATATCTATATATATATCTATATATATATATATATTATATTATATATATATATATATATATATATATATATATATTATATATATATATATATATATATATAATATTTGGCAGCCTGTCCGCCGACACAATGAATAATAAGTAATGTGGCTAACTCGTCTTTTGATAACCCACTTACATGCTAGCATGCTTCGTTTACAAAACATGGTAATACATTAGGTGCTAAAATAATATACCCATTGCACAGACGGTGGAGACGGCGGTCATAGTGATGGAGAGGTTGATGTCCCCGTCGAACATGAGGGTCCAGAAGTTGGAGGAGGTGCCGCGGGACTGCAGCCTAGCGTGAAGAGTCCCAGACGCTGCAGCGGGTCCGTGAACAACACACTCCCCATCACATAGGTTGCCTGCAGGGGTAAAGTACACGATTTGCTTTTTCTGAATGTTGCGTGTGTCATATAAATGATTTTTATTGAAGCACTGCAATTCGGTATATTAACGTGCAAAACATAATGAACCAACAAAAGTGAGAATGACGGGTGGAGATGGAAGGGAGGGTTGAAGAGTGAGAGTGAAATACAAATTTGGTTTTAAGGGTTGAAGCTACACTTACTAGGGGCATAACGGCGAACTGGGAGATGAAACCACACACAGGGCCAATGGGTCGTCTAAATACGTCCCTGATGACCAGCAGGTCCAACTGGGCGCCCATGTTAATGTTGTTGATGAGTACAAACACTGACCCGATGCTGATGAAGACGGTGTCCAGAGTCCTGCTCTTGCGATCCACAGTGATCTGAAGAACCAAGTGCAAGTGTTGCTTAGCATAATTAACTTAACAAATTAAAAATTGTGTGATTATGTACTTCGGTGTAAGGTCAACCAATTGATCTGTACCCTAAGAGAGAATGCCTGTCTGCCCAAAGTTGTAGTCCAGATTACTAGGGCTAGCCTCAACCAAATTTATGAGGGAAATAATGTCCGGTACAGGGCGGAAATAGGCTGGTCAGGGTAGGCCTATTATTGTTTCCTTCTTTCCTTTGCCACTTCTGGGTTGTTGTTGTTGTTTTTTATTTAGCTACTCAGAACAAGATGTCCATGTAGCACGGGCTATAATGAGCCCGTAAGTGAGTTCGGTTATTCGCGATAACCTTGTTACTCTGATATTTGGGTTAAAGTTTGAATTGGAGGTTGGGTTTCCAACTTTTCTCCCGTTTCCACGTTGTTGTTTTAGATTCAGCTACTCAGAACAAACGGTTCCAAGTAGCAAGGGCTGTGGTGAGCCCGTAAGTGGAGGCTCTTTGGAGCCATTATCTATTTCAATAGGTGATACTGGAGATGGGGTCCATAAACGCGTCCAATCCAATCTAAGAGCAGGACTGCAGATGATGATTAATAAAGATTAAGCCACCCTAAGGTGGCACGGACATGAATAGGCCGTAAGTGGAAGCTCTTTCGAGCCTTTACCAGTACCAATAGCTAATACTAGAGATCTGCTGATGGAAGGGGGGCCTCCATGGTGGTTGCTTACCATGTTGTTGTTCTTTAAGATTAACCTACTCAGAACAAAAAATCCAAGTAGCACGGGCTATGGTGAGCCCGTAATGGACTTACCTGGCACAGGAGCGGGGCTGTGACTCCTGTTGTGTTACCAGCTTTATGGACCTTTTCACATTCAAGAACAACACAGTTTACACACCTCTCCACCTCACCTCAAGCCCTTGCGCAGCCCTCTCCAGCCCACCCAACCTAACCTACCATGCTGCCTCCCGCTGCACAAACAAAAACCAAGATAAATCAAGAAAAACATTTGACCCCAACCCGCGTTGGATAGGCCACTGAATTTTTAGCCTCCTCATTCTCCATTCACATCCTCTTTCAGAATTTCTATTCTTCATCCTTCTTCCTCCTCCCGACTTATCTAAGGCCTTTGGACAGTGAAGCATGCTATACAGTTTTGTCTTTCAAACCTTAGAGCGCTTAGAAGTACTTTTTAGAAGGGGGTCCCAGCGGCTATAGTCAGGTATGTCCATCGACGCATTCTAGCTTGGAATGCGGATAGGAAAGCTGCTGCTACTACCACTGGATCCTCCGACTCAACCATCGCTCCGAGCCACTTGTTCTCCAGTAGGCAGATTGATACTGCAAAGCCTGGAATTCCTAGTCCACCATCCTTTACGTCGGCATGAAAGAAGGCATTGGGGGGGTATCGTGGGGCAGTCGTAGCCAGCCAAGGCTGCCACAACAGCCTATCGAGCTGTGTCAGTTCCGTTTTAAACGAACGTCTGAGAACAAGTCGGTGGTTCATTTTGAGAATTAGGTGGTGTCTCTGTTGGGGTTTGAGGGGGCGCTTTGGTGATGTTGGTTAGACCCTCCTCAAACAGGGAACCATAGGATAAGCGTCTGCATCCGCCCCCAATAAGTATACCCTAGTACTTGTATTCGTCCGCCTCACTCATAGTATCAATGACATCGGTTCCGACAAAATATTCCCATCTGGTGGGGATACACCATGTCTTTCGACGCCCATCCATATTTAAGCATAGGGTGCGGCACTTCGCTGCATTCACCTAAAGGCCACAACTACTCAGTGTGCGACAAATACGTAACATAAAAGGTTGTAGTTCGTTAGCCGTTTCTGCTACCACTACCAAATCATTGGCGAACGCCAGGATTGACACCTTTTCATCCCCAAATTCGATCCCTAGCCCAGTCTCCTTAGCCCTAGTAATTGCCTCATCAATTATTAGGTTGAAGAGAAATGGAGATAGGGGGTCACCCTGTTTCACTCCCCTAGTGATCAGGATGTCCTTCGACTTCTCTCCTTGGCTGGAAATTACGGTTGAGTCCCGATCATAGCCCGACACGATGTATGTTCGTAAAGGCTTCGGAATGCCTTTGCATTTCATGGTCCACTGGATGGCCAGATGTGAGACGCTATCGAAAGCCTTCTCCATACCCAGAAACGCTAGGTGCGTGTTGTGCTTTAACGCAAGAGCCTCAGCTAGGAAGGCATCCAGAATCACCAGGTTTTAAGTACACCCATCCACAGGGACGAAAGCTTTCTGCCACCTGTCGATCCTAATTGCCTGAGTCTGCTGCTCAGAATCTAATGGAACAGCCTCACTATTGTAGATGACATGGTTATGGGGCGATAGAGGGAATTCCGGAGCTTCTGATTTCGGTTTCTTTGGTATCAGCGCTGTCTTATTCTTACAAAATGGTAGCGGTAGGGATTCGTTAACTAACCACAGGTTAAACAGTTTTGCAAACATCCTGACTGAAATGGTCTTAAGGAGATGCATAGTAATACCATCTGGGCCAGGAGCTGAAGTCTTGTTTGCCTTAAGAGCAACAAGGATTTCCTCTAATGTAATAGAGGTACCCTAATTGCTGAATAACTGGATCACGATCACGAATTGGGCGGTGGTCCGGTGATGTGGGCCTAGAGAAGAGTTTCTCCCTAAATGTAAAGAGGCGTGCTGGCTCCACGATACGATATTGTGTTCGTACTGTGGCGATATATGACGAGATACCCATTGGGCGAGCTTGAAGTGGGTACAGCTGAAGAGAAGTTGGTGAGAAAAAGCGCTGAAGTTGTAGAAAAAGAGCCAGGGCTAAACCCAGCTGCATGCCTGGAAACGATGCTGGAATAACCACACAACTGGATAGGCATTGAGTCGGGTCATGGCATGGCAGGATGTGCAGGAAGACATGGCAGGATGTGCAGAATACCCCCGTTGAAAAAGCAGAGGTGCAACTGGTACTCTGAGAGAGAACTCTATCAACATCAGAGGCCCGAGACTGTTCAACACGCTTCCACTACACATAAGGGACATAACTGGCAAACCCCTCACAGTGTTCAAGAGAGAACTGGATAAGCACCTCCAAAGGATACCTGATCAACCAGGCTGTGACTCATACGTCAGGCTGCGAGCAGCCGCGTCCAACAGCCTGGTTGATCAGTCCAGCAACCAGGAGGCCTGGTCGATGACCGGGCCGCGGGGTCGATAAGCCCCGGAAGCACCTCAAGGTATCCTCAAGGTAAGGTAAGGTGTACAGATTCCTGAGTCTACTGGGCTCTATCATATCTATCATATCGTGTGTGTGTGTGTGTGTGTGTATATCACGAAAATAAACACGTGATTAAAAATGTGACAGTGTCAGACCACGGAGGAAAATTCGTATATTAATACATCTTCAGAAGGAGTATTCTGAAGATGTAATAATATACGAAAGTACTTAAGGAAATTCCTGTTCCAATTTTCCTCCGTGGTCTGACACTGTCATATATATATATATATATATATATATATATATATATATATATATATATATAATATATATATATATATAATATATATATATATATATATAATATATATATATATATATATATATATATATATATATATATATATATATATATATATATATATATAATATATATAAATATATATATACAATATATATTGTATATATGTATATAACGCCATTGAGGTAGTCCTCGAAGAAAAGCTTAAAGACCTGAGGAGGATGGAGGCGCGAATAGGGGCTTTGGATGCTCATGATGCGTTGTACCTTCTTACAAGGTGCCTGGCCTTGCCCAGACTTACCTATTTCCTCAGGTGTGCTCCTTCTTTTGACAGCCCAAAATTAACAGAATACGACTCACTCCTAAAGACAATAACTATGAAAGTGTTAAACCTCTCCCTGCAAGATGACCAGTGGGACCAAGCAACGCTCCCAGTTAGACTCGGGGGTATAGGTATTCGCAAGGCGACACAGTTAGCATTGCCGGCATTCTTATCCTCGACCAGTGCTACAAGTGAATTAGTGAAGGAAATACTACCAGAATACCTAAGGAACTCCATTGGGATTCGTGATCCCAAATTTGTGGAAGGAGCTGGTCGGTGGGACACACTCGCCAATTCACACACCCGACCAACTTGTCCAAACGACGGTAAACAGGCCAAATGGGATAGCCCTATAGTGGAGAACATCGCCAAAGCATTGCTGGACGTAGCTTCTCAGAAGGACAGAGCGCGTCTCCTAGCTGTGCAAGCCCCCATGCTGGGGACTTCCTGTTGGCAGTCCCTAATTCCGCCTTGGGCACCCGCCTGGATCATCGGGCCCTAAGTATTGGGGTTGCTCTGCGCCTTGCCGCCCCTATCTCCACCGAGCACCGGTGTATTTGCGGCCAGGCACGGGCAGACCAATACGGCAGCCATGGTCTCA
>WNGS01169498.1:20810772-20822324 GCA_020271785.1 Procambarus virginalis
TTTGGCTGGTATACGCACTGTGGCCAAATTTGGACATAATTTAAATGAAATCGACTCACAAAAGTGACGTAACTGTTCCGTTTTCTGTTTGAGTCGCTGTATACGCACTGTGGCCAAATTTGGACGTAATTTTAAATGAAATCGACTCACAAAAGTGACGTACTGTTCCGTTTTCTGTTTGAGTCGTCCGGCTTACTCGGCAAGCTAGAAAAGGATTCTTCTATTAACGTTTTCATTCCATTTTGAAACTTTATGAGAATTTCCTGCCCACCTAACCTATCAGAGGACCCTTAACTTACTGTTGTTGGAAAAAAAATCCAAAATTTACATTCATTTTTTTTTCATTTTCAAATTACGTCCATATTCAGCCATATGGGTAAACGGCCAAAAGCGACGTTCTTTTTAAAAGAACATGTTGGGAAAACATCCTAAATGACTTCTTAGCCTGCATTATTTCGAGAGTATTCCAACAGTTTTAGAGACTTTCTTAGTTATGTGTTGATGTGGGGCTGAAGTTGAGTCTCTTGTCTAGGAATAGGCCAAGAAACTTTCCATCACTTTTATTATTGATGTTAATGTTGTCTATCTGTAGCTAGGAATTGCATTCGATGATTTGCCTTCCAAAAGATGTAGTAGGTCTTTTCTATGTTTAGTGTTAATTTGTTAGTTGACTTAGTCCATAAGTGGACTTTTTAATTCATTATTCACAACATTATTTAGTGTATGTGGGTTGGCGTCTGAATTATGAGGGGTAGTATCATCAGCAAACAATATAGGTTTAAGAATATTAGAGAAATTAGGCAGATCATTGATATATATAAGAAATAGAAGAGGTCCTAAGATGCTGCCCTGAGGCACTCCAACGGTTATTGGTAGAGTGGAAGAGGTAGTATCATTGATGGTTAACATTGGTGTCTATCACTAAGATAGGATCGGATATATTCCAGGGCAGGGCCCTCGGATTCCATAATGCTGGAGTTTAAGTAAAAGGTAGTTGTGATTAACAGTATCGAAGGCTTTTTCTTAGGTCAATGAAGAGTCCAATCGGAAACTTTTTTGTCAAGGGCTGAGTAGATTACGTCAAGGAGACTAATGATTGCATCATTGGTGCTCTTTCGGGACCGGAAGCCTAACTGGCAGGGCTGAGTATATCGAATTTTACGAGGTAGGAATAGAGCTGTTTGTAGATAATTTTTTTTCAAATATTTTTGATAGAATGGGTAGATTTGATATTGGTCTATAATTGTTTATGTCCGCCGGATTGCCTCCTTTATGGACTGGCGTAACTCTTGCTTTTTTAAGGATATCAGGGAAGGTGTGACACTCTATTGATTTGTTGAACAGTAGAGCTATGGGTGGCGAAAGGGCATGGGAGGCGCTCTTGTTACTATGGACGGAATTTCACTGGTGTTCCCTTCATTCGTAATTCGTTTTATTATTATTAACCTTCATTGACAAAATTAATTACATATTGCCTAATCCTGTGGAGTTCAATTAAGTCTTATTACAGTGAGGATAATGCTGGTATTCACTGTCACACAGGACAGGGGCCTACACAGACTATAGGTCTAAACTGTAAGCGGAAGCACGTATATATCATGACTACAATCAATGTTTTAATGTATGAATCTGTAAAAACAACTTTCTATTGTGCACTGCCACACAAGGGCAGGGATGGGTTCATAAGTGATGCAGCTTAGGAGTAATATAAATTTAATTGTTCTTCATTTCTTAAAATGGTCAAGCAAAGTATGGTAAATTGTTAGGATGTAAGTCTTTTACGGTTTCACATTCAATAATATAGTGTTCAATGAAGGCATTAAAGGTTTACGACAGAGCCTGTGAGGCTTACAGCAGCCAGCGCGGTACTGACTGCCGCACAGCCTCGCCTACCAACCATTTGACCACAGGCCAGGCCTAGCTGGCCGTATCGTATTACACTCCAGGCCTCAGGCACCATCTTACCTCACACACAACACACAAAGCAATGCCCACCTATAAGTACTTAAACCTTGAGTTTAACTAAAATAAAAAACTAAAATAAGTACTTAAACTAGGATTGGCCTAGTTACAAAGGAAGTAGTTAAGAAGTACTCATCAGTGCTTACCAGTATCATAAGAAAAGCTAAACATTCATATTATAAGATTAGATTCAAAGAAGCAAAAGACAACATGAAAGCACATGGAATACCATCTCTAATATCCTAGGAACTACACAACACTCCCACAAGCAGATAACACTCTCTAATGATGGCCTTACACCGTCATCTGATTTAGAAATGACGAATGAATTTAATAGCTTCTTTTCATCGGTTTGGTGCTAACCTTGCCAGTAAAATCCCACAGACTCGGACACATTAACACATATATCTCTCAGGCAGCTATCCAAACTCCTTCTCCTTTCACCAGTCAGCCGACAGATGTTGTGTCATCATACACGCACTAAAAACCAAGGCGGGGAACACCAGTGAAATCCCATCCATTGTATACAAGAGCGCCTCCCACGCCCTTGCGCCACCTATAGCTCTGCTGTTCAACAAATCCCTAGAGTGTCATACCTTCCCTGATATCCTTAAAAAAGCAAGAGTAACGCTAGTTCATAAAGGAGGTAATCCGTGAGACATAAACAATTATAGACCAATATCAAACCTACCCATACTATCAAAAATATTTGAAAAAATTATCTACAAACAGCTCTACTCCTATCTCGTAAAATTCGACATTCTTAGCCCCTGTCAGTTTGGCTTCCGCTCCCAAAAGAGTACCAACGATGGAATTATTAGTCTTCTTGATATAATTTACTCAGCCCTTGACAAAAATGAGTTTCCGATTGGACTCTTCATTGACCTGAGAAAGGCCTTTGATACTGTTAATCACAATTACCTCTTACGTAAACTCCATCATTATTTAATCCGAGGCCATACACTGGACTATATCCAATCCTATCTTAGTGATAGACACCAATGTGTAGCCATCAATAATATAATCTCTCCCACTCTACCAATAACCGTTGGAGTGCCACAGGGCAGCATTTTGGGACCTCTCCTATTTTTTATATACATCAATGATCTGCCTAATGTCTCTAACATTCTGAAACCTATTTTGTTTGCTGATGATACTACCCTCATCTACTCTAACCCCATCCCACATACACTAAATAATGTTGTTAATAATGAACTAAAAGAAGCCCACTTATGGATGTCAACCAACAAACTAACACTTAACATAGAAAAGACCTACTACATCTTATTTGGAAGCAAATCTACAAATGCAGTTCAGCTTCAGATAGACAATGTAAACATTAGCAATAAAAATGATGGAAAGTTTCTTGGCCTATTCCTAGACAATCCCACAGTACCCACATACAACACATAACTAAGAAAGTCTCTAAAACAGTTGGTATACTCTCCAAAATCAGATATTATGTACCTAACTCTGCTCTCATCTCTCTATATTATGCACTAATCTATCCCTATCTTAATTATGGTATCTGTGCATGGGGTTCAACCACTACAAACCACCTCAAGTCAATCATCACCCAGCAAAAATCTGCTATCAGAATAATAACAAATTCTGCTTTCAGACAACACTCAGCCCCCTTGTTTAACTCCCTAAACATGCTAAACATAATCTCACTCCACAAATTTTCTTGTGTCAGCTACATTTACAAAACTCTGTTCTTAAATGCAAATCCTGCTCTGAAACTCTCCCTGGACAGATGTAATAGGACCCATTATCACCACACCAGAAATATTTATCTCTTTGATATCCCCAGAGTCAAACTTAATCTGTGTAAACACTCTATGCAAATAAAGGGACCCAGTCTATGGAACTCAGTCCCTAATGAATTGAAAAGCTGTCCAACTTTTGCGTCATTCAAAAACAATACTAAAAAGTACCTAATTTCATCTTCATAGTTTTTTACCTTTTGCTTTAAAATTGTAATGTATCTTTTGCTACCCAATCTCCCAACCTTTATGTACCCAATCTGAACATCTTTATCATTGTGATCATTACTGTCTTCTTATATGTGCTGCCAATTGCTGTATGGTGTCTATTAATCTTGTTTATATTACCAATCAAGCTGTCAATGTAATCAATCAGAGCTTTAATATACCAATGTGCTTTAATATACTTAGTAATTTCTCTCATCTCATATTTTTTCTTGCAATGTATTTGTTATCATTTTATTAATTCTGATAGAATTTACCTACTTAACATTATCTATTAGATTAAGGACCTGCCCGAAACGCTGCACGTACTAGTGGCTTTACAAAATTGTAATTACTGTACTATGCTATGTATTCTCACAAATCCAATGTACCTTCTTGTATATAAATAAATAAATACCTTTAAATTTGCCCCGATGGGCGAGTTTATTGGGTATCGCCACTCATCCTGTGAGTGGACATACCACCATATAACAGCATGTACAACACTCCCCAATAGGAAGAAAACCTGCTGGGTTGTTCATCCTGTCACTTGTACCCAGACACAGCTGGGACTTGCTTAACTGTCTCAAGTGAACAGCTCCTCAAACAAAAAGATTAACATCTGTCAACCTTTAAAATCTTACGTTGTCTTGCGGATGGGGGAATCTTTTAAGAACAGTATCTATATTGGACAAATAATATTTTCCTAACTCAAACAATGTGGGGTTTATTATTCTACACATTGGCATTCCGTGAACCAGTCACTCGTCCTGTTTATGAAGTGCGGCCTCATATATGGTCCGAGTGATCACTTTTTTTTATTATTTGACTCTTTCTTTCTCTTGCTCATGTCGACAGTGGTAATCAGTGCCCAATGGTCACTACATAAACTGTGCACAATGTGTGTACTGGTATTCGTGTCCTGTGCATTCAGCAGGAGATCATAGTCTATCTTCCGCCTCTGAGGTGAGTTGGCTGTTCGTCACCCAGGACTCTAAGGTTTTCACTTCCCCTGACATAGAGTAACAGTTTCCGTCCATTGACATTGGGCTGATGACAGTTGGCACCAAAGTGGGTGTCTGGCATTAAGGTCACCGACCCTACTGGTCGGTGACCTTAATGCCGACCTTAAAGTCGGTGACCTATTGTTCGTTAACAAATTCAGGCAGTATGCCAAGGTCAAGTTTACTCTGTGGCACATATAGGTTGATTATATGTAGGGTATTATTGTTTAAGTAAAGGGTTACTCCCAGTGATTCAAACTCATCCCCCATGTGCAGTTCATCAATAATGTGTGAGGGAATGTTGTTGTTAACAAAAGTGATGAGACCCCATTTTCTTTTCCCAGAGGGCAGGGAGAACTTGCGATATCCAATGAATCTTAAGTTGAAGTCATCACCTACCATCGGGTCCTGTAGCACTATGACGTCAGTTTGGTGTTCACAGACGTACTGTATGATGTCATTAATTCTATTGCGAACTCCATTGCAGTTCTATTGTAGTATAGTGAGATGTTCTTTGATGTCATTATCCATTTTGAGGTTGTTTGTCATCAGATGCGCCATGTGTGTAATTATTATGTTTACATGTGTTATCGTGTATTCTGATCGGGGAGAAAACAAACCAGGAGTGGGGGGACCTTAATTTATTAACTAATGTTTACAGAGCGACTGCTGTACCACAATATACAAGTAGGCGTGTAACATGGCTGAGTAGAATGCCAGTACTGCAAAGATGCAACTAAGGGAATAAGTCATAGGACATTAACCGTGCCTAGTGCCAGCTAGCCGAAGCAATGTTGCAGTACTCGCAATCAGCTTAAAGCTATAATTAAAACAATGCCAGAGATAATTGAGTGGCACAGCCAGTACAGTATGTATAAAATATATTCTGTATACACAGAGGGCATAGAATAGTTAATAGTTTCCTGGGGTAACGATATGCTAGTGCATAGTACATGTAAAGTCTGCAACCCCAAACTTGCACACAAGTGAGCACTTGACATATGGTAAGTAGTGCAACTGCTGTACCACAATATAAGAGAAGGCATGTAACATGGCTGAGTAGAATACCAGTACTGCAAAGATGCAACTAAGGGAATAAGTCATAGGACATTAACCGTGCCTAGTGGCAGCTAGCCGAAGCAATGTTGCAGTACTCGCAATCAGCTTAATGCTATAATTAAAAACAATGCCAGAGATAATTGAGTGGCACAGCCAGTACAGTATGTAGAAATATATTCTGTATGCACAGAGGGCATCTGTTGGGTCCATATTGTGGTCTGCAGGCTTCTGTTTCGTGTGGAGCGTAGCAGAGCTGAGTAGAAGTGTTTCGTGTGGAGCGTACCATAGCTGTGTAGAAGTGAGAGGGAATCTCCTCGTGCGTTTGCTTAAATGTGCGCCCCCCCCCCCCCACGGCGCGCGCAGCTCTCACTGAGCGCTGCGTTATTGTTTTCGCCTCCTCCCAGAATTCCCCCGCTTAATTTAAATTAAGCTGTGGCCATTTCCATGATGTTTGGTGTTACAGTGTGTACTGGTGTTACTGTGTATACTGATGTGCTGGTGTCCTTGTTGTGTCTGTTGACGTACCTCGGCAGCATGTGGTGCATCATCTTGCCCCTCGGCTCTGGCTTGCAGGACCTCCACTTGATGGACTCTGCTGTTGCAGGATGTTGAGGATTTGTTCCTGATCATGAGTCGTCTTTATCTGGCAGAGGGCTTTTTTCAAGTTCCGTTTGCTTTTGCAATATTTGGTGGACGAATGATTTTGTATCATATGGTCTAATATTGCTTTGACACAAACCGGAATGACGACGTCATGGGGTCAGGATGGGAGGGAAGATGAGAGTCAGGATGGGGGCCAACTAGTGGGGCAGTGGCAGCGTGGGTAGCTGGAGTGCCTGGAGGGGGAGTCAGATGGGAGACAGTGGAGAGGTCTGGTTCACAGGTAGGGGGTTTGGGGTTGTCTGGTGGTGTGACACCGTGGGTAGAGATTGAGGTGTGGGTGGGTGGGTTCCCGGGCGGGGGAAGAGGTAGGAAAGCCTCAGGGATGGGCGAGTGGTGGTGGCTGGCTACACTGCTCCTGCCCATGGCCATGCCTGACTGCCCTCCCGACCCTGAATTCCCCTGTTCACTAATTGATCACTACCCCAGACTGTTGTCGGTCTACTGTGAGCTGGACCCTAGGCTGGGTCCTGGTCTGGTCCCTGAACTGTACCCTGGATTGCTGTGGTACTGTTCACGGAGCCATTCCCGTCCCTGTTCACTGGCCCACCTGCGGTTTGATTCGGTGTTCTCGAGCCCCGCCAAGTAGGCCTCACGCTGCAATATCTGTTCCAGGCATGGTGTGGCTGGTTGCAGTTGACACATCCAGGTATTATCCCGCCACCCCCACCCTGTGCAAGCTTAGCCAGACACTGCTTGGTGTCGTGTGAGCCACTGCAACTCCCACAATGGAGCAGTCTCCAGAACAATGAATATGGAACTCAACACCCCCCAAGGCGGAGTCTTAAGCCCTACACTATTCAGTGTACTTATGAACGCCATTGCAAATATTGATTTTCCGGAAGGAACACAACAAGTAGGCTATGCAGATAATGTCCTAATACAAGCTCCCACCTTAGGAAAAATTAAACAGTCCATTGAATTTCTTGGAAGGAACTGTATTGAGCTCGGTTTCACTCTCTCCACAAAGAAGATGAAGGCACATTCCCCTCACAAGCGGAGAGCAAATGAAGAACTCCAAATTAATGGCGTAACACTTGAATGGGTTGACCACTATCGGTACCTTGGCGTCACTGTCGGCTCTAATAAGGGGAAGAAAGAGGAGCTCAACCAACTCATAGGAACATGCAAAAGTCGACTCAGGGCACTGAAAGCCATGACCTGGAATGGACATGGAGCCTCTATTGCCGTGCTTAAAATGATGTACACAGCCTATGTGCGCTCCGTCATAGACTATGCCGCACCAGTTCTGTGCACCAACTCCCAAAGCGATATGAAAAGTCTTGAAAGCATTCAAAATGAAGCCATGACAATCATTCTTGGAGTTCCAAGAACTGCCAAAACGTCTAATCTACGAGAGGAGTTGTCCCTCCCCAGTGTTAAAAGCAGAATTAAGAAGCTGAATGTTAAGCTTGCAATTAGGATAGCAAGAGATCCCCATTACAATGATATTGCTAAGAAAAAACCGAGTTCTGTGCTACTATCAGGGGAAACAGTAGAAGCAAAAAATGGCATCACAGATCAGTCTGCTACCTCGAAGAGCTTCACCTGCTTGAGCAAGCCCGTGAGCTCCTGCCTGTAGAGAGGTTACCCCCCTGGGAGGATGACTCGTGCAAGATTATCATCAATGAAATGGCAACGAAAAAATGCAACATGATACCACAAGAAATGAGGCACAAGTATGTTGAGGAAATTTATAAAGAGGCCGGAGATGAACTAGATCAAATTTACACTGACGGGTCGTCTAATCCTGTCAATGGCAGGGCTGGTGCAGCATACACGGTAATTAAGGATAATACTTTCCAACGCAAAAAGTAAGAAAAAGCGGTTATTGAGAACTATGCCTCTTCAATGCAAGCAGAGCTCACCGCCATTGTTATGGCGTTAAGGTTTTTTGAACGGAACACTAATGGTGCAGTGATTTGCACTGATTCAAAAGCAGCACTGCAAAGCCTAAGTAAAAATCGGGCAGAAAAACTTGCAATAGTCGCTGACATTAAGAGAGCTGTGAGAGTACTTACCAATCAGGGAAGAGTCATCAAGTTTCTGTGGATCCCCTCCCATGTTGGAATATGTGGGAATGAACGAGCAGATGTGCTGGCTGCTGAAGGCGCTGAAGGAGACCATATTGAATACTTCATTCCCAAGACTCTACTACAAATTAGAGGAATTGTCAGGCAACATCGCCGTGACAAGGTAACTGAGGAAAGGAGGATAGAAGCACAAACCAGTGAATCTGTACGATGGTACAACATGGTTACAGTTGGCAACCGCAATCATTATGGACGAAGAGGAGGAGGACGAGGGAGAGAATCAGTAACAGCGAGAATCTGTCTTGGATACAAATATCCATGGAGATATGGAATGGAAACAACAGTTGATCAGCGAAGTTGCAGAATCTGTGGTGAGAGTAATGGACACCGCCTTCACCACTATCTACGTGAATGTGAACATCTGAGAGACATTAGAAATATGTGTAGAATAATAAACCCCACATTGTTTGAGTTAGGAAAACACTATTTGTCAAATATTAATACTGTTCTTAAAAGATTTCCCCATTTTTCACCCGCAAGATAACGTAAGCCTTGAAGGGTTGACAGATGTTAATCTTCTTGTTTGAGGAGCTGTTCACTTGAGACAGTTAAGCAAGTCCCAGCTGTGTCTGGGTACAAGTGACAAGATGAACAACCCAGTGGGTTTTCTTCCTTTTGGGGAGTGTTGTACATCCTGCTATGGTAGTATGTCCACTCACAAGATGAGTGGTGCTGCCCAATAAACTCGCTCCTTGGGGCAAAATTTAAAAATTTAGAACCTAATTGGGCGATCACATTGCCACGTTCTGTGATTCCACCGTTGACAGTTGCCACATAAGGACGGGCTGCCAATATACCTCTCCACTTTGCACGCCCTCATGCCTGGTATTTTCATGACTGGGGTCAGGTCTTCCTTCCACAGAGTGATTGCTTGATTTTTGGGCAGTCCCCCTGGTCCAGTGTTGCGCTTCATCCTAACAATCCCTTGAAAGTCCTTGAGAAATTCCATGTCAACATGAATACTGTAGTTCTTAATTATAATTTTAGTTTATCTTGTCTGTGGGTTTGCTTCCAAAAATTTAAGATCCTTACCTTGATACTCAAGACTGTGAAGTATTTAAGGGCACTGTGCCCCTGCACCCCGTGCACTTACATTGCCGCCTACACACTTGCTCTCTAAGCGATACACCGCTCTGTAGGCGCGGGCTCCTCAATAATCCATCAGTACTTATCTGCTGCTGCCAGTCCTATTGCCGGAAAGATTAGGATGTGTCACTCACTATCTTTGTCTTGTTGTCGTTGTTGTTGTTGTTGTTGATGTTGCTGTTGCTGTTCACCCTGTCGCGGCCCCTTTTTCCGCTTCCTCTGTTTTGGACTATTTGGTAGTCAGCATCATCCTCATCCTCTGCTGCCCCGGAGGGCCCAGGTGGAGACCCTCAGTGAAGGGCCCCAGGTGGAGACCCTCAGTGAAGGGCCCCAGGTGGAGACCCTCAGTGAAGGGCCCCAGGTGGAGACCCTCAGTGAAGGGCCCCAGGTGGAGACCCTCAGTGAAGGGCCCCAGGTGGAGACCCTCAGTGAAGGGCCCCAGGTGGAGACCCTCAGTGAAGGGCCCCAGGTGGAGACCCTCAGTGAAGGGCCCCAGGTGGAGACCCTCAGTGAAGGGCCCCAGGTGGAGACCCTCAGTGAAGGGCCCCAGGTGGAGACCCTCAGTGAAGGGCCCCAGGTGAAGACCCTCAGTGAAGGGCCCCAGGTGAAGACCCTCAACGAAGGGCCCCAGGTGAAGACCCTCAGTGAAGGGCCCCAGGTGGAGACCCTCAGTGAAGGGCCCCAGGTGGAGACCCTCAGCGAAGGGCCCCAGGTGGAGACCCTCAGTGAAGGGCCCCAGGTGGAGACCCTCAGCGAAGGGCCCCAGGTGGAGACCCTCAGTGAAGGGCCCAGGTGGAGACCCTCAACGAAGGGCCCCAGGTGGAGACCCTCAGCGAAGGGCCCCAGGTGGAGACCCTCAGCGAAGGGCCCCAGGTGGAGACCCTCAGCGAAGGGCCCCAGGTGGAGACCCTCAGTGAAGGGCCCCAGGTGGAGACCCTCAGCGAAGGGCCCCAGGTGAAGACCCTCAGTGAAGGGCCCCAGGTGGAGACCCTCAACGAAGGGCCCCAGGTGGAGACCCTCAGCGAAGGGCCCCAGGTGGAGACCCTCAGCGAAGGGCCCCAGGTGGAGACCCTCAGTGAAGGGCCCCAGGTGGAGACCCTCAGCGAAGGGCCCCAGGTGAAGACCCTCAGTGAAGGGCCCCAGGTGAAGACCCTCAACGAAGGGCCCCAGGTGAAGACCCTCAGTGAAGGGCCCCAGGTGGAGACCCTCAACGAAGGGCCCCAGGTGGAGACCCTCAGCGAAGGGCCCCAGGTGGAGACCCTCAGCGAAGGGCCCCAGGTGGAGACCCTCAGTGAAGGGCCCCAGGTGGAGACCCTCAGCGAAGGGCCCCAGGTGAAGACCCTCAGTGAAGGGCCCCAGGTGGAGATCCTCAGCGAAGGGCCCCAGGTGAAGACCCTCAGTGAAGGGCCCCAGGTGAAGACCCTCAGTGAAGGGCCCCAGGTGAAGACCCTCAGTGAAGGGCCCCAGGTGGAGACCCTCAGTGAAGGGCCCCGGTGGAGACCCTCAGCGAAGGGCCCCAGGTGGAGACCCTCAGCGAAGGGCCCCAGGTGGAGACCCTCAGTGAAGGGCCCCAGGTGGAGACCCTCAGCGAAGGGCCCAGGTGGAGACCCTCAGTGAAGGGCCCCAGGTGGAGACCCTCAGTGAAGGGCCCCAGGTGAAGACCCTCAGCGAAGGGCCCCAGGTGGAGACCCTCAGCGAAGGGCCCCAGGTGGAGACCC
>WNGS01169498.1:20832136-20862677 GCA_020271785.1 Procambarus virginalis
GGGACGTGGGAGGGGGGAATGATTGGGAGGACGAGGGGACAGAGGGAGTGGGAGATGGTGGGGAGGACGATGGAATGTTGGAGTGGGGAATGGTTAGGAGGACAAGTGGATGCTGGACTGGGGGTTGGTGTGTTAGTACTCCAAGTGTATGACAGTTGGGATATAGCCAATCACAGTCGAGTAGGTCTCTGATGTCATTTCCTACAGAGCTTGTAGTAACTGCTCTGGAGGCAAGGTCAGTATTCTCTCAAGACCAGAGTAGGTAGGACCTCGGCAGGCCATAACTATACACTGTTGCCTTACTCAATAAACTGCAGATGTGATCTACTGTGTATTTTTTTTTTTTTTTTTTTTGAGATATATACAAGAGTTGTTACATTCTTGTACAGCCACTAGTATGCGTAGCGTTTCGGGCAGGGTATTCTGCCCGAATACGGTAACGAATAATGGTAGCAGCTGTGGGATCCAGAATTAATTTTCTGGGCAACGAATTTCAAGTAACAACATCGCCACGTGTTCCAGCCGACATCCGCTGTCGCCACCGCCGCCGCCATCACCACCGCCACCGCCGCCGCCGCCGCCGCCGCCGCCATCGCCGCCGCCACCGCAAGCCACCACCACGACCCACGCATCAATATTTAATGATATTGTGCCAGTCCGGGGTCCTACCATCAGCCGCTACTCTAGGTCGACGTTCTCAGAAGTAAGGCGCAATATTTACAAGTGAGAACACAATGTCATCAGTGAGGGGAGAGGAATTTGCGCCGCCAGCCATTTTTTAATTTCTCGCGCCATCTTGGAACCTACACCAAACACCACCATCACTCAAGCCGACAGCATCAAGCCTTGTGAGTCTTTCCAGCTACTGCAATGGTCATCAGTCATCGTCGCAAGTCTCAACTGATCATCGTGTGTGTTGTACAGTTATTTGAGAATATTTGGTGGACTGCAATTATCTGACTAGTGTCTCCTCTAGCTTACACACACCTCGCCTCTTCTCACCATCGCCACAGCCCCCTGCCACACAACTCTGCTGTGAACCCCTGTCTACACTCCTACCTAGCAAATTCCTTCACCATTATCGACGCAATATCGTCATCTCAGCATTTATCGTCGCACCCCTGACATTATTTCCAGTGTAAGGTCCCACCAGAGCTTCGAGCACGGCCACGAGGAGTGCTGCCTGTTACACCAAACATAAACAAATCGTACATGTGTTTCTTCATCGCCTTGCCGCTGTTTTTCCGTGTTGGCTATGGTCATATTGTTTAGCCTGCAGTCCTCAGCTAAGTAATTAAAAGCTAAAATTTCGTGTGCCATAGTATAAAAAGGTTTAACGTAAATATATCCACAACATCATATGCTTTAACCTTTCAGTGACCTGTTAAATATTGGAGTTGATAGTCATACTCCACTCAAACAGTTTCCCTGAGTAATTTCATCATTTCCTGTTTCTCACATTAATTTCATTGTGCATTAATTGTGTTAATAGAGTGTTATTAGTAAAGTCAAAGTCCAGAGAAGTAAGAAATCATTGTTTTAGTAGCAGTTAAGGGTTTTCACAATAGAATTTTTTTTTAATTCCCCAGACCTTAATTTGAAATTTATTCTTTCAAAATTTCACATTATATTTTTACCATAGCAATTTATAACAATATCTGTGTCCAGTTTGTTTGTGCTAAACCCATATTTTGTGTATTGCCACTTGTTGTGTAGAATTTTTTTAATCAAAATTGCAATTACACTTCCCAGTTTTATAATTTAATTTGCAGTGCTTAGCCTGGTTTAATTAATTTACATAACTCTAATTCTAGCCACATTCCTACGAGATTGCTAATTTAATTCACAATTTTGCTTGTTTTTAATTATTTTGTTGCCTAGTCCAATTTAGTAATTTTATTTCTGTCATTTCCTTACTTTAGCCAAGTTTGATACTTTTTTTTAATGTTTATGTTTGTGTATTCTATTTCTGATGCCTGGTGCACTTAAATATAATCTGCATTCAAACATTACTTCCATGGCTATGACAATGGCTACCAGCAACTTCTTCTGACTCGACTGGAGCTATTGCTCGTACTACTGTCCAGAGGTCAACTCAGGAAATGGCTATTCCACTTTTCGCTGATGAATCCCGCTTGTTAGAGTTCTGGTTTAGCAAGGTTGATCAAAATCCAAGGTCTGTCTTTTTGAGCCTATTGATGCTGAATATTTGGCATCAGTATAATACTTGCTCAGTTAGCTGTGAATACAACCAAAGGTGATGCATGTTTTGTGGTAGATGAGAAAGCCACATTTAGCCTCCAGTCTTGGTCTGAATTTAAGGTTTTCTATCGCCGGCACTCTGTTAACAAAGGAGACCTCGACCGTATAGGTTAGTCAAGAAAATTGCCAATGCCACCATGCAGCCTGGTGAATCGTTCAATGCGTTTACATGCCGTCTCGATCAGTATCTTTATGCCTTAGTGACTGCTATGATTAGTTCATCATGGGTGGCTAAAGATAAAACACTGGCCCCCGAGGCCATGGCCAAAATGATAACATTTGGAACTTTAATTTCGGCCCAGAGCATACTAAACCGATCATCGAGCAACAAAATTTTGGAGTTAAACATGAAATTGTTTAGTGTTTATGTTTAAAACGTGGTTTTAAAATGTTTAAAACACAAGCCTCAGTGTTTGAGGTTATTAACAATGCTGCCGATAAACTAGCTCCCAGAAGTGGTCAACTGTTGCCATCCTCTGACACTATGAATGTAGTAACAAGCATCCTCCCGCAAACTCTCACAACTCTTGGTCGCAGAACTGCACCCATAGTCGTAGCCCGCAGTCAACTTCTCCTCATAAGTTGCCGAGACACCATAGCCCACAACCATCCACTCCCTCATGTTGGCATTGTGGTAAGACTAACGACCTCACAAGGAACTGTTGGTCCACTCCTAGATCATCACCCCCTAGACAATTCTCTCAGTCTTCTCGTCAATCTAATAATTCTAGGCTCTCATATTGTAAATATCATAAACAAGTTGATCACCACACTGGGGATCGTAGAGATAGACAAAGGACATCCACCATCTCGTAATTCCCACGGTCAGTCTTGGGGAGGCCCGCAACGTCCGAGACATTATCAGAGCTTGCATAATTACAACTCCCAGTCCAGCCATAATACAACGTCCAATTATAATACTCGATCACAGAATGCTGGAGTTCTCCATGTCGTTGGGAAACCCCCAAAGCCATTTGCTAACCAATTCAAGTTAGCCAGTTCTAGCGCCCTCCCTGTGTACTCAGTAGTTACCCAAAATAGATTTGGACACTTGACAGAGGAGGATATTGACTCTCGACCAGTTGTAGAGGTTGACGGAACCACAGTGAATTTGACCCAGACGAGACGCAGACTTCCTAGGCAACATAAATCACAAGTAGTAACTTATCCAGTCTCAAGTGATGGCCCCCTTATCTCAGCCATTGTACATAGCAGAATTTTAAGTCTTTCTTGACTCTGGGGCAAAAAATTAGTATTGTCAAGCCCTCAGCTCTTAGGGATATTGCAAGCAATTCCCTACTCCAGTAAGAAAGTCACCCATTCCTTTTCTAAGTGGTGTTTCAGGAAACACAGTAGAGGTTCAGGGGGAAATTGACCTCCCACTCAAGTTAGATGACATCACACTGCCTATAACATGTTCAGTTGTTGACAATATCCATTTTCCTGGTGACATTGTCCTAGGTTTGTTCACCATGATTGATGAGAACATCGCATTGTTTTCCCATCATTGGAATATTAGTATCAAAGACCACGTCATACCCTTGTGCAGCATGTATCGACAAGACCATGAGTTCAACCTTCAATCAGACTATGTTAATTTTGTCGACACCCGATTTGCTAGCATAGGTTTGTCAGATCCTTGTCGCAGTAGCATTCCCGAGAATACAGGCACTCGATTGAAGCATCGTAGTTTTGCAGTTGTTAAGGAGAGTGAGTATCGAGACCTTCTGGAAGGGGACGCCCTAACGGATTCTCATTTTCTTACTCACCTAGCAGCTTCCATCTCTGAAGTCAGTGATTCTACAGCTACTGACACTGTGCGGCACTCTCATTCTCCCACCAGAGTAAGAGTTAAAGTTCAGGGAGTGCCTGAGTTATTGGATATCATTGTGGAAAGTGAAACGTGTAAAGTGAACGGTACGTTTGTTGAACCCTCCTGGCACACAGTGCAGGATGGTACCATTACACTGTATATTGCAAACACTAGTAATGCCGACATCCATCTCCAGTCTGTCACCCATGTTGTAGATTTTGCTCATTACTCGTTACCGGTGCGAGTTGTGGATGATGTCTCCATGGATCATACTGTTTGTACTCTCACACCAGGAGAACAAGGATCTCAGCCAGAGGTGCAAGTGCTACACCTCAGTCCTACTGATTTCTCTGACTCTGTAGTTCAGTTTCTGGAAATTTTGAACAGGAATAGAGCCATTGTTGCACTACCAGGAGAAAAGTTAGGTCTCACTCCTCTTATTACACATAAAATTCCCCTTGAGCAAGGAACTATGCCAATTATGTACCAGCTTACCATCTACCCCATTCTCAGAAAGTAGAAGCTGATAGACTCACAGAAGAAATGTTACAGAGTGATGTAATTGAGTCAAGTAATTCGCTATGAAACGCTCCATTGACTCTTGTACCAAAGCGAGATCGTACTTGGAGACCGGTAATCAATTATTGGAAGCTTAACAGAGTAACTATACCTGATTGTTTCCCACTTCCAGTCCTAATGATTTGTTGCAAAGCATAAGTCGGAACAAAGTATTCTCAACATTAGATTTGTTGCAGGGATTCTGGCAAATCCCCCTTGATGAGGAAAGTAAACAGCCTTTAGTACTCCCAATGGTCATTTTCATTTCAAAAGAACGCCATTTGGTTTGCGGAGTAGTCCAAAAACCTTTTCACGGCTCATGATGAATCTATTTTGTAGATTGATAAGAAGTACTCTTCTAGTTTACCTTGATGATCTCATAATCATGTCGCAAGATGTTCAGACTCATTTCCAGAACCTTGCAAAAGTACTTGCAAAGCTCGCTGAAGCTAATTTAAAAATATGACTTGCAAAGTGTTCATTTTTAAAGGAGAAGATTAATTTCCTAGGTCATACAGTTACACCTTCAAGCATTACATTGAATGAATAAAAAATTATTGCTGCCCGTAATTTTCCAATGCATCGTACTGCAGAAGCCGTAAGACAGTTCACAGGTCTTGTAGAACTTTATCGTTCATTTATTGCTGGATTCTCTAGTATAGCCGCTCCACTTTACAAGTTGCAAAGAAAAGATGAACCCTTTGTTTGGGAAGAGGCCCAGGATAAGTCATTCAAAAAACTCAAGGAGGCATTGATCTCGTCACCTGTCCTTAGGTACCCAGGTTTTTCTAAACCTTTTACGTTGGTTACAGATGCTAGTGACATTGGCTTAGGTGGTGCATTACTTCAAACAGAAGGTCACAGAGATCATGCAATAGCTTATGCAAGCCGTACATTATCTAAGGAAGAGAAAAATTATAGTGCAACAGAACGTGGAGCTTCAGCAGTTGTATGGGCTCTTAAACATTTCAGGGATGCAATTTATAATTACCCAGTTCATGTTCTTACAGATCACTAACCATTAATTCCTTTGTTCAAGAATAAAAATCCCATTGGAAAGTTTGCTAGATATTTGCTCACAATTCAAGAATTCAATCCCACATTTGGTTATATTCCAGGAAAGCAAAATATTGTAGCTGATGCACTTTCTCGACACGTAGCTGTGATTCAGTTAAATTACCCAGCATTAGACGCTACAGTAGTCGAGACGAAACAGAGACAAGACCCTATATGGGCACCTATCACTAAGTTTTTAACTAAGCAAGATACTCGGCTGATTCACAAACCTCCAGTACCATGGAAAGAGTTAGTGATTTTAAACAATTTACTGTGTAGAGTTGTAAAGCTAGGGACAGTCCCGAGGAAATATTGTCAGTTAGTTGTTCCAGCTGTCTTGATACCAACAATGTTAAAAATTATCCATGATGCTCCCACAAGTGCAGATCCAGGAAAGGGCGTACGCTCCAGCAGGGTCGATTAAAGTATTTTTGGCCAAAAATGGCTAAAGAGATTGTGCATTATGTTGACAGATGCTTGACCTGCTTACAGCACAAAAAACATGTAGCAGGACCTAATTCAATTCATGTGTATCCAGTGACTAAAGCTCCTTGGGTATGAGTATCGATAGATTTGTTGGCAAATTTGCAGAAACCGAAAAAGGTAACAAACACTTGCTTGTAATGGTTGATAATTTTTCACTGTATTACAAACTAGTTCCTATCCTGGACAAAACAGCAGAAACTATAGCCAGTGCATTCCATGACCCAATTATTTGTAGATATAGTATGCCTAAAGTAATCCTTTCAGATAATGGTCCAGAATTCAGTAATATTATTTTAACTAGCTTGTGTGATTTATATGACATTAAAAAATGTAGTATTATACCATATCACCCCAGCAAGTAATGAGTTAGCAGAGCGTACTAACAGGAAAGTGTTAGATGCCTTGAGAGTCACGGTGAGTTTTGATAACAGCAATTGGGATGAGTTCATACCCTTAATTCAGTGTACCATATATTCTTCGATTAATGTTTCTACAGGTGAAATGCAACTAGTTTTCAAGAAAATATGAGAACAACTGTCCAAGGCAACCACCGAGTTCACTTCAGCAAAAATGCACAAACTAAGCCTAGTAAGATAACTGTCGGATCTATAGTAATGGTACTTAACCAACACAGGTCTGGCCCTATGAACAAGCTAACTAGGAAATTTATGGGTCCATACAAGGTAATAGAGCTTATTAGGGGAACAAGTACAGACTTAAGAATTTGTTAACAGGAGAGTATATAAATGAACATTTAGACCACAGGAAGGTAGCTAAAATGACTGTTGACGAGACTGATGAAGAGGATGACGATGAACTTACCCAGACGGATTCTTCTATTGTGACACCACCTTCTGTGGTTGACAGTCCACTTGATGTACAGCAACCCCATACTAGCACCTATAATCTTAGATCTAGACCTTTCATTTCAACGGTGTACCCACCACATGTCCATTGGTTAGATGTCAACGAGTTTACCTCTCATGCTGAAAGTTGCATGCAGTTTCATCTGTTCCTGACCTTCAGTCAGAGCCAGAGTTGTATAGTGCTTTGGAAGATCTTGGCATAGATATCCATAGAATTTATAATTAAGTGCATTCAGCAGTTATTCTGTTTTTGTTTGGCAAAATTCACTTCACAGTATTTCTACCCCATGTGTTCTATTATTACCATTATATATATGCATAATAAAGAAGTTTTTTTTATGTCATAAATCAGGTGCCATTGTTAAGTCTATTGTGCCATTTGTGTTTTACAGTGCATGTCATCAAGAGTTCCATTAATGTTCTAGCAACCACACTGAGACCAGTGATTCCTGACTGATATCACTCTGATGTTAGCCTTCTCGATCAGGTCCTTGTATATAGCTTGTAAATTTATTGTACATAAATATTTTTCCCTCCATTATCTAATTTTGAAATTCCTTTGTGGTTGTTAGGTCAGGACTTTTGTTCTATTAAAGCAGATAATTGTCTTTAATTATTTTTCCAAGCACATGCCATTAACACATGTTAATAATTTTGTTTTAGGCACCACCTTGAATTGTATTGTTCATACCTGATACCTAGACATGTATATGTTCTCCATGCTCTTGTTTAATTCAAGCATTGTCACCGTGATTTTTCACCTACTATGTTCTAATTTTTTTGTGCACATACCGAACGGTGTTAGTATTCCACACACTCCACACACCTGGTCATCCTTATTGTTTATTATGCACTTTCACATGTAACCCATTATTGAAACCGAGGTCCTTTTCAATATCATTGTAACTATCTAGCTAGCCAGAGCTTGTCGACAAGGGACATCGACTTGGTAGTATGTCCGAGTGGTGTTACTACTCAAATTGAATGACTGTTGGGATATAGCCAGTCACAGTCGAGTAGGTCTCTGACAACATTTCCTACAGAGCTGGTAGTGACCGCTCTGGAGGCAAGGTCAGTATTCTCTCAAGACCAGAGTAGGTAGGACCTCGACAGGCCTTAACTATACACTGTTACTTTACTCAATAAACTGCTGAAGTGATCTACTGTGTATTCTCTACAATCCAGCAAGATCCATACATCCAAAAGGTAAAGAATAGGTAGGGAAGACAAAGGGACAGGTTAGGGGGGGGGGGGAGAATGGTTGGGAGGGCGAGGGGACGGGGGAGTTGGGGAATGGTTGGGAGGATTAGGAGACGGGCAGAGTGAGGAATGATTGGGAGGACGAGGGGGGTGGGGGAGGGAGGAATGGTGAGGAGGACTGGGAGACAGGGAGAGGTTGCTGCGGCTCAGCAACTCACATGCGTTGCTGAATCACAGCAATGCATGAGCGGGTATAGCTAGTATTATTATAAAAACACATTTTACTTGTCAATATCACCAATTTAATTTGCACCAATTTGGGCAGATTTTTTATTTTTTTTTACAGGCTTAGGTATAGCAGCAACATGCTGCTACTCTATTCTATATGAAAGATTTCACTGTGTAGATCAATAACTATCTATAAGTTCATGAAGTGTAACCACTGGATCACTGTGTCAGGAGGCTGATATGCCAGCAAACTCTCTCCAGGTGACAATATATCTTGGATAAGTCGCTCCACAACATTGTCGCTTGGACCCTCGACTTCCTATAGCGTCACCTGCCACAAATTTACTGCTAATTTCGTTATGAAATTAGATTATTTCAGAGTAAAAACAGGTTTGATCATGTTTTGCATTCAGCACCAACATTATAGTGAGTAAATATACCATATATATTCAATACCTACGTAATGCTAGAAGACTTTGGGAAGCATGTGGTGGGTTTCGGACGCTTTAGGTAATACACATCACAGTAGGGCAAACAGATTAGAGGCGCAACGCTGCCACCATACTGAGGCAAACAGACTTTCATTATTGCCTTTGATGACGAAGAAAGGGGTCCATCTAATTACCACAAGCTATCACAAGCTACACAAGCTTCACAAAGCTTCCTGGCAATACGTTAGTAATGAATAAATATGATATGTTAGGTTAGGCAGATCTAACCTAACCTAACCTAACCTAACTTAACCTAACTTAACCAAACCAAACCTAACCTAACCTAACCGAAGCTTAGATCGTCGACTTGATTTGGCGTCACCAGCTTTTTATTTTCGTCTAATTTCTTTATAAAAAGATACTTTTTCAGATTAAAATTATGTTTTTTTGTGTTGTACATTCAGCACCAACATTATAATGAGTAAATATATCATATTTATTCATTACTAACGTATTGCCAGGCAGCTTTGTGAAGCTTGTGTAGCTTGTGGTAGCTTGTGGTAATTAGACGGACCGGAAGAAAGGAATGTTTTCGGAAATATAAGGGCACAAAGTATTGTAGCAAGTAGATTATCCCAATAATATACTCGCTCCAAATGCTTTGTTAATATTCCTGTCAACCTTTGGAGATGAATGAGGTGAGGTGTTGCCTGAGCAACACGGTGAGGTGTTGCCCGAGCATATAAGCAGCAGAATAGCAAATATTAACTAGTCTACTTTCAAGTGTGGTCTAGAACAGATACTTGCGAGATACCGTACCGACTCTCAGTGCGCTCAAGTCACACCATTGCTCGCCAAGGTATCACCTGCATACTTCTGTATATTCGACTAAATATATATATTCTCTTAGTGTCTGTGTATATTGTCACCATACTTTACGTAACAATAGAACCGTTACAGTATCCTAAATAATGCTATTCCCAAGATATTTAAGATCAAAGTGCACAATATTAGATCTAATAAAGAAAGGAATTTAATTGCAGTGGACCACAAACACAGCGAGGAACTAGAGCTTTCAGACATTACTGACATCTGTAGATACAAAGTCAGACGCTACCGACCACTGGGAGACCGATTAGCGAAATATGTAATTCAACATCTTGTAGACATTAGTGCAGATAACATTAAGACACAACTTCAGGCAGATGACATTCTAGTTTTCGGAGTGAAAAAATTGTGCATGGAACAAACGGAAAACTAAGTGATACAGGCACTGCCCTGCTTACTTTTCTAGACTACTTTCCACCGATCGGGTTCGGATTAACGGCTTCCTCCATAAACTGAAGGTGTACGTACCACATCCCACTCAGTGCTTCTGATATCAAGGTTTTAACCATACTTAGAAAGGCTGCACCAAAGACATTAAATGTGGGAAATGCTCTGGTTCCCACTACACACAAGACTGTTCGTCAGATACACTCACCTTCTCAAACTGTGGTGGCCATCATCACATTACATTCACACTTAATGTCCATCATACATAGCAGCAAAAAGTAAGGTTCTCCCTACCAACAACCTGCAATACATAGAAGCAACCTAACTCATTCCATCATCAACCGCTACCTCACACTCATCACCAGGGGTCTGGTAGCTGAGTGGACAGTGCATAGGACTCGTAATCTTGTGGCAAGGTTCCATTCCCGGCGCCGGCAGAGACAAATTGGCAGAGTTTCTTTCACTCTGATGCCCCTCTTACCTAGCAGTAAATAGGTACCTGGGAGCTAGACAGCTGTTACGGGCTGCTTCCTGGGTGTGTGAGTGAAAAACAATAGTGGTTAGTAACAGTGATTGATTGACAGTTGAGAGGCGGGCCGAAAGAGCAGACCTGAATCCCATGCAAGCACAACTAGGTGAATACTCATCCACAACCTTTGCTAGTACTTGATATGTCTGTCACTGACAATCCTGCACCCCCACAGTCCATTCCTCTCCCACAGAACATACAACTGAGTTCTGATCGAGTTGAAACACTTGTCACTCACACTGAAAATGCAATAGAAAAGACGCTGGACCGACTCCTAACTAAATTTTTTACACAAGTAAACCAACCCATCCCTGAAGCTGACCCAACACACCCCATCGACATCTACAGACAATGACATCAGCAACACAGCTACCATTGCTGGTGTAGCGAGTATAAACAATATACTCGCTTCAACCACTCATTAGCACTAATGACGGAACTCAAACCTTTTCCCTAATTACAGTTAACATTTCCTTCCAACCTATTGGAGAATGATGAGATGAGGTGTAGTCCAAACATATAAGCTATTGAGAAGCGAGTAATCATCAGTATAATTTCCACAGTGGTTCAGTTAACTACACACAGATGCTTGGGACTTACCACACACCCTCAACCTCAAGAATGTAGCACTCGGCATGTACAATTTCAACTGACCCCAAGACACTTCAGCTTCGACATAGACCAGGCAGCAGACTACGAATGCATTGAGCTCCCATGCTCTCGGCCTCATCGAGTTTAGACACTCACCATCCCGCATTGAGCCGCACCGAGCTCAATGACTCCGGCCACACTTAGCTCTTTGCTCTACTCTAGGCTTCGTCTAACATCTACGACACTGCGAACAACCGACTTCTGTAACCAAGACTACTAAATATATGTGAAAACCCACCTAACACTGCGTATCTAATCTTCCCCAACAACGTAATGTAATCTTACGTTACATTGGAAACACATCATTTGAACTGATGCTGGAAAACCAACCCTTCCTCTTAAAAATATAACGTCACTTTTGGCTGGTATACGCACTGTGGCCAAATTTGGACGNCTGACTCTAAAGGAACGATGGGAGAGAAAGTTTTGGAGGAAGAGAGGGAGATTACCACGAAGGCCAAAAGAACGATGTTGGGACAGAATATGTTATCTCCATGTGGTGTCATAAGCCTTTTCCAGGTCGAAACGACAACAACAACGGAGATCTTCGCAGCAAAAGCAGTACGAATATAGACTTCCAAGTTCAACAGGACATCTGTTGTGTTGCGGCACTTGCGAAAACCAAATTGAGAAGGAGAGGAGTGATGATGGTGTTCCAAGAACCACATCAGACGAACATTTACCATACGCTCAAACAGTTTGCAGACACAACTCATAAGGGAAATAGGGCGGAAGTCTTTAGGGGATGTCCCTCGGGACCTCTGGTTTCCTAATAGGGAGTACAACGGCATCGAACAGTCCTCAGGGACTGACGACGACTCCCAGACCTTATTTACAGACCCAGTAATTACTGAAACGTGCAAGGAGGGAGATGGTGAAGCATCTCATAATAAATGTCATCTGGGCCCACTGCCGTAGAATTACAGAGGTCCAGGGCAGATTGAAGTTCAGAGAGAGAGAGAGAAGGGATCGTTATAGGGAAGTCGGAGAGGAGTGGGGAAATCTAAGGGATGAGATTCAAGAACGGGCTTGCGAAGAAGAAAGTATTGAGGAAGGTGAGAATCAGAGCTAACAGCAGAAAAGTGGGAACCCAGTTCAATCCCAACCTGCACTGGGTCCGCCACAAAAGTACCACGGAGGTGAAGAACCGGCGAGACATCTGGAACGAACTTAACCACAACCTTGCGGATCTTCTTCCAGATCTGTGGCAGAGGAATATCAGACGTAATATTTGAAACATAAGAAGTCCAACTCTCACGTTTAGCTCTACGGATGGTCCTACGGGCCACCACACTTGCTTTCCGAAACAAAATAAAAGAATTAGCCATCTGCCGGCATCGGTGTTTCTTCCAGGCAGCACGCTTACAGTGGACAGCTCGAGCACAGTCCGCATTCCACCAGGGAATGCACTTCCGCGTGCCCCGGGAGGTAGAGCGAGGAATAGAGCGGAGGGCAGCGTCGAAGACGGTGTCATGAAAAAGGAGAAGGGAGCGATGAAGAGGCAGAGAGGAGAGGAATGGTCAGAGAGAATTGCATGGAGGGTGAATAGGTTCCAGTCAGCCTTGGCAAACTGCCACCTAGGGAAGGAGAGGGGAGGGTGGAAAGAGAAAAAGGAAACGAGGATGGGGAAATGATCACTGTTATGGAGGTCATCAAGAACCTGCCACGTGAGATCTAAGTAAAGGGACGTCGAGTAGAGAGAACGATCAAGACAGGAAAGGGTGCGAGTCTTAGAGTCTACATGGGTGGGCTTACCAGAATTCAGAAGAGACAGGGAAGAAGAGAGGACGAACGGTTCGAGAAGGCGGCCTCGGGTGTTTTTCAGAACATCACCCCAGAAGGTATGTCGACAGTTGAAATCCCCCAACAGGAGCACTGGCTCTGGCATGGAGTCCAGGAGGTGCTTAAGATCAAGATGGGAAAGCGGGACATTAGGGGGGAGATAAATGGAACAGACTGTATACCATTTACTCACAAATACACGGGCAGCAGAACAATGGATAGGCGATGGAAAAAGTAAGGGGACGAAAGGAATATCAGTGCGAATCAAGAGAGCAGTAGAGTTATAGGCCCCTGCAAGAGCAGAGGGGGGGGGGGAGGAAAGAAAGGAATAACCACGAAAGTGACCAGGACGAGCACCAAGCATTGGCTTTTGGAGACAAACACAAAGTGGTGAAAACTGTGTAATCAGAAGTCGGAGTTCATGGAAGTTGGCATAAAATCCCCGAATATTCCATTGAAGAATAGACATTATCAAAAAGAGAAAGGACAACAACAGAAAACAACGAAGAAACAAAGGTAAAGAAGAACACAGTATATTAAATTAGCTCCGGATAAGGATAAGGATCAGGTTCAGGATTAGGGTCAGCAAAATCAGGGTTAGGGGGGCCATGGGTAAACTTAGTAAGGATGGAGGGAAGGGAGTGGGGAGGACAGACCAGAGGTGGACTGACGGGGTCTAAAGGAGGAGGAGACAACCGAGAGGGGCTGTCAAGGATAGCAGAAGGAGGGGGGGGGGGCAGAAACCGGGGAGCGCACCTTAGAAAGGGCAGCAACCGAGAGGGAATCAGGGGCTTAAGAAACCTCCATAGCTGGGACAGGGGGCCCGACCACCTAAATGGTAAGGGACGTAGCGATAGAGTCAGAGGTGGGGGGGACGAGGAAGAAAGCGATGCCATCTTACTCGTTGGGGAGGAGGAAAGAGAGGAGCCAGGCTTACGTATCTGACTCAAAGAGACAGGTGTTACAACAACAACAGAACTGGGCGACAGACTCAATGGTCTCAACAGGAGAAGAAGAAAGGGGGCGAACAACATGAAGATTGCTGGGAGGATGATGGACAACAGCCTGGGCAGACAGGCGGCGTGGAGGGCCAAGAGACTAGGGGAAGGGTTGGGAAGAAGGATCAGGGGGATATGGGAAAGAAGACACAGGAGACATGGCTGACTGGGTAGGAAGGGGGAAAACTCCAGATGGAGAACCAAGATGGAGACCCTTCGGGACAGAACGTAAAGGAACAGGGGAGGAGGCGGTTGGCGTGTCCGGGTCCAAGGCCTGGAAACGGTTGCGGGACTGAGGAAGTAGGGTAGGACGAGGAGAGGTAGAACACAACATGCGAACATAAGATTCACCAGTGAAAGGGTGGAGACGGCTGACGGCGTATCGCTTCAGGAAAAGTCAAACGATCCCGGTGTTTCAAGTTGAGGACGGCTTCCTCAAGCTTGTAGTGTATACACGTGCGGGAGAAGATAGGGTGGGCCTCACTGCAATTGAGGCAGAGGGCCTGGGGAGAAAAGCACTTTATCTTAGAGTGGTCCTCGTCCCCACACATGGAGCACAGAGAGACAAGACTTGTGCATTTGAGGGCACCGTGCCCAAACTTCCAGAACTTATTACAAAGTCTAGGAGTGGGGATGGACTCCTGAACGGAGCACCTGGCACCAGCAAGAATGATAGAGGGCGGAAGGGTCCTACTATCGAAGATGATTTTCATAACTCGAAGGGGCTGATGATGACGACCACGAGGGGATCGAGTGAATATGTCCATCTGGAGGACAGGCTGACCTTGGGCTTCGAGGATATGTTTAATATCATCATGGCAGTCTTTTAGGTCCCTAACACCAGTTGCAACATTTTGTGGGAGGAGAATAGTGCCAATACTGGCATTTAACCAAACGTTTTTGGAGACTCAAACAGGGGTTTCCCCATTACAGGACAATGTGGCTAAGCGAGTAGCTGCATCCTGAGAAGGAGCAGCGACGACACGTGTACCGAAACGGGTGGGGTTAAAAGTAACAGAGGCATCTACCGAATCAACAAGGTGTTTATGGGGGGAGAAATCGTCAGGAGGTGTAGAATCCAGATGGTGGAGATCAAAGTATTTAGCGCACGAAGCAGGACCAAACAAGGCGTGGTATATATTAGTACGGGAAGGGATCGAGCGAGAGCGGCCGTGGCGTGGACAGCGTTGAGAGCCCCCAGAGAGAAAGGGGGTTAAAAGGCGCAGTAGTCACAATGAGAGACTGAGCCGTGCCAGGGGACGAGGTGGTCACCACTGGGGGCTTGGGGCTCGACCCAACTACAGAGGAGGGAGGGGAACCGAGGGGAGTAGTCAGGAGGGTCAGAGGAGGAGCTAGGTCTGGGCGCAATGTAGTGGGGGCTACAGAGGCCGGTCTTCCAATACAGTCCGACTTGGGGGCGTGGTCGCCCACCCCACAAATCTGAGAAGTCATAAGGGGAACAGTATTCAGCGACATGAAAGCGAGAGGTAATACTTTCATTCACGAATGTGCCCCCGTACCCACCACGGAGCCACAATTAGAGGATAGGGCACACAACAAGAGACAGGTCTTGCCGGGGCCCACCCCAGGGGTGCATCATGAGTATACTCCAGACAATCGCCACCTTAAGAACTGTCAGTCCGTCGAGATCGGGTTTAGTGATGAAAGGAGGATTGACAATAAAAGCGCCTCCTCGCTCGTGACGTCGGGCACCACAGTTCCACTGGTGAGAGAGTGTGACTCCCCAAACACCCGGACGTCAAAACAGAAGATGTCCAAAAGAAGAATCAAGACGGGCAAAAAGTCGGCGGGAAATGACAATTAGAAAGGAGAGGAGGGGGGGGGGGGGAGAAAAGTGAAACATAAGGAAAAGGAAGAGATATCCAGCAAAAATTGGTGAAGACAGCAACAGAAGCATAAGGCTTCAAAAGCACAGAGGACTGTCCCATGTAGCATCACACTCCTGCAGCTGCCCACCAAGCCCCCTCACGACGACAACGGGCCGGAAAGGGAGAGGGCAGTGGAGGTAAGGGCATTAATGGAACGAAATGTTTTAGCATCTTGCATGAGATTGCCGCACCACATAATATAAATGGAAGCCTGACTCACTTCACACAGAGGCATACATTTTGTTGTTGAGAATGGGTATACAGTTGGCAAGGATGCCGTTGACAGGTGGATATGCAGATATTATTGCTCTGTTTACAACATAAGAACAAAAGAATACAAGAATAAAGGTAACTGCAGAAGGCCTATTGGCCCATACGAGGCGGCTCCTATTCAGGTGGCTTCCTCGAGGAAGCCACAAATATTTACAATGGGGCTCGGTCGGTCAATCTGATTCCTTTGACATCACTCAACTTATGTCTTTCTGCTCTCGTATTGACAATCTGAATGCTATTTAGAACGTTTTGATTATCCTCTGACATAAATGGTGCTATAAAGTCATCTGGGCTTCTTGCTTTCAACTGATAATAACTTATGTCTTCACAAACATGCGTGCTTGATGCCATGATGACTATAGGGTGCAAAATAAACTACCACTCACAGGATGAGTATGATTGCACAAAAAAACACCATTTACAGGATGAGTATGGGTTGCACAAAAAGCTACTGCTGACAGTATGAGTATGGGGTGCACAATAAACTAAGACTCACTGGATGAGTATGGGTTGCAAATAAACTAACTCACAGGAAGAGTATATTTCGCACAATAAATTTCCACTCACAGGACGAATATGTGGTGCACAATAAACTAAGACTGAAAGGATGAGTATATGGTGAACTAATACTGACAGGATGAGTATGGGAAGCATAATAAACTAAGACTCACAGGATGAGTATGGGTTGCAAATAAACTGATACTCATAGAATAGTATGGGGTGCACAACAAACTACAACTCACTTTCTGTGATATTCGTGCTCTATATTAGTGTAAATAAAATACGTCTCTGTTTTTAAGATATTTCATCTGTGGCATGCCAAAGATAAAATGTTAAATTTTAAAGTTAAACAGAAGATAATCAGGACAAATGGGGGATATTCGACAAGCCGCCGACTTCCTGTCCTCGTCGATGCCATAGTGTTAGTGGCCCTCAGGTAAATATATACTTTAATGAAAAAAAATGGAAAATATATAGTATGTTTCTGAATTTCTGATGTTATAAAATATATCAAATCATATTAAATAAAAAAATTAATTAGGTAAAGTACATACTTACAAGGTGAGTTACAAACATAATGTTGGATTTATAGATAGAGATAGTACATACAATGCCTAAAGCACTAATCTGAATGTTAATTAATTAAGGTTTATTTAAGTTAAGAGCTCTACTTGCGGCTGATATTCTCCGACTTGTCGCCTCTTGATAATTACTTGCTTGTAGTTGACATATATAATCTGACTATTTCAGCCATAATTCAGCTAGACATCCATCCTGAATCTTAATTGACAAATTTACTCACCTGGTAGAGACTTAGTATATCATCATCAGAATCTTAAACTTAGTATATCAGCTTCGTATAACTTAAAAGAAACTTAGTCTGTCATCAGAAACTATATATCTCTCTACTGCTGTTTTGTGTATTAAAAGTGACAAAATTTTATAGGTTAATTTCTTCTGTAAATGATGATGATGATAAAGTGCAATTAAGGTATCATTGCAACTTTATTGAAAATCGATAAATCCTAAATATATGTTGGTTCTCAGAGTCTCATCTGTATTCTCAATAAAATATATAACATTAATGTTTATCAACGCACCTCTGTGAATTATATAATTTATCAGAATTATGCAGCTTGAATACCCCGCCTGGATGGACACTGAGTTTTAGTTTAGTTCATTTATTATGCACCCCATACCCATCTTGTGGGCGGTAGTGGAAAGGGTTACAGAGGCACATAATGGGCTCAGGACTGAGCCCCACAATTCATTCAGCTAAGCAAGTTACAATCTTGATGAGCTAGTTACAAAATTCATGCACATCGTCACATCAACAATGGGCTCGAGACCAACCGCAAATACTGTTTCTAAATTAAGCAACAGACATATGTGGAGAGCTAGTGTCATAATTGATATGTTTGTCCTGCACACCGCCCTCCATCCAGTGGCAGCGGTGGATAGGTTACAATCACTTAGTTACTACTTACAGTTAGCAAACTGGGGATATTCGGGTAAGATTTCTGGCAACAGATCATTTTGAATGAAATATTTACACATCTTTGGTACATGTTAAAGAATTATCTCTGAAATCACGTATCGTTTCGTGCGCACTCCATCACTATGTGATGGAGTGCGCACACCCTCCATCACATAGTGTTGTAGGGTGTGCGCACTCTCCATCACTTTATATTTTTGTTGACACAGTTTACATTTGGTCAGGTCTACATCAGCATAAAATGAAAATTCTCAGAAATACTTGTAACCGAGTCTAAGCCGAGCAGTAGTAACATCTAGAAGTCTGCTGATTTTATTGGATGATCCAAAGATATGTGGCTCCTCTTGCATGATAGTATGATGATAGATGGAATTATTGGTGTCGAATTCACTTTGCCTCAGATCTTCAAGATTTTATTGAAGTTCTCGGTGTACTTTTGCTCTCAGACTGTTTATTGACAATCCCAAAGTTATACTCAATTTCTTCTTTAAAGACAGATTCTTTGGCTAACTCATCAGCTCTATCATGCATCCGGAGGCCAACATGAGATGGAGTCCACATGAAATGGACTCTGTTACTATCATTAATAATTTTGTTGTATTAGTGTCTAGTCTCAGCCACGAGCATGTTACAGTTATGTCTTAAAGAGTTAAGAACAATTAAGGATGATAAAGAGTCACTTACAATTAATGTATGAAGTTTGGAGACTTGTACACATTTCAGTGCAAGAAGCAAGGCATTTCAGTGCAAGAAGCAAGACCTGTGACAGGAAAACATGATTTAAAAAAAAAACCAGCCATCTGTTGGACATAAGAGCAACATATGCTGTAATCTTCAAAAGTTCTTTACCGATTGCTTTTAAATTTTGACACAACATTCCATTCAAATACGCACATGTTTTTATATACCTACTATAAAGTTTCCACACCTGTGACAGGTAAAAACATGCTTTTTTAGAATAACAGTGCCATCTGTTGCATGTAATAGCAACACACGCTATACTAAATATGTTACGATTCCATTTCAATGTTTCCGAATGCATTGCTAAATTAAATTTTCATAGATTTTGATTTATTTTCATTTTGATTTAATTATTTTGTGTGACATTGCATTGGAAGTGAGTTGTGTTGTTTACCATACCGTTCATTTTGTGAGTATAGTTTATTTTTTTATTTTTTCTATTTTTTCATTTCGTTTTTTTAACGTTTTTCTTATATTTCAGTGATAGGAACATCAGATCATTTGGGAATGCAACAGACGAGGAAGTGGGGAATGTTGGGGAGGATGAGGGAATGGGAGTGGGGGATGGTAGAGAAGACGCAGGAACCAGGGAGGAGGGTAATGGTGGGGAAGATGAGGGGACAGGAATGATGGGGATGAGGGGACAGGGGAATGGAGAATGATGGGGAAGACAAGGGAACAGGGGAGTGGGGGATGGCGGGGAAGATACGGGGACGTGGGAGGGGGGAATGATTGGGAGGACGAGGGGACAGAGGGAGTGGGAGATGGTGGGGAGGACGATGGAATGTTGGAGTGGGGAATGGTTAGGAGGACAAGTGGATGCTGGACTGGGGGTTGGTGTGTTAGTACTCCAAGTGTATGACAGTTGGGATATAGCCAATCACAGTCGAGTAGGTCTCTGATGTCATTCCCTACAGAGCTGGTAGTAACTGCTCTGGAGGCAAGGTCAGTATTCTCTCAAGACCAGAGTAGGTAGGACCTCGGCAGGCCATAACTATACACTGTTGCCTTACTCAATAAACTGCAGAAATGATCTACTGTGTATTCTCTACAATCCAGTAAAAACTGTACATCAAAACGGTAACGAATAATGGTAGCAGCTGTGGGATCCAGAATTAATTTTCTGGGCAACGAATTTCAAGTAACAACATCGCCACGTGTTCCAGCCGACATCCGCTGTCGCCACCGCCGCCGCCATCACCACCGCCATCGCCGCCGCCGCCGCCGCCGCCGCCGCCGCCGCCGCCGCCGCCGCCATCGCCGCCGCCACCGCAAGCCACCACCACGACCAACGCATCNAATGCTCAGTTAATTGGCCTTGGCAGTGTCATAATCTTTGGCACCACCAGTATCTTTCAGTGTATCAAAGATATCACAGACTCTATCACCTGCATAGTGAAGCAGAAAGGCACGCTTTCTTTCAGCACTTTTGATATCAGAAACTATCAACAAATTTTCAAACCTTTTAAGCCATTTGACCCACCTCTGTGACAGGTTGGTCTGGTCACAGTCAGGATCAAATGCAGGAAACTGAGGTATATTTGCCATTTTACTGAATAAATTTAAACTTATCACTTAAAATGTCCCTCAGATAATAACACTTACTGCACTGTATATGTTATTCAAGAATTCACTGTAATTACTTTAATTTTGCAAAGCACACAAGCATTTTAATGCAAAAGTTCACAACAGTGCACAACACAGCAGCAACTGACTTCTTACCTAGCCCTTGTGTACATGTGTGTTACTCCTACTCACAGCAGCACAGCAGTTGTTAGCAGTTGGTACAGCAATTGTCAGCAGTTGGTACAGCAGTAGGCAGCAGTTAGCAGCAGTAGGCAGCAGTTGGTTCACAGCTTGAAGAATTTTGTAGCACGGAGCGTCGTTTCGTAACCAAAACATCAGGTTTTGTACACTGCATCAAAGCGTCGTTTCGTACACAGCGTCGGCAGATTCCTCTCACAGTAACACTCAGTACAGCTTGGGTAGCACACAGCAACGGCCAGCACACAGCAACGATCAGCACACAGCAACGATCAGCACACAGCAACAGTCAGCACACAGCATAGGGTTGCATACAGCATCGGGTATGGTGCTCACAGCTTCTTCCTTCTCTGGGCGAGACAGCATGCTCCTTCCTTGTGTTTTGTTGAACAAAATACCTGCGTTCCCAGTTCATCCTCGTCGCCAGTGTGGTGTCTGTGTATAGCTGAGATACTCTTGGTAGTAAGGTTGATGTAAAGTCATTCCTGGTTACTGACTTTAATAATAATAAACGATTACATGACTATGGCTCCCAAGCTTGGCAGGCGTCCTGTGTGCTGTTTACCTTCTCTCTAGTGGCGTCCAGCCGCCGCACATAGAAAACGGATGGTACCATTTTCTGTGAACATGACAAAATCGATCAGAAAATTCAGCAACAATAGCATCAACATTGTTTGCAGATTCCACTGCTACAGCATTAGAAAGCTGAAGTAGCCCCAATTTGGTTGAAGTCTTGTAACTGAGTAAAGACTCCTTTGCATTCCTAACAACATGGAATGTAGTAATGAGCATTGCATTCTTTGACTTAATCTCTGCAGTGAAAGTTCCAATCACTGGTAAGGCTTCCTTTGAAGCATAGGCAGTGGCTTTGCCATTATAGTTTTCAAGCTTTGGGAACTGTTTTTTAAATTTTTCATAGTGGCACTCAGCAATGGTGTCAATGTTTGATCCAGTGTCAATGAGATTTTGAGACAAATGCCAGCAATGTATACTATAGTCTGGGTTGTTGGAAGATCATTCCATTTGTGATTGATTGTACTCCATAAATATAATCACATTCACTGTCATCTGAGACTGGTTGTAATGAAATGTTGTCTTGTATATTATTAACATTCTTGATTTGAGGTGCAATATTGTGTTTGCCACCTCGACTCCTATGACTTGATCCTCGTACATTGCTTTTATTTATTGATTGTGGTTTCTTTAGTGCGGAACGACACATAGCACCAAAATGATTTAGTTTTCTACACTCATAGCACTTCTTACCTTGGGCAGGACAAACATTACCTTGGTGTGGGTAGTCTCCTCCACAGTTGTAACATTTATTGTTGACAACCTCTGATGTGAGTCGTTGTGACTGCTTGAGTCTTGTTCCATGACTCCAGTTGTGATGTGGTTCTCGGCTCAATTTAATGTTAGGTTTGGCATGATATCTTCTACGATCATGGTGTACTCCCTGAACCTTACATACTTCATGACTGTTAGTAACAGTGGCAGAACCGTTGTTGGCACTGCACTCCATGGCACGAGCATCACGTGCAGCATCTTCCATTCGACGAGCCATATCCAGTATCTTGTTAAGAGAACTTTCATCATCAACAAGTTCTAGAGCTCTTCGACGAAGACGTGTAGATGTGCATGTTTCAATTATTTGCTGTTTGATTTCGTTGTCAACATCAGCAAACTCAAAGTGGGCTGCTAAACCCTGCAGACGTGTATGGTATTGATCAACAGTTTCATTAGAGAGTTGTTTTGCTCTCCTGAAATGCATAATTTCCATAGCAGTATTTTGCCTTGGTTTGAAATGCTCAGTTAATTTGGCCTTGGCAGTGTCATAATCTTTAGCACCACCAGTGTCTTTCAGTGTATCAAAGATATCACAAACTCTATCACCTGCATAGTGAAGCAGAAAGGCACGCTTTCTTTCAGCACTTTTGATGTCAGAAACTATCAACAAATTTTCAAACCTTTTAAGCCATTTGACCCACCTCTGTGACAGGTTTGTCTGGTCACAGTCAGGATCAAATGCAGGAAACTGAGGTATATTTGCCATTTTTATTGAATAAATTTAAACTTATCACTTAAAATGTTCCTCAGAATATATAACACTTACTGCACTGTATATGTTATTCAAGAATTCACTGTAATTACTTTAATTTTGCAAAGCACACAAGCATTTTAATGCAAAAGTTCACAACAGTGCACAACACAGCAGCAACTGACTTCTTACCTAGCCCTTGTGTACATGTGTTGTTCCTACTCACAGCAACACAGCAGTTGTTAGCAGTTGGTACAGCAATTGGCAGCAGTTGGCAGCAGTAGGCAGCAGTAGGCAGCAGTTGGTACAGCAATTGGCAGCAGTTGGTAGCAGTAGGCAGCAGTAGGTTCACAGCGTGAAGAATTTTGTAGCACGAAGCGTCGTTTCGTAACCAAAACATCGGGTTTTGTACACTGCATCAAAGCGTCGTTTCGTACACAGCGTCGGCAGATTCCTCTCACAGCAACACTCAGCACAGCTTGGGTAGCACACAGCATTGGCCAGCACACAGCAACGGCCAGCACATAGCAACGATCAGCACACAGCAACAGTCAGCACACAGCATGGGGTTGCATACAGCATCGGGTATGGTGCTCACAGACAGCTTCTCCTTCCTCCTCTAGGCGAATCAGCATGCTCCTTCCTTGTGTTTTGTTGAACAAAATACCTGCGTTCCCAGTTCATCGTCGTCGCCAGTGTGGTGTCTGTGTATAGCTGAGATAGTCTTGGTAGTAAGGTTGATGTAAAGTCATTCCTGGTTACTGACTTTAATAATTATAAACGATTACATGACTATGGCTCCCAAGCTTGGCAGGCGTCCTGTGTGCTGTTTACCTTCTCTCTAGTGGCGTCCAGCCGCCGCACATAGAAAACGGATGGTACCATTTTCTGTGAACATGACAGCACTGTATCTTGTGCTACCCACTTCCCTCACTATATGTGCCTAAGCCATACAACTTCACCATTGTAATCACTGCCATCATCTTGTATCATGGTTGTTAAGTTGAACGCAAATTTTACTACAATGTACCTAGAAATAATCCTCAAATTATGCTACTATGTACCTGTAGATAATTCTCAAATTTTACTATAATGTACTGTTATGATCTCAGCCTGCAGGAGAAACGAGTCTCCCCCTTGAGAGTTATTCAGCAAGCCTGACCTAACTGGAAGGTGCAGGAATTATAGAGGCGATAACACAGATGTAAGATGGTGTGTTGGATTTATATAAAAGTTTGAGATTATGGGCAATGAACTAGAAAACAGATAAATGACTGGTTAGAAGATGTGGACAAGTTGCTAGAGGTGTGAGGCTCGCTTTGGGAGAGCCTTGACCTCACTTGAGGCCAGACATCGCAGGGGAGAAGCCGCGCTTCGTCGAGCTCCCGCCAGAAGGGACCCATAGCGATATTATCTCCAAGAGAAGAGAAGGTGCAGACGTTCCAGCTGTTGAATCGAGCTGAGGACGTGTGGTCTCAAGTCCTGGACGGCGAGGAGAGAGTATTAAGCCGCCCAGTGACAGTTTTGTGGGCTGTGACAAGCGCCCTGGTCAGACGTTGTCAGAGGGAGAAGCGCCCTCGACTAGATAATCTGTGGTAAGCCCGATTTAAGCCAGTTCATAATGTTTGCTTGTAGTTGGTCGTGTGCCCAGCGACAGTAGCAATGTTGATTTACAAGTTAAAAATGTTTTGGTAAGGCAGAGAGCATAAAATAAGAGAGTGAAGTGGGAGGAGCGTGGAGCGACATCCGTCTTCTCTGAGCGCTGGCGGGCAACTGAAGGAGCCCGGCTCCTGAGGGAGGAGGCCCCTCCCAGCGTGAGTGAGGCTCGCCAAGCAAGGTGGCGCATGGACCCACCCACGGGGGAGTCCACTCTCGCTAAATGTTGAGGACAGATAGGGAGCGGAGGCAAAGATATCGTGTGATTAATTTTGTTTATGAGTTAAAGGGGAAACAATTTATTGGAGTGCAAATGGGTTGCAGGTTTGTTCTTTCGGGAAGAAGTTGCTGAGGACTTCGAAGCCAGCACAGAGGGAGTGGTTGATGAGACTCCAAGGCAGGGAAGGAGAGGACCTCGAGCTGTGAGGAGAAGCAGTGAGGAGGAGTGTCACGTGCTTCTGTAGAGGTGGTGAAGTACCACAATTATTCTAGGAAACTTTATGGTGCAGCAGCCAGGAGAGCTGTGGATGACCCTAGTCGGAGTAGAGAAGCACCATAATTGTTCAAGGAATCTTCATAGTAGCAGCCTGGAGGAGCTGCAGAGGATCCTGGTGTTTAAGCCCTGAGGAACCTGAAGTTGTCAGGGTAGTGAAATAGTTCTAACTGATCACTTGTATGGAGGTGAGAGTATTTGTCATTAGCGTGAACGACGCAGTGAGAGGTGAGTGATCGTTTGCCATTTATGTGCCAAGAAGTGTATATTGAAGTTTAGAGCTACAGACGTAGGCAGGAGTACCTACAGATATATATATATATATTATATATATATATATATATATATATATATATATATATATATATATATATATATATATATATATATAATGTATTCTAAGACTGATAGAATGGTCGATTGATTCGTTTGTGGCACGGATCATTTATACTGATATATATATATGTATGTTATTGCATTCAAATGCTGATTTGCCCTTATGTGTTTATAGGTATATATATATGTATACATCTCTTGATGGTAGGTAACATTATATTGTAAGACTTAATCTACTTGAGGAGGTTGATAAAATTAGGTAATACCAAGAGATAGGATACCACTTAGCAAGCTGAGGATAGAGTTCTGATGGTGTTGGAGTGCAACCTGATTATAATAGTACAGAGTATAGGATCATCATTATTATTATATGTATGCGTGTATTGTATATGTACTTCGTCCAGTAAATGTATCCAAATTTGCTGGTGTTTGCACTTGTCCCAGTGAGGCTTCCCAGGAAATAGTAAAGAAGGAGAGAGAGAGCAAGAAACAGGAACCACTGCTGTGGACAGGGTAAGACAGAAGTCTAGTAAGACAAAGGGGATTGAGGAGGTCATATTCCATAAGGAGAGAGTGGGGAGTCACAGCGGCTCGAGTGGGTGTGTGCACGTGACAACAAGGCTGCGTGTTGGAGCCGCATCCCAAACGTGTGACGTTGAGCCCCTCTCCAAGAGCCAGAAGTGCCTAGTGTGATCTCCTAGTGAAATATGAGCATTTGTCGAGTTGTGGGTTGGGTGGTCCGTCAGCGGTAACACCACCCAAACCACCACCGCAAACAGTACCTACTAGTTTTATTCAGTTTGTTTACAATACCTGTTAACATTTTTCAATTTTTCTACAAATTGCTACTTAGAATTATCTGTTAGATTAAGGACCTGGCCGAAACGCTATGCCTGTTAGTGGCTTTACAAGAATGTTAAAACTTCAATGCGATGTACTCTCATAAACCCAATGTACCTTCTTGTATATAAATAAATAAATAAATAAATAAATAAATAAAGTTTATTGTGCCCCAGCCTTGGGAAGCGGGTATTGGAATGTGGATATTATGAACCCATCCCACATCCTCTGTTAATAATATTTCTAATAATAATAACAAATAAATAATAATATTATTATTAATAATAATATTAATGAAAATACTTACCATAATGCTGCAGTGCTTGAATGAAGGTGAAGGAAAGACCCAATAAATGTGTAAGTGTATTAAAATCAAATTTTCGGATGAAACCTTCATTCTTTCTCAAGGTGCTGCATGCAATGATCTGACTATACATTGTTCTGTTTTGAATATTGTATACAGTGCCTGAGGATGTACATCCCCACAACAGTTAACTAACTCCCTGGTACCAACTTTTTTTTAGATATATATATGAGTGAACAAATCCACAAGGGCCGTGACGAGGATTCGAACCCGCGTCCGGGAGCATCCCAGACACTGCCTTAATCGACTGAGCTACGACAGGGTAAAAGAGTTGAAACCGAAGTTCTACTGAACTTAATGAATCCCGTAGCCTCTCCGAGGCATAAACCAGGGTTTTACAACCCCCCCCCCTGCACCCGAGCTATGTCAATAGGCCGTTCTCCTTCTTTGCCCTTACATCATCACACACAGAGAAAAACCTGGTTTGTGCCTCGGAGAGGCTACAGGATCCAGTAAGTTCAGTAGAACTTCGGTTTCAACTCTTTTACCCTGTCGTAGCTCAGTCGATTAAGGCAGTGTCTGGGATGCTCCCGGACGCAGGTTCGAATCCTCGTCACGGCCCTTGTGGATTTGTTCATTTGATGCATCACGTTAGTGTGATCTCTCTGTGATATATACAAGAGTTGTTACATTCTTGTACAGCCACTAGTACGCGTAACGTTTCGGGCAGGTCCCTGGAATACGATCCCCGCCGCGAAGAATCGTTTTTACAACCAAGTACACATTTTACTGTTGCGTTAAACAGAGGCTACAGCTAAGGATTTGCGCCTGGTAAATCCTCCCCGGCCAGGATACGAACCCATGGCAAAGTGCTCGCGGAACGCCAGGCGAGTGTCTTACCACTACACCACGGAGACTTACTGCCAGGTGAACAGCAGTTGGTGATGTGCGGTGGCGAGAGCAAAGTATACAATATTTCAAGTATAATAACCAAGATATATTTAGGATTTAACGATTTCCTATAAAGTTGCAATAGTACCTTTATTGCACTTTATCATCATTTACAAAAAGACATTAACATAAAAATGTAGTTAGTTGAATACACAAAACAGAAGTAAAGATATATACCTTTGTAAATTATGATGCAGGATTGCTCTTAAGAACTTAATTATAATCCACAATATGTTCTATATTTTCAGGAATTTGGAAATTTCTCCATATATTTTCAAATATTTGTAATTAAAGTACAATATTTATATTGGAAACATGTATTTTAATTACCTCAGTTAGCTCTGAGAACACCACACCTTGCAGCAGGAATCTGTTCCCACCACTCTGACGGATGCTAATGAGACCTGCTACTACTAGAACACTTAGTGAACCCTGGCAATTACTGCACTCGACACTGGCAGTATTAAAATAGCATCGTTTCTCCTGTATGCTTGCCAGAGAATTCTACAATAGCTACAGACTGCAGCTCCTTGATAACACTTTATGTTTTGTTCAACTTTCCTGACCTTTGAGGAATGCGTAACAACAGTGCGTGTTGTTGAGAGTATCTGCGGAGGGTTGTGGATCTAAAGGAACGTACTGCACTTTCCCTTTTGATAGTGTTTTACAAAATATATAATTTTTCAGATATGTTATGCTTAAACTTTAATTAGTGTCCCATACGCAGAAAGAGTTCACGGTAGTAGCTCTGGCACTGTTCCACACTCCACAGTCGGCTGGAAAGTTAGACCGTGTTTTGTCGCCCTTAGTATCTACGGGCTCACCATAGCCCGTGCTACTTGGAACTTCTTGTTCCAGGTAGCGAATCTTTAACAACAAACAGCCCTTAGTATGATTATGTGAATTTTCAACCACATAAAATATATCATCTTTAGACCCATTTGGGATAGTTTTTTGTCCCCCTGCATCCTCTTGCCACTTTGGGGGTGTAGGGCTTTTATATAGATTCAGGGCACCCGTTCCCCCCAACCACTGGGCTAGGGGAGAGATAGATACCCCTAGGCACACACATTTCCCTTAACAACACAAACTAAAATATATAAAACAATGGTTAGATAGCACTCTCACTCACAAGAGTTAAGATGATAATAATAATAATGGGTTAGTAAAATGGGAAAATCTTTTGTATTTGGTTTTTCTTATATAAGACACAGCACACAAAGGGAGGAGGTGAACAGTATATCATTAAAAAGAACTAAAGCTGAAGGCAAAACAACTAGCTGCCTAAACGGCAGGTATAGTGGCCTGACAACAGCATACATGGGAAAACAATTCAAAGCGGAAGCTCCTATTAAGGCCCCGGAGCGGGAGGGTAGTCTTGTATGCACATGGCGTCCCTCCTGCCTAAATAGTTAGCTACCAGCTGTCCTGGCTGTGGTTTGGCTCAGCAAGACTATATTAACACTTATGCACCTGTTGCATGCTGATCCTGGGGACTAAGGTGGTCTGCCCCTTGATGTGGTCTTGGGCCATATTCTGTAGAGGGACTATGTCCAGGTTAGGGCTTTCACGGAGCAAATCTCAAAGTCGCTCATGGTGAGGCCAATATCCATAAGTCCACGCGCACTCTTGCACCATTCCCCCCTCCCTCTCCAATTAAGGGTTATCGAAGAGGAGGATGCTGTGTGCTTCCCGGTATATTCCCTCACCTTTTGAAGGATCTCTGAGGTGCCGTATTTGTCACATTTGCTCTGATGTCGACGGGAGAGTGGGAAGTTATCAGCAGAGACCTGGGTGTCTCGTCACCCAGGTCGGGGCCTCGTCACTCTTACAAGCAATGATGTCAGGCTTACAGAAGGTCTCTCCATCCGGAATACGAACCTTACGTTCCACCACGAACCCCCTTTGCTGAATGCGGCCTTTTAAACACTTTGCTATTCTCTCGCAAATGTCAATAGACTACTTCTGCGACTAAAAAGTTTCCATTTTGAAGCTAGCCAGAACTTTTGCTATTGTTATCATTCGATAAATTTGGCTTTTTTAAAAAAAGTGTCTCCCCTTAAAGTCATAATGTATCTTGGACACAAAGGGAATTACATCGACTGGAGTTGATGTGTACATGTCTTGTATAGATAATGTTGATCGACACAAACTTAGAGGTGTGAATGTAATAATACTTAGTAGCTTGGAAATATGACCCAGTGGAGGCAAGTAAGTAGAAAGTAATTATCAAAGAAAGCACCAAGCCGGGAAGGCTATGTAGGACCGTCAAATGTGCAGAATAATCAGAGGGCGCTAAATATCACCAAGGATGCCAATATGAGAACAGAAACGCACAAGGCGAACGATATCAAAAGTATCCGATTCACCAAGAATTCTATTGAGGGACAAGTGACCGCGGGGGACGGTCGGAAAACAAGACACACGCTCGTCCTGGAAGTCAGGACATTCAACAAGGACATGCTTGACTGTAAGAGGGACAATGCAGTTAGGACAATAAGGAGCAGGGTTGCGCTCCATTAAGCGTCCGTGAGTTAAACGTGTATGGCCGATACGTAACCTCACCAGGGCCGTTTCCCATCGATGGTTACAGTGGTAGGAGGATGGCCACAGGGACACACTATTGTTAAGAGTACGCAGTTTGTTACTAGTAATAGACGGCCAACAACCCTGCCAACGGGCAAGGATGGAGGATTGAATAACTGGGTAAAAGTCGGAATAAGGAATACCTTTAAGGGAGATGGGACAAGTGCAGATAGCTTCCTTAGCGGCAGCATCCGCATGCTCATTTAAAGAGACAACAATATGGCTGGGAACCCAGCAATAGTCAACTGTCTTAAATCTACTGGAGATAAGAAACAGCTGAATCTCGACTACCACCAGATGGACTGGATTAAAGAACTCAGAGCCATGAGGGCACTGCGAGAGTCAACTACAACCACAAAGGAGGATTGACAACGAGAAAGCAGGAGACGAAGAGCATAGAGAATAGCATAAAGTTCTGCCGTGAAGGTCCTAGCCTCCGGAGGCAGGCGACACATATAAGTGTGGTCAGGAAAAAACAACAGAGTAGCCCACACCGTCTGCAGACTTAGACCCATCGGTGAAGATGGAAATGGAGCGGG
>WNGS01169498.1:20869689-20888045 GCA_020271785.1 Procambarus virginalis
CCAATTTGAACATCTTTACCATCGTGATCATTGCTGTCTTCGTATATGTGCTGATAATCTGCTGTATGGTGTTTATTATCTTGTTATCTGTATCTATTGCTACCCAGACTCCCACTCTTTATGTACCCAATATGATAATCTTTACCATAATGATCATGCTGTCTTATATGTGCTGTCAATCTGCCGTATGGGTCTATTAATCTTTTAAATTACCAATCAAGCTGTCAATGTATTCAATCAGAGCTTTAATATAACAATGTGCTTTAATTTACTTACAAAGCTCTCTCATCTCATTTTTCTCTTGCAATGTATTTGTTATCATTTATCAATTCTGATACAACTTACCTACTTAAAATTATCTGTTAGATTAAGGACTTGCCCGAAACGCTGCGCGTACTAGTGGCTTTACAAGATTGTAATACTGTCCTATTCAATGTATTCGACCAACCCAATGTACCTTCTTGTATATAAATACATAAATAAATAATAAATAAATAAATAAATACATAAATAAATAAATAAATAAATATAAATAAATAAATAATAGTGATTAAATATAATATTGAACTAGTTATCAGCTATTCTTAAAACTATTAAAGTAACTAGTAACGAAGGCCAGTGAAGACTTGTATTGTTTGTGGCTGTACGATCCCTAGGCATCACTTCCTGGCAGCATTTTTAAGGGAGCACAGAGACTGCTCGAGCTCTCTCTGGCTGGCTGTGTGGTGGTGGACATAACTCTCCTGTGTGTTTCTATTTCTACTCCTCCTCCTCCTCTTCCCTTATCCTATAATCTTGGTTCTACCAGTTAAGTATTACTGTACTGTGTTACTGGCTAGGTGTGTGTTTTGTTTTAGAGGTATTTGAAGACAGTGTTTTAGCATCCCTAAGTGTATTCCGTTGTGACTAGGGTACCACGTGGGGCATAGCTACCCCAGGCTGCTTCAAGCCTTTCCGAGTGCCTCTCTTCAAGTTGACTTTTCCCTAGTTTTTTCCAGGTGTAAGCCTTGTATCCTGTCTATGTGGATCAAGGTAGTTAACGTAAGGTAGAGTGGTAAAGTGTTTTATTGTAGTTTTATTGTGTTTATTGTAGTTTTTATTTGTGTTTTATTGTGTTTTAATGTATATGGGGGGTTATTAGAGGGTTTAATAAATTAGTTAGTTTTTGAGGTGTATCCATTAATCCTGTTGAAGTGGTGTAGGTGATTGTTTACTAAACAGCAGACCTGTAGTCTAAAACCTTGAAGCATTAACAGGAACTTATGTTCCTTGGGGGCCGGGCCTATCTATCTCACTACTTTTGATACATCTTGATTCTAGCTATTGGCCATGCTCAGTACCACATCATACTCCCCATAACAGTAATGTATGATTAGATTACATTGTTTGGTGGATTAGATACACAGTTTAGTTGTTTGGATATTTATTTATTGATTATTAAGCTTGATGCGTCTTGGGGTCAGTTGGAACTGAACACGCCGAGTGCTACAGTCTTGAGGTTGGGGGGTGTATGGTAGCTCTCAAGCGTCTGTACCGAAGTTAACTGAACCACTGTGGAAATTATACTGATGATTACTCGATTGACTGATGAGTGATGAAGGTTAAGCCACCCAAGAGGTGGCACGGGCATGAACAGCCCGTAAGTAGATTTTTTTTTGGTAAATGTATACTGTGTGCTGAGGTCGCATTTCATCGTCAGGTTGCTATTGCAGTGGAAGATACTGCTTGACAGTATTTATGAGGGTGTCAGCTGCTTTTTACGGGCTCACTATAGCTCTTGCTACATGGACATTTCGTTCTGAGTAGATAAATCTAAAACTACAACATGCTGTACAACTTTTTTTTACCAGAAGAGTGGCAGTGTTGATGGCTTCAGGGTGGTTACTGCAAGATTCAGGGACTCTTAAAGCTCTTCTGAGGACGTTGGTTGCTTCACATTCCATGAGATAGTGAAGTAGTGGCTTTTCTGTGAATGTTTGGCAGAAGATGCATTCCCTCTGTCGGGGTTCACCAATCACCCAGTTGCATCTGTAACCTAGACATAGTCTAGGTTACAGATGCAACTGTAACCTAGATATAGTCTATATAACCGAACTGCTATTTCCCTGTGGATTCCATGACTAATCGATTAATTGATTGATAAAGATTAAGCCACCCAAAAGGTGGCACGGGCATAAATAGCCCGTAAGTGGTGGCCCTTTGGAGCCATTAGCAATATCATTAGCTGATACTGGAGATCTGTGGAGGTGCTACTGCACCCTACGGAGAGGTCGTGACCTCTGCATGACTAATCGCTTCTCGATTGCTTATATGATTGGACCACACGTCACCGTCCTCCAATACGTTTGAAGGAATATTAACTGTAATTAGGGAAGAGGTATGAGTTTCCTCATTAGTGCTAATGAGAGTTGTGCTACTCTCATTAAGCAAATGAAAGTTTGGAGCGAGTATATTATTTAAATAATATACTCGCTATATATCCCCAGACTCAAACTAAATCTGAGTAAACACTCTAAGCAAATAAAGGGACCTATTTTATGGAACTTATTTGCTAACAAATTAAAAAGCTGTCCAACCTATGCCTTATTCAAAAGTAAAACCAAAAAGTACCTAATTTCATCCTCATAGTTTTCTACCTAGTGCTTCAAACTCGCACTTGTGGTGTCTGTGTATAGCTGAGATAGTCTTGGTAGTAAGGTTGATGTAAAGTCATTCCTGGTTACTGACTTTAATAATTATAAACGATTACATGATAGAGTAGCTCCCAAGCTTGGCAGGCGTCCTGTGTGCTATTTACCTTCTCTAGTGGCGTCCAGCCGCCGCACATAGAAAACGGATGGTACCATTTTCTGTGAACATGACATCCCTCCTTTTCTTTAAAAAGAATGAATACAGGATGTCTACCATGCTTGTAGCACAAAGCAAAGTTATTGACACAAAGTAAGTTATTAACATATCAAGAGATATTGCATATATTTAACATTAATTAAACACACAAAGAATTTAAACAACTTTACCACAAAGGATTTCAATGTTAAAAATACATATGCAATGTTAAACAAACATGAAAGAAACTGTAATACAAAGTTACAAAATATTGAATGAGAGATCTGCATTATTCAAACAATATTAAATTTAGTTCAGCATAACAAGTAAATACTTTGCATTACATAGGAACACAATTAATCATCATATCGTGTAGGGCGTTTAACATGTCGTTTTGGACGAGAGTCCTTAAATACAAAAACATCCCTCGATGAATTGTTTATCGAGTTATAACTCATTTTTCTTTTTCTTTTGCACGACTTTGCACTTCATCATTTTCTACACTATTTGGAATCACTTTGAAATAAGCCATATTACGTGTTATACTATGATCTCTATTACTCGCTGTTACCATAGTTCCTTTTACACTAATCACTTTATATGGTTTTGTATCATACGGCATATCTAGCTTTCCCTCTTTTTTCTTTTTAACGAGAACAGTATCTCCAACCTTTATGAATTGTTCCTTTGCACGTTGATCATGAGCAATTTTCATTTTGCCCTTGGCTAGTGCATCCTTCTGAGCGAGACGTTTATCCGTTACCTTGGCTGGCATGACAGGTAGTGCGATTCTCATAGGACGTCCAAATAAAAGTTCGCCAGGCGACTTGCCCAGTGTTCCATGCGGTGTTGCACGGTAGTTCCTGAGAAAAGCATACATAGCTTGTTTCCAGGATCGTCCTTCGGCATGAGCACAGCGTACCGCTTTCATGAGAGGTTGCATGAATCTCTCTACTTCTCCATTTGCTTGAGGATGTAGTGGCATCACACGGCGGTGTTTGAATCCAATATGCTCAGCAAAGTTGACAAAGTCTTGTCCATTAAATGGCGGTCCATTGTCCGTCTTGACAACTTCAGGAATGCCAAAGTTTGAAAAGATCTTGTCGAGTTTCGGGATGACAGCCTTTGCAGATGTGGAAGTGATGATTTCTACTTCTGGATAACGTGAGTGATCATCAATGACTACCATCAAGTACTCTCCAGTTGGTAGCGGTCCACAGAAGTCCATCGATACTTCCATCCATGGTGCAGCAGGTAGTGGTGAAGGTTGTAGAGGTGTTGGTCTTGAAGTATCCACTGCAGCTTGGCAAGGGACACAGGCATCATGCATGTCCTTAGCTTGACGATCAATGCCAGGAAACCACACCTTTTCTCGTAGCAGCTGTTTGGTCCTTACAAGACCTTGGTGTCCTTGATGTGCAAGCTTCAGAGCACGTTGCTGGAGAACAGCTGGAATGACGATACGAGTACCTCGCAGCACGGTGTCGCGTTGTTGCGTAACACTTAATTCTGTCTGGATGCGTTCAAGTGCTTTGAATGCATCTTGGTCAACTCCTGAGGGTGGGATGCGTGGAAACTTTTTCTTAGTCAATGCATCCACTGTTGCTTGCAGAGTTGGGTCCTCTAGGGTTGCAGTACGTATTTCATCAAGAGTGAGAGCCTTAGGGACTGCATCACAGGTTACAGAGTGTACATATTCCTCGGCAACTTGCTGATGCTTGGTGATGGTGAAACTGTTGGCAGGATGTCGACTGATGTAATCAGCGGGATTGCCTGCACCTGGCTTGTATTTCACCGTAAAGTTGTATGGTTGCAGACGAAGAGCCCATCTCTCAATGCGAGCTGGTGGTTTGGACTTTGGATTATTGAAGATGGTCTCCAACGGTTTGTGGTCAGTGACTATCGTGGTAAAGGGTGCACCAAGCAGATACACATTGAAGTGTTCACAGCCCCATACAAGAGCAAGAGCTTCCTTCTCTGTCTGACTGTATCGTTGCTCAACATCTGTGAGAGAACGGCTGGCATAGGCAATTACTACTCTTGAATCTGGTTGACCAGGTTTGTGTTGGGCTAACACAGCACCTAAACCAACAGGACTAGCATCCACCGTTAACTCAGTGTCCATTGATGGATCAAAGTATGCAGCAGTCGCATTTTCTACTAGTGCATCTTTCACAGCATCAAATGCATTTTGCTCGACATCGCTCCAGTACCATGATGCATTTTTCTTCAGGAGCTCACGTAGAGGCTTCGTAATGGTAGCAAAATCTGGAATGAAGCGAGAACAGTAGTTTGCCATTCCCAGAAAACTATGTACTTCAGTGGATGTTGAAGGAGGTGCAGCATTCTTGATATCTGCAACTTTCTTAGGATCTGGAGACAGACCTTTGTCACTAAGTACATGTCCAAAGAATTCAATTTTATGTTGATTGAACTCACACTTTGCTCGGCTTAGCGTCAAATTCTTTTCTCGTAAGCGTTGCAATGTTGCACGAAGAGCTTTGTCGTGTTCAGCTTGGGTACGGCCATAAACAATGATGTCATCAGACATGTTGTCAGCATTAGGTATATCTTGCAATACCTGGCTGATGATGTGCTGGAATACTTCAGCAGCACTGTTAATACCAAAACTCAGGCGCTTGTACCTATACAGACCTCGATGTGTCGTAAACGTTGTGATGAATCGACTCTCATCATCAAGTTCAAGCTGATGATAGCCCTTGTTTAAATCTAACTTGCTGAATACAGTTGCACCATTCAAGCGGTAGATCATATCATCTACAGTGGGTGTAGGATGGCGTTCACGCATTATTGCCTTGTTGGGAACACGCATGTCTACACAAATGCGTATCTCATCTGGATTCTTCGGCTTCGGTGGAGTGACAATTGGGCTTACCCATGGTGTTGGGCCTGTTACCGGTTCAATGATATCTAGTTCTATCAGCCTATCCAGTTCGGCATCGACTTTCTTGCGAGTATGGAATGGTTGTCGGCGATGTGGTTGGGCAACTGGAATTACATCTGGGTTGATATGCAGATGTACCTTGCTATCAGTATAACAACCTATGGATTTAAACCGATCAGAAAATTCAGCAACAATAGCATCAACATTGTTTGCAGATTCCACTGCTACAGCATTAGAAAGCTGAAGTAGCCCCAATTTGGTTGAAGTCTTGTAACTGAGTAAAGACTCCTTTGCATTCCTAACAACATGGAATGTAGTAATGAGCATTGCATTCTTTGACTTAATCTCTGCAGTGAAAGTTCCAATCACTGGTAAGGCTACCTTTGAAGCATAGGCAGTGGCTTTGCCATTATAGTTTTCAAGCTTTGGGAACTGTTTTTTAAATTTTTCATAGTGGCACTCAGCAATGGTGTCAATGTTTGATCCAGTGTCAATGAGAATTTTGAGACAAATGCCAGCAATGTATACTATAGTCTCTGGGTTGTTTGGAAGATCATTCCATTTTGTGATTGATTGTACTCCATAAATATAATCACATTCACTGTCATCTGAGACTGGTTGTAATGAAATGTTGTCTTGTATATTATTAACATTCTTGATTTGAGGTGCAATATTGTGTTTGCCACCTCGACTCCTATGACTTGATCCTCGTACATTGCTTTTATTTATTGATTGTGGTTTCTTTAGTGCGGAACGACACATAGCACCAAAATGATTTAGTTTTCTACACTCATAGCACTTCTTACCTTGTGCAGGACAAACATTATCTTGGTGTGGGTAGTCTCCTCCACAATTGTAACATTTATTGTTGACAACCTCTGATGTGAGTCGTTGTGACTGCTTGAGTCTTGTTCCATGACTCCAGTTGTGATGTGGTTCTCGGCTCAATTTAATGTTAGGTTTGGCATGATATCTTCTACGATCATGGTGTACTCCCTGAACCTTACATACTTCATGACTGTTAGTAACAGTGGCAGAACCGTTGTTGGCACTGCACTCCATGGCACGAGCATCACGTGCAGCATCTTCCATTCGACGAGCCATATCCAGTATCTTGTTAAGAGAACTTTCATCATCAACAAGTTCTAGAGCTCTTCGACGAAGACGTGTAGATGTGCATGTTTCAATTATTTGCTGTTTGATTTCTTTGTCAACATCAGCAAACTCACAGTGGGCTGCTAAACCCTGCAGACGTGTATGGTATTGATCAACAGTTTCATTAGAGAGTTGTTTTGCTCTCCTGAAATGCATAATTTCCATAGCAGTATTTTGCCTTGGTTTGAAATGCTCAGTTAATTTGGCCTTGGCAGTGTCATAATCTTTGGCACCACCAGTATCTTTCAGTGTATCAAAGATATCACAAACTCTATCACCTGCATAGTGAAGCAGAAAGGCACGCTTTCTTTCAGCACTTTTGATGTCAGAAACTATCAACAAATTTTCAAACCTTTTAAGCCATTTGACCCACCTCTGTGACAGGTTTGTCTGGTCACAGTCAGGATCAAATGCAGGAAACTGAGGTATATTTGCCATTTTTACTGAATAAATTTAAACTTATCACTTAAAATGTTCCTCAGAATATATAACACTTACTGCACTGTATATGTTATTCAAGAATTCACTGTAATTACTTTAATTTTGCAAAGCACACAAGCATTTTAATGCAAAAGTTCACAACAGTGCACAACAACAGCAGCAGTTGTTAGCATGTGTGTACAGCAATTGGCAGCAGTTGGCAGCAGTAGCAGCAGTAGCAGCAGTTGGTACAGCAATTGGCAGCAGTTGGCAGCAGTAGGCAGCAGTAGGCAGCAGTAGGTTCACAGCGTGAAGAATTTTGTAGCACGAAGCGTCGTTTCGTAACCAAAACATCGGGTTTTGTACACTGCATCAAAGCGTCGTTTCGTACACAGCGTCGGCAGATTCCTCTCACAGCAACACTCAGCACAGCTTGGGTAGCACACAGCATTGGCCAGCACACAGCAACGGCCAGCACACAGCAACGATCAGCACACAGCAACAGTCAGCACACAGCATGGGGTTGCATACAGCATCGGGTATGGTGCTCACAGACAGCTTCTCCTTCCTCCTCTGGGCGATCAGCATGCTCCTTCCTTGTGTTTTGTTGAACAAAATACCTGCGTTCCCAGTTCATCGTCGTCGCCAGTGTGGTGTCTGTGTATAGCTGAGATAGTCTTGGTAGTAAGGTTGATGTAAAGTCATTCCTGGTTACTGACTTTAATAATATAAACGATTACATGACTATGGCTCCCAAGCTTGGCAGGCGTCCTGTGTGCTGTTTACCTTCTCTCTAGTGGCGTCCAGCCGCCGCACATAGAAAACGGATGGTACCATTTTCTGTGAACATGACAGCACTGTATCTTGTGCTACCCACTTCCCTCACTATAATGCCTAAGCCATACAACTTCACCATTGTAATCACTGCCATCATCTTGTATCATGGTTGTAAGTTGAACGCAAATTTTACTACAATGTACCTAGAAATAATCCTCAAATTATGCTACTATGTACCTGTAGATAATTCTCAAATTTTACTATAATGTACTGTTATGATCTCAGCCTGCAGGAGAAACGAGTCCCCCTTGAGAGTTATTCAGCAAGCCTGACCTAACTGGAAGGTGCAGGAATTATAGAGGCGATAACACAGATGTAAGATGGTGTGTTGGATTTATATAAAAGTTTGAGATTATGGGCAATGAACTAGAAAACAGATAAATGACTGGTTAGAAGATGTGGACAAGTTGCTAGAGGTGTGAGGCTCGCTTTGGGAGAGCCTTGACCTCACTTGAGGCCAGACATCGCAGGGGAGAAGCCGCGCTTCGTCGAGCTCCGCCAGAAGGGACCCATAGCGATATTATCTCCAAGAGAAGAGAAGGTGCAGACGTTCCAGCTGTTGAATCGAGCTGAGGACGTGTGGTCTCAAGTCCTGGACGGCGAGGAGAGAGTATTAAGCCGCCCAGTGACAGTTTTGTGGGCTGTGACAAGCGCCCTGGTCAGACGTTGTCAGAGGGAGAAGCGCCCTCGACTAGATAATCTGTGGTAAGCCCGATTTAAGCCAGTTCATAATGTTTGCTTGTAGTTGGTCGTGTGCCCGCGACAGTAGCAATGTTGATTTACAAGTTAAAATGTTTTGGTAAGGCAGAGAGCTAAAATAAGAGAGTGAAGTGGGAGGAGCGCGGAGCGAATCCGTCTTCTCTGAGCGCTGGCGGGCAAACTGAAGGAGCCCGGCTCCTGAGGGAGGAGGCCCCTCCCAGCGTGAGTGAGGCTCGCCAAGCGAGGGTGGCGCATGGACCCACCCACGGGGGAGTCCACTCTCATTAATGTTGAGGACAGATAGGGAGTGGAGGCAAAGATATTGTGTGATTATTTTGTTTATGAGTTAAAGGGGAACAATTTATTGGAGTGCAAATGGTTGCAGGTTTGTTCTTTGGGGAAGAAGTTGCTGAGGACTTCGAAGCCAGCACAGAGGGAGTGTTGATGAGACTCCAAGGCAGGAAGGAGAGGACCTCGAGCTGTGAGGAGAAGCAGTGAGGAGGAGTGTCACGTGCTTCTGCAGAGGTGGTGAAGTACCACAGTTATTCGAGGAAACTTTATGGTGCAGCAGCCAGGAGAGCTGTGGATGACCCTATAGGAGTAGAGAAGCACCATAATGTTCAAGGAATCTTCATGGTAGCAGCTGGAGGAGCTGCAGAGGATCCTGGTGTTTAAGCCCTGAGGAACTGAAGTTGTCAGGGTAGTGAAATAGTTCTAAATGATCACTTGTATGGAGGTGAGAGTATTTGTCATTAGCGTGAACGACGCAGTGAGAGGTGAGTGATCGTTGCCATTTATGTGCCAAGAAGTGTATATGAAGTTTAGAGCTACAGACGTAGGCAGGAGTACCTACAGATATATATATATATATATATAGNTTTTATTGGGAAATGTTCCGGGAGTCTCTGATTGCCAAGTCCGCCCTCAAAGAAACGGGGGAGAGTAAGGCGCGCGGCTGCCGTCAGTCAGCTGATGCCAAGGACGACTCGACTGGGGATGACGTCACAGGGAGTGACCACCAGGGAGTGACCCCACCCTCACCCAGTCGAAGTATAAGGGAGAGAAAGCAAAAGAACACATGCTCCAACGCTACGAGGACCCTCCTGCAGATGGATCCAACAAGCCGAAGAAGCATGTAAGACGTAAAAACAGGAGAGGACCGCAGGGCTCGACATCGACAGGGCCGATCGACCACCCTCTGCTCTCAGCAACGATCGCCGGTGTCTCAGTGATAACCGCCGACGAGGAGGAAGGTCAGCCAGGTCTCTTCAATCAACAGCAGCAGGAGACACCCCGAGATGTTAAGGTTGATGATCAGCTGTTTGGAGATCAAGTCGACCAGGTTACTCGACTGGTAGCAGAGTACAAGGAGGTACTCTCTGACGTCACTAAGGTAGCAAAAGTAGAGGGTTACCGCATGTGGTGTCTGTGTATAGCTGAGATAGTCTTGGTAGTAAGGTTGAGGTAAAGTCATTCCTGGTTACTGACTTTAATAACAATGAACGATTACATGACTATGGCTCCCAAGCTTGGCAGGCGTCCTGTGCGCTCTTCTTTACGTCTTCTAGTCTAGTGGCGTCCAGCCGCCGCACATAGAAAACGGATGGTACCATTTTCTGTGAACATGACATCCCTCCTTTTCTTTAAAAAGAATGAATACAGGATGTCTACCATGCTTGTAGCACAAAGCAAAGTTATTGACACAAAGTAAGTTATTAACATATCAAGAGATATTGCATACATTTAACATTAATTAAACACACAAAGAATTTAAACAACTTTACCACAAAGGATTTCAATGTTAAAAATACATATGCAATGTTAAACAAACATGAAAGAAACTGTAATACAAAGTTACAAAATATTGAATGAGAGATCTGCATTATTCAAACAATATTAAATTTAGTTCAGCATAACAAGTAAATACTTTGCATTACATAGGAACACAATTAATCATCATATCGTGTAGGGCGTTTAACATGACGTTTTGGACGAGAGTCCTTAAATACAAAAACATCCCTCGATGAATTGTTTATCGAGTTATAACTCATTTTTCTTTTTCTTTTGCACGACTTTGCACTTCATCATTTTCTACACTATTTGGAATCACTTTGAAATAAGCCATATTACGTGTTATACTATGATCTCTATTACTCGCTGTTACCATAGTTCCTTTTACACTAATCACTTTATATGGTTTTGTATCATACGGCATATCTAGCTTTCCCTCTTTTTTCTTTTAACGAGAACAGTATCTCCAACCTTTATGAATTGTTCCTTTGCACGTTGATCATGAGCAATTTTCATTTTGCCCTTGGCTAGTGCATCCTTCTGAGCGAGACGTTTATCCGTTACTTTGGCTGGCATGACAGGTAGTGCGATTCTCATAGGACGTCCAAATAAAAGTTCGCCAGGCGACTTGCCCAGTGTTCCATGCGGTGTTGCACGGTAGTTCCTGAGAAAAGCATACATAGCTTGTTTCCAGGATCGTCCTTCGGCATGAGCACAGCGTACAGCTTTCATGAGAGGTTGCATGAATCTCTCTACTTCTCCATTTGCTTGAGGATGTAGTGGCATCACACGGCGGTGTTTGAATCCAATATGCTCAGCAAAGTTGACAAAGTCTTGTCCATTAAATGGCGGTCCATTGTCCGTCTTGACAACTTCAGGAATGCCAAAGTTTGAAAAGATCTTGTCGAGCTTCGGGATGACAGCCTTTGCAGATGTGGAAGTGATGATTTCTACTTCTGGATAACGTGAGTGATCATCAATGACTACCATCAAGTACTCTCCAGTTGGTAGCGGTCCACAGAAGTCCATCGATACTTCCATCCATGGTGCAGCAGGTAGTGGTGAAGGTTGTAGAGGTGTTGGTCTTGAAGTATCCACTGCAGCTTGGCAAGGGACACAGGCATCATGCATGTCCTTAGCTTGACGATCAATGCCAGGAAACCACACCTTTTCTCGTAGCAGCTGTTTGGTCCTTACAAGACCTTGGTGTCCTTGATGTGCAAGCTTCAGAGCACGTTGCTGGAGAACAGCTGGAATGACGATACGAGTACCTCGCAGCACGGTGTCGCGTTGTTGCGTAACACTTAATTCTGTCTGGATGCGTTCAAGTGCTTTGAATGCATCTTGGTCAACTCCTGAGGGTGGGATGCGTGGAAACTTTTTCTTAGTCAATGCATCCACTGTTGCTTGCAGAGTTGGGTCCTCTAGGGTTGCAGTACGGATTTCATCAAGAGTGAGAGCCTTAGGGACTGCATCACAGGTTACAGAGTGTACATATTCCTCGGCAACTTGCTGATGCTTGGTGATGGTGAAACTGTTGGCAGGATGTCGACTGATGTAATCAGCGGGATTGCCTGCACCTGGCTTGTATTTCACCGTAAAGTTGTATGGTTGCAGACGAAGAGCCCATCTCTCAATGCGAGCTGGTGGTTTGGACTTTGGATTATTGAAGATGGTCTCCAACGGTTTGTGGTCAGTGACTATCGTGGTAAAGGGTGCACCAAGCAGATACACATTGAAGTGTTCACAGCCCCATACAAGAGCAAGAGCTTCCTTCTCTGTCTGACTGTATCGTTGCTCAACATCTGTGAGAGAACGGCTGGCGTAGGCAATTACTACTCTTGAATCTGGTTGACCAGGTTTGTGTTGGGCTAACACAGCACCTAAACCAACAGGACTAGCATCCACCGTTAACTCAGTGTCCATTGATGGATCAAAGTATGCAGCAGTCGCATTTTCTACTAGTGCATCTTTCACAGCATCAAATGCATTTTGCTCGACATCGCTCCAGTACCATGATGCATTTTTCTTCAGGAGCTCACGTAGAGGCTTCGTAATGGTAGCAAAATCTGGAATGAAGCGAGAACAGTAGTTTGCCATTCCCAGAAAACTATGTACTTCAGTGGATGTTGAAGGAGGTGCAGCATTCTTGATATCTGCAACTTTCTTAGGATCTGGAGATAGACCTTTGTCACTAAGTACATGTCCAAAGAATTCAATTTTATGTTGATTGAACTCACACTTTGCTCGGCTTAGCGTCAAATTCTTTTCTCGTAAGCGTTGCAATGTTGCACGAAGAGCTTTGTCGTGTTCAGCTTGGGTACGGCCATAAACAATGATGTCATCAGACATGTTGTCAGCATTAGGTATATCTTGCAATACCTGGCTGATGATGTGCTGGAATACTTCAGCAGCACTGTTAATACCAAAACTCAGGCGCTTGTACCTATACAGACCTCGATGTGTCGTAAACGTTGTGATGAATCGACTCTCATCATCAAGTTCAAGCTGATGATAGCCCTTGTTTAAATCTAACTTGCTGAATACAGTTGCACCATTCAAGCGGTAGATCATATCATCTACAGTGGGTGTAGGATGGCGTTCACGCATTATTGCCTTGTTGGGAACACGCATGTCTACACAAATGCGTATATCATCTGGATTCTTCGGCTTTGGTGGAGTGACAATTGGGCTTACCCATGGTGTTGGGCCTGTTACCGGTTCAATGATATCTAGTTCTATCAGCCTATCCAGTTCGGCATCGACTTTCTTGCGAGTATGGAATGGTTGTCGGCGATGTGGTTGGGCAACTGGAATTACATCTGGGTTGATATGCAGATGTACTTGCTATCAGTATAACAACCTATGGATTTAAACCGATCAGAAAATTCAGCAACAATAGCATCAACATTGTTTGCAGATTCCACTGCTACAGCATTAGAAAGCTGAAGTAGCCCCAATTTGGTTGAAGTCTTGTAACTGAGTAAAGACTCCTTTGCATTCCTAACAACATGGAATGTAGTAATGAGCATTGCATTCTTTGACTTAATCTCTGCAGTGAAAGTTCCAATCACTGGTAAGGCTACCTTTGAAGCATAGGCAGTGGCTTTACCATTGTATTTTTCAAGCTTTGGTAACTGTTTTTTAAATTTCTCATAGTGGCACTCAGCAATGGTGTCAATGTTTGATCCAGTGTCAATAAGAATTTTGAGACAAATGCCAGCAATGTATACTATAGTCTCTGGGTTGTTTGGAAGATCATTCCATTCTGTGATTGCTTGTACTCCACAAATATAATCACATTCACTGTCATCTGAGACTGGTTGTAATGAAATGTTGTCTTGTATATTATTAACATTCTTGATTTGAGGTGCAATATTGTGTTTGCCACCTCGACTCCTATGACTTGATCCTCGTACATTGCTTTTATTTATTGATTGTGGTTTCTTTAGTGCGGAACGACACATAGCACCAAAATGACCTAGTTTTCTACACTCATAGCACTTCTTACCTTGTGCAGGACAAACATTATCTTGGTGTGGGTAGTCTCCTCCACAATTGTAACATTTATTATTGACACCCTCTGATGTGAGTCGTTGTGACTGCTTGAGTCTTGTTCCATGACTCCAGTTGTGATGTGGTTCTCGGCTCAATTTAATGTTAGGTTTGGCATGATATCTTCTACGATCATGGTGTACTCCCTGAACCTTACATACTTCATGACTGTTAGTAACAGTGGCAGAACCGTTGTTGGCACTGCACTCCATGACACGAGCATCACGTGCAGCATCTTCCATTCGACGAGCCATATCCAGTATCTTGGTAAGAGAACTTTCATCATCAACAAGTTCTAGAGCTCTTCGACGGAGACGTGTAGATGTGCATGTTTCAATTATTTGCTGTTTGATTTCTTTGTCAACATCAGCAAACTCACAATGGGCTGCTAAACCCTGCAGACGTGTGTGGTATTGATCAACAGTTTCATTAGAGAGTTGTTTTGCTCTCCTGAAATGCATAATTTCCATAGCAGTATTTTGCCTTGGTTTGAAATGCTCAGTTAATTTGGCCTTGGCAGTGTCATAATCTTTGGCACCACCAGTGTCTTTCAGTGTATCAAAGATATCACAAACTCTATCACCTGCATAATGAAGCAGAAAGGCACGCTTTCTTTCAGCACTTTTGATGTCAGAAACTATCAACAAATTTTCAAACCTTTTAAGCCATTTGACCCACCTCTGTGACAGGTTTGTCTGGTCACAGTCAGGATCAAATGCAGGAAACTGAGGTATATTTGCCATTTTTACTGAATAAATTTAAACTTATCACTTAAAATGTTCCTCAGAATATATAACACTTACTGCACTGTATATGTTATTCAAGGATTCACTGTAATTACTTTAATTTTGCAAAGCACACAAGCATTTTAATGCAAAAGTTCACAACAGTGCACAACACAGCAGCAACTGATTTCTTACCTAGCCCTTGTGTACATGTGTTGTTACTCCAACTCACAGCAGCACAGCAGTTGTTAGCAGTTGGTACAGCAGTTGGTACAGCAGTTGGTACAGCAGTTGGTACAGCAGTTGGCAGCAGTAGGCAGCAGTTGGTACAGCAGTAGGCAGCAGTTGGTACACAGCGTGAAGAATTTTGTAGCACGAAGCGTCGTTTCGTAACCAAAACATCGGGTTTTGTACACTGCATCAAAGCGTCGTTTCGTACACAGCGTCGGCAGATTCCTCTCACAGCAACACTCAGCACAGCTTGGGTAGCACACAGCATTGGCCAGCACACAGCAACGGCCAGCACACAGCAACGATCAGCACACAGCAACAGTCAGCACACAGCATGGGGTTGCATACAGCATCGGGTATGGTGCTCACAGACAGCTTCTCCTTCCTCCTCTGGGCAAGACAGCATGCTCCTTCCTTGTGTTTTGTTGAACAAAATACCTGCGTTCCCAGTTCATCCTCGTCGCCAGTGTGGTGTCTGTATATAGCTGAGATACTCTTGGTAGTAAGGTTGATGTAAAGTCATTCCTGGTTACTGACTTTAATACTAATAAACGATTACATGACTATGGCTCCCAAGCTTGGCAGGCGTCCTGTGCTCTCTTGTTTACGTCCTCCAGTCTAGTGGCGTCCAGCCGCCGCACATAGAAAACGGATGGTACCATTTTCTGTGAACATGACACCTTCTAAAACAAACTTTTTTTTTATTGAGGAAAAACATGTCAAGTTGATGGTGACAGGCACCGAAGTCCTCAAAGTTTAAGTCTCCCCTCGAAAGTTAAGATCGTTTTCTTTTGAAAAAGATGGAATCACTGAGTGTGGGAATATTTCTTGAACATCGGGAGATGCAGGAGAGGTTATGCTGTGTGCTCTTATGCTGCTTCTTGCTGGGCAGCAGAGGGTGATGCTGTTTAGAATTTACTTGTGGAAGTTTACAAATAATGTCTATATTAAGTAATGAGTAAGTCTCATGGGACAAACGTGTCTCTACACTCATCTGAAGACGTCGGCCACAGATACATAGTCTCCACAGTAGTGTCCAGTGTGCTTAATATTGTACACACTAATGGTGTTCTCTGTGAGTGATGTTGAAGTTCCACACTTCAAACAATTATTAACCACATGTCTACCTCTACCTTGGCGTTGTAAGAACTACAACCACTACGCTAGCGTTCATGACCACAAGGTTCACCACACCACCATACATGACCACAAGGTTCACCACACCACCATACATGACCACAAGGTTCACCACACCACCATACATGACCACAAGGTTCACCACACCAGCATACATGACCACAAGGTTCACCACACCACCATACATGACCACAAGGTTCACCACACCACCATACATGACCACAAGGTTCACCACGCCAGCATACATGACCACAAGGTTCACCACACCACCATACATGACCACAAGGTTCACCACACCACCATACATGACCACAAGGTTCACCACACCACCATACATGACCACAAGGTTCACCACACCACCATACATGACCACAAGGTTCACCACACCACCATACATGACCACAAGGTTCACCACGCCACTATACATGACCACAAGGTTCACCACACCACCATACATGACCACAAGGTTCACCACACCACCATACATGATCACAAGGTTCACCACACCAGCATACATGACCAGAAGGTTCACCACACCACCATACATGACCACAAGGTTCACAACGCCAGAATACAACCCGCTCTCGCACAAGACAGCACACATATATGACTTATTGCTTATAGTCAATATTTTCCTTGCTTATAGTCAATATTTTCCTTATGAATTAGTACACATGTGGTATATTTCCAGTTATATTTTTTCAAGGCCCAAACTCTTCCTCACGTACCAATTTACGTCTCACAGTGCCCATCCATCGCCGTAGACAGCAGAAATAGTCGTGATTGGTTCAGTTATAATGAAAATTGTTGTTTTCAGGTCCCATATGGGTTGTGATATTTACCTACTATTGTCCATGCTCTTAGAATATTACAGATCAGCTACATCCTATTTAAGGCTCGTAGTTTTGTTTTGAGAAATATTAGTTGTTCTTAGTAAATTATAATAAGCACCATAATTTATTACATAAAATATGCACTTCACCAATCAACATTATATACACTAGTTTGTACTTAAAAAATCTTTAAAGAATGTATTGTTGGTACGTCAACAGAAAACGTTATGTTGGAATGTGTATGGGGTAATCTACTGCAAACAGGATGGTATAGTGTCTACTACCAACTGTAGGATGGGTATAGGGTCCACTACCACCTGCTAGGTTGGTAAGGGGCCCATACCACTTGTAGGATGAGTCTGGGCCCAACAACTGCCCATAGGATGGGTATGGGGACCACTATGGGCAGCAGCTATGAAAGCAGCTACCTCACAGGAAGCTGCAAAATGCACTGAGCAAATGCTGGAAAGGAAACGAACAATTATAGTTGTAGGAGTACAGGAACCAGAGGGATCCAATCGGGAGGAGTGGAGGAGGAGGGACCGAGCAACCATGACAGAGATCTTGGAGGGACTGGATATGGAGGAGGTAGATGGAAACATAGAGAAGGTTTTCAGGCTGGGCATCTACAAGAAGGAAAGGAAACGATTGATAAAGGTAGTGCTCATGAACGAGGCAACAAAGGAGAAAATCCTATCCAGGAAGAGCAGACTTGTGAGGATAGGGGGATACGAGGACGTCTTTCTGCAGAGGGACATGACAAGGGAGGAGAGAAGGAAGGCTGCAGAAACAAGGAGGAGACGCAGAGATAGGGTGGGGATATGGGAGCCACAGGACTCAGCTCAGTGTCTCCAGGAACCTCAGAGGGGGAGTGGAAATCCCCACACCAGCAGGCCAGTACCCCCAGAGAGGATTGTAACAGAAGCCTCCCACCAATTAACTAACCCCTCAGCCATCCCCCACTAATCACATGCCCTCCCCAGACAGTAAAGTCCCCCTTCAGATCATGCCTCACATGTTCCCTAACCCCATGTTCCCCCCATGTTCCCCCCATGCCCTTTTTCTTCCACAACCCCTACCCCAGACCTTCACTGTTCCTGCACCCCATGCCCTTTCCATTTTCCCAACCCCCATCCTCTCCTCCCTACCCCACCCCCTCCCTCATGGCCCCCCCCTCCCCAAGCTTCCATCCCCAACTCCTGACCACCCTGTTAACTCACCCAAGACTACCCTGCATACCCC
>WNGS01169498.1:20898974-20910689 GCA_020271785.1 Procambarus virginalis
AGAGAGGCACTCGGAAAGGCTTGAAGCAGCCTGGGGTAGCTATGCCCCACGTGGTACCCTAGTCACAACGGAATACACTTAGGGATGCTAAAACACTGTCTTCAAATACCTCTAAAACAAAACACACCTAGCCAGTAACACAGTACAGTAATACTTAACTGGTAGAACCAAGATTATAGGATAAGGGAAGAGGAGGAGGAGGAGTAGAAATAGAAACACACAGGAGAGTTATGTCCACCACCACACAGCCAGCCAGAGAGAGCTCGAGCAGTCTCTGTGCTCCCTTAAAAATGCTGCCAGGAAGTGATGCCTAGGTGATCGTACAGCCACAAACAATACAAGTCTTCACTGGCCTTCGTTACTAGTTACTTTAATAATTTTAAGAATAGCTGATAACTAGTTCAATATTATATTTAATCACTATTTATTTATTTATTTATTTATTTATTTATTTATTTATTTATTTATGTCGTACCTAGTAGCCAGAACGCACTTCTCAGCCTACTATGCAAGGCCCGATTTGCCTAATAAGCCAAGTTTTCTTGAATTAATATATTTTCTCTAATTTTTTCTTATGAAATGATAAAGCTACCTATTTCATTATGTATGAGGTCAATTTTTTTATTGGAGTTAAAATTAACGTAGATATATGACCGAACCTAACCAACCCTACCTAACCTAACCTAACCTATCTTTATAGGTTAGGTTAGGTTAGGTAGCCGAAAAAGTTAGGTTAGGTTAGGTTAGGTAGGTTAGGTAGTCGAAAAATAATTAATTCATGAAAACTTGGCTTATTAGGCAAATCGGGCCTTGCATAGTAGGCTGAGAAGTGCGTTCTGGCTACTAGGTACGACATTTATTTATTTATTTATTTATGTATTTATATACAAGAAGGTACATTGGGTTTGTCAGAATACATTGAATAGGACAGTATTACAATCTTGTAAAGCCACTAGTACGCGCAGCGTTTCGGGCAAGTCCTTAATCTAACAGATAATTTTAAGTAGGTAAGTTGTATCAGAATTGATAAATGATAACAAATACATTGCAAGAGAAAAATGAGATGAGAGAGCTTAGTAAGTATATTAAAGCACATTGTTATATTAAAGCTCTGATTGATTACATTGACAGCTTGATTGGTAATTTAAAAGATTAATAGACACCATACAGCAGATTGACAGCACATATAAGACAGCAATGATCATTATGGTAAAGATTATCATATTGGGTACATAAAGATTGGGAGACTGGGCAGCAATAGATACAGATAAACAAGAATAATAAACACCATACAGCTGATTGGCAGCACATATAAGAAGACAGCAATGATCACAATGGTGAAGATGTTCAAATTGGGAAACATAAAGGTTGGGAGATTGGGTAGCAATAGATACATTGCAATTTTAAGGCAAAAGGTGAAAAACTATGAAGATGAAATTAGGTACTTTTTAGTATTGATTTTGAATGATGTAAAAGTTGGACAGCTTTTCAATTCAATAGGGAGTGAGTTCCATAAACTGGGTCCCTTTATTTGCATAGAGTGTTTACACAGATTAAGTTTAACTCTGGGGATATCAAAGAGATATTTATTTCTGGTCATTAACAAGCTCAGAGTCTGAATGCTCTGTGAGAAACAAGATTCATCTTACGATTGGCAAGGGCGACGAGAATAAAGCATACCCCCCAGGTTTAAGGAGCCATGATATAAATGTTATCGTTATGAAATATCCTTCTCACATGATCTAATTCTATGAATTATTGTATAGTAATTATTTAGAGCTCAATTTGACCTCTGGTTTCTAACTAAGGAACCCAGGGTTGTAACAGTTACAATATCAAAGAGATATTTATTTCTGGTGTGGTGATTATGCGTTCCATTGCATCTGTCAAGGAAGAGTTTCAGATCAGGATTAGCATTTAGGAACAAGGTTTTGTACATGTAAATGGTACAAGAGAATGTGTAGAGTAAGTTTATGTTTAGCATGTTGAAAGATTTAAACAGAGGGGCTATGTGTTACCTGAAAGCAGAGTTTGTTATTATTCTGATAGCAGATTTTTGCTGGGTGATTATTGGGCTTGAGGTAGTTTGCAGTGGTTGAATGCCATGCATAAATACTATATGTAAGATAAGGATAGATTAGCGCGTAGTATAATGAGAGGAGAGCAGATTTAGGAACATATCTGATTTTAGAAAGTATACTGACCGTTTTTTTTTTAACTTTTTTGTAATGTGTTGTATGTGGGTGCTGAAGTTGAGTCTCTTGTCTATGTTAAGGCCAAGGAACTTTCCATCATCTTTATTGCTGATGTTAACATTGTTTATCCGAAGCTGAATTTTGTTTGTTGATTTGCTTTCAAATAAGATGTAGGAGGTCTTTTTTAGGTTTAGTGTGAGTTTATTGGTTGACATCCATGAGTGGACTTTTTTAATTCGTTATTTACAACATTATTTAGTGTGTGTGCGTTGGGGTCTGAGTGGATGAAGGTAGTATCGTCAGCAAATAGTATAGGGTTAAGAATGTTAAGAATGAGATATTAGGCGGATCATTGATGCATATAAGAAATAGCAGAGGTCCTAGGATGCTGCCCTGTGGTACTCCTACGGTTAATGGTAGAGTGGGGAAGGTTATACCATTGCTGGCTACATATTGGTGTCTGTCACTACGATAGGATCGAATATAGTGCAGGGCAAGGCCTCGGTTTCCATAAAGGTGAAGTTTAAGTAAGAGATAGTTATAGAAGTTTACAGTATCAAAGGTTTTTCTCATGTCAATGAAGAGCCCAATTGGGAACTCATTTTTGTCACAGGCTGTGTAGTTTAGATCAAGCAGACTAATAATTGCATCGTTGATGCTCTTTCTGAAAGCGGAAGCTAAATTAACAGGGATTTAGTATCTTGAATTTAATGAGGTAGGAATAGAGTCGTTTGTAAATATTTTTTCAAATATTTTTTATAATATAGGTAGATTTGATATTGGTCTGTAATTGTTTGTCTGTTGTATCGCCTCCTTTATGAACTGGCGTTACTTGAGTTTTTTAAGGATATCATGGAAAGTATGACACTCTATAGAGATTTATTGAATAGCAGAGCTGTGGGTGATGCAAGAGCATGGTGGGCACTCTTGTATAGCAGAGATGGTATTTCACTAATGTTCCCAGCTTAGGTTTTTAGTGAGTGAATGATAGACATAACATCTGTCGGGTTAATTGGTAAAAGGAGAAGAGAGTTTGGGTAGCTGCCAGTAAGATATGTAGTAACATGTGTCTGGGTATCTGGGATTTTTCTGGAAGGTTAGCACCAACTGATGAAAAGAAGCTATTAAATTCAATTTCCGTTTCTAAATCTGTTGCAGGTATGTAACCATCCTTAGAGAGTTTTATCTTCTTGTTATGTGATTGCTGTTTAGATCCTAAGATGTTAGAGATGGCTTTCCAAGTGCTTTTCATGTTTCCTTTTACTTATTTGAATCTACTCTCATATTAAGAAAGTTTCGATCTTCTTATTATACTGGTAAGCATTGATGAGTATTTCTTAACTACTACTTTTGTAACTAGGCCAATCCTAAGATTTTTCATATTCATGTTTCTTATTGATTGATTTGTGTATGCCACTTGTGAGCCAGGGATTGTTTAATCTTTTGGCAGTTACTTGCTTGGTGAGAATAGGACAGTGAGTGTTGTAGTCTTAGAGTTTTGAAAAGGAAGATGTTGGCCTATGAATTTATATCCTGTGTATTATTGAATTCAGATTCCGCTTATATTGTAAAGTGCATTTGAGAGATTGTCCGTTGTTGCTTCGCTGTGTAGCCTGAAGGTAAGTGTCTTGGTATCTGGTTGTGTTATGTCCATGTTTGCTTTGAGGATGGTGTGATAGTGGTCAGTTGTTATGTCAGTAATTATACCAGATGAAAGTGGAGCCGTTATGTTAGTCCATAAGTGATCCAAGGTAGTAGCGGATTTTTGAGTGATTCGGGTGGGCTTGGTGACTGTGGGGATTAGCATACATGATTTCATGCTGATTAGGAAATAGTCGAGTTGAGGGGTATTATGTTGACACAGGTCAATATTGAAGTCACCTCCTAGAATGATGTGATTTTTGTTGAGCTTGTTGTTTATGATAAGACTCCTTAGGTTATCCGAGAATGTAATTGTATTAGTATTGGGAAATCTATAGATAGCTCCAATAATCAAGGAGAATTTATGGGATTTAATCGAGAACTGAGCAAGGGTAGTAGTCACAGTAGTCGTCTCTATCACTAATGACACTATTGCAGCTTAAGGCATTTTGGAAATAAATAGCTGTGCCACCCCTTTTTTTATTTGGCCTACAGTTGTGAATGGCTTTATAACCGGCTAAGTTGTAAAGTTGGGTATGGTCTTTACTTAACCAGTTAACTTAGTTAGTTAGTTAACTTAGTTAACCTCCCTTTACTTAGGGAGCCGGTCGGCCGAGCGGACAGCACGCGGGACTTGTGATCCTGTGGTCCTGGGTTCGATCCCAGGCGCCGGTGAGAAACAATGGGCAGAGTTTCTTTCACCCTATGCCCCTGTTACCTAGCAGTAAAATAGGTACCTGGGTGTTAGTCAACTGTCACAGGCTGCTTCCTGGGGGTGGAGGCCTGGTCGAGGACCGGGCCGCGGGGACACTAAAGCCCCGAAATCATCTCAAGATAACCTCAAGATAACCATGTTTCTGTTGAAATAATGAACGATAGTTTAGTACCTAGTGCTGTGAGTAGTGCATTTATAACATCAAAATGTTTACCAGGTGATTGAATATTTTGGTTGAAAACTGATAGACAAGTGTTATTCTGGAGATTGTTTTTTGCAAGGTTTGTTGTGTAAGACCTGCAGTAGTGATAATCAATATGCTGGTTATTGTAGATTTGTGACAGCAGATTTAGTTCAGGGTCAATATCAGCTTGCATGTAGATGCAATGGAGTCAAGATGCAATAAAGTAAGCGATTGCAGAACAGTAAAATACTAAATCTGCTGTAAATCTACTTGCCATAACTTTTACAAAATTACAGTAAAATTTAGATTGATAACAAGCAATATTAAAAATTTTAATTATGTAAATGGAATAAAAGTAAGGGCAAAAACAATACAGTAAGTGACAAATGAAGAAATGAACAATGTAAAATGGTAGGATAAACAAGGTAAATAAACGTAAAATAATAACCTTTTAAATGGAAAGGCAAAGCTATAGTACACTTTAGTTTCTAGATGAAACTGTAGTGACTTCCGTACCCCTTACAACACGACGGGGTGCAGAGAAAACGGCAGAAGAGAGGCAACCGACCAACGGTAGAATAACAAGTGAACGAACACAAGATCAGACACACTTTGACAGGGACTCCTGGTTAAACCTTGACGACGAGCGGACGTCTGGACACCTCCGCTTGAGAGCTGCCAGATCACGTTCTGTTTTCGCGTTTTTGCTTTGATACTGCCTTTTGGCATCACTTTTCAGCGGTCCGGTTGTACGACGCCTGGTGCACATATCGCCTTGGGTCACGGGATTGTTGATAGATTTTTTTTAACGTGTTCTGGCTGGTTCTCCCGGCGGGGTGACGGTGTTCGCTGGCCGGCTTGGCCGAGAGGTGCCGGGAGTTGGTGGGTCTTGGTGGGCTCCTAGTGTGCCCTCAGCCGTTATGAGCGGCCGGCTTCTGCTCCTCCGGAGGACACTGGATGACTATTGCGTTTTAACTGGGGAGCGAGTTTTTTGTTTTGCTGCCCAGTGTTCTCTGTGTGGAGCGGGGCCAGTGCTTGTCACCCCTGAGGGACTCCTGGGGCTCCGCAATCATCTGCCTGTTTGCATTTCTTTTACCGCGAAGCTTATTGGTTTCCAGTGATTGGCGTCACTCGTTTCGCGATTTGGCTTGGCGTTTCATCTTTCCGGGCTTCAGGTAACCAACCTGAAGCCCGGAAAGGTATTTTCCGGGTTACCTTTCCGGGCGAAAGGTAACCAACAACGCAGCCGGGGAGCGCGAGTTGCGTTTCTTGCGCCGTGGAGCATGAGTCGCATTTCTTGCGCCGGGAAGCATGAGTCGTGTATCAGCGTGGTGCAATTATAAATACATTGCATTATTGTAGAACAAGGGTGGTGTTGCACAGGCTACTCAATGCAAGACATCTTGGATGCTCCTCTGTATTTCTCAGTGGCTGCTATATAAAATTTGCTAATATTTAAATTAACATACTAGTGCTATATTTTAAAATTCTGTTTAGAACCAAACTTATTTTTTGTAAAACATTGCTTTTGTTTGCAGATTTGGCGAAACTGGAAGAGACAACTGAGGGCAACATGGCAAAAAAAGCTTGGTCTGATCTTGAGTTAGAATGTTTCATTACCTTTGTGATTCAAATTAACCGAGACAAACTCACATATGAAGACTTTGAATCTATCGAAGCTAGAATGAGGGATTTCGGATTCTCACGAGATGCCAAAAGCTGCGAAACAAAATTTTCTGAAATGAAAAGAAATCACACAAATCCTGCAATGTGCATATTTGTTCAAGGCATCGTTAGTAAGTAAAATTTATGTTTTTAATCTTACCTTCTTGTGTGTATTGCTATTGTTTACTTTTTTATTGTTTAAATGCACATGTCATATCCTTGTGACAATGTTACGCTTCATAGCTCTCTTAACCCTTGGAATATGTGTTGATCTCTGCTCTCGTTCATCACTATACACAATTCCAAATATTCGTAAACAAACATTTTGTGCCCTTTTATTTTAAGTTAAAATAAAAAATCGTTTAATAGGGGGAAAAATCTATACATTTCTTTGAATATTAACAATTTAATATTATATTGTGTTTTTGCCATATCGTTATGAAATTTGGATAGAATTTTTCCCCATAATTTTAAGTTTTCTCAGATTTACAGAAAATCATCACTATTTTATTGTAATATAAAGAAATTGTAAGTGGTCTCAAACCTTATAGTAATCAATATAAATAATTTTATACATGATCATATCGCATGCTCAGGAATGTATATTTTTAATTAATTGTTGTGTGATAGCAAGGTTTATCTCTGGCTTAGGCAATAATGGCCAGTGAAAAGGTAAATCTTGATAATTACAAGATCAATCAATCAATCAAATATTGAAAAGAATACCCAGTGGGCGAGCGGGGAAGTGAGTACAGCTGACGAATAGTCTTGGAGAGGAAACGTCGAAGAAGTACAGACAAATATCAGGGCTTAACCCAGCTGCAGCGCTGAAGGACGTGTGGTACAGCTGAAGGACGTGTGGTACAGCTGAAGGACGTGTGGTACAGCTGAAGGACGTGTGGTACAGCTGAAGGACGTGTGGTACAGCTGAAGGACGTGTGGTACAGCTGAAGGACGTGTGGTACAGCTGAAGGACGTGTGGTACAGCTGAAGGACGTGTGGTACAGCTGAAGGTCGTGGGGTACAGCTGAAGGACGTGTGTTACAGCTGAAGGACGTGTGGTACAGCTGAAGGACGTGTGGTACAGCTGAAGGACGTGTGGTACAGCTGAAGGACGTGTGGTACAGCTGAAGGTCGTGTGGTACAGCTGAAGGACGTGTGGTACAGCTGAAGGTCGTGTGGTACAGCTGAAGGACGTGGGGTACAGCTGAAGACGTGTGGTACAGCTGAAGGACGTGTGGTACAGCTGAAAGACGTGTGGTACAGCTGAAGGACGTGGGGTACACCTGAAGGACGTGGGGTACAGCTGAAAGACGTGTGGTACAGCTGAAGGACGTGGGGTACAGCTGAAGGACGTGTGGTACAGCTGAAGGACGTGTGGTACAACTGAAGGACGTGTGGTACAGCTGAAGGACGTGTGGTACAGCTGAAGGACGTGTGGTACAACTGAAGGACGTGTGGTACAGCTGAAGGACGTGTGGTACAACTGAAGGACGTGTGGTACAGCTGAAGACGTGGGGTACAGCTGAAGGACGTGTGGTACAGCTGAAGGACGTGTGGTACAGCTGAAGGACGTGTGGTACAACTGAAGGACGTGTGGTACAGGTGAAGGTCGTGTGGTACAGCTGAAGGACGTGTGGTACAACTGAAGGACGTGTGGTACAGCTGAAGGACGTGTGGTACAGCTGAAGGACGTGTGGTACAGCTGAAGGACGTGTGGTACAGCTGAAGGACGTGTGGTACAGCTGAAGGTCGTGGGGTACAGCTGAAGGTCGTGGGGTACAGCTGAAGGACGTGTGGTACAGCTGAAGGTCGTGGGGTACAGCTGAAGGTCGTGGGGTACAGCTGAAGGACGTGTGGTACAGCTGAAGGTCGTGGGGTACAGCTGAAGGTCGTGTGGTACAGCTGAAGGACGTATACTCACCTATTTGTACTCACCTATTTGTGCTTGCGGGGGTTGAGCTTTGGCTCTTTGGTCCCGCCTCTCAACCGTCAATCAACTGGTGTACAGATTCCTGAGCATATGCTGCAGACATAATTCTTTTTATGTGGGCTTCAGGAGACAGGTTTGGTGTGATATCAACTCCTAGATTTTTCTCTCTGTCCGTTTCATGAAGTACTTCATCTCCTATTCTGTATTCTATGTCTGGCCTCCTGTTTCCACTGCCTAGTTTCATTACTTTCATTTACTCGGGTTGAACTTCAGCAGCCATTTGTTGGACCATTCATTCAGTCTGTCTAGGTCATCATGTAGCCTCCTCCTATCATCCTCTGTTTCAATCCTCATAATTTTTGCATCGTCAGCAAACATTGTGAGAAACGATTCTATACCCTCTAGGAGATCTTTTACATATATCAGAAACAGTATAGATCCAAGGACTGACCCCTGCGGGTCTCCACTCGTAACGTCTCGCCAATCTAAGACCTCACCCCTCACAGTTACTCTTTGTCTCCTGTTGCTTAGGTACTCCCTTATCCAATGGAGTAGTTTCCCTTTCACTCCAGCCTGCATCTTCAGCTTTTCACTAGCCTCTTGTGTGGTACTGTATCAAAGGCTTTCTGGCAATCCAAAAATATGCAGTATACCCACCCCTCTCTTTCTTGCCAATTTTTTGTTGCCCGGTCGTAGAATTCAATTAACCCTATGAGGCAGGACTTGCCATTCTTGAATCCATGTTGATGCTGTGTTACAAAGTTCTTTCGCTCCAGATGTTCCACTAGCTTCTCACATTCTTCTCCATCAGCTTGCATGGTATGCAGGTTAGGGACTGTTACGACCCTGGGTTCCTTAGTTGGAAACCAGAGGTTAAATTGAGCTCTAAATAATTACTTTACATTAATTCATAGAATTGGATCATGTGAGAAGGATAGTCAATTACAATAACATTACATGCAGGACCCATTAAACCTTGGTTCTGCTGTATTTCCGTCATCCTTGCTAAATGTAAGATGAATCTTGTTTCTCACAGAGCATTCAGACTCTGAGCTTGTTGTTGATTAAACATAATATTGAACTAGTTATCAGCTATTCTTAGAACTATTAAAGTAACTAGTAATGAAGGCCGGTGAAGACTTTTATTGTTTGTAGCTGCACGATCAACTAGGTAGCTTCCCGGCAACAACAACGTGAGAGAGCTCGAGGACTGAGTGCTGGTTCTTCCTTCTCTGGACTACTGTGCTTAGGTCAACACCTCACCTGTGTGTCTCCTCCTCTTCCTACTCCACTCTTCCTTTACCCCATGCTGGGGTTATTCCACAGATAAGTTAATTAGTATTAAGGTATCGTGCTACTAGCTAGGTGTGTGTGTTTGCTTTATAAGTATTGTGTAGTATAAGCCAGTGTTTTGGGCATCCCTAAGTGTGGGATGTTTTCTTTTTTTTTACTGTCACGACTGCAATGCGTACGTCGCCAATGTACATGTAGCAGACGCTTCACGAAGCTGTCGGAATTAGCAAAATAGAAAATACGAGAGCAACCGTACAGGGCCTGGGAGCAAGGTCGAGTTAGAGTCCTTGTGGGTCTCTTCTCAGACTAGCCTCACCTGGTCCTGGTCCACGTTGGTCGTTGGAATCTCCTCAATGATGTAACACTTTAAGGGACTCCTAGGGTCCTCATCAAATTTATAGTTTAGTGACTTACAGGCAACTCGGTGTTGAAGACACTTAGAGCTGAAGGCTTGAGTAATATTGGCAGTATTCAGAAGTGGTTCAACGGAAACACCGCATAAAGCTTAACAGTAGTTTATTTACTAACTTAACCACTAATACACAGGGTGCTTGATTTACTTTCGATTGGCGTCAGCAAAGCTATGGTTGCATTAGCGAGACTCTTGACGTCTGGCTAATCGACTCGTATCCACTCGTGGAGAACCACCTAACTTAACACAGTTGACAGCCAATCACTAACACGGCAACCTAACTGCCGGTATGCAAAGGGATCACAAGAGTTCCAACCGGATACTCGGTAATGATGATATGCAATAAACACAATAATAATCACACAATAACTAAATGTGTGGTGTATGTGAAGCTCACATCCACAGACGAATGAAATGCAGTGATACCACACAGATAAACACGCATTCACCGTCGATTCACCTATAACCTGCGACAGGTATAGAAGGTGAGAACTGTGGTTGATCCCTCAGATCAACACAGACACAATAAAACAATGACAAGATCTTGTACTTACAGATAAGGTACCTTTCCTTACGCACTCACTCAGACTCGTTTATACAAGCACTCATAGGTGGCCTGATAGCTGGTTTCGCTCGTAGACACGGAGGGTACTCGCAGTATCTTGAGATGATTTCGTGAGTAGGGGCGTGCTGTATGCTTAACAGACAGACACACGCGCACACACTGGCTCTGACGGTGCGTGAGGTGGTGACGTCACGTAGGAGTGAGGGCGGCGGCGGGGGCGGGCTGGCAGCAGCTCGCGGCGGGCGCTCGAGGTACTGAGGTACACGCCCAGGATGAGTGGCGGCTGGCGGCTGCTGTGGTACACCATGCAGGTACACTTGTGGTAAGGTCACCCACACAGGTTACTTAGGCGGCGGCACTGCCTTAGTTCACTCTAAGTCACTCACAACGATCTTTGTCACCAGGGGTTACCTGATACCAGTCTGTTTCGCTCTGGAGATTTGTCACTTTAGGCTTCTAAACAATATATTCCCACTCGTGATTCTGGCGAGTGTGTGGTATATCGCAAAGACGCTGAGTTAACTTGACGGTGAGGGATAGACGGTGATCAGTCTATTGGCCGGTAGAACAGAACACGTCCTCTTCGTATGGTCTCTCTCACGTGAATGAGTTTGCAAGGGTGCCGGGCATCTCGTGGCACACAACACAAAAGGAGTTACAATTTGACCAATAGCATTGCAGCAAATGAGCGGGAACCAATCATATTAGCTCGTTCGATGAGCAGTAGCAGGAGTGACGTCATGAACACGTCATAGCTGTTATTCCGATCGCGCCGGTTGACCCCAGAGGTCAGACGCTGCTGGCGCCTTCCCCTCTGTCTCAGCGGGCACCAGCCATGTACTCACTGACCCTTTGGTAGCAAGTATACTTAGCTCTTTCCTGTATCTACTTCCTGTCTGGACATACGGCGGCCTACGTATTTTAACAGTGTTCCTGGTTAAGTGGGCATTCTGGAGATACCCAACATGCTAGGTCACTATCCAGGATTAAGAGAGATAGGCTTTGTGCACGAAGATCAGTGCACTGTGCACTGCAATGCCATTCAAGTCAGCTGTGGGAGCATCTTGGGGAGACATACTCCCACATCACCCCCCAACAAAGATCGAGTCCAC
>WNGS01169498.1:20910789-20936817 GCA_020271785.1 Procambarus virginalis
AGGGCATCCTCAACAAGGGAAGACGTCAGCACACGGGAGGTATCCAGGGAGGGCGACGGAACATGCAGAAGAGAAGAGGTACTCTTCAACAATGAAACCCCCAGAGGCGACAAGGCAGAGGACGCCGGTGGAGATACACCCTCCACCGCACCGTCAGCCCCGGGAGGCAACATGGCCTCCAGCAGGAGACTCAGGCACCACCTTCATAGCAGCTCCCAAGGCATCGCGGGGCGGATGCACCCCACCGACACCGGATGAAGAAGGTCGAAAACAGGCGCCCAAATCCTCCAAACTCACGGCGGGGCAGACACGTCCGGTCCAGACGTAACGACATCCGGAAACCGCCGCGGGATCCACACCAGTCACTTGCTCAGAGCGAGAAACCCGCCAGGGAGGTCCACACGCACAGACAACCGAGGAAAATCATCCTCTAGGAAAACTGATGGGGCTTCAGTACGAGGAGTGTCACAGCCGGCCACAACGTGGCCCTCAGCACCACACCGGAAACACGTACGTGGTCTGCCCTGATAGAAAGTCCTCAGAGACAGCCCACGATAAGAGACCCTGGACGGTATAGGGCCTGTGAGCCGCCATGACAAGCGTGCGTGAACAGCCGGACCCCCTTCAATTGGCCGCACTCAAAGTGTTGAACCGGTGCTTCACCACGGACCCATACCGCTGAAACAAGGCCATGAGGGCCGCCTCGGGGAAGGTCACTGGCACGCAGTGAATACTCACAAATGTCAAGGGCCCCATGGATCCAAGATCTCCACAGACACAGCCGAAGCCGGAAGAGGAAGCGTGCGGCCATTCCAGCGAGCCACAAACTCCCGGTAAATATGTGACGTGGCAAATGCCACCGCAACACGGGTGGGCGACAACTTCTCTAGGCCCAGGAGCTCGGGGACGTCAACATGGAGGACGTCGAGGAGGGCAACTTCCACAACGGGCCAGTCCACATCAGCAGAAAAATCCAGTTCACAGTGTTATTCTGCGAAACGGCTAGTACCAGCCCCGTCCATACTGGCAGGCGGGGCCCCGACCAGCGGGAGCCCCACACCCACCACAGCAACCGCCACTCAGCACAATTATTGATTGATAATTTACTGGGGAAGTCATTTACAAGTTTGCCATGAGTAGCAAGGATGTACTGTGATGTACCGTGTGTAAACTGTAGACGAGCTGTGTCCTTGGCGGAATGCGTTGTGTACTGTGAAGGATTCCGTGAGAATTAAAGTCATTAACGTCACGGGGGTCACGATTTACTTAACGAGGTCATTGTTGTTTTCTTGAACATCGTTGTGATTAACGTAGACACGTGTAACGGCAACAGTCACAGTGAAGTTCACGCAGTGGAGGAATTGTCAAGTGAAGACTAACGTAGTGTTAATTATTTAACGAGCTGTCGTTAATTGATTGATTAACGTAAGGGATTGACGGTCTGTTATGATCGGAGTCAATTACGCCGTAATTAAGTTGTTGTAATTCGTTGGACTGATCAGATCTGTCGCGGACAGAGGATTAAGCACTCGTAGCTAATAAGGAACCGCCACTTAGTGAATTCACAAGGTTGGAAATAACCAACAGTTTCATACATCTTTGTATTTTTACAACTTTGTATTAACCACAAGTAGTTACTAAATTTACTAACTTGTAGACTTAATCATCATCATGATTTGTATTAAACATATTGCCAGGTTCTTCCTAGTCAGAGAACGACGCGAGGAACGACAGGCAGAAACATGAATTCTTTCCACATTTCGTTGGATTGATAACAGAGTCCAGTTTATCATTTCTTTTACTAAAAATAGTACATACTAATAAGTTTAATTTCGTAGCATACTACTGCTTACTGGAACTCTTTATTTAGTTGATATCAAACATCTAGAGGAAATTATTTTAATGTAAATGATTTCACTTTAATTTCCTCGATTAGCTGCGTTACTTTAATAAACCAATTTATGTTGCGAGAATTATATTTTAACACAGAAGAATTAAATGTGACATCAATACTCGTCACCATCTCTTCTTTCCTTAGTTAATTCCGATATACATAAATTTATTTACGCTCGAGATGTCTATCGAGAGCCGCGCATGCGCATCGGGAAGAGGAAGAAGACGCGAGAACGTGACCAGCCAACACACGACTCGGACACCATTAGTAGCGTGCAACAGAGAGCTACGTTTCGATCATGCTTATTTCGCTTCCACGACCAGTAGAGCGGTGCCACGTCATTTGGCACGTCACAGCCATGTCCCAGAGCTAGTATATCTGCAATACCATAGTCAACGCCCTTCAAGCAGCAGCTGAAGGACGAAAGATTGCACAGTTCTCTACATCAACGGACACGCGGCTCGGCAACTATATTCCTTTTTGTTATCATGTGGCCACAGTTAACATTTAGGCTAGTTGTAGTTAGGCCGTATATAAAATAACAAAATCCCGTACGTGTCTTCTCTAACAGTTTATAATCTAAATAGGCGATTATATTCAAATTTCTGTAGAAGAAATTTACAGTGCTTGAACATAAATTGCACAGATATTTGAAGGAGATTTCTACAATGATCATCATACTTTTAGGAAGATTTTCTTAATTTAGGATGTGCTTGTAGTTTGTTATGTAGAAGATTTCTACAATGTAATTGCCTTCCAGCTCCGAGTCGATGTCAACCGAGGTGCTAGGCTTCCCACCTTCACGTGCAACAATTTGCTCGATGCAACACGTCGTTGGTGGAGCGTGGCAACCGATTACACTTCTTTAGATTTACAGCTAAGCTGTTCATGTTTATCAGTAGTAATAACTCTGTAGTTATAGTAGTGATCTCCCAAAGAGATCAACTATACTAACCCATTAATTACCATATACTGTACTATTCTCTCCAGTAGTATAATGAGGTGCATTTACCTCTAATTAAATTATATAATCAACCTTATTTACTTTCATAATTGATTTACTCTGGCGAAGAACCAGCGCCAGAATAATGCTAGGGATGCATTAATCTTTTAGCATGTAACCCCCCCATTTTGTGCAGGTTAATTTGACTCCCTTTATATAAGAAATACAGTTTCACCAAGATCCATAGGACACTAGTTCTTGGTATCAGTTTAATCCATTGTCTCATTTTGTTTTCCACTTTTTCTCAAAAAGTGGTGGTCCTTCACAGCTATCGAATTATTTTATTTTAATTACAAATTATTGGAGTCAGATTTTCCCACACCCGCCACTTAGTGAATTCACAAGGTGTTGATGTTGTGTTTACACGGAGTGTCTTGTAGCCTTGTGTGGTACAGTAGTCTATCCTCGTTAAGGTAATCTTGTCGTAAGACCGGAAATGAACTGTCAGTTGAGAGACAGAAGGCTTTATGAATACTCGTCTTAATTAATAGGCTGTTGTTTTCAGTAATTAATTGGGAATTACTCACCGAATGTTTGACTTTCAAGTTCATGTAATTATTTGATTTACGAGTTATTGCTGCAATTTAAGTGTCGTTGAGACACGTGTGTATTAACGTAATTGTTTAAATTCAATTAATGGAACTTTTGTTGTTGATTGTCCTGAGAGACAAGTGTTAACGTAAGATTTTTATATGGGGTTATCATTCTTGGATTAACCGCCTTGTTACTTGGTACCTCATTGAGAGCAGCGAGCGCCAGTCAAGTCTTTGTAATTATAGTATTTGTTCACCGTGACGCCGTGCCAATATTGATTGCAAACTTGCGTCACCAGTGGGCACCACTTTGTTCATTTTTTTTACATACAAGCATGCAATTAAATACAATAAATACAATAAAACAATACAGGAAATATAACAACAAAGCAAAACAGAAAACCACCGGCCAGAAGGACCGACAGCACAGTACAACAATAAGCACAGCTGGAGAAAACGCAAAGAGAAATAGCATACACAAAATCAAGAACATAAACACAAAATATAAGACAATGGAAACAAGCACTCATGCATGCAAATAATTACAAGAAAACAAAACATAGTAACATATAAAACAAAGCAAAATAACACAAGAAAACCATAATATACAACAAGCCATAATAAAAAAAAATACAACACGTAAGGCAGAAATATAACACACAGGGCATAGTAACAACACAAAACAACACATAAACAAGAACACGCACAACAAACCACCGGCCTTGCAACAAAGGGAGAGGCATGAGCACATAACACAGAGGCAGGCAAATAGCCAGAGGGGCATACATCACTACATAAAGCACATAAACAGGAAATCAGTGGACGTACTTGCCCGGAAACCAGGCGCGCGGGAACCGCACATTGAACGCTTCCCAGAGCAACCACCGCCGAGGGTCTTGCACATCCACCAGGGAAGCCATAACATCCGGAACCCTGGAAACAAACACCCGCAAACAGGAGACCCAGATGGTATCACTGACGGCAAACAGGGGACCCAGATGGTATCACTGACGAGGCGAGTAGCCGCCACGCGTCCCCATATGCAGGGACCTACCTGCACCATGAAAGTTCCTGGTTCTGGTTCGTCAGACAGCATTAAGTCGGCAATTGTTGTCCAGTGACCCTGCGGCATCACAGACGCGGCAACATGTCCCCCAGGCCCCCAACATGCACCCTCACAGGAGCGAGCTGGGCAGAGGACATCACCACAGAGGCACCCGCGGCCACAGGCACACCACCAGACAACTGCAGGGAACCTGGATGGCGCGCATCCTTCCGTAATGTCACCACCAAGCCACGCCCAGCACCAGCATCCACACCATCCCTTGCAGTGGAAGCCACCACCCCCCACTGCGCAGAGCCCCCTGGTGGGGAAAGAACAGAAGGCACGTCTGAGACACGGGCACCAGTACCAGCAGGCACATGGACCTCTGCCACCACTAACTGCGGAGACATCGCCGTATCCGGATCCACACCATCAACACCCGAAGACCCACAGTCACTGAAGTCACCAATATCGGCCCAGGCAGAAGACGAGCGCCAGGGTCGTTTGGGCTCTAGCCGGATATCCTCAGAGCCGGATGCGGACCCAGAAATACGGGCACCACTAGCCGGACGAACCGCCGCCCGGCGCAAAACAGCAGCAGCCTTAACCACAGGTGGAACCGGACCGCACACAGCAGGAGGTGGCACCGCCACCCCAGCACCCATCACAGACGTAAATCAAGGCAAGGGCGCAGGGCCAGGCACAGGAGCAGAAGACGAGGATGAGGAGAGCGTCGACGACGCACAGAGATCGCCTGTAAGGCCTTCGGGAGCAGCAGGGACAGCGACGGGATCAGGAAGAACATCCGAGAGCACGGCAATACCCGGAGGAGGGTCCTCAACAACCGAAGGAAGGATAGGCGATTCATGGGGAGCCGCAGCATCCAACGGGACACTCACCTCCTCACCCTCGGAGTCTTCCTCCAGAGGGAGTGGCAGGAAATCCTCTTCTTTGAACATGTTCACGGAGCAGCCGCAGCCTCAGTGCACCCGGCATCCTGATGGCCCAATTGACCACAATGAAAACACGTCCGCGGTTGCTGTGCATAGTACACCCATACGTAGTACCCTAAAAGCTGGACTGAGGATGGAATGTCCGACCTCAGGCGCATCCCTAGGGTACGAATGTTGGTCTTCACTCCCGCATACTTGCCAGAAGACAGCGTGTGCATCCGCACACAAACGACGGTGCCAAACCGCTGGAAGAAACGCCGGAGGGAGGGTCTCGGGAAACTCCATGGGGGCCCCATGGACACTCACATACGTCATGGCACTGCTACGATCCGAAATAGACACAGATCCGGTGCCATCCTGCAGCTGCAAGGTATGTCCCTCATACCGCCAGAGAAAGTCACGGTATGCCGCTTCTCCCACAAACTTGATAACCACACGGTGAGCAGTTACCAGCTCAACACCGTAGATTTCCATGACAGGGATATGGAGCATGTCACACATAACCATCTCCATGACAGGGTATTCCGCACGACCAGTAAACTCCAAACCCACGGAGTTTATCCACACAACAGGAGGAAGATGGCCCCCATTGCAAAAGCGCCACGTCCACACCAGCCAGGAACAGCAGGGAGGGTAGACACCCACACCCCCTGCCGACGAGAGCGGCAAACCCCCAACTACCGGAGAGGCCAGGCGATACGTCTGCACCTCACGGCAGCTAGAGCGCAACTCACTTTGTTCAGTTAGTGTCATTAGTCAGTCGGCGACGATGGGATAAGGATACCATAAACCATCAGGCTGTTGAATAGCTGTTCTTTAATGCGCCACTGGAGGGACAGTAAAGTAAAGTAAACTCTTTGTTGTAGTAGTTCTATTTTTTTTGTGAACAAATTGTTATATTTTAGAAAACGGTCGTTTACGTCAAACCTGAACACACATTTCATGTTGTGCAACGCTTTGCCTGCTTATGTTCGTGTCAAGTCTGTATCTAAAGCTCGAGTCCATTGCACAGCACCACACTTCTATAAATAACGAAGTGAGAATCCGTCGGCTACCCTTTATTAGTTTGTTAACTAGGAGGAGCCAGCGACCTAAGTGACAGGTGTTACCCGTGTGGTTTCGCCTGGCGGTTTGCTCCCGCTGCCCTATGATCTTAGGCTTTAAGATTAAATATCTGCCACTGGCAGCTCTTGCTGTTTAAGGTCTGCCTCTCTTGCAAGATAGTTACGATTAACGTAACATTAATAGCAATTAATTTTTTTGATAATTGTCAAAGAAAAAAAATCTCGCAAATGCTGTGTAGTGACTAGATCAGTCTGTTCTGTTGCCGGTGTAATGGAGCTGGGAGCCTTGCTGTAGAGCTCCCAGGTCGTCAGAGAGCTGTGGCTGCCCCTAGTGCTTTTTAGCTGAGTGCCGTTTTGGGCCTTGTCCTATTTGGCCTTTAGTGTACATTGTTGTAGTGTGGGTCTGGCCTTTGAGAGTGCGCGGAGCTGTGTGTGCTCGGGGGTGTCTTCCCTGTGTGCTCCCTAGCACTAACTGCTGAGAAAGGCGTGCAGCGTTGTAATCACTGAGAAAGGCGTGCAGCGTTGTAATCACTGAGAAAGGCGTGCAGCGTTGTAATCGCTGAGAAAGGCGTGCAGCGTTGTAATCGCTGAGAAAGGCGTGCAGCGTTGTAATCGCTGAGAAAGGCGTGCAGCGTTGTAATCGCTGAGAAAGGCGTGCAGCGTTGTAATCGCTGAGAAAGGCGTGCAGCGTTGTAATCGCTGAGAAAGGCGTGCAGCGTTGTAATCACTGAGAAAGGCGTGCAGCGTTGTAATCGCTGAGAAAGGCGTGCAGCGTTGTACAGAACCTGGCAATTACAGACCCATTTCATTAACATCATGCATTAGTAAAACTGCAGAACGGATGGTCTAAAATAGGCTACTGTGGAAGACTGGAGACCTGCATACGCACATATTTGGCTTTACTAGAGGAGTAGGTACTTCCAACTGCATAGCCACATTACTAGGAACAGTTAACTCAGGTCCAGCTATAGTGATCTTCCTTGACCTAGAAAAAGCATTCGAACAAGTAAGCCCACAAGCAATTTTACACACCTTAGTCAAAAAGGAGTAAAGGGAAATATGCAAGCATGGACTCAAGATTACCTTAGTCACAGGTATGCCAGAGTAAAGCTACAAGGACAAGTGTCGGACTACCACTTGCATGAGAATGGGACTCCACAAGGAGTCCTTAGTTCTAGTCTTTTTAATATCCTTATGGAAAAACCTCGTTACCATGACATTTGCAGAAGGGGTAAATTGCTAAGCTATGCTGATGATAGCGCATTAGTCGTCACAGGTCCTTCACTTTTAAATAAAGCACAAGGAGCGTTAGATAAAGTAACATCCGAATGCAGCATTTTGGGCTAAAAATATCTGCGCAGAAGTCTAAGGCAATGAGACTAGGTGGCAACACTCCAGACAGGCACCTACACATTCAAGACATTAACCTTCAGTGGGTTACACAATATCAACATCTCATAGTGTGGATAGATTCTAAAATGACGTTCAACAAGCAAATTTAATATCTGAAGGAGAAAGCAAAATCACCACTGAATATAATGAGATGAATCACAGGGCCCCGTCTAGGAGCTGGACACAGTGTTAAGAATGTTTTACATACACGCCGTTCGTTCCCTAGTTGATTATGCAACGCCTGCCTTATTCACCCTTTCTCCTGGCCAGTGGGCAAACGTTGAGGTTATTCAAAATGAAGTAATGCGAGTTATAACAGGGGCTTCCAGATGGACTAAAATACTAAACCTAAGACTTGAAATCAAGCTAACATAGATTGAAATAAGGGTAAAAGGGATTGCTGCATGCAGGCTGACCAAGATATTGATTAGAACAATAATCAGTTCACTTATAAATATAATCACTGGAACACTAAGTCGAGACAGAAGAGCCTCCAATAGCAACAGGTGGACCCATTATGCAATAAACACCATCAATACATTCGATATAACAAATACAGTCAACTGAGAAGGGTGTCGACGAAATACATGCAGGCTTGATTATGCAAGCCCCTTGGGAATCGCTGCCATCAGACTAAGATTATAGCTCTTGAAGGAAAAAAGAACCAGACTAATCCTCATCTGTTACGTAATATTGCATATAGAAGCAAACTTGGCTTCTGACAGCTTCACATACTTCACAGATGGATCAGTAGACCAGCAGGGACAAGAAACCGAAGCTGCAGTTAAGGCAGGAAAACTGTAAATAGTTGGAGACTCTCAAACGGGTGTTCAACTCTACAAACAGAGATGCTAGCCATTCCAAAGGCTTTGGAACATGCTCTTGCTGAACAACAAGTTATCATACATACAGATTCGAGAACTGCCATTGAAACCTTGCAACCCAAACACATACATGACAACATCCACGTAATCACAAATGTCATATTATTAATGCAAACATTCAAACGTCAAGGCCGACGGGTACTTATCAACTTGGTGCCAACATGTGGGAATAATAGGAAATGACATAGCAGACGAAGCAGCAAAACTTGGAACTAAGAGAAGAAATGTAAACATTTACATACCACAGAGTCTATCACAGATTAAGAAAGTAATTAGAAATAGAGCAATGCAAAAGATATACAGTGACCACAACACAGCAGTTGCAACATCAGGGTCTGCGGGTTGGTACAAGAATTCAACCAACTATGAACCACTTAATTTGATGAAAGGGAGCAGTAGAACAACAGATGTGCACTTACACCACATCAGATCTGGATTCCCATGAACATGAGCAATAGATTTACAGGGGCCTGGTAGCCTGGTGGATAGCGCACAGGACTTTTAATTCTGTGGCGCGGGTTCGATTCCCGCATCAGGCAGAAACAAATGGGCAAACTTTCTTTCACCCTCAATGCCCCTGTTACCTACCAGTAAATAGATACCTGGAAGTTAGTCAGCTGTCATGGGCTGCTTCCTGGGGTGTGTGTGTACTCACCTAATTGTACTCACCTAATTGTGCTTGCGGGGGTTGAGCTTTGGCTCTTTGGTCCCGCCTCTCAACTGTCAATCAACAGGATCTCAACTGTGTGTGTGGTGTGGAAAAATAAAGTAGTTAGTAAGCAGTTGATTGACAGTTGAGAGGCGGGCCGAAAAAGCAAAGCTCAACCCCCGCAAACACAACTAGGTGAATACAGATTCCAGAAGATGAGAGGAAACGTTAGCATTATGGAGAAATGCCCGACAGACCATTGGAACATTATCTAACACAGTGCACAGTTACAGCGACAACAGACAACTGGAACATCATCTAATACAGTGCATAGTTACAGCCACAACAGACCACTGGAACATTATCTAACAGAGTGCACAATTACGAACCCATTAAGATTTCAACTTAGATTCAACAGAGCAGAAGTTGTTGTTAAACACGTGGTGTAAAATCTTACTGAAGCGACCATACGAGTCATAAATTCTCACACTCCGCCTAAGTGAAAAAGAAACAAGCAACATTTAGTGGGCCAGCCGGAAGCAAAGCCAAAACGCGAAAACAGAACGTGATCAGGCAGCTCCCAGGCGGAGGATGTGTCCTGACATCCGCTCGTCGTCAAAGTTGAACCAGGAGTCGACAATGGAGTTGTTGTTGTGTTGATTTAGGGGCGACGACGATCGTGGGATCGGATGCGCCCCGGCTGCCCGATACCAGGAAATAGCAGAGGGAAGGGGTCCCTATAGTCTCTTCAGGCCATAGACCCTACAAACTCCTCAGGCCACAAATTTTACAGTCTCTTCAGGCCACGGACATGACGAATGAAGCGGAAGATATGGCGAAGGATGTCATGACGGACGTCTTCGTCTCTCGCACCTGCCCCGCCAAGGAGAACGGGAACTGTGAGGCGGGGAATATTCAGCCTATGAACGGCACTCTGTGTAGAAATTGCGTCTTTTTAAATAGGGAGCGGGCATTCCAAAACACCACAGTATTTTCAGGATGGGGCGCCATTATCCCTGAAATACTACAGCTAACTTTTTGACCACCAGTGCACAGACGTCTCCAAAGGGGGAACCACTAGAAAAAGCCATAAAACCCTCATACAAAGTAAGTAAAATATGTGGTATCAATGACAGCCAGTCCAGAGAATGCTGATCAATGCTTCTCTCTGCCTGACGGAAGCGGTGATCGGCTCGCGAACTCTCTTGACGGCGCCTGTGACTGGTGGGTGCTTCACTCTGGGCCTCATGTTCCACCGGTGTTACAATCCCTTGTGAAGGTGCCTGGGGGACCAGAGGATCATCAGGACTGTCTGTTGGAGCAGTACCTCCTGATCGATGGGTGTGTCGACGACGCCGGTATTGGCTTCTTTGGGGAGAGGCAGGAGGGTGACGAGTGCCAGGCTCCGGCCGAGACTCAGCGTCCATGTCTGTATCCGTGGATGAATTTCCGTCAATGTCAAGGCTACCCAGGAGGGAAAATCGATTAGCAACCTGGGCGTATGAGGCATGTGACTGAGACAGGCAAGAGCGTCTGCTAGTTCCTACTTGGGAAGAGGCCCGACCAGGGGGAACCTGGAGGCGAGAAGAAGCGATAGGCTGATTGAGGGTGCGCAACTTCTGGAACAGCTCATGTCGAGGTGTCCCTGCTGTTTTATGATCGATGTCCAACTGAAGGGCCTCAAGATATACCGGGCAACTCTTGGACGTAACCTTATGATGGCCATGGAATAAAAAGCAGCGAAGTGCAGCAGATCACCCACCGTTATCTCTGTCTGTATGGCCTGTTTTGCCGCAGTTTGCACAACGTGCTACATTACGACAGGTGAGGCGACTGTGGCCCAATAGATGACAAGTGTAACATCGTAAAATAGGGAAGTTGTAGGGTTGAACCTGATACGAGGTCCTGTGTAGTGCCACTCGGTCAGGGAGGGGCCCATCGAACTTAACACGGACCATGGATGTCGGCCCTGCTGCTCCGCGAATCCTGGTAACTTCCAATAATCTCGCTGATGCACCCCCTAACACCTGCAGAGCGGCCTGGATGTCATCCACATCTACACTCTGGTCAATTGGGCCAATCTTCCCATACCGGGCCCGAGACTCCTCCTTCTGCGACAATACCTGTCGGCACCTGACAGGCCAGTCCCCCAACTTAATAATGTTGGATACACGGATGTGTGATAGAGCCTCCTTTCTGATATGTAGTTTCAGTGCTGCACCCCTACCCAGGGTACGTATGGTCTCAGGCAGGCAATGTGGCCACAATACCGAACCCTCAATTGCTGCACCTAAGGTACGAGGATTTGCAAACACGCACTGACCTGATTCTGACTGGATTAGGACTACCACAAACGAGGAACGGGGTACCACAAGACTAAGGTCTTCTGAAGGGGAAGAAATCCTCTTAGCATCTCGCTCTGGGGCAGCATCAGCCGACTCATTTTCCAGCAGACGTTTTCCTCTCTGGGACTTGCTGTCAACATCCATGGCGCCCCCGCTCGGGGAGGCGTCCATTAGGGAGGCTCCGGCCTCCCCCGGTGATGTGAGCCCCTGGGTAGCTGCAGTGAGCACACACTGGCCCAAAGAAGCCAGCTGAATTCAAAGATGAGTTCCAGGTAAGGTGTGGAAAGAAAGTCCAGCCAGGAGCGTTCAATCCGCGCGCCAAGATGGCCGACCTTCCCGCCTCCATCCGACAATGGAGTGTCCCCCATCAAGTGGTAGCGTGTTGTTTAGTAAAGAGTCAGCGTCTGGACACACATGCAATCCACCCCAAAGCGAGAATAATTACCCCTGCCTTTTTTAATGATCCATTTATATTATCGTTAACCAAATGTATTTGGCTAAACAAGTATTTCTTAAGTCCATGTATTTATTTTGAAGTATTACCATGGTATGCTTATAGCTGTTAGAAGTAATTATATATCCTGATATGGAATCATTTATGGAAGCCTTCCTGGGGTGGTGTAAAACACAAAATGGTCGTATTATGCTGACTTGACACATTGTCTGAGAGAGCTTGGCTTGTTCTATAAATAGCCATACCTAGCCCATGTGCTTTCATAAACCATGTACTCAGTCATGTCATGCTATAATTTTGGTGAAAAATTTTCCACAATTAGAACTTCATTGTAATATAATCTTTAGTTTAAAACACAAAATCTATTGTTAACTCGTTTTCTTTGAAACAGTCTGAAACCTAAGTTTTCTTTAAAATGAAATTCTAGAGGATACTCATACTATTCGATTCCGTATTTTACACCTGGAACACTAACACCCTGGTTTAACCTAATCTAAACTAATATAAACCTTACAATATCATGCATGGGGATTACATAATAGCAATAATGGTATAGTGATTTCAAAGTGATTACCTCGAGGGGTACATACCTGAGGACATGTTGCTGCTGTACCAAATTGACTGTATTTAATGATTGTAAATCTTGGAAACCCAGTTCCACTAATGCTCCTCTCTTCCTATTTCAGTCAGAGAACAAGAGTTAAAGAGAAGACGTAGTGGGCGTTATGGTGTTGGTGGAGCTTACCCTAGCCCAGGTGGAGCTGACCCTAGCCCAGGTGGAGCTTACCCTAGCCCAGGTGGAGCTGACCCTAGCCCAGGTGGAGCTGACCCTAGCCCAGGTGGAGCTTACCCTAGCCCAGGTGGAGCTTACCCTAGCCCAGGTGGAGCTGACCCTAGCCCAGGTGGAGCTGACCCTAGCCCAGGTGAGTCTCTCATCTTTATTTTGAGATTTGGGTAGTGAGGTGCCTTGACGACTGCACACTAAACCAGTGGACGTCACACTACACCAGTGGACGTCACACTACACCAGTAGACGTCACACTACACCAGTAGACGTCACAGTATACGAGTGGATGTCACACTACACTAGTGGACGTCACACTACACCAGTGGACGTCACACTAAACCAGTGGACGTCACACTACACCAGTGGACGTCACACTACACCAGTAGACGTCACACTATACGAGTGGATGTCACACTACACTAGTGGACGTCACACTACACCAGTGGACGTCACACTACACCAGTGGACGTCACACTACACCAGTGGACGTCACACTACACCAGTGGACGTCACACTACACCAGTAGACGTCACACTATACCAGTGGACGTCACACTACACCAGTGGACGTCACACTACACCATTGGACGTCACACTACACCAGTGGACGTCACACTACACCAGTAGACGTCACACTATACCAGTGGATGTCACACTACACCAGTGGACGTCACACTACACCAGTGGACGTCACACTACACCAGTGGACGTCACACTACACCAGTGGACGTCACACTACGCCAGTGGACGTCACACTACGCCAGTGGACGTCACACTATGCCAGTGGACATCACACTACGCCAGTGGGCGTCACACTACGCCAGTGGGCGTCACACTACGCCAGTGGACGTCACACTACGCCAGTGGACATCACACTACGCCAGTGGACGTCACACTACGGTAGTGGACGTCACACTACGCCAGTGGACGTCACACTACACCGGTGGACGTCACACTACGGTAGTGGACGTCACACTACGCCAGTGGACGTCACACTACGCCAGTGGACGTCACACTACACCAGTAGACGTCACACTACGGTAGTGGACGTCACACTACGCCAGTGGACGTCACACTACGCCAGTGGAAGTCACACTACGCCAGTGGACGCCACACTACGCCAGTGGACATCACACTACGCCAGTGGACGTCACACTACGGTAGTGGACGTCACACTAGGCCAGTGGACGTCACACTACGCCAGTGGACGTCACACTACGCCAGTGGACGTCACACTACGCCAGTGGACGTCACACTACGGTAGTGGACGTCACACTACGCCAGTGGACGTCACACTACGCCAGTGGACGCCACACTACGCCAGTGGACGTCACACTACACCAGTGGACGTCACACTATACCAGTGGACGTCACACTACACCAGTGGACGTCACACTATACCAGTGGACGTCACACTATACCAGTGGACGTCACACTACACCAGTGGACGTCACACTACACCAGTGGACGTCACACTACACCAGTGGACGTCACACTACACCAGTGGACGTCACACTATACCAGTGGACGTCACACTATACCAGTGGACGTCACACTACACCAGTGGACGTCACACTATCCCAGTGGACGTCACACTATACCAGTGGACGTCACACTATACCAGTGGACATATCTCTTTCCTGCCACCTTCCCGATTCCACGTTCTCTGCAGGATTTTCCACTGGCATTCCCTGACGTCCATAGCCCCTCCCCCTACCCTGATGTTACAACACTAGTGTTTGCTCTGTGGGGGCCAACATTTAAGGTCATTGGGTTCTTATTGGTGGGGTTAGGTAAGGCCCGGCCCCCAGGGAAAACAATTCCCAGAAAAGTATTAATTACTATAAATGATCTGCAATCTAGAGAGAGAGATTAACCACCCCACTTCAACAAGGATGATAGAAACTCCTATATCAACCTTAATAAATACTTTATTAACCCTAATTCCCCCCAAGTACAATAATTCTCTTACCATCTCAATCTTATATTAATTCCCTGAATCGAAATAGACAGGAGACGAGGGTTACAAACATCAACTAGAGGTAAGACTGTTCCTAAAGGAATCGGACACACACTGGGCAACTGAAAACACAAACATGTGGTCACCCTAAGCCACCCCAGATGTAACACTTGGGGCTCAAAACACTGGCTTAGAGGACCTAAACAAATACCCTAAGATCACAAAATGGCATGCCCTATGAACGCAATATGGCACTGCACATTAACAGGTACTTATCTTGGAAGTTACAGAATAAGAGGAGAGAGCAAAAAGAGGAGTGGAAAGGGGAGTCACCAGCCGCACGTCCAGACCTCTTGAACACCCAGTAGTATAGAAGAAGGAAGCCCTGGTTATTCCTATGCAGTTGCTGCCTGTCACTAAACTGACCGTACAGTAACAATTACTATTCTTCCAAGACAAACCTTTACTTGCTACTTAAACAGTTATAAGTATAACTAACATCTAGCTTTATACTAATATTCAATTAACACACAGTATACCAGCTCTGTGAGCAACATGTTATTCCCACATCTGGCAGCGAAGTGGAATAATCGTCCAAGTTGAGCACTTAAAGACTTGAGAAACACAAGCATAATGGACTCCTGGTTCAACCATGACGCCGATCGGACGTCTAGACACCTCCTCCGCCTGGGAGCCGCCGGATCATGTCCTGTTTTCGCGTTTTGGCTTTGCTACTGCCGTTTGGCATCCCTCTTCAGCGGTCCGATTGTACGACGCCTGGCGCACATATCGCCTTGGGTCACGGGATTGTTGATAGATTTTTTTTGGCGTATTCTGGCGTGTTCTCCCGGCGGGTGACGGTGTTCAGGGGCCGGCTTGGCCGAGAGGTGCCAGAGGTTGGTGGGTCTTGGTGGGCTCCTGGTGTGCCCTCAGTCGTGATGGGCGGCCGGCTTTTGCTCTGCCGGGACACTGGATGACTTTTTGCGTTTTAGTTGGGGGCCGAGTTTTGGTTATGCTACCCGGTGTGGAGCTGGGCCGGTGCTTGTCACCCTGAGGGGCTCCCTGGGGCTCCCCAATCATCTGCCCGTCTGTGCGTTTATTTGCCGTATGGCATATTAGTTTCTAGTGATTGGCGTCACTCGTTTCGCGATTTGGCTTGGCGTTCCAACTTTCCAGGCTTCGCGATTAACCCATCACGGGTACGCCGGGGCGCATCCGATCCCACGATAGTCGTCGCCCCTAAATCAACAACAACAACAACAACACAAGCATAATACTTAGCTAAATTCCCTCCTACATAACCCAGCCTATCAATTAATGTTCTATAATTTACTTAATCAAAAACTCCCACATAATCCCTAACAGTCATGGCTTATCACTACAAAATACTCAAGTGAATGGTCCCTGCTTGAATATAAGCAGGACCCTATTGAGCCTGGTTTATTGGCCTTGCCATTTAAGACCCCAGGGTCATAACACTACTTCCCCCTTCCGAGAAAAAAATGTGGTTAACAGAATAGAAGTCATATTTTTTGTAAGAGTTTACAGAGAAAAATAGTCCATAAAATAAAATTATCAAAACCAAAAAAATTCATCCAAAAGAAAAACACATACAAAGGGAAAAAACAATGTTGACAAGAAATATTTAATATCACGGGAACCTAAGAAAAATAAAACATAACAGTTGGTTCATCACTTCCTGTGGCTCAGATGTACGCTACCCAGGTAACCGGGATAATGCAGCAACTATCACATTTAGCCGACAAAGTAAATGAGTTATGGTAAGATTGAAGTCCTGCAGGTATAATACCCACCTGAGGATCCGCTGATTTTTATCTTTCATCTGATGGTTGTTGTTGTTGTTAAAGATTCGCTACCTGGAACAAGAAGTTCCAAGTAGCACGGGCTATGGTGAGCCCGTAGTGGATGTTTATTCATCTGATGGATGAACACTAGAGGTTATAGTCCGTATTGTGGGGAAATTCTCTCTGACATATAATATTATTCAAATTTATGAGGACCATAGAGGATGTTATGGGCTCAGAGACTAGTGATCTATGGATCTTAAATAATAAAATTAATAATTGAATAAAAATGAATCTAGAGAAGTGGATTGTAAAATTTCTAATTAAAGTAGAGCAATTCCCCTCTACGTCCTTTTGGGGGGGGGGTTGTAAATTCTATAATGTTAGTCTATATATAATAGATAACATTCATGAATCATCATAATTAATTAATGCATAGATTAATAAATTAAGTACTGCACGGAAACGATTTAAGACTTAGCTGCCAATGTTGAATGATGATTGCATTCAGCAGCCTTATAACCAGTCTAATCCAAACCGAATCAGTAATCTCTGGCGAAACGTGACTGTACCAGTTGAATTACGTCTCTCTTGCAGCTAGCTCCATGCTAAAATATGAATCAACTGTAATTTCCACTTAAAGGCGTACATCTATGTATTCACTCATGAAATCTAAGTGGATAGGGAATAAGAATGCCACTCACAGGAGTTCTTAGGTTTGTAAGCCGCATAACGAAAAGACACTAATATGATTATATAAAAATGGCCAAATTAACAAATCAGTCGTACTCTGCCTTGCCAAACACGGTGTCCGTAATCTATGGAAGACATCGAATCAATGTGAAGCACGTTCTTGCATGGATGCTCCTCAATTTGATCGATGATAAAGACCAGCTCCAGGGCACCAAACCGTAATAGCAGCTATCTCTGCCAAGTCTCCTCGCTGACTAGTGATGCACTCGCCACCTAGCGCCAAATATTGGAAACTTAGGGAATATTTACAATAATTTATTCAGGTTTCCGAACGGATTGAAATATTACCGACATTATTTTACGTCACAGTAACGGGCATTACGTAACAGCATATTGTTTCTCGCTGTGCAAATAATTTAACCTGAATGACTTTAGATGGAAAATAAATATTCACGGTGGAAATTCAGTTCATTACTTTGTTTACTGGAACAGATGATCACAATTGTATAAAATATTTCCAATAAACGGCAATATAATTTTCTAAATAAAAATATATCTATTACCAATCGATATTCTTTAATAAATAATGTAACGTTAGACTGGATTTAATTCGATTAATGAAAAGTCAATATTTATTCTCACGAGTTGATTGGCTAACACAACAGGAGCCATGGATACTAGGAAACATTTGGCATTCCTGCGTCACAGAATAATAATTAATATTTAATATTGCTACACTACAAGTTAGTAGTATTAGTTGATTATATTTCTTAGTACAATAAATTTATAATATTGCACTAGGGTTTGGCATTTGGGTGTTGGACATTTCCAACATAACTATAGGGGGTCGCAGTTCATGATTTAGTACTGACTGTAACGAAACTGTACTTTATGGCTCGTGGAACTTAACATCTACAAGAAATAAATCGCCTAGGGACATGAAGTAGACGCTGTAGTCGAACTGTGTGCCACCAGTATAAACCCTTCGTTTCGAACATACAAAGAATTAGAACTGCAGGCTGTGAACAAGGCGATGGAGTCACTGCAGGGCGTGAACCAGGCGATAGAGACACTGCAGGCCGTGAACCAGGCGATGGAGTCACTGCAGGCCGTGAACCAGGCGATGGAGACACTGCAGGCCGTGAACCAGGCGATAGAGACACTGCTGGCCCTGAACCAGGCGATGGAGTCACTGCAGGGCGTGAACCAAGCGATAGAGACACTGCAGGCCGTGAACCAGGCGATGGAGTCACTGCACGCCGTGAACCAGGCGATGGAGACACTACAGGCCGTGAACCAGGCGATGGAGACACTGCAGGTCGTGAACCAGGCGATGGAGTCACTGCAGGCCGTGAACCAGGCGATGGAGTCACTGCAGGCCGTGAACCAGGCGATGGAGACACTGCAGGCCGTGAACCAGGCGATGGAGACACTGCAGGCCGTGAACCAGGCGATGGAGACACTGCAGGCCGTGAACCAGGCGATGGAGACACTGCAGGCCGTGAACCAGGCGATGGAGTCACTGCAGGCCGTGAACCAGGCGATGGAGACACTGCAGGCCGTGAACCAGGCGATGGAGTCACTGCAGGCCGTGAACCAGACGATGGAGACACTGCAGGCCGTGAACCAGGCGATGGAGTCACTGCAGGCCGTGAACCAGGCGATGGAGTCACTGCAGGCCGTGAACCAGGCGATGGAGACACTGCAGGCTTTGAACTAGGCGATGGAGACACTGCAGTCCGTGAATCAGGTGATGGAGACACTGCAAGTCGTGAACCAGGCGATGGAGACACTGCAGTCCGTGAACCAGGCGATGGAGACACTGCAGGCTGTGAACCAGGCGATGGAGACACTGCAGGCCGTGAACCAGGCGATGAAGACACTGCAGGTAGTGAACCAGGCGATGGAGACACTGCAGACCATGAACAACGCGATGGAGACACTGCTGGCCGTGAACCAGGCGATGGAGACTGCAGGCCGTGAAAAAGTCGATGGAGACACTGCAGGCCGTGAAAAAGTCGATGGAGACACTGCAGGCCGTGAAAAAGTCGATGGAGACACTGCAGGCCGTGAACAACGCGATGGAGACACTGCAGGTCGAGAACCAGGCGATGAAGTCACTGCAGGCCGTGAATAAGGCGATGGAGTCACTGCAGTCCGTGAATAAGGCGATGGAGTCACTGCAGTCCGTGAATGAGGTGATGGAGTTATTGCAGGCCGTGAACCAGGTGATGGAGACACTGCTGGCCGTGAACCAGTCGATGGAGACACTGCAGGCCGTGAAAAAGTCGATGGAGACACTGCAGGCCGTGAAAAAGTCGATGGAGACACTGCAGGCCGTGAACAACGCGATGGAGACACTGCAGGTCGAGAACCAGGCGATGAAGTCACTGCAGGCCGTGAATAAGGCGATGGAGACACTGCAGGCCGTGAACCAGGCGATGGAGTCACTGCAGGCCGTGAACCAGGCGATGGAGACACTGCAGGCTGTGAACCAGGTGATGGAGACACTGCTGGCTGTGAACCAGTCGATGGAGACACTGCAGGCTATGAATCAGGCGATGGAGTCACTGCAGTCGCCAACCAGGCGATGGAGACACTGCAGGCCATGAACCAGGCGATGGAGTCACTGCAGTCGCCAACCAGGCGATGGAGACACTGCAGGCCATGAACCAGGCGATGGGGTCACTGCAGGCCTAGAACAAGGCGATGGAGTCACTGCAGGCCGTGAACCAAACGATGGAGACACTGCAGGCCATGAACCAGGCGATGGGGTCACTGCAGGCCTAGAACAAGGCGATGGAGTCACTGCAGGCCGTGAACCAGGCGATGGAGACACTGCAGGCTGTGAACCACGTGATGGTGACACTGCTGGCCCTGAACCAGGAGATGGAGTCACTGCAGGTCGTGAACCAGGCGATGGAGACACTGCAGGCTGTGAACCAGGCGATGGAGTCACTGCAGGCCTAGAACAAGGCGATGGAGTCACTGCAGGCCGTGAACCAGGCGATGGAGTCACTGCAGGCCGTGAACCAGGCGGTCGAGACACTGCAGGCTGTGAACCAGGCGATGGAGTCACTGCAGGCCTAGAACAAGGCGATGGAGTCACTGCAGGCCGTGAACCAGGCGATGGAGTCACTGCAGGCCGTGAACCAGGCGGTCGAGACACTGCAGGCTGTGAACCAGGCGATGGGGACACTGTCGGCCATGAACCAGGGGATGGAGACACTGCAGGCTGTGAACCAAGCAATATAGTCACTACAGGCCGTGAACCAGGCGATGGAGACACTGCAGGCCGGGAACCTCTCGACCTTGTTTTGTGGGGTTCTCATCAGCTCCGATAACCGCTCCGCCGCGCCCCCTGCAATGATCAGAGATAGACTGTAGGGGGGTGACAGGTGGTACTGGACATATGGAGACTGTAGGGGGTGACAGGTGGTACTGGACATATGGAGACTGTAGGGGGGTGACAGGTGGTACTGGTCATATGGAGACTGTAGGGGGTGACAGGTGGTACTGGACATATGGAGACTGTAGGGGGTGACAGGTGGTACTGGTCATATGGAGACTGTAGGGGGTGACAGGTGGTACTGGACATATGGAGACTGTAGGGGGTGACAGGTGGTACTGGTCATATGGAGACTGTAGGGGGGGTGACAGGTGGTACTGGTCATATGGAGACTGTAGGGGGTGACAGGTGGTACTGGTCATATGGAGACTGTAGGGGGTGACAGGTGGTACTGGACATATGGAGACTGTAGGGGGGGTGACAGGTGGTACTGGTCATATGGAGACTGTAGGGGGTGACAGGTGGTACTGGTCATATGGAGACTGTAGTGGTGACAGGTGGTACTGGTCATATGGAGACTGTAGGGGGGGTGACAGGTGGTACTGGTCATATGGAGACTGTAGGGGGTGACAGGTGGTACTGGTCATATGGAGACTGTAGGGGGTGACAGGTGGTACTGGTCACATGGAGACTGTAGGGGGTGACAGGTGGTACTGGTCATATGGAGACTGTAGGGGGTGACAGGTGGTACTGGTCATATGGAGACTGTAGGGGGGTGACAGGTGGTACTGGTCACATGGAGACTGTAGTGGTGACAGGTGGTACTGGTCATATGGAGACTGTAGGGGGTGACAGGTGGTACTGGTCATATGGAGACTGTAAGGGGTGACAGGTGGTACTGGGCATATGGAGACTGTAGTGGGTGACAGGTGGTACTGGTCATATGGAGACTGTAGGGGGTGACAGGTGGTACTGGACATATGGAGACTGTAGGGGGTGACAGGTGGTACTGGTCATATGGAGACTGTAGGGGGTGACAGGTGGTACTGGTCATATGGAGACTGTAGGGGGTGACAGGTGGTACTGGACATATGGAGACTGTAGGGGGGGTGACAGGTGGTACTGGACATATGGAGACTGTAGTGGTGACAGGTGGTACTGGTCATATGGAGACTGTAGGGGGTGACAGGTGGTACTGGACATATGGAGACTGTAGGGGGTGACAGGTGGTACTGGTCATATGGAGACTGTAGGGGGTGACAGGTGGTACTGGTCATATGGAGACTGTAGGGGGTGACAGGTGGTACTGGGCATATGGAGACTGTTGGGGGTGGTAGATGGTACTGGGCATATGGAGACTGTAGGGGGTGACAGGTGGTACTGGTCATATGGAGACTGTAGTGGGTGACAGGTGGTACTGGACATATGGAGACTGTAGGGGGTGACAGGTGGTACTGGTCATATGGAGACTGTAGGGGTGACAGGTGGTACTGGACATATGGAGACTGTAGGGGGGTGACAGGTGGTACTGGTCATATGGAGACTGTAGGGGGTGACAGGTGGTACTGGACATATGGAGACTGTAGGGGGGGTGGTAGATGGTACTGGTCATATGGAGACTGTAGGGGGTGACAGGTGGTACTGGTCATATGGAGACTGTAGGGGGTGACAGGTGGTACTGGTCATATGGAGACTGTAGGGGGTGACAGGTGGTACTGGTCATATGGAGACTGTAGGGGGGTGACAGATGGTACTGGTCATATGGAGACTGTAGGGGGTGACAGGTGGTACTGGTCATATGGAGACTGTAGGGGGTGACAGGTGGTACTGGTCATATGGAGACTGTAGGGGGTGACAGATGGTACTGGTCATATGGAGACTGTAGGGGGTGACAGGTGGTACTGGTCATATGGAGACTGTAGGGGGGTGACAGGTGGTACTGGTCACATGGAGACTGTAAGGGGTGACAGCTGGTACTGGTCATATGGAGACTGTAGGGGGTGGTAGATGGTACTGGTCATATGGAGACTGTAGGGGGTGACAGGTGGTACTGGGCATATGGAGACTGTTGGGGGTGGTAGATGGTACTGGGCATATGGAGACTGTAGGGGGTGACAGGTGGTACTGGGCATATGGAGACTGTAGGGGGTGACAGGTGGTACTGGTCATATGGAGGCTGTAGTCGGGTGGTAGATGGTACTGGTCATATATAATAAATCTGGCGGCAAGAGGGATTTATCAAGGTGGATTTACCCACCAAGGAGGTCGCTGAAGCTGCTATATTGAGGAGTCAACAGTTCGAGGCTTGCCTCCACTTCCTGCCAGCTAAAGCCTTATTTTCTTAAACTGTTAACCATGATTTATGCTGTTCAGTTGTTATAGAAAAATGAATACGCTTTACTGAAATAAAACAATATTCATTGTTTTATTCCTACAAGTTATACAACAGTAAACTGGACAGTTTAAATCTTAATGAAATAAATCCAATGAAACTAACCCTCAATATTTTATCTGGTGTCAACAAACAAACTTTTTCCAGTTCACTGCTCACCATAATTATTTACACATTCACACATAAAATAATTGTGCAAAATTTTACTATCTAGAACTAACAGAGAGTTACTGAGATGTGTAAGCTAATAGACTTTTATATTGGAGGAGGTTCTGGAGGCGTCGAGGAGGAGGTGCTGGAGGCGCCACCACCTTTCGCTACTCCCAGCAACACCCAGCGCACAACAGTAAGTATTTTAATTATCAATGGTTTAACAAATTGGTATAACAAGCTATAGCATTACAAGAGTTATTTAAGGTGCAAAATGCATTGCATACATTATACTGCCTCATTGCACATGCAGATGCAGTGTCAATTCACATTACTAAAACATTATTTCTTAACTTATTAAATAATAACCAGATTCACGTATCTTTTTTCATCATTCATCCCATCTCTCATCCCCACCCATCCCTCCTCCATCCCATCTCTCTCTCTGGAACTGGTCATATGGAGACTGTAGGGGGGGGGGGTAGTAGATGGTACTGGTCATATGGAGACTGTAGGGGTGGTAGATGGTACTGGTCATATGGAGACTGTAGGGGTGGTAGATGGTACTGGTCATATGGAGACTGTAGGGGTGGTAGATGGTACTGGTCATATATAATAAATCTGGCGGCAAGAGGGATTTATCAAGCTGGATTTACCCACGAAGGAGGTCGCTGAAGCTGCTATATTGAGAGAGTCAACAGTTCGAGCTTGCCTCCACTTCCTGCCAGCTAAAGCCTTATTTCTTAAACTGTTAACCATGATTTATGCTGTTCAGTTGTTATAGAAAAATTAATACGCTCTCTCAACTGTCAATCTACTGGTGTACAGATTCCTGAGCTTCTCGAGCTCTATCAAATCTACATTTGAAACTGTGTATGAGTCAGCCTCCACCACATCACTTCCTAGTGCATTCCATTTACTAACTACTCTGACACTGAAAAAGTTATTTCTAAATATCTCTGTGGCTCTTTTGGGTGCTCAGCTTCCACCTGTGACCTCTTATGCGTGTACCACCCGTGTTAAATAATCCATCCTTGTCCACCCTGTCAATTCCCTTGAGAATTTTGTCTGTGGAGATCATGTCTCCCCGAGCTCTTCTGTCTTCCAGCGACGTGAGGTGCAGTTCACGCAGCCTTTCCTCATATCTCATGCCTCTTAGTTCTGGGACTAGCCTAGTAGCATACCTCTGAACTTTTTCCAGCTTCGTCTTGTGCTTGACAAGGTTCGGGCTCCATGCTGGGGCTGCATACTCCAGGATTGGCCTTACATATGTGGTAGACAAGATTCTGAAGGATTCCTTACACAGGTTCTGCAAGTACTTCTGATGTTAACCAGCGTCGCATACGCCGCCGATGTTATTCTTTTGATGTGGGCTTCAGGAGACGGTTTGGCGTGATATCAACTCCTAGATCTTTCTCTCTGTCTGTTTCGTGAAGGACTTCATCTCCATTCGGTATCCAGTGTCTGGCCTCCTATTTCCTCCGCCTAGTTCATTACTTTAAATTTACTTGGGTTGAACTTTTGTTGTCATTTGTTGGACCATTCCTTCAGTTTGTCTAGGTCATGTTGTAGATTTATACTATCTTCTTCTGTCTTAATCCTCCTCATAAATTTTTCATCATCAGCAAAAATTGAGAGGAACGGTCTATTCCCTCTCGGAGATCATTTACGTATATCAAAACAGGTAGATCCAAGAACTGTTCCCTGTGGATTCCACTGGTGACGTCTCGCCACCCCGAGACCTCACCTCTCACAGTGACTCGCTGTCTTCTGTTGCTCAGGCACTCTCTAATCCAGTGGAGTACCTTCCCTTTCCTCCTGCCTGCATCTTATGTATTTTCACTGCTGAATGTGATACTGTGTCAAAGGCTTTCTGCCAAATCCAAAAATATGCAGTCTGCCTACCCTCTCTATCTTGCCTGATTTTTGTTGCCTGGTCATAGACCTCAATTAATCCTGTGAGGCATGACTTGCCATCCCTGAACCCATGCTGATGTTGTGTTGTAAAGTTCTTCGCTCCAGATGTTTCCACTAGCTTTTTCCGCACAATCTTCTCCATTACTGCATGGTATGGCAAGTTAAGGACACTGGCCTGTAGTTCAGTGCTCCTGTCTATCACCTTCTTGAATATCTGACTACATTAGCAATCTTCCAATTTTTGGCAGTTCACCTGTTACTAGTGATTTGTTGAACGCTATGGAGAGTGGCAGGAAAAGTGCTTCTGCTCCTTCCTTTAGTATCCAAGGGAGATTCCATCCGGGACCTATAGCCTTTGTCATATCCAAATCTAGCAGATGCTTCCACACTCCCCACTGGTAATCACAAATCTCTAGTGGTGTCTGATTAGAAATTACCCTCTCTTATCTCTGGGACTTTTGCTCGTGCTGTGAAGACCTCCTGGAATTATTATTGAGTTCCTTGCACCTTCCTTGTCGACTGTAGTGAATCTGTCTGCCCTATCCTCAGTTTCATGATCTGTTGAATTTTCATAACTGCTCATTCATTACACTGTTGTTTTTCTCCTGATGCGGCTGTGCAGTAATTTGGGTTGAGTCTTTGCCTTGCTCGCTATGTATTTTCATATTGTCACTCTGCCTCTCTTCTCACTCTGACGTATTCATTCCTGGCGTTCTGGTATTTTCTCTGCTCTCATGGTCCTGTTATTTCTATAGTTTCTCAACGCCCTTGTACTTACTTGCTTAGCTAGCTTACAACTCTGATTAAGTCAATGGGTTTC
>WNGS01169498.1:20936842-20953302 GCA_020271785.1 Procambarus virginalis
GCGATGGAGACACTGCAGTCCGTGAATCAGGTGATGGAGACACTGCAGGCCGTGAACAAGTCGATGGAGACACTGCAGGCCGTGAACAAGTCGATGGAGACACTGCAGGCCGTGAACAAGTCGATGGAGACACTGCAGGCCGTGAACAAGTCGATGGAGACACTGCAGGCCGTGAAACAGTCGATGGAGACACTGCAGGCCATGAACCAGGCGATGGAGACACTGCAAGCCGTGAACCAGGCGATGGAGACACTGCAAGCCGTGAACCAGGCGATGGAGACACTGCAAGCCGTGAACCAGGCGATGGAGTCACTGCACGCCGTGAACCAGGCGATGGAGGGGTGTTGGAGTATTATTGAGTGCAGGCTGTGAACCAGGTGATGGAGACACTGCAGGCCGTGAAACAGTCGATGGAGACACTGCAGGCTATGAATCAGGCGATGGAGTCACTGCAGTCGCCAACCAGGCGATGGAGACACTGCAGGACGTGAACCAGCGATGGAGTCACTGCAGTCGCCAACCAGGCGATGGAGACACTGCAGGCCATGAACCAGGCGATGGGGTCACTGCAGGCCTAGAACAAGGGGCGATGGAGTCACTGCAGGCCGTGAACCAGACGATGGAGACACTGCAGGCCATGAACCAGGCGATGGGGTCACTGCAGGCCGTGAACCAGACGATGGAGACACTGCAGGCCATGAACCAGGCGATGGAGACACTGCAAGCCGTGAACCAGGCGATGGAAAAACTGCAGGCGGTGAACCAGGCGATGGAGACACTGCAAGCCGTGAACCAGGCGATGGAAAAACTGCAGGCGGTGAACCAGGCGATGGAGACACTGCAAGCCGTGAACCAGGCGATGGAGACACTGCAAGCCGTGAACCAGGCGATGGAGTCACTGCAGGCCGTGAACCAGACGATGGAGACACTGCAGGCCATGAACCAGGCGATGGAGTCACTGCCGGCCGTGAACCAGGCGATGGAGTCACTGCAGGCCGTGACAGGCGATGGAGTAACTGCAGGCGGAACAGGCTGTCGTCGAGACACTGCAGGCTGTGAACCAGGCGAGGGACATGTCGGCCATGAACCAGGGGATGGAGACACTGCAGGCTGTGAACAAGCAATATAGTCACTACGGACTGACCAGGCGATGAGACAATGCCGCCGGGAAACTCCGACCCTTGTTTTGGGGGTTCTCTCAGCTCCGAAACCGCTCCGCCGCGCCCCCTGCAAGATCAGAGAATAGACTCTGTAGGGAGGTGTGACAGATGGTTACTGGACATAGGAGGACTGTCGGGGGGACAGGTGGTAGGGACATATGGAGACCTGTAGGGGGGTGGACAGGTACCGGGCCCATATGGAGGACTGTAGGGGGGGTGACAGGTGTACGTGACATATGTGAGACTGTAGGGGTGTGACAGGTGGTTACTGGTCATATGGAGACTTGTAGGGGGGCAAGGTGGTACTGGACTATGGAGCGTAGGGTGGGAAGTGTGTACTTGGTCATTAATGGAGACTGTAGGGGTGGTGGACAGGTGGTACTGGTCATATGGAGACTGTAGGGGGTGAAGGTGTGTACTGGTCATATGGAGACTGTAGGGGGGGTGACAGGTGGTTACTGGATCTATGGAGACTGTAGGGTGGTGACAGGTGTTCTTGTTCGTATGGAGACTGTAGGGGGTTTTGTTATGGTTGCGGGGTGGGTGACACGGTGGTACTTGGCATATGGAGACTTGTAGGGGGGGTGACAGGTGGTACCTGGTCATATGGAGACTGTAGGGGGGTGACAGGTGGTGCTGGTCATATGGAGACTGTAGGTGGTGACAGGTGGTACTGGTCACATGGAGACTGTAGGGGTGGGGGGGGGGTAGGACTGGTAATAGAAGTGGGTGCTGAGGTATCATGGAGACGTAGGGGGTGACAGGTGGTACTGGTCACATGGAGACTGTAGTGGGTGACAGGTGGTACTGGTCACATGGAGACTGTAGGGGTGACAGGTGTACTGGTACATATGGGGAGAGAGGGGGTGACAGGTGGTACTGGCATATGGAGACTGTAGGGGGGTGACAGAGGGGTACTGGGTCATTGGGATGTAGGGTGGTGACAGGTGGTAATGGTCATATGCGAGACTTTAGTGAGTTGTCTTTTGTCTTCTGGGCTTGTGTGTGACCAGGTGGTTACTGGTCATATGAGACTGTAGGGGGGTCAGTGGTACTGAGCATATGGAGACTGTTTAGGGTGACAGGTGGTACGGAAATATGAGACTGTAGGGTGCAGGTGGTATGACTAGGAGGACTGTAGTGACAGGTTGTTTAATCGGTCATATGGAGACTGTAGGGGGTGACAGGTGGTACTGCATATGGAGAGGAAGGGGGGTGAAGGTGGATGGAGGTGTTACAGTGGTAGATCTGTAGTGGACGGTGAAGTGGTCGAGTATGACAGAGGACTGGTAGGGGGTGACGGTGTTTTTTGGTTTTTTTAACCCTTGGGGGATATATGGAGACTGTTAGGGGTGGACAGGTGGTACTGGTCATTTATGGAGACTGTGGTGAAGGTGACAGGTGGTACTGGGCATATGGAGACTGTTAGGGGGTGCAGGTGGTTAATGTTGCATATGGGAGACTGTAGGGGTGACAGGTGGTGACTGGTCATATGGAGACTGTAGTGGGTGACAGGTGGTACTGGAGCATATGGAGACTGTCAGGGGGTGGATAGTGGTGTACTGGCATATGGAGACTGTAGGGGGTGACAGGTGGTACTGGACATATGGGACTGTAGGGGGGTGGACAGTGGTACTGGTCATATGGAGACTGTAGGGGGTGACAGGTGGTATACTTGGTACATATGGAGACTGTGGGGGTGACAGGTGGGTACTGGTCATTGGGAACGTAGGGGGTGACGGTGGTCTGGTCATATGGAGACTGTAGGGGGGGTGACAGTGTACTAGGGTCATATGGAGACTGTAGGGGGTGACAGTGGTACTGGTCATATGAGGTGTGGGGTGTGACAGGTGGTGTGGTCATATGGAGGACTCTGTAGGGGTGACAGTGGTACTGGTCATATGGAGACTGTAGTGGGTGACCAGTGGTACTGGTCCTATGGAGAGCTGTAGGGGGGTGACAGGTGGTTAATGGCTACGAGATGGAGACTGTAAGGGGTGGACAGTGGTACTGGTCACATATGGAGACTGTAGAGGCGTGAACTAGTGGTATCTGGGTCATATGGAGAGCTGGTAGGGGGGTGACATGGTGGAGTATAACTGCGCCATATGGAGACTCTGTTGGGTGGGGGGAAGTGGTACTGGGCAATATGGAGACTGGTAGGGGGGTGGTAGTGGTACGCATTAGGAGCTGGTAGTGGAGGCTGACTGGGCATATGGAGGACTGTGAGGGGGTGACGGTGTGGTACTGAGTCATATGGAGGCTGTAGTCGTGGTGGTAGCGTAGTGGTACTGGTTCCTACTAATAATAAATCTGGCGGCAAGAGGGATATTATCAAGGTGGATTACCCACCAGGAGGTCGCTGAAGCTAGGCCTATATGAGGAGTCAGCAGGTTCGAGGCTTGCCCCACTCCTGCCAGCCTAACAGCCCTATTTTTCTTAACCTGTTACCATGATTTATGCTGTTTCAAGGTTGTTATAGAAAAATGAGATACCGCTTTACTGAAATTAACCCAATAGTTCATTGTTTTATTCCCTCACAAGATTATACAAACTAGTAACCTGGACGTTTAAATCTTTAATGAAATAAGCCATTGAAACTAACCCTCAATATTTTATCTGGTGTCAACAAACAAATTTTTCCAGTTCACTGCTCACCATAATTTGATTTAACACATCACACATACAAGATAATTTGCAAATTTTACTATCTAGTAACTAACGAGGTACTGAGGATGTGTAAGATAATAGACTTGTTAAATTGAGGGGTGTCTGGAGACGTCGAGGAGAGGTGCTGAGGGCCACCACCTGGTTCGCTACTCAGACCCAGCAACACCCACGCACAACAGTAAGTATTTTAATTATCAATGCGTTTAACAAATTGGTATAACAAGCTATCGCATTACAAGAGTTATTTAAGGTGCAAAATGCATTGCATACATTATACCTAACTGCCTCATTGCACTATGCAGATGCAGTTCAATTCACATACTAAACACTTATTTCTATCAACTTATTAAATAACCACAGATTCACGTTATCTTTTTTCACATCACCCATCTCTCATCCCCACCCATCCCATCTCCATCCCTCTCTCCTCTCTGAACATCGGTCATGATGGAGATGTAGAGGGGGGGGAGTAAGGTACGTCAGATGGTAACTGGGTTCTATGTAATGGGAGACTGTAGGGGTGTAGATGTTACTGGTCATATGAGAGTGTAGGGGGGTGAGCGTGTAAGGTCAATGGGCGAGTGAGGTACTGGTCATATATATAAATCTGGCGGCAAGAGGGATTTTCAAGCTAGGATTTACCCACGAAGGAGGTCCTGAAGCTGGCTATATTGAGTGATCAACAGATTCGCGGGCTTGGCCTCCACTTGGTCCTGCCAGCTAAACGCCTTATTTTCTTAAACTGTAACCATGATTTAGCGTTCAGTTTTTTGTTATAGAAAAATTAATACGCTTTACTGAAATTAAAACATATCATTATTTATTCCCACAAATTATACAACAGTAAACTGGGACAGTTTAATCTTAATGAATACAATCCAATGAACTAACCCTCAATATTTTCTGTGGTGTCAACAAACAAACATTTTTCCAGTTCACTGCTCACCATAATTATTAACACATTCACATATAAATATATTGTGCAAAATTTTGGGCTTGTTAGAACTAACAGACAGCCATCTAAGATGGTTTATCTCCATCAGAGACTACCGCCATGTCCCATTTTCCACCTCCACCCATCCCTTCATCCCTCCATCTCTCAACCCACCCATCCCTTCAATCCATCCCATCTCTCCCTCCACCCATCCCTTCATCCCTCCCATCTCTCAACCTCCACCCATCCCTTCATCCCTCCATTCCCAACTCCCATTCCTCCTTCCATCCAATCCCATCTCTCCAACCCCACCATCCCTTCATTCCATCCATTTCCCAACTCCCATTCATCCTGCATCCATCCTATCTCGTACAAGATAGGATGGATGGGGTACAAGGGTACAACATGCTGGGTACAAGGGTGATGTCACAACTTGATGTGACGGAGGAAACTATGAGGACGATCAGGGAAATTCTTAACAGATATAACTTTGCGCGAACAAGTTCAGGGTAAAGTACGGCCCAAGGCATGATTGTACTACCGCGGCAGACAGTGCTAAGGAGGCGAAGCAGTAACGTTTGTCCATGTCCCCTAAAGGAAGTAAACAGAATCTAATAAGAGACAAGAAGACACCCATTGACTTAATCAGAGTTGTAAGCTAGCTAAGCAAGTAAGTACAAGGGCGTTGAGAAACTATAGAAATAACAGGACGATGAGAGCAGAGAAAATAACCAGAACGGCCAGGAATGAATCGTCAGAGTGAGGAAGAGAGGCAGACGTGACAATATGAAAATGACATAGCGAGCAAGGCAAAGACTCAACCCAATCCTACTGCACACCGCATCAGGAGAAAAACAACAGTGTTAATTGAATGAGCAGTTATGAATTTCAACAGATCATGAAACTGAGGATAGGGGCAGACAGATTCACTACAGTCGACAAGGAAGTGTGCAAGGCACTCAATAATAATTCCAGGAGGTCTTCACTAGCACGAGCAAGAAGTCCCAGAGATAAGAGAGGGAATTTCTAATCAGGACACCACTAGAGTTTTTTTATTACCAGTGGGGGTGTGGAAGCATCTGCTAGATTTGGATATGACAAAGGCTATAGGCCCGGATGGAATCTCACCTTGGATACTAAAGGAGGAGCAGAAAGCACTTTTCCTGCCACTCTCCATAGCGTTCAACAAATCACTAGTAACCGTGAACTGCCCCAAAAATTGGAAGATTGCTAATGTAGTCACGATATTCAAGAAGGGTGATGACAGGAGCACTGAACTACAGGCCAGTGTCCTTAACCTTCCATACCATGCAAGATAATGGAGAAGATTGTGCGGAAAAAGCTAGTGGAAACATCTGGAGCGAAAGAACTTTACAACACAACATCAGCATGGGTTCAGGGATGGCAAGTCATGCTCACAGGATTAATTGAGGTCTATGACCAGGCAACAAAAATCAGGCAAGATAGAGAGGGCTAGGCAGACTGCATATTTTTTGGATTGGCAGAAAGCCTTTGACACAGTATCACATTCAGCAGTGAAATACATACAGATGCAGGCAGGAGTGAAAGGGAAGGTACTCCACTGGATTAGGAGTGCCGAGCAACAGAAGACAGCGAGTCACTGTGAGAGGTGAGGTCTCGGGGTGGCGAGACGTCACCAGTGGAATCCCACAGGGAACAGTTCTTGGATCTACACTGTTTCTGATATACGTAAATGATCTCCGAGAGGGAATAGACTCGTTCCTCTCAATGTTTGCTGATGATGAAAAATTTATGAGGAGGATTAAGACAGAAGAAGATAGTATAAATCTACAACATGACCTAGACAAACTGAAGGAATGGTCCAACAAATGACAACAAAAGTTCAACCCAAGTAAATTTAAAGTAATGAACTAGGCGGAGGAAATAGGAGGCCAGACACTGGATACCGAATGGAGATGAAGTCCTTCACGAAACAGACAGAGAGGAAAGATCTAGGTTGATTCACGCCAAACCGTCTCTGAAGCCCACATCCAAAGAATAACATCGCGGCGTATGCGACGCTGGTTAACATCAGAAGTTACTTGCCAGAACCTGTGTAAGGAATCCTTCAGAATCTTGTCTACCACATATGTAAGGCCAATCTGGAGTATGCAGCCCCAGCATGGAGCCCGAACCTTGTCAAGCACAAGACGAAGGCTGGAAAAGTCAGAGGTTATGCTGGGTCCCATACCTCCACGGATCTGCGTCTACTATATGTGGTAGTACAAGAGTTTCTGAAGATGTTCCTTTACATACACAATTTCTTGCAAGTAGCTTCTGATTGTTAAGCCCAGCGTCGCATATGCCTGCTCAGACTGCTAATCTTTTATGTGGGGCTTCAGGAGACGGGGTTTTTGGCCGGTGACATCAACTCCTAGATCTTTCTCTCTGTCTGTTTTCGTTGAAGGGACTTCATCTCCCATTCCCCCCCCCCCGGTATTCCAGGTGTTATGGCCTCCGATTTCCTCCGCCTAGTTTCATTAATTTAAATTTACTTGGGTTGAACTTTTGTTGTCATTTGTTGGACCATTCCTTCAGTCTTTTGTCTAGGTCATGGTGTAGAGTTATACTATCTTCTTTTGTTTTAATCCTCCTCATAAATTTTTCATCATCAGCAACAATTGAGAGGAACGAGTCTATTCCCTCTCGGAGATCATTTACGTAGTTCAGAAACAGTGTAGATCCAAGAACTGTTCCCTGTGGGCTTCCATTGGTGACGTCCCGCCACCCTCGAGACCTCACCCCTCACAGTGATCGCTGTCTTCTGTTGCTTAGGCCACTTCATTATCCACTGAGAGTACCTCCCTTTCCCTCCGGCCTGCACTTTCTCTAGCTTTTCACTTGTCTTGAATGTGATACTGTTCAAAAGGCGTTTGCAAATCCAAAAAATAATGCAGTCTGCCCATCCCCCTCTCATCTTGCCTGATTTTTGTTGCCGGTCGTAGACTTCAATTCAATCCTGTGAGGCATGAGCTTGCCATCCCCTGAAGCCCATGCTTGATGCTGTGTGTAAAAGTTCTCTTCGCCTCCCAGGACGTTTCCACTAGCTTTTTTCGCACAATCTCTCACTATCAGCTTGCATGGTATTGCAAGGTTAGGGACATCTGGCCTGTAGTTCAGGCCGTGCCTCCTGTCTTGAATATCGACTACATTACGCACTTCCCAAATTCTTGGCAGTTCACCTGTTAGCTAGTGAATTTGTTGTTAACTACTATGGACGAGTGGCACTTTTGGACAGTGCTTCTGCTCCATCCTTAGTATCCAGTGGGGGGATTCCATCGTGGACCATATGGCTTTGTTACGTCTCAACTAGTAGAGCTTCCTTCTCTCCCCACTGGTAATCTAAATTCTTCTAGTGGGATCTATTAGAAATTACTCCCTTCCTTATTCTGCGAGCTTTTCTCTTGCTTAGTGAAGACCTCCTGGAAGTTTATTATTGCAGTTCCTGTCGCCACCTGTCCTTGTCGATTGTAGTGCAATCCGTCTGCCCCTTATCCTAATTTCAATTTAATTTCATACTGCTCATTTCATTAACTGTTGTTTTTCTCCTGATGGGCGGTGCAAATTAGGTGAGCTGACTAGGTCTCTTTGCTTGCTTACATGTCATTTTCCTATTGCCTTCTGCCTCTCTTCTCATCCGTGACGATATTCATCCTGGCATTTGTATCTTTCTCTGCTCTAAGGTCCTGTATATTTCTATAGTTTCTCCACGCCCTTTATACTTGCTTGCTTAGCTAAGGACTCTGATTAATCACATAGGTTTCTTCTGCTTTTCACTTGTTTTCCTTTTAGACCGGAGCAAACTTGTCTGACTGCCATGCCTTACACTCTCGCGGATGTAGTCCATCATGTCCTTGGGGCCGTCTTTCCTCCTGAGCTCTGTTTCCAAGTTATATCTGTTAGGATATTTCTTATTAGCCTCATTCTAGTTTCCCTCCCCACCCACTCAAGTTGTGACATCACCCTTGTACCCAGCATGTTGTACCCTTGTACCCATCCATCCTATCTTGTACGAGATCGGCTGGATGCAGGATGAATGGGAGTTGGGAAATGGGATGGATGAAGGGATGGTGGTGGGGTTGAAGGGCAGGAGATGGTGAAGGGATGAATGGGCGTTGGAAATGGGCATGGATGAAGGGAGGGTGGGGTTTTGAGAGATGGGAGGGATGAAGGGCCATGGGTGGAGTAGTTGAGAGATGGAATGGAATGAAGGGATGGGTGGGGTTGAGAGATGGGAGGCGATGAAGGGATGGGTGGAGTTGAGAAATGGGCTGGCGGTAGTCTCTGATGGAGATAAACCATCTTAGATGGCTGTCTGTTAGTTCTAACAAGCAAGATTTTGCACAATTATTTTATATGTGAATGTGTTACTAATTATGGTGAGCAGTGAACTGGAAAAATGTTTGTTTGTTGACACCACATAAAATATTGAGGGTTAGCTTTCATTGGATTTATTTCATTAAGATTTAAACTGTCCAGTTTACTGTTGTTTAATTTGTCGGCAATATGAAAATAATGAATATTTTTTTTAATTCTCAGTATAAGCGTTGCGGGCCCAAGAGCCAAAGCTCAACTCCGCAAGCACAACTAGGCGAGTACAACAGCTAGGTGAGTACATGCTAGGTACAAGTGTGATGTCACAGGCTAGGTACAAGGGTGATATAACATATTGCAAAATTCTACATGAAAACAACTCCTGATTATATTTCTGCCCTCATAAAACTTACAGGGTATTGCTATAGATGACGATATTTCTTGAGTGTGGCAATGTGGACGACCCCCAGCTTGCCTACGACACTCCCATACCTTCCATGAGTCATCTTGCAAGATGGGTAAGGCTGCTCCAAGCATCTGATCTCCATCCTTAGACAGACAATCTCTCTCTCTCTTATAAATATCAATTATTTTCTAATGGAACTTATACTTTCACAGGCTCAGCAGCTGACAGGCGCCAGTGGGCAAGAAGACTTTATTCTCGAACTCTTTCTTAATGGACGAAACTGGAATGGAGTCGCAAATGTGTTGAGGGAATTACCAAATCTGAGCCCCCGAATCTTGAAGGAAACTGCTCGCATGGCTCTTGAAGATGATCAGTACGAAATTGTTGAACTATGTTTGCCTCGGTTGCAGTAAAGCAAATATTAGAAGAAACTTAACCCCCTAAAAGTTAATCTTCCCTAGATGGAAGATAAACTAACATTTTTGCCTTTGGAATAGAAGAATAAATAGTTAAGTACACTGTGGTAAAGTGAGCGGCAGCTGCGATAAACTCCGGTGTCACAGCACAAGTCTGGATGGCGGCATTAACACTGAATTATAGTCGCGGGTTACATATGCTTCCCTGACAAAATTTACATTCTGAAATTATTCTAAGCGTATCTAAAGCAGTTAATAAGTAATGTAATATAAAATACCACAGTGAATAATGAGAAATATGTTAATATCTTGAGCTGATACAATACTTATATAACAAGACAGATAGTAATGCTCTTATAAGATCCTGAGACTGTCACATCTGTTTCAATATTAACATAAATTTACTATAGGTGACAGAAAGTACAATCTTAACCTGTTACAATAATAATTTGGTAAGTTTATAATAATTCTAAGTATAATCTGCATAATATAAAGTGGATAATAGTAGAAGTATAGACCAGGACGGAAACTGGGTTTTCTTGCCATATATATATATATATATATATATATATATATATATATATATATATATATATATATATATATATATATATATATATATATATATATATATATATATATATATATTGTTAAATATGACTGAAAAAGTAAGATTAATAGTTCTAACACGAACTTTTCAATATTTCTTATGTTTCTTTTTACTGTCGATGGTAATTGAAAAATCAATTCTCCAAAATTCATTTCTATTTCTAGTCTGACGCGACGCTTGAACGCATTTCGTAATAACTTATTACATTTTCAAAGACTTTAGTTTACACACACAACTGTAACCTGAAAACACTAAACAGAGTCAGCTAATCCGTTATACTAATACTCGCATTTGGGTGAGGTGATATGGTGCAACAGTTTTGTATGAGGTGAACAGACTTGCGACAAATACAAGACAGAACACGAAACTGTGGGTAATAATTGGATATGAGATCATAAGAATGGAAGTAACTGCAGAGGGCTTATTGGCCCATACTTCCTCTTGATGCTTTTATATTGGTTCGGAGTCTTGAAGTGGGAAGAATATAGTTAATTGCCTCGCAGATGTCAAGCCGCCTGCTATCGCTGTATCTATCGATGATTTCTGTGTTGTTTGATAAGATTTCTCTTTTGATGGTCTAGTTGTGAGAAGAGATTATATGTTCCTTGATGGAGCCCTGTTGTTTATGCATTATGCATCGTTTATGCATCGCCTGGAAAGAAACGTTGTTGTCTTGCCTATATACTGAGTTCACGGCCGCACGGTCCCGAGGGCCGTGCGGCCCAGGTTCTGCTTCAGTAGGCTGGGGTCGTTCATGCCCTTGATGGGGTGGTTCTTCTCCTGCCCCAACCACGGCGGTCTCCGGGTTGGAGGTCCCTGTGCCCTTCTTCACCACCTTCGAGGTCAACCCCGGAACTCACAGTTCCTGCGACGGCGCTGGAACCAATCGTATTGGCGTATGCCTTTCCATTGGAGACTTTCAGCACCGTGGAGAGGGGGGGACCTGCTGCCTGGGTAACAGCTTCTCCCCCGAATCAACCTACCCTGGCTTTGCGCCCTGGCGAGGCCAATCCAGACCGACAACCAGAGCGCAACTCCATAGTCTCCTGAGACTGATGGATGCCTACTATACTATATTGAGGCTTACAGTCCCCAAGTGGGCATTTGAAGCCATAGACGACGTTGGTTTCCTTCAAGGCGTTATGCTTGGTGTCTGGAGAGTTCTTCATGAGTAGGTTGGCAGTTTTTTGGGTTTTATAGTAATCCTCAATTGCATTTTCTGATTTTTGTCTGTAGGGATAACGTTCCTATCAACAATATCTTTCAGGACCCTTTCCTCCGTTTTATGAGCCGTCGAAAAGAAGTTCCTGTAAAATAGTCTAATAGGGGGGCACATGTTGTACGTTAGTTGACTCTTCAGAGGTTGCATGACGTCTCACCTTTCTTTTTACGATGTCTTCAACAAAACCATTAGAGAACCCGTTGTTGACTAGGACCTGCCTTACCCTACAGAGTTCTTCGTCGACTTGTTTCCATCCTGAGCTGTGGCTGAGAGCACGTTCGACGTAAGCGTTGACAACACTCTTCTTGAACCTGTCTGGGCAGTCACTATTGGCATTGAGGCACATTCCTATGTTTGTTTCCTTAGTGTAGACTGTAGTGTGGAAGCCTCCGCTCCTTTCCGTGACTGTTACGTCTAGAAAGGGCAGCTTCCCATCCTTCTCCATCTCATAAATGAAACTAACACAGAATTCCGCTTGAATGCCTCCTTCAGCTCCTGCAGACGTCTGGTATCAGGTACCTGTGTAAAACTGTCGTCAACATACCATGTTGACGGTATGTTGACCGATTGCTCACGTTTCGACTTAAGTTCTTCACCAATTGTTTTGAAATTTTCAAAGGTTTTTGATAGATTTTCAGTGGGTTTTTATATACATACCATATAGATGTCACATCTGTAATGGGAAAAAAAAACATGTTTTTTTTAGTTTTTCATGTGTTACGACAACAAACGCTGTATTCTCCGAAAGTTATTCACTGATTGCTTTGAATTTTTTACACAATGTTCCATTCAAATACACGTGTGTTTTTATATACCTACTATATAGATGTCACACCTGTGACAGGTAAAACATGTTTTTTTTAAACAGTGCCATCTGTTGCAGGTAATTGCAACACAAGCTATACTAAAATTTTATGATTCCATATCAATATTTCTCATTGCACTGATAAATTGAATTTTCATAGATTTCAATTTATTTTCATTTTGATTTAATTATTTTGTGTGACATTGCATTGGAATTGAGCTATGTTGTTTACCATACTGTTCATTTTGAGAGAATAGTTTATTTTTAATTTTTTTATTGTGTTTCTTTTCGTTTTTTTAGCTGTTCTTCTTATTTTTCAGTGATGCTAACGTCAGATCATTTGATGTTCCCGTTTTTCTGATGGGAACATCAGATCATTTGGAATGCATCGGAAAAGGAAGTGGGGATTGGTGGGAAGGACGAGGGGACTAGAGTGGGGAGTGGTTGGGAGGTCGATGGAGCCGGTCGGCCGAGCGGACAGCACGCTGGACTTGTAATCCTGTGGTCCGGGTTCGATCCCGGGCGCCGGCGAGAAACAATGGGCAGAGTTTCTTTCACCCTATGCCCCTGTTACCTAGCAGTACAATAGGTACCTGGGTGTTAGTCAGCTGTCACGGCTGCTGCCTGGGGGTGGAGGCCTGGTCGAGGACCGGGCCGCGGGGACACTAAAGCCTCGAAATTATCTCAAGATCTCAAGATAACGATGGAACGAGAGTGGGAGATGGTGAGAGGACGAGGGAACGGGGGTGGGGTAATGATGGGGAGGACGACGGGATGGGGGAGTGGGGGATGTTGGGGACGAGGGAACGGGGAAGTGGAGAATGGTGGAGAGGACGAGGTGACAGTGGGACAGTGGAGTGGGGGATGGTGGTGAGGACGAGCAGACAGCTAGGGGAGTGGGGGATGGTGGAGAGGACGAGGTGAGAGGGGTAATGGGGGTGGTGGGGGGAGGACGAGGGAACTGGGATGGGGAAAGGTTCTCACCTATTTGTACTCACCTATTTATGCTTGCTGGGGTTGAGCTCTGGCTCTTTGGTCCCGCCTCTCAACCGACAATCAACTGGTGTACAGGTTCCTGAGCCTATTGGGCTCTATCATATCTACATTTAAAACTGTGTATGGAGTCAGCCTCCACCACATCACTGCCTAATGCATTCCACCTGTTAACTACTCTGACACTGAAAAAGTTTTTTCTAACGTCTCTCTGGCTCATTTGGGTACTCAGTTTCCACCTGTGTTCCCTTGTTCGCATACCACCTGTGTTAAACAGTTTATCTTTATCTACCCTGTCAATTCCTCTGAGAATTTTGTAGGTAGGGATCATGTCTCCCCTTACTCTTCTATCTTCCAGTGTCGTGAGATGAGTTTCCTGCAGCCTTTCCTTGTAACTCATGTCTCTTAGTTCTGGGACTAGCCTAGTGGCATACCTCTGAACTTTTTCAAGCATCGTCTTAAGCTTAACAAGGTACGAGCTCCACGCTGGGGCCGCATACTCCAGGACTGGTCTTATATATGTGGTATACAAGGTTCTGAATGATTCCTTACACACAGGTTCCTGAAGGCTGTTCTGATGTTAGCCAGCCTCGCATATGCTGCAGATGTAAGTCTTTTTATGTGGACTTCAGGAGACATGTTTGGTGTGATATCAACTCCTAGAATTCTATACCCTCTGGGAGATCGTTTACATATATCAGAAACAGTATAGTTCCAAGGACTGAACCCTGCGGGACTCTACTGGTGACGTCCCGCCAGTCTGAGACCTCACCCCTCACAGTGACTCGCTGTCTTCTGTTGCTTAGGTATTCCATTATCCAATGGAGTACCTTCACTTTCCCTCCTGCCTGCATCTCCAGCTTTTTCACTAGCCTCTTGAGTGGGTACTGTGTCAAAAGGCTTGCTGGCAATCAAAAAATATGCAGTCTGCCCCACCCCCTCTCAATCTTGCCTGATTTTTGTTGCCTGGTCGTAGAATTCAATTAATCCTGTGAGGCAGGGCTTGCCATCCCTGAGCCCATGTTGATGCTGTGTTACAAAGTTCTTTCGCTCCAGACGTTCCACTAGCTTTTTTCGCACAATCTTCTCCATCAGCTTGCATGGTATGCAAGTTAGGGACACTGGCCTGTAGTTCAGTGCCTCCTGTCTTGTATATCAGAACTACATTAGTCGCTTTCCAAATTCTTGGCAGTTCCCGTTACTAGTGATTTGTTATACAATATGGAGAGTGGCAGGCACAGTGCTTCTGCTCCTTCCTTAAGTATCCAAGGGGAGATTCCATCTGGACATATGGCCTTTGTCACACCCAACTCAAGTAAAAGCTTCCTTACTTCCCCACTGGTAATCTCAAATTCTTCTAGTGGATCATGGTTAATTACTCCCTCTCTTATCTCTGGAGCTTCTCCCTGCTCTAAAGTGAAGACCTCCTGGAATTTCTTATTCAGTTCCTCGCACACTTCCTTGTCGTTTGTAGTTAATCCGTCTGCCCCTATCCTTAATTACATTATCTGCTCCTTTACTGTTGTTTTTTTCCTGATGTGGCTGTGCAGCAATTTAGGTTGAGCCTTTGTCTTGCTTGCGACGTCATTTTCGCATTGCCCTTCTGCCTCCCTTCTCAACCTGACATATTCATTCCTGGCACTCTGGTATCTTTCTCTGCTCTCAAGTGTCCTGATATTTCTATAGGTTCTCCCACGCCCTTTTACTTTGCTGCTTAGCTAGCCTACATCTCTGATTAACCATAGGTTTCTCATCTTCATTTCATTGTTTTCCTTTTGGACCGGGACAAACTTGTTTGCTGCCTCCTTACACTTCTGTGTGATGTAGTCCATCATGTCTTGGGCCGTCTTACCCCTGAACTCTGTTTCCTATGTTATATCTGTTATGATCTTTTCTTAGCTCTTCATAGTTTCCCTTTCGGAATGCCAGCCTTTTGTTTTCAGTACCCCTACTTGAGTTCAATAACCCTTCTTCAACCAGATACTCAAATGCCAGTACACTATAGTCGCACATTCCTACTGGGGCCTCAAAACCGATTTCTCTTATGTCGGAGTCGTTCAGAGTGAAGACTATGTCGAGTCTCGCTGGTTCATCGTTTACTCTTATCCTTGTGGGTTCCCTGACATGCTGGCTTAAAAAGTTTTAGTCACCATGTTACGACTCTGGGTTCTTTAGAGGGAAACCAGAGGTCAAATTTTGAGCTTATTAAAAATACCATAGAGTAAACGCGCATCGCGAGTCGCATTTGTCGTATCTTCCCTGCCAGAAGTAAGACTATTCTTGTTGCTCACAAAGCATTTAGACTCTTAAACTTGTGGTGGATGAAGTAACATTGTTATAAGTTTAACTACCCGTAGTAGAATGAGGAAAGTAGCAATATGAGGCATAAGGGGAAGTGTTTTAATGTGTATAGCTGTATGATCAATTGGGCTCTTCCTGGCACCACACGCATGCTGCAGGCTGCTGGAGACTGAGGCGGCCTTCTCTGCTGGCTGACTGTGGTGCTTGGATTGTTTCCCCTTCCTCTTAATTCTTATTTCTGTGACTTAGTTGGTTAAGTACTCCATAACTCATTTTTGTATATGTCTGGCATACCCATTGTTCTATGTGTAGAGTAGTATACCTGGGGTGTAGTAAGTGTTTTAAGTGTTTATCTTACCTGTTATGCTAACGGGGGTCCCAGTGAAACACGTGGTCCCCTACCCTAAGCTGTCTACCTCAAGTGTTTTATAGTAGAGCTTTACCCTAGCTTGCTTTCAGTGTAAAACCTTGTATCCTGCCTATGTGGACCAAGGCTTTTAACGTAAGATTGTGTGGTAAAGTTAGTATTAAATTGTTATTGGGTTGTGATGTGTAGGGGGGTGTAAGGGGTTAATAAATAAGTAAGTTTGAACAGAGTATCCCTTTTT
>WNGS01169498.1:20964604-20989753 GCA_020271785.1 Procambarus virginalis
GACTGACTCCTAATCACTCTCTCAAATACTTTTATTATGTGCGATGTTAGTGCAACTGGTCTATAATTCTTTGCCAATGCTTTGCTCCCTCCCTTGTGTAGAGGGGCTATGTCTGCTACTTTAAGTGCATCTGGTATCTCCCCCGTGTCCAAGCTCTTCCTCCCACTATAATGAGTGCCTGTGCTACCGGCACTTTGCATTTCTTTATAAATATTGAATTCCATGAGTCTGGACCTGGGGCCGAGTGCATGGGCATGTTTCAATTTCTCTTTCAAAATTAGTGCGCTCGTGTTGATATCAGTTATATTTACAGGGGTTTGGGTATCCCGCATAAAAAAATTGTCTGGATCTTCTACTTTCATGTTGTTTATTGGAGTGCTAAACATGTCCTCATACTGCTTTTTTAGGATTTCACTAATTTCTTTGTCATCCTCCGTGTATGAACCTTCACTTGTACGAATAGGTCCAATACTGGCAGTAGTTTTTGCTTTTGATTTCGCATATGTGAAGAAGTATTTTGGATTTTTCTTTATTTCCTGAATTGCTTTCTGTTCTAACTGCCTTTCTTCAGTTTGATATGAGTGTTTCAATTTCCGCTCGATTTCTTCAATCTCCCTATTTAAATTATTCCTTCTTTGACGGGAAATTCGTGTCTGCATAAGCAGTTCCGTTATTCTTTTCCTGCGTTTATAGTGTCGTCTGCGTTCTCTTTCTACGTTGGATCTCTTTCTGGCTTTCCTCAAAGGAATATGTTTCAGACAGACTTGATACGCTTCCGAAGTCAGTTTTTCTATTCCTTCTGTAGGACTTTTATTACTTAAAACAGTTTCCCATGGAATGTTTGTAAGTTCCCTGTTTATTATCTCCCAGTCTATCCTTTTATTATTAAAATTGAATTTACTGAATAGCCCCTCTCGCTTTATCAACGTTTTAGGTCTATTCTGAGTATTGATGGTCGTTTGCACTTCAATGAGCTTGTGATCTGAATATGTGGTATCTGATATCGTAATGTCTCTGATAATGTCTTCATTGTTCGTAAAGACCAGATCTAGAATATTTTCATTTCTCGTTGGCTCCGATATCTGCTGACTGAGTGAAAATTTGTCACAGAATCTAAGTAGTTCTCTAATCTGTGGTTGGTTAGGTCCCGATTGATTTCCTGGTACAATATTATTGTTTGCTATTCTCCACTTGAGACTAGGCAAGTTGAAGTCACCTAGGAAGATAATATCAGGTATTGGGTTCTCCAAATTATCAAGGCTATTCTCTATTTTGTTTATCTGTTCTGTGAATTCCTCAGCCGTTGCATCTGGCGGTTTGTATATTAGAATAATCACTAAATTTATTTTCTCTATTTTTAATCCCAGTACCTCCACCACCTCATTTGTAACGTTAAGGAGCTCCGAGCACACAAGGTCTTCCCTAATATACAGACCCACTCCTCCATGTGACCTAATTTTCCTATCACACCTGTATAGGTTATATCCTGGAATCCAAATCTCACTGTCCAACAATTCCCCTGCATGGGTTTCTGTGAAAGCTCCAAATACTGCATTTGACTCCGTGAGGAGGCCATTTATGAACTGTACTTTATTGTTTGTTCTTGTTTTCAGTCCTTGTATGTTGGCAAAGATGAATGAGGTTACTCTATTAGTGATAGTTTGACTGGGAGACTTTTTCGGCAAGCCCATTATGCGTGGACATATTGAGTTTGTTCTGACCAGTGCTGATTGTTGTAGGGCAGTTGCCTGTCGTAGTTGTGGTTCCCTTTCGGTGTGTAATTGTATCTGTAAGTCTGGTATGCAAGTGGGTCTGGCATCCAGTTCCATACATTCTCCATGCTCCTCCTTTTGAATTCTCTTTCGGTCTGGTATAAAAAATTTATCGAATTTCCTCCAAATTCATTATCCTGCTTGCCACTCTTTATGTAGCGTTCCGTGCCTTTCACGTGAAAGTATGGGCAGCTGAGGTCATAGCATTTTCTGTCCTCCAATGAGGTTTGGCACATCTCAGGATGGAAAAACCTACATATTGATCCAAATCGACACTCACCTTTCCTAAGCATATTTAAACATTTTTTGGCATTCTCTTCCAAAATACCGTTACCACCTGCTACCTGGGTGGTTATCTGAGTCTCAGCATCGATACTGTTCTCTTTGAGGGCCCTAATCTCCTCCTTTGCTGCTGTCAGCTCTCTTTTTAGGTTGCTTGTTTCATTCGTCATTTCCTGCATCATTTCCTGCATCTCACTCTTGATGTCCTCCAGAAAGTGTGTGCGTGTGCGCGCGTGTGTGTGTGTGTGTGTGTGTGTGTGTGTGTGTGTGTGTGTGTGTGTGTGTGTGTGTGTGTGTGTGCGCGCGTATGCGTGTGTATGAGTGTTTGTGTGTGCGTGTGTACGAGTGTGTGCGCGAGCGTGTGTACAAGAGTGTGTGTGTGTGTGTGTGTGTGTGTGTGTGTGTGTGTGTGTGTGTGTGTGTGTGTGTGTGTGTGTGTGTGTGTGTGTGTGTGTGTGTACTCACCTAGTTGTGCTTACGGGGGTTGAGCTCTGGCTCTTTGGTCCCGCCTCTCAACCGTCAATCAACAGGTGTACAGTTTCCTGAGCCTAATGAGCTCTATCATATCTACACTTGAAACTGTGTATGGAGTCAGCCTCCACCACATCGCTTTCTAATGCATTCCATTTGTCAACCACTCTGACACTAAAAAAGTTCTTTCTAATATCTCTGTGGCTCATTTGGGCACTCAGTTTCCACCTGTGTCCCCTAGTGCGTGTGCCCCTTGTGTTAAACAGCCTGTCTTTATCAACCCTGTCGAGTCCCCTGAGAATCTTGTATGTGGTGATCATGTCCCCCTAACTCTTCTGTCTTCCAACGAAGTAAGGTTTAATTCCTGCAGTCGCTCCTCGTAGCTCATACCTCTCAGCTCGGGTACTAGTCTGGTGGCAAACCTTTGAACCTTTTCCAGTTTAGTCTTATGCTTGACTAGATAGGGACTCCATGCTGGAGCCGCATACTCCAGGATTGGTCTGACATATGTGGTATATAATGTTCTAAAAGATTCCTTACACAAGTTTCTAAAGGCCGTTCTTATGTTAGCCAACCTGGCATATACTGCTGATGTTATCCTCTTGATATGAGCTTCAGGGGACAGGTCTGGCGTGATATCAACCCCCAGGTCTTTCTCTCTCTCTGACTCTTGAAGTATTTCATCTCCCAAATGATACCATGTATATAGTCTCCTGCTTCCTACCCTATCTTCATTACATTACATTTGCTTGGGTTAAACTCTAACAACACACACAAGTGGTACACTTGTGTGTGTGTGTGTGTGTGTGTGTGTGTGTGTGTGTGTACTCACCTAGTTCACCTAGTTGTGCTTGCGGGGGTTGAGCTCTGGCTCTTTGGTCCCGCCTCTCAACCGTCAATCAACAGGTGTACAGTTTCCTGAGCCTAATGGGCTCTATCATATCTACATTTGAAACTGTGTATGGAGTCAGCCTCCACCACATCGCTTCCTAATGCATTCCATTTGTCAACCACTCTGACACTAAAAAAGTTCTTTCTAATATCTCTGTGGCTCATTTGGGCACTCAGCTTCCACCTGTGTCCCCTAGTGCGTGTGCCCCTTGTGTTAAACAGCCTGTCTTTATCAACCCTGTCGATTCCCCTGAGAATCTTGAATGTGGTGATCATGTCCCCCCTAACTCTTCTGTCTTCCAACGAAGTGAGGTTTAATTCCTGCAGTCGCTCCTCGTAGCTCATACCTCTCAGCTCGGGTACTAGTCTGGTGGCAAACCTTTGAACCTTTTCCAGTTTAGTCTTATGCTTGACTAGATAGGGACTCCATGCTGGAGCCGCATACTCCAGGATTGGTCTGACATATGTGGTATATAATGTTCTGAAAGATTCCTTACACAAGTTTCTAAAGGCCGTTCTTATGTTAGCCAACCTGGCATATGCTGCTGATGTTATCCTCTTGATATGAGCTTCAGGGGACAGGTCTGGCGTGATATCAACCCCCAGGTCTTTCTCTCTCTCTGACTCTTGAAGTATTTCATCTCCCAAATGATACCTTGTATCTGGTCTCCTGCTTCCTACCCCTATCTTCATTACATTACATTTGCTTGGGTTAAACTCTAACAGCCATTTGTTCGACCATTCCTGCAGCTTGTCCAGGTCTTCTTGAAGTCTCAAGCTGTCCTCCTCTGTCTTAATCCTTCTCATAATTTTGGCGTCGTCAGCAAACATTGAGAGGAATGAGTCTATACCCTCTGGGAGATCGTTTACGTATATCAGAAACAGGATAGGTCCAAGTACAGAGCCCTGTGGGACTCCACTGGTGACTTCACGCCAGTCTGAGGTCTCACCCCTCACTGTAACTCTCTGTTTCCTATTGCTTAGGTACTCCCTTATCCACTGGAGCGCCCTACCTGTTACTCCTGCCTGTTTCTCCAGCTTATGCATCAACCTTTTATGGGGTACTGTGTCAAAGGCTTTCCGACAGTCCAAAAAAATGCAGTCCGCCCACCCTTCTCTTTCTTGCTTAATTCTTGTCACCTGATCGTAGAATTCTATCAATCCTGTAAGGCAAGATTTACCCTCCCTGAACCCATGTTGATGGGTTGTCACGAAGTCTCTTCTCTCCAGATGTGTTACTAGGTTTTTTCTCACAATCTTCTCCATCACCTTGCATGGTATACAAGTTAAGGACACTGGCCTGTGTGTGTGTGTGTGTGTGTGTGTGTGTGTGTGTGTGTGTGTGTGTGTGTGTGTGTGTGTGTGTGTGTGTGTGTGTGTGTGTGTGTGTGTGTGTGTGCGCGCGCGCATGTGCGTGTGTGTGTGAGACGGAGAAGGGGTGCTGTGCTATTTGTGGGATGGCGAGGGTGTGTGTACTATTGGAGGTGTTATGCTGAGGGGGAAGAGTATGTGTGGTACAGTGGTACAGCTAGAGGACGTGGGGTACAGCTGAAGGACGTGTGGTACAGGTGAAGGACGTGGGGTACAGGTGAAGGTCGTGTGGTACAGCTGAAGGACGTGTGGTACAGCTGAAGGACGTGTGGTACAGCTGAAGGACGTGTGGTACAGCTGATGGACGTGTGGTACAGCTGAAGGACGTGTGGTACAGCTGAAGGTCGTGGGGTACAGCTGAAGGACGTGTGGTACAGCTGAAGGACGTGGGGTACAGCTGAAGGACGTGTGGTACAGCTGAAGGTCGTGTGGTACAGCTGAAGGACGTGTGGTACAGCTGAAAGACGTGTGGTACAGCTGAAGGACGTGTGGTACAGCTGAAGGACGTGTGGTACAGCTGAAGGACGTCTGGTACAGCTGAAGGACGTGTGGTACAGCTGAAGGTCGTGTGGTACAGCTGAAGGACGTGGGGTACAGCTGAAGGACGTGTGGTACAGCTGAAGGACGTGGGGTACAGCTGAAGAACGTGTGGTACAGGTGAAGGTCGTGTGGTACAGGTGAAGGTCGTGTGGTACAGCTGAAGGACGTGGGGTACAGCTGAAGGACGTGTGGTACGGCTGAAGGTCGTGGGGTACAGCTGAAGGACGTGGGGTACAGCTGAAGGACGTGGGGTACAGCTGAAGGACGTGTGGTACAACTGAAGGACGTGTGGTACGGCTGAAGGTCGTGGGGTACAGCTGAAGGACGTGGGGTACAGCTGAAGGACGTGGGGTACAGCTGAAGGACGTGTGGTACAACTGAAGGACGTGTGGTACAGCTGAAGGACGTGTGGTACAGCTGAAGGACGTGGGGTACAGCTGAAGGACGTGGAGTACAGCTGAAGGACGTGTGGTACAGCTGAAGGACGTGTGGTACAGCTGAAGGACGTGTGGTACAGCTGAAGGACGTGGGGTACAGCTGAAGGACGTGTGGTACAGCTGAAGGTCGTGTGGTACAGCTGAAGGACGTGTGGTACAGCTGAAGGACGTGTGGTACAGCTGAAGGACGTGTGGTACAGCTGAAGGACGTGGGGTACAGCTGAAGGACGTGTGGTACAGCTGAAGGACGTGGGGTACAGCTGAAGGACGTGTGGTACAGCTGAAGGACGTGTGGTACAGGTGAAGGACGTGTGGTACAACTGAAGGACGTGTGGTACAGCTGAAGGACGTGTGGTACAACTGAAGGACGTGTGGTACAGCTGAAGGACGTGTGGTACAACTGAAGGACGTGTGGTACAGCTGAAGGAAGTGTGGTACAGCTGAAGGACGTGTGGTACAGCTGAAGGATGTGTGGTACAACTGAAGGACGTGTGGTACAACTGAAGGACGTGTGGTACAGCTGAAGGACGTGTGGTACAGCTGAAGGACGTGTGGTACAGCTGAAGGACGTGTGGTACAGCTGAAGGACGTGTGGTACAGCGGAAGGACGTGTGGTACAGCTGAAGGTCGTGTGGTACAGCTGAAGGACGTGGGGTACAGCTGAAGGACGTGTGGTACAGCTGAAGGACGTGGGGTACAGCTGAAGAACGTGTGGTACAGGTGAAGGTCGTGTGGTACAGGTGAAGGTCGTGTGGTACAGCTGAAGGACGTGGGGTACAGCTGAAGGACGTGTGGTACAGCTGAAGGTCGTGGGGTTCAGCTGAAGGACGTGGGGTACAGCTGAAGGATGTGTGGTACAGCTGAAGGACGTGTGGTACAGCTGAAGGACGTGGGGTACAGCTGAAGGACGTGTGGTACAGCTGAAGGACGTGGGGTACAGCTGAAGGACGTGTGGTACAGCTGAAGGACGTGTGGTACAGGTGAAGGACGTGTGGTACAACTGAAGGACGTGTGGTACAGCTGAAGGACGTGTGGTACAACTGAAGGACGTGTGGTACAGCTGAAGGACGTGTGGTACAACTGAAGGACGTGGGGTACAGCTGAAGGACGTGTGGTACAGCTGAAGGACGTGTGGTACAGGTGAAGGACGTGTGGTACAACTGAAGGACGTGTGGTACAGCTGAAGGACGTGTGGTACAACTGAAGGACGTGTGGTACAGCTGAAGGACGTGTGGTACAACTGAAGGACGTGTGGTACAGCTGAAGGAAGTGTGGTACAGCTGAAGGACGTGTGGTACAGCTGAAGGACGTGTGGTACAACTGAAGGACGTGTGGTACAACTGAAGGACGTGTGGTACAGCTGAAGGACGTGTGGTACAGCTGAAGGACGTGTGGTACAGCTGAAGGACGTGTGGTACAACTGAAGGACGTGTGGTACAGCTGAAGGTCGTGTGGTACAGCTGAAGGACGTGTGGTACAACTGAAGGACGTGTGGTACAGCTGAAGGTCGTGTGGTACAGGTGAAGGTCGTGTGGTACAGCTGAAGGTCGTGTGGTACAGCTGAAGGTCGTGGGGTACAGGTGAAGGTCGTGTGGTACAGGTGAAGGTCGTGTGGTACAGCTGAAGGACGTGTGGTACAGCTGAAGGTCGTGTGGTACAGCTGAAGGTCGTGTGGTTCAGCTGAAGGTCATGTGGTACAGGTGAAGGTCGTGTGGTACAGCTGAAGGTCGTGTGGTACAGCTGAAGGTCGTGTGGTACAGCTGAAGGTCGTGGGGTACAGCTGAAGGTCGTGTGGTACAGCTGAAGGTCGTGTGGTACAGGTGAAGGTCGTGTGGTACAGGTGAAGGTCGTGTGGTACAGCTGAAGGTCGTGTGGTACAGCTGAAGGACGTGGGGTACAGCTAAAGGTCGTGTGGTACAGCTGAAGGTCGTGTGGTACAGCTGAAGGTCGTGGGGTACAGCTGAAGGTCGTGTGGTACAGGTGAAGGTCGTGGGGTACAGGTGAAGGTCGTGTGGTACAGGTGAAGGTCGTGGGGTACAGGTGAAGGTCGTGTGGTACACAGCCGCAGGTGACAGGCTAGGCAAGGACGCCTGGTCTTGTAGGTGGACGCCGTGTGCATATTCCTTCCTCATTCATGATTCTTCATTCATGGTAAAGATGTCTTCTGATGGTGTCTTCTTTCTTGTAAAGGAGATTCTTCCTCTTGGGTTTTTCTTCTTGTTTGTCCGTATTCTCGTTCTCAATGTGGCCATCTCCCTCCCAGGCCACAACCTGTGGTCATCTCTCAGCCCGGCCAGGGAATGAGGATATGGTGCCAGGAACGCCTTCATGATCAACGTGCTTCTTGCACATCTCTCCACCAGCTCTCAAGTACTACTGTTTGTTGCCTGTGTATATCAAGTTTTGTCGAGTGTTGAGCAGATACTTATGCATGTGCCACCAACTTCAAGTTTCGCGCGCCGACCTGCTAGGTACGCTGTGACTTTGAAAATAGCGGAGCTTCATATATGCTGGCTGGCTGATTTATTTCTGCTGATCTTGCTTGATGGTTGACGGCCCCTTCCATCCTGTGAATAGGCCATCTACATCGGGAGTGCTGCTTATAACGTCATGGCAACTGCCCCGGAGAAGATGCCGGACAGCACATCACCGTTGCCAGCTAGTGACTTTGGGGACCCATGATAGCTTTATGACATGGTCATAAAGTTACCTAGAAATGAAAGTGACTATGTCTTTGTTACAAACGAGAGTGATTTTGTAAATGTGTTGCTAAACACAGAGTATGCAGGCATTAAGATGAAAAATGCAGTACCTAAGTCTCCAAAAGTAACCATTGTCATATTCAATATATTCATATTATTAATGAGTTAATAAACTCATTAAGCCTGTATATCTTTGTGATGAAAATATTGTAAACCCTAAACGTTTGACAAATGGCCTCATAGCTGCCACATGGAAAGGTGCCACGTCTATACCTGACAGAATTTACTCTAGAGCAGCTTTCAGTTGGCACTATAACATAGCACTCTACAACCCTCCCCCTCGTAGGTACTACAAGTGTCAACGATGGGGACGTCACGTAGCCAAGTACTGCATAAGCTAAAACTATTTTTGTGCCGTGTGTGGTGAATCTCATAAATCTGAGGTTTGTTTTAAACTCATAAAGGAACTGCACCCAGTAAGTGAAAAATGCATAAACTGTGGTAGGAGCGGTGTTCAAGCCTGGCACCTTGACGGAGGGTGGTTGCCAGGTACTGCTGCCGGCTCTAATTCCTGTTCAGAGCCATCTGGAGGTGATGTTCGCTCCAACCGGTTACCAAACTCACCACCTTTTAATTAGAAAGTACACAAGGGGACCGGTGCCAGACCGAAGACTCGTGCTATCAACCCAGCTTCCCCACAAGCACCAGGTGCTGTATCTTCTGCCAGTGGTGGGCCTGCCCCATGATGTAAAATGGCCACTTCCTGGTTTTGAGATAATGTCACCTACTGTGAGGGGACCACCCACAGTAGGTAAGAGTGGGGGATAAGAAACTGGGTCAAAATGAGACGGATCGCAACTTCAGCCTCCCTATCACCTCGCCCTTGGGACGCTCCACTGTTCAAGCAGCGGCTGCCCTTCATGACCGGTTGTAGGAATACCAGAAGCATTCACAGCAGAAGACAGAGCAGCTCCAACATGAGAAAAAATCCACCAGCGATATTGCGATGATCCTCACGTGTGTGAAGGAACTTGTAAGCAATGACTGTCAACCCCCCGAGCCGGTCGGCCGAGCGGACAGCACACTGGACTTGTGATCCTGTGGTCCTGGGTTCGATCCCAGGCGCCGGCGAGAAACAATGGGCAGAGTTTCTTTCACCCTATGCCCCTGTTACCTAGCAGTAAAATAGGTACCTGGGTGTTAGTCAGCTGTCACGGGCTGCTTCCTGGGGGTGGAGGCCTGGTCGAGGACCGGGCCGCGGGGACACTAAAGCCCCGAAATCATCTCAAGATAACCTCAAGATCTCAAGATAACCCCCCCCCCCACCCTTTCCACCCCTGAACCCTCCAAACATGTGCTCGCTTGCCAATCAGGGGAACCTTCCAGTGATCTTGAAAAGTTGTGTAGTGGAGCCCTTCCACGCAGGTTAACTGCTAAAGTTGTGTTAAGGTATGTTCAAAACAACTCTATAGATGAAAAAGACAAAGTGTACTAAACAATTGGAGGCAAATGTGTTACATTGGTAATATGCTAAGAAATGTTCCTGGACTTATATTGTATTGAAATAGGTAATATATATTAAGTGAACTAATAATATCAATCTATATAATGCTTACTTTTAATGCACAAATAACTAAGTTATCTATCCTTAGCTGGAACATTGCATCCCTCAAAAAAGGTTTTCTGATTTACATCACAAAGTAACAACTGAACACATCGATATTGTATGTCTCCATTAATGCAGAATTCCCGCAAGATCCTCACCCACGAAATTGCACTCATTTGTTTCTTACAACTCCAGATCCAGTAACTCTTGCATTCTATACGTCAAACAATCCCTACCCCATCAACTTCTTCCAGAAAAACCAACAGAGGGTCAACATAATCATGGCGTGAGGATCTATGTGGGCAACTCTATCCTCAATGTACTTAATCTATATGCTTCAGCAGGAAAGTTAAATTATATTGATCTTCCGGCCTGCGCTCAAGCAGAGCCAACCATCATTCATGGTGACTACAATGCTAGACACAAGGACATTGGTGGCTCTCGCTTCAGTAACGGGAATGGGAATCAACTGCTGCTGCTACCAAATAGTCACGAAGATGTGCAGATTGTGGGTGACCTTGAACCCACGCATATTTGTGGAGGCATTCTAGACCTCTGTATTGGTTTCAACGCCTCTCACGTCTGGTGCACATCATCTATTCTCGCCAAACACACACCTCCTAACCAGTTATAACAACCAATATAGCAAGTTGTAACACCGTTCTAATATGCCATAAACACGTTAAGCCAAGATGCAACTACTTTATTACAAGTTGCAACAAGCAGAAAATAGAGACAGTTACAGTTTGTGTTTCCAGGGTTGTAACAAATTTGTTGTTAAGGTCATCATCACCCTAGATTGACTATTCTATGTATCGGAAATACCATCCTGCCCGGTGGGACTTTTAAACGCAAACGACTCAGTGTTCCTCCTGCTCGACGTGAATACTTTGTTGCTCATGTGTCAGAGTGGTACAGCACTTATGATCCCTCCACAGTCCACACATTTAACGACGGTCTAGTACAGAACATTCAGATGTGCGCTGACCCGTTAGGTCTGCCGCCTGCACCATCCAATAGTCGGAATGATATGAAAAGTAATAAACACCAAGCCTATTACAATGACCCCAAACTGCCTGCTTTGAAACGCACTTTCAGACGAGTTGGACTTGCATACTGGGAAACCCGTACGCCAGCAATGCTCAAGCTCTTTCAGAAAGCTTGAAAGCTGAGCTCTTGTCATGCGCTCCCTCGCCAAGGCGAGGGAGCGCATGACAGAGCTCAGGCAAGATAACTGGGAAACTTTTGTTAACGGTCTCAACTCTCACACCCCCCCTCAGCCAGGCATGGAAGGATATTAAAAGAATTAAAGGCGATAAGATCAGCCAAGTGTCACACCCTCACCCTCAACAGAGCAAACGAGTTAGTCGATGCTTGGGCAACCACCTCTAGCTTCAATAATCTTCCCCCAGACACACAGTTCAGATTAAATGCTGGTTACAGAGATCGAGAAAGGCTCGTTGACTTCATGCTCCACAAGGAAGATGAATGCAACGTGAAATTTACTGAGCTATTTTCGGCCCTAAAAAAAGGTAAAGCCACGTCACCCGGTGAAGATGGTATCACTTATGACATATTGCGTCTGCTCCCTTTAGTACCAGGCAGTCCCCTGCTTGAGTTCTATAATATGAGCTATGTTACCGTGGAACTTCCTATCTCTTGGACCAACAGTATAACCATTCCAATTTCCAAACCAAATCAAGAAAATGGTTTCCGCCCAGTTTCCCTTACTAGCTGCATTTGCAAAACATTCGAGAGAATAGTCCTAATCCATCTCCTCCATAGATTAAGAACCATGCTATTCCCCCAAGATATATGACTTCATGGAAGGAGTGTTCATCATTGCATCACCACCCTTCTTACCCTGCACGCTGAAAAGTCATATACCACCTTCCTGGATCTAATGTCTGCCTTTGATATTGCAAATCGACATGTTATTTTGAGTGAGCTTGCAAAAATGAATATTGGTGGTCGGTTTCTTTGTTGGATCAGGGATTACTTGTCCAACTGGAAGTCATCTTTATTTTTCCAGGGGCGTAGGAGTGTAACAAGAGACTTCGAACTAGGTACCCTGCAGGGCGGTGTCTTCAGTCTTACCTTATTTAATATCTTAATAAACACGCTGTTAAACTCTGTACTGAGCAAACCCAACGTCCACATCATTAGTTATGCTGATGATATAATGATACACACCACTGGGTATGCTAACAAGCAAAACACTCTTAACTCTGTATTAGACTCATGTCAGGACCTAGGTTTAATTATCTCAGCAGAGAAAACAAAGATACTAAATCGGCGCCCACCCAGGCAGGGAGGAGCTGTTCGCAAGATGCAACTGTCTGATATCTCCCAGCTTGACTATTTAAACAGATTCAAATACCTTGGCCTTGAGGTACCACTGTATGGTCCTGTTGTATTCAGACTCTGTCGTCAGTATAAAGAGAGGTTCCGAGCTCTCAAGACTTTTGTAGGTTATCACTCAGGCTATGGTGCCAATGTCAGAATTGTCAAAATGATGTTCCTTGCATGCATCAGATCTTTAGTGGATTATGCTGCACCTCTGCTTGTTTTGATGCCAGAATGAAAGGTTGAAGGGCTTGAAAGTAAGTAATTATCAAAGAAGGCACCAAACCGGAAAGGCTATGTAGCACCATCAAACGTGCGGAATAATCAGAGGGCGCTAAATATCACTAAGAATGCCAATACGAGAACAGAAACGCATAAGACGAACGATATCAAAAGTATCCAATTCACCAAGAATTCTATCGATTGACAAACGACCGTGAAGGAGGGTCAGAAAACAAGACACGCTCGTCCTGGAAGTCAGGACATTCAACAAGAATATGCATGACTGTAAGAGGGACAATGCAATTAGGACAATAAGGAGCAGGGCGGTGCTCCATTAAGTGACCGTGTGTTAAGCGTATATGGCCAATATGCAACCTCGCCAGAGCCATTTCCCATCGCCGGTTACAGTGGTAAGAGCGACCAGGGCGACACACTACTCTTAAGAGTATGCAGTTTGTTACCAGTAACAGAAGACCAACAATCCTGTCAACGGGTACGGATGGAGGAATGAATAACTGGGTAAAAGTTGGAATAAGGAATACCTTTACGAGAGATGGGACAAGAGCGGACAGCTTCCCTAGTGGCAGCATCCGCAAGCTCATTTAAAGAGACATCAATATGGCTGGGAACCCAGAAAAACTCAACTGACTTAAATTTACTGGAACTAAGAAACAGCCAATGTTGAATCTCGACCACTACTGGATGGACCAGATTAAAGGACCGGAGAGCCATGAGGGCACTACGAGAGTCAACGACAACTACAAAGGAAGATTGACAATGAGAAAGCAGGAGACGAAGAGCATAGAGAATAGCATAAAGTTCTGCTGTGAAGATGCTAGTCTCCGGAGGTAGGCGACACATATAAGTGCTGTCAGGAAAAACAACAGAGTAGCCCACACTGTCCGCAGACTTAGACCCATCAGTGAAAATGGAAAAGGAGCAAGAGTACGAAGAAAAGTACTCAAGGAAAAGGCGTTTCAGAACCGTAGGATGGGTACAAGCTTTAGTGATGCGGGTTAAGGATGTACAAAACTTCGGAAGGGGGACTCTCCACGGGGGTCAATGAAGGAGCAACACGAGGAGAAATATTAGAAATACAAACTGAAAGAGAATCTTATAAGAGAGATAACCGGACAGAAAGAGGGAGGTGATGAAGAGGAACAGGAACCATAGGAGGGGTAAAAGCTAAAGCACGACAGAGGCGAGAGGAAGGATGTTGCAAGGACCGTACAAGACAGTGAAGACAGTAGCGATAATGGCGGTCCTGGAGAGATACGAAACCAGTGTCAACATACAAGCTGAGGACGGGAGTCGAACGAAAGGCACCAGAGCTGAGGCGCAACTCAGTATGGTGCAAAGCATCAAGACGGCAAAGAGTTGAAGGAGAAGTAGACGAGTAAGCAGGGCAACCATAATCCAATTTAGACAGGACGAGAGAGGAATGTAAAGCGAGGAAAGTGAGCCTATCCGCTCTCCAAGAAGTATGGGACAAAACCTTAAGTATGTTAAGGGCCTTAGATCATTCAACTCGAAGGTAAGAGATATGGGGTGACCAAGACAAACGATTGTCAAAGATTAACCCCAAAAGCTTAGTGGAATCCCTGTACTCAAGGGGATGACCATAAAGCTACAAAGAGGGACGAAGAACGACATGCTTCCGAGTAAAAGTCATAGGACGTCTTAGATGTAGAGAACGTGAAGTCATGATCGGTGGCCCAAGACGCACACGCCATCAATCGCAAGATGAAGCCGCCGTTGAAGGAGAGGGGCATCATCACCCTGACAGTAAATGGTAAGATCGTCGACATAGAGAGCGGAGAAGACGCCAGAAGGAAGAAAGAAGATCATTGAGGGCAACCAGAAAAAGAGTAGTGCTCAGAACACTACCTTCGGCCAGACCTTCGAATTGTTGAAACGAGGCAGAGAGAGTGGCACCAAGCCTCACTCGAAAGAAACAACGAGAGAGGAAGCTTTGGGGAAAGAGAGGGAGATGACCACGATGCCCAAAAGAATGAAGTTGGGACAGAATATGATATCGCCAGGTGGTGTCGTAAGCCTTTTCCAGGTCAAAAAGGACAGCAACAACGGAGGTCTTCACAGCAAAAGCAGTACGAATATAGACACCCAAGTTCATCAGGACATCAGTTGTGCTGCGGCACTTGCGAAAACCAAATTGAGAAAGGGAGAGGTGTGATAAAGAGAACCTCTAAGAACCTCTTCAGACGAACGTTAACCATACGTTCAAAGAGTTTGCAGACAACTCGTGAGGGCAATAGGGCGGAAGTCCTTAGGGGATGTCCCAATAGACCCCTGGTTTCCGAACAGGGAGGACAACGGCACCGAGCCAGTCCTCAGGGACTGACGACGACTCCCAGGCCCAATTATACAGACTCAGTAAATACTGAGACGTGCACGGAGGGAGATAACGAAGCATCTCATAATGAATGCCATCGGAGCCCGCCACCGTAGAACCGCAGAGGGCCAGAGCAGACTGAAGTTCAGAGAGAGAGAAGGGATCATTATAGGGAAGTCGGAGATGGGTGTAGAAATCCAAAAGACGAGAGTCAAGAACAGGTTTACGAAGAAGGAAAAATTGAGGACGATTAGAATCAGAGCTAACAGAACAAAAGTGGGAACCCTATTCGGTCGCGACCTGCAACGGGTCTGCCACAAGAGTACGACGGAGGTGAAGGACTGGTGAGACATCAGGAATGAATTTAAACGCTATCTTGTGGATACGCTTCCAAATCTGCGGCAGAGGAGTTTCGGATGTAATGGTGGAGACATGAGACATCCAACATTCACGTTTAGCCGTACAGATGGTTCTACGAGCCACCGCACTCGCCTTCCGTAACGAAAGAAAAGACTCAGCTGTCTGCCGGCAGCGGTGTCTCTTCAAGGCTGCACGCTTACAGCGGACAGCCCGAGCACAGACCACATTGCACCAGGGAAAGCACTTCTACGTCCCCCGAGAGGAAGAGCGAGGAATAGAGTGGAGGGCAGCATCGAAGTCAGTGTCATGAAAAAGGAGGAGGATGCGAGGGAGAGGCAGAATGGAGAGGTCAGAGAGCAGCAAGGAGGGTAAATAGGTTCCAGTCTGCCTTGGCAAACTGTCACCTAGGGAAGGAGAAGGGAGGGTGAAAAGAAAAAACGGTAACAATGATAGGGAAATGGTCACTGCCATGTAGGTCATCAAGAATCAGCCACGAGAAATCCAAGTAAAGAGACGACGAGCAGAGAGCAACATCAAAACAGGAAAGGGTGCGAGTCCAAGAGTCCAAATGAGTGGGCCCACCGGAATTCAGAAGAGACTGGGAAGAAGAGAGGATGAACGGTCGAGAAGGTACCCCCGGGTGTTTGTCAGAACATCACCCCAAAAGGTATGTCGACAACAGAAATCACCCAGTAGGAGCACAGGCTCCGGCAAGGAGTCCAGTAGGTGTTTAAGATCAGGAAGAGAAAATGGGACATTCGGGAGAGATAAATTAAAAAAACGTGTACCATTTACGCACAAAGACACGAACAGCAAAACATTGGAGAGGCGATGGAAAAAGTAAGGGGACGAAGGGAACAACAGAGCGAATCATGAGAGCAGAAGAGTTAGGGGCCCCAGCAACAGCTGAGGGGGCAGGGAGAGAGAAAGGAATAGCCACGGAAGCGACCAGGACGAGCACCAAGCATCGGCTCCTGGAGACAGACACAAAGGGGAGAAAACTGTAAAATCAGAAGTTGGAGTTCAAGGAAATTGGCGTAATACCCACTAATGTTCCAGTGAAGAATAGACATCGACAAGAAGGGAAAGGACAGCAACAGAAAACAATGAAGGACAATGATTACTACCCGAAACGCTGTGCGTACTAGTGGCTTTACAAGATTGTAATTACCATATTATGTATCCTCATAATCCCAATGTACCTTCTTGTATATATATAAATAAATAAATAAATAAATAAAGAAAGAAAGAAAGAAAGAAAGAAAGAAAGAAAGAAAGAAACAAAGGTGAAGAAGAAACAAAGCACGTTAAAGAAGCGCAGGATCAAGATCAGCGACGTAAGGGTTAGGGGGTATGGGTAAACCGAGTAAAGATAGAGGGAAGGGAGTGGGAGGACAGTCTCTTCCCCTGGCTGCCTTAAGCCAGCGTATCCGCACCACCTGGTCTCTGTGTGTGGAGCTAACCTCGTGGTCTAGGACCCCGTGTTCCAACCGATTACGTGTACGAATTGAGGACACCTACTTCATCATCCAGCAGCAGCAGCAGAGTGGGATTGAGGTTGACGTGTATGTATGTGTGTGTGTATGGCGGGCCCCGCGAGATTGATGTAAGTACACGGTTTCCGTTTTGGGTAATAATACTCTGAAGCTGGGTTCGCACCCAGTGTTCCGTTTGTCCTCTGTCCCTGTCGACCACCTGGTTAGGTGAATGGGAACTTGCAGACGTATGAGTTTACCCTGTTTGACGTCATCAAGTTGAGGTGAAGCCCAACTGTGAGGTTGACGTGTGTGAGGACACACAGAGACACATTCAGTGGTGGAGTAAAGTGTTCTTTATTTGTTTCCATTCTTTCTCTATGTGCCGTTTATGTAATTCGCTGTAATTTGATTCCCCTTTTTTCAGCAGTGAAAGTGGTAACAGGAAGGTTCCCTTGGTTATTGGTATTCTTTATTATATTGACCAGCGCTTATTTTACTATTATGTTGTGGTAGTGTGAATTATTGATTGATAATTTACTGGGGAAGTCATTTACAAGTTTTGCCATGAGTAGCAAGGATGTACTGTGATGTACCGTGTGTAAACTGTAGACGAGCTGTGTCCTTGGCGGAATGCGTTGTGTACTGTGAAGGATTCCGTGAGAATTAAAGTCATTTAACGTCACCGGGGGTCACGATTTACTTAACGAGGTCATTGTTGTTTTCTTGAACATCGTTGTGATTAACGTAGACACGTGTAACGGCAACAGTCACAGTGAAGTTCACGCAGTGGAGGAATTGTCAAGTGAAGACTAACGTAGTGTTAATTATTTAACGAGCTGTCGTTAATTGATTGATTAACGTAAGGGATTGACCGGTCTGTTATGATCGGAGTCAATTACGCCGTAATTAAGCTGTTGTAATTCGTTGGACTGATCAGATCTGTCTGCGGACAGAGGGATTAAGCACTCGTAGCTAATTAAGGAACCGCCACTTTTTTTTTTATTTTTATAAAAGTACAATACAAAACAAGAACACAAAAAAACAAAAAACCTGTACATAGCAAGTATACCAAGGAAGGAACAGTACACAATAACAAAAATCGTACAACAACAAACAATAACAGGAACAATACGAACAATAGTATTAACAGTTAGTAGTAACATGATAACAGTACAATAACAAACACATAACAGGAACCACAAAACAAACAAGCGGTGAGCAAATTAAAAACACATCGAATCAAAGGGCTAAATAGTACAGGGAAATAATTGCTAAAACATTACACAGAAATAATAGGCCAAACAGTACAAATCCACTTAGCAACACAGAACACGGCAAAGAAAAGTACATGAAAAGATAACAATTAACACACCTGGAGCTAAGATACTGAAAACAGACACAGACATGGACAGAGAACCACGTGCACAAAACCACACCAACCACACACACAGAAGAACAAAAAGAGTAGAAGACCATACACTCGCTACCAAGGAATACAATATACACTAAATGAGAAGAAATTATGTACAAACACACTAAACACACCCTAAATAACAAAACAAACACACTCATACCCACCCACACCACAACCGCACACCACACAGCATCCATGCACACAACATAATGGGTCACAGGCCAAAGCGAAACACGGCCACAAAATGAACAGTAGAAATCAGTACAGCAGAAAAAACCCAGGCCCACGCAGGAGCCAAAACCCCCCCCAAAACCACACACCCACACTCAAACGGACATAACACAAACACACAGGAGCAGCCAAAGTGAAGGATACATGATACAAAACAGGAAACCCCGAAACAGCACCTAACAGGCACACGCAGGAGCCAGCAATAAACACCTACGCACACACAAACGCAGGCACAAACACAGCCAGACATACACACCCAGGCATAAATACAGAAGTACAGAAACACCCCCAACCTCAATGACTACACATATTTATCAGGGTACTCCTGCACCGGAAAGCACAGGCAATAAGCCTCCCATACCGCTATCAGAACATCAGATACCGGACGCCCAGGAGAGTCACACGGCCGAATCATGAAATCCGGCACCCCACTAAAAAATTTCTTCACCCGAGGAACCCAAATGGTAGAAGGGTCACACGGGATAGGGCGCACCCGGAAATCATAACTAACCGTCAAGGAATTCGACTCCTCCAACACTACCTCGGCGGGCGATAAGAGAGGGAGGTGCACCTCCCCAGGGGGCCGAGCATCGGGAATCGCACCGGAAACCGCACGAGGCGGCTCACAGGGCTGCGCACAGGGGGGATCCGCGGACGCACCGGGTCCCCCACTCCCATGAACAGGAGCAGAGGCCCTCCGACGCCCATCCTTCTTCAATATCACGACGAGGTCTCGGTCACTCGGGGTAACCTCCCATGGAGGGGAGCCAACAGCAGAAGGCGAAGGGCTTAACACAGGATGCAATGCAGAGCCCGCCACTGCATCCTCATCCATGTCATCACACTCATCCGCCCACGCACGAGGGGGGGACACAATCCGGGAACGCTTCAGAACAGGTCATCAGAACTATCACCCCCTACAGGAGGAACCCGAGAAGGGCCAGCGGCGGGGCGCCCCACATCCGGGAGCGCACTACTACGCAGAAGGGCATCCTCAACAAGGGAAGACGTCAGCACACGGGAGGTATCCAGGGAGGGCGACGGAACATGCAGAAGAGAAGAGGTACTCTTCAACGATGAAACCCCCAGAGGCGACAAGGCAGAGGACGCGGGTAGAGATACACCCTCCACCGCACCGTCAGCCCCGGGAGGCACATGGAATCCAGCAGGAGACTCAGGCACCACCTTCATAGCAGCCCCCAAGGCCATCGGAGGCGGATGCACCCCCACAGACACCGGATGAAGAAGGTCCGAAACAGGCGCCCCCAAATCCCCCGAACTCACCGGCGGAGCAGACACGTCCGGTCCAGACGTAACGACATCCGGAACCGCCGCGGGATCCACACCAGTCACTTGCTCAGAGCGAGAACCCACCAGGGAGTCCACACGCACAGACAACCGAGGAAAATCATCCTCTAGGAAAACTGATGGGGCTTCAGTACAAGGAGCGTCACAGCCGGCCACAACGTGGCCCTCAGCACCACACCGGAAACACATACGGGTCTGCCCCTGATAGAAAGTCCTCAGAGACAGCCCACGATACGAGACCCTGGATGGTATAGGGCCTGTGAGCTGCATGACAAGCGTGCGTGAACCCAGCCGGACCCCCTTCAATCGGCCCGCACTCAAAGTGTTGAACCGGTGCTTTACCACGGACCCATACCGCTGAAACAAGGCCATGAGGGCTGCCTCGGGGAAGGTCACTGGCACGCAGTGAATACTCACAAATGTCAAGGGCCCCCATGGATCCAAGATCTCCACAGACACAGCCGAAGCCGGAAGAGGAAGCGTGCGGCCATTCCAGCGAGCCACAAACTCCCGGTAAATATGTGACATGGCAAATGCCACCGCAACACGGGTGGGCGACAACTTCTCTAGGCCCAGGAGCTCGGGGACGTCAACATGGAGGACGTCGAGGAGGGCAACTTCCACAACGGGCCAGTCCACATCAGCAGAAAAATCCAGCCGCACAGTGTTTATTCTGCGAATACGGCTAGTACCAGCCCCGTCCATACTGGCAGGCGGGGCCCCGACCAGCGGGAGCCCCACACCCCACCACAGCAACCGCCACTCAGCACAATTATTGATTGATAATTTACTGGGGAAGTCATTTACAAGTTTTGCCATGAGTAGCAAGGATGTACTGTGATGTACCGTGTGAAACTGTAGACGAGCTGTGTCCTTGGTGGAATGCGTTGTGTACTGTGAAGGATTCCGTGAGAATTAAAGTCGTTTAACGTCACCGGGGGTCACGATTTACTTAACGAGGTCATTGTTGTTTTCTTGACCATCGTTGTGATTAACGTAGACACGTGTAACGGCAACAGTCACAGTGAAGTTCACGCAGTGGAGGAATTGTCAAGTGAAGACTAACGTAGTGTTAATTATTTAACGAGCTGTCGTTAATTGATTGATTAACGTAAGGGATTGACCGGTCTGTTATGATCGGAGTCAATTACGCCGTAATTAAGCTGTTGTAATTCATTGGACTGATCAGATCTGTCTGCGGACAGAGGGATTAAGCACTCGTAGCTAATTAAGGAACCGCCACTTTTTTTTTTTATTTTTATAAAAGTACAATACAAAACAAGAACACAAAAAAACAAAAAACCTGTACATAGCAAGTATACCAAGGAAGGAACAGTACACAATAACAAAAATCGTACAACAACAAACAATAACAGGAACAATACGAACAATAGTATTAACAGTTAGTAGTAACATGATAACAGTACAATAACAAACACATAACAGGAACCACAAAACAAACAAGCGGTGAGCAAATTAAAAACACATCGAATCAAAGGGCTAAATAGTACAGGGAAATAATTGCTAAAACATTACACAGAAATAATAGGCCAAACAGTACAAATCCACTTAGCAACACAGAACACGGCAAAGAAAAGTACATGAAAAGATAACAATTAACACACCTGGAGCTAAGATACTGAAAACAGACACAGACGTGGACAGAGAACCATGTGCACAAAACCACACCAACCACACACACAGAAGAACAAAAAGAGTAGAAGACCATACACTCGCTACCAAGGAATACAATATACACTAAATGAGAAGAAATTATGTACAAACACACTAAACACACCCTAAATAACAAAACACACACTCATACCCACCCACACCACAACCGCACACCACACAGCATCCATGCACACAACATAATGGGTCACAGGCCAAAGCGAAACACGGCCACAAAATGAACAGTAGAAATCAGTACAGCAGAAAAAAACCAGGCCCACGCAGGAGCCAAAACCCCCCCAAAACCACACACCCACACTCAAACGGACATAACACAAACACACAGGAGCAGCCAAAGTGAAGGACACAAGATACAAAACAGGAAACCCCGAAACAGCACCTAACAGGCACACGCAGGAGCCAGCAATAAACACCTACGCACACACAAACGCAGGCACAAACACAGCCAGACATACACACCCAGGCATAAATACAGAAGTACAGAAACACCCCCAACCTCAATGACTACACATATTTATCAGGGTACTCCTGCACCGGAAAGCGCAGGCAATAAGCCTCCCATACCGCCATCAGAACATCAGATACCGGACGCCCAGGAGAGTCACACGGCCGAATCATGAAATCCAGCACCCCACTAAAAAATTTCTTCACCCGAGGAACCCAAATGGTAGAAGGGTCACACGGGATAGGACGCACCCGGAAATCATAACTAACCGTCAAGGAATTCGACTCCTCCAACACTACCTCGGCGGGCGATAAGAGAGGGAGGGGCACCTCCCCAGGGGGCCGAGCATCGAGAATCGCACCGGAAACCGCACGAGGCGGCTCACAGGGCTGCGCACAGGGGGGATCCGCGGACGCACCGGGTCCCCCACTCCCATGAACAGGAGCAGAGGCCCTCCGACGCCCATCCTTCTTCAATATCACAACGAGGTCTCGGTCACTCGGGGTAACCTCCCACGGAGGGGAGCCAACAGCAGAAGGCGAAGGGCTTAACACAGGATGCAATGCAGAGCCCGCCACTGCATCCTCATCCATGTCATCACACTCATCCGCCCACGCACGAGGGGGGGACACAATCCGGGAACGCTTCGGAACAGGTCATCAGAACTATCACCCCCTACAGGAGCACCTGGGCCAGCGGCGGGGCGCCCCACATCCGGGAGCGCACTACTACGCAGAAGGGCATCCTCAACAAGGGAAGACGTCAGCACACGGGAGGTATCCAGGGAGGGCGACGGAACATGCAGAAGAGAAGAGGTACTCTTCAACAATGAAACCCCCAGAGGCGACAAGGCAGAGGACGCGGTGGAGATACACCCTCCACCGCACCGTCAGCCCCGGGAGGCACATGGCCTCCAGCAGGAGACTCAGGCACCACCTTCATAGCAGCTCCCAAGGCCATCGGAGGCGGATGCACCCCCACCGACACCGGATGAAGAAGGTCCGAAACAGGCGCCCCCAAATCCTCCAACTCACCGGCGGGGCAGACACGTCCGGTCCAGACGTAACGACATCCGGAACCGCCGCGGGATCCACACCAGTCACTTGCTCAGAGCGAGAACCCGCCAGGGAGTCCACACGCACAGACAACCGAGGAAAATCATCCTCTAGGAAAACTGATGGGGCTTCAGTACGAGGAGTGTCACAGCCGGCCACAACGTGGCCCTCAGCACCACACCGGAAACACGTACGTGGTCTGCCCCTGATAGAAAGTCCTCAGAGACAGCCCACGATAAGAGACCCTGGACGGTATAGGGCCTGTGAGCCGCATGACAAGCGTGCGTGAACCCAGCCGGACCCCCTTCAATTGGCCCGCACTCAAAGTGTTGAACCGGTGCTTCACCACGGACCCATACCGCTGAAACAAGGCCATGAGGGCCGCCTCGGGGAAGGTCACTGGCACGCAGTGAATACTCACAAATGTCAAGGGCCCCCATGGATCCAAGATCTCCACAGACACAGCCGAAGCCGGAAGAGGAAGCGTGCGGCCATTCCAGCGAGCCACAAACTCCCGGTAAATATGTGACGTGGCAAATGCCACCGCAACACGGGTGGGCGACAACTTCTCTAGGCCCAGGAGCTCGGGGACGTCAACATGGAGGACGTCGAGGAGGGCAACTTCCACAACGGGCCAGTCCACATCAGCAGAAAAATCCAGTTGCACAGTGTTTATTCTGCGAATACGGCTAGTACCAGCCCCGTCCATACTGGCAGGCGGGGCCCCGACCAGCGGGAGCCCCACACCCCACCACAGCAACCGCCACTCAGCACAATTATTGATTGATAATTTACTGGGGAAGTCATTTACAAGTTTTGCCATGAGTAGCAAGGATGTACTGTGATGTACCGTGTGTAAACTGTAGACGAGCTGTGTCCTTGGCGGAATGCGTTGTGTACTGTGAAGGATTCCGTGAGAATTAAAGTCATTTAACGTCACCGGGGGTCACGATTTACTTAACGAGGTCATTGTTGTTTTCTTGAACATCGTTGTGATTAACGTAGACACGTGTAACGGCAACAGTCACAGTGAAGTTCACGCAGTGGAGGAATTGTCAAGTGAAGACTAACGTAGTGTTAATTATTTAACGAGCTGTCGTTAATTGATTGATTAACGTAAGGGATTGACCGGTCTGTTATGATCGGAGTCAATTACGCCGTAATTAAGTTGTTGTAATTCGTTGGACTGATCAGATCTGTCTGCGGACAGAGGGATTAAGCACTCGTAGCTAATTAAGGAACCGCCACTTAGTGAATTCACAAGGTTGAAATAACCAACAGTTTCATACATCTTTGTATTTTATACAACTTTGTATTAACCACAAGTAGTTACTAAATTTACTAACTTGTAGACTTAATCATCATCATGATTGTATTAAACATATTGCCAGGTTCTTCCTAGTCAGAGAGACGACGCGAGGAACGACAGGCAGAAACATGAATTCTTTCCACATTTCGTTGGATTGATAACAGAGTCCAGTTTATCATTTCTTTTACTAAAAATTACATACTAATAAGTTTAATTTCGTAGCATACTACTGCTTACTGGAACTCCTTTATTTAGTTGATATCAAACATTCTAGAGGAAATTATTTTAATGTAATGATTTCACTTTAATTTCCTCGATTAGCTGCGTTACTTTAATAACCAATTTATGTTGCGAGAAATTATATTTTAACACAGAAGAATTAAATGTGACATCAATACTCGTCACCATCTCTTCTTTCCTTAGTTAATTCCGATATACATAAATTTATTTACGCTCGAGATGTCTATCGAGAGCCGCGCATGCGCAATCGGGAAGAGGAAGAAGACGCGAGAACGTGACCAGCCAACACACGACTCGGACACCATTAGTAGCGTGCAACAGAGAGCTACGTTTCGATCATGCTTATTTCGCTTCCACGACCAGTAGAGCGTGCACGTCATTTGGCACGTCCACAGCCTGTCCCAGAGCTAGTATATCTGCAATACCATAGTCAACGCCCTTCAAGCAGCAGCTGAAGGACGAAAGATTGCACAGTTCTCTACATCAACGGACACGCGGCTCGGCAACTATTATTTCCTTTTTGTTATCATGTGGCCACAGTTAACATTTAGGCTAGTTGTAGTTAGGCCGTATATAAAATAACAAAATCCCGTACGTGTCTTCTCTAACAGTTTTCTAATCTAA
>WNGS01169498.1:21019665-21047267 GCA_020271785.1 Procambarus virginalis
TTACGGGGGTTGAGCTTTGCTCTTTCGGCCCGCCTCTCAACTGTCAATCAACTGTTTACTAACTACACTAACAATTTTTTTTTTTTTTTTTTTTTTTTTTTTCCACACCACACACACACACACACCCCAGGAAGCAGCCCGTGACAGCTGACTAACTCCCAGGTACCTATTTACTGCTAGGTAACAGGGGCATTCAGGGTGAAAGAAACTTTGCCCATTTGTTTCTGCCGGGTGCGGGAATAGAAACCGCGCCACAGAATTACAAGTCCTGCGCGATATCCACCATGCTACCTGGCCCCCCTGTGTTTGTGTGTGTGTGTGTGTGTGTGTGTGTGTGTGTGTGTGTGTGTGATAATACAACTAAGTGAATACACACACACACACATATTATATATATATATATATATATATATATATATATATATATATATATATATATATATATATATTTATTTATATATATATATATATATATATATATTAAGCAAGGTTATACAGTTACATATCTGATTGTATACAAAAAAATGAGCATTAAGAGGACACAAAAATAGTTCGCTTCCTAGAGGCTGTAGATTTCCTCGAACTCCACCGACGTTGGGCAGGAACCGAGGATGCAGCGAGCATTCCCCCTCTGGATCGCGACACTGAGGCGCTGAAAGAGAAAACTTGCCGCTCTAGGGTCTCTTGTGGTGTCAATGAGCTTGGAACCAAGATCCTTTAGAAACCTTCTTGCACTCTCTCCCCATGGGCCTAGGGTCTCAGACCCTATTGGAACGAAGTTGTACCGATGATCTAATTGCCTATACTTGGCTGACTTGTCTCTTTCTCTGTGTGTCGTCGCGGCTCCTGCTGTGCCGGCAGAGAGGTTGATGTACGTGGCTGCCAGGGTGGATACGCAAGTATAGTCCCATGCCAACTGTCTGCCACCCTTCCACGGGTGGTATATATATATATATATATATATATATATATATATATATATATATATATCCATTGATGCAATTGACGATCACTAAACACTGATCATTTGTATGCGGAAAAACTACAAAGAAATGGAGAAGAGAGATGAACGTTTCGACTCGTGAAAGCCGTTGTCAACATCAGACTGGCTGAGATGTCTCAGTCAGTCTGATGTTGACAACGGCTTTCACGAGTCGAAACGTTCATCTCTCTTCTCCATTTCTTTGTGGTTTTTCCGCATATATATATATATATATATATATATATATATATATATATATATATATATATATATATATATATATATATATGTCAATGACATCATCAAGAGAAGTTTGGCTACAGCTGGGTGTCCAGCACAAAGGGAACCCCAGTTGTGCAGAACTGACAACAGCCAAAAACGCCCAGATGGAGTCACCCTGCAGCCTTGGAGGGAAGCTAAGTAGGTCGTGTGGGACTACACGTGTGCATCTACATTGGCCGATACCTATCTACCTTACAGCACAGCTGAGGGAGGCGGGGCGGCCACCTTCAGGGAGATTCAGAAAACTAAAAAGTACAGGAACCTAGAACGTTGTTACAGGTTCGTGCCGATAGGCTCTGAGGCTCTGGGAGCCTGGGGTAAATGTGCACTTAAGTTCCTGAAGGAGGTGGACGAGGAACTCATTGAGAAGACTAGAGACCCAAGAGCGGCCAGTTTCATGTTCCAGCGCCTGAGTGTCGCTGTTCAGAGGGGAAATGCGTGCTGTATCATGGGTACGCACCCGACCCCTGAAGAGCTGGACGAGGTCTTCGAACACTGATTGATATATTGTTATATAAGTGTGTGGCAATCTTTCCTTGTGTCTTATGACAGATGAGACCATAGCTGCCGTATTGGTCTGCCCGTGCATGGCCGCAAATACACTGGTGCTCGGTGGAGATAGAGGCGGCAAGGCGCAGGGCAACACCAATACTTAGGGTCCGATGGTCCAGGCGGGTGCCCAAGGCGGAATTAGGGACTGCCAACAGGAAGTCCCTGGCATAGGGCGCTTGCACAGCTAGAAGACGCGCTTTGTCCTTCCTGGAAGCTGCCTCCAGCAATGATGTGGCGATGTTTTCCACTATGGGGCTGTCCCATTTGGACTGTTTGCAGTAATTTGGAGATATTGGTCGAGGGTGAGAGTTGACAAGAGTGTCCCACTGACCGGCTCCTTCCGCGAATTTGGGATCATGAATTCCAATGGAGTCTCTTAGGTATTCCGGTAGTATGTCCTTAACTAATTCACCTGTAGCACTAGTCGAGGATAAGAATGCCGGCAATGCTAACTGTGTCGCCTTGCGAATAACTATTCCCCCGAGTCTAACTGAGAGTGTTGCTTGGTCCCATTGGTCATCTTGCAGGGAGAGGTTTAACACTTTCACGGTTATTGACCTTAGGAGCGAGTCATATTCTGTTAATTTTGGGCTGTCGAAGGAGGGAGTACACCTTAGGAAATAGGTCAGTCTGGCCAGAAAGCCAGGCACCTTGTGAGAAGGTACAAAGCATCGTGGGCATCCAAGGCCCCTATTCTTCCCTCCATCCTCCTCAGGTCGTTCAGCTTTTCTTCGAGGACTACCTCAATGGCGCTCGAGACCAGAGGTGTCCCTAGCAGCACACTGTCGGTGGGAGCGATCAGTTGGGCTCCTGGCAATATGGTTCGCACTGCATCTATGGTTGGTTGGCTAGATGATATGATTTCACAGTTTAAAGGGTTTAGGGTGAGTCCTAACTCCTCTCCCTTAGATTTCACCAGCTGTAGATCTTCTAGCAGGGACTCCTGTGTCCCTGCCAGGGTGCCATCCTCCAGGAACCAGATGTTGAGTTCGCTGGTCAACCTGCTTGTGACCTCTTTAACAGCCATGCAAAAAAGAAAAGGGGCAAGTGGGTCTCCCTGCTGGACACCTTCTGCAGAAACAACTTCATGTTCCCCAAACAACAGCGTCGATTCCCTACTGTACCCTGCTGAGACGAAGTGGAGTAGAGAAGGAAAGCTTGTTCGAACTGCTTCCAGTTCCGAGTTAAGCTGAAGCTCGACTCCCTCCAATTAATTTAACCACTTTCTCAGGAAAAGATGAGGAAGATTGGGACGAATTTTGGTACAAATTCGTATACCTTGTACACTCAAAGCAATCATTACCTAAGAGTAGTAAATTCTCTTACCTGCGAGACCAATTACAGGTGGAGCTAAAACAGTAGTATCATATCTGAGGTTTACTAACGACCGCTATGACCTGTCGGTACAACTCCTCAAGGATAATTATGCTGTTTCAGAAGTAAGAACGTCACATTTAGCACATGAGCTGTAGCATTTACCCCTCACCGGAGGCTTCAGCCAATTCACTCCAAGTCTTCAAGGTAGAATCCATGATCAAGGCCCTCAGCTTGACAGCCCATACTAACGGGACTGAGTGGGTCTTGAAAATAGTTGTCCAGGAGAAAATATCTAGGGACATATTGAGACAAATGAGTGCTCATTACAATAAAAGTGTCTTATCCTTGAATGAAATATCTGAGGGTTTACATTCAGTAATTCATCAACTACGAACACATAACAAATTAAAACCACCAAGTAAATCTTCAGAAACCAATAATAGTAAACCACACAGTACCAAAGGAAGTCCAACTCAATCTAGACAATATAATTTAACACCAAAGTGGAACAGTGGCAGTGTGGGTGTATATGCAGTGGGACCCTCCATGCCTATAGTTACTGTGTCACCCAAGAACGTGACTCCAAAGTTTTCTGAAAGCTATGTAACATGTTTGTTCTGCAATGAGAAACATTCAATGTACCACTGCCCTAACTTTCCTGATAGTGACGCCCGTGTTGAGCGACTCAAAGATTTTCAACATTGCACGAGGTGCCTCAGGAAACATAACATCATCGACTGTGAGACCCAATTACACACCTGTAATAGGTATAACAAGGGTCAGCATCATGCAGCATTATGCAGAGACACCAAAACAAAGTCTCCAAACCTCAAGGTTGGAAGATAGCATTCTCACCACAGTACAGTACTGCAAGGTGCAACAAACAATTAGTGTCTAATCGGCAGAGTCCAAAGGTAATACGACTTTGCCTCCTGCACAAATTACCTTCCAGAATAAGAGGGTCAAGGTCTATACCCGTGGGTTGTTTGACCAAACGTTACAAAGAACATTTGTCACTAAAAGATTGGCAAATGAACTACAATTAAAGTCTGTAACCCAGACGACAATCAATATCTCAGGGTTTCTAACAGATACAGGACCTCATGGCTACCAGGTGGTACAAACATCAGTACGATTAGATGTACCATTAGTACGTCTGTCTAGTACAAGCCATTGTGGTGGACAAAATTCCAGCATACCTACAAGTACAAGGTCTGGGAGCTACCGCCAAATTTCTAAGAAATAGAGGAATAAATTTAGCAGAAAATACTAAGTCTGATTACCTTACCGACTTCAGTATTCTTGTAGGTACAGACAACTACCATCGATTCATCGGTAGCCCTACTAATTATCAGGGCAGAACCATGTTAAATTCTGTAGGAGGCAAATTACTCTCAGGCCCAGTATTAAGCCTTTGGAGACCTATGCCTGCAGATGAACAATACCAGTAGAAATCTAAATTTGTCAGCTGATTATATATCTCCAGCAACATTACGCTAAAGAGATTACAGCTGACTATAGCCACAGAGGTTGTTCTTAATATCATCATTTAAAGCTGAAGATGAGTTCATGAGGCTTCAGAGTCAAATTAGTGAACAGTAGCCTAAACAGCTATAAGTCACTGTGACCACTGTCACTAAACCCACTGCAGTCTCAGAACCATACTTGACTTTAATGATGGACTATTCAATCCTCTGAATTAACTAACTAAATTAAACCCCAATTTGTCAGCCAAATAAACTCCAGCAAATAAGCACAAGGGAACTTGATTGACTATATTAATCCTATACTGATTTTGATACATTTATTATTTAATCAAGATGAATTCCATGGGCCTCAGTGTTTATATATCAGTGACCAGTTACCTGAACAAGCTTCAAGTTATTATAACTAACGTCGCTTAGCTCTCTGCAGTCCCTGAATCATACCTGACTGTAGTACTGATCACATTCAGTTATCTGGGTTAAATAATATGTAATTAGGCTAGAATTTTAGCCTTCCAAAGAGTTAACAGGAATTGAAATCGCATTAGACTTCTAACCCCTGCAACTCGAGTATGGGACATCCGTCCTGTACGAACAGATGCACAAATGTGTGATTACTAACTACTAACATCAAATTGATCTAATAATTCGAAAGAGGAGTATCGGTGTTCATCTGTCTAAATAGGACTTTGACCCGTGAGCAGCCCCCGGGGAATTATGTCGGAAAACCATCACCATTTACTAGTATTAAATACAATTAGCAGATAATATTGTTGCGGTTGTATACACAAGTTAACCCAGAAAATGTAGCACAGTAGAAATTTCCTTCAATAGAAAACGAGATATCTTTGCCACATAGGGCAGTTTGTCCTCCAAAAATGGGGAGTAAATGTAACAGCCCCATAAGTGCAACTATGTTTTATGTATGACAATCAGGAATTGTACTTATTTACACTTAGTATTAAATCGTACGGTCATATATAGTGTGAATATTTGAGTTTAACTGAAAAGCTGAGAAGAAAACCAGAACCTAACCTAACTGTCTCAGTTTTTGAGGATAAGCATTTAATTGTGTCTTAATTACAATTGCTACTTAACCCATAGCTATATTGATATTACAGTTTTATAAAACAAACTAAAATATTTAAATAAATTGTAAAGCAACTCAGAATATTTTAAATTTTGTATAAAATCTTTATTGTTTAATAAAGCTGAAAAAGTAATTCCTAATATTTAAAACTTTTGTATAGCAAACGTGTCTACAGAGTACTTTGCTTTAGGAGGTCAGACCCCACCCTAATCCGGTGCATTAACCGGAAGAGACGGAGACCTCTTAAATACAGTCTCCGTGGTGTAGTGGTAAGACACTCGCCTGGCGTTCCGCGAGCGCTATGTCATGGGTTCGTATCCTGGCCGGGGAGGATTTACTGGGCGCAATTCCTTAACTGTAGCCTCTGTTTAACCAACAGTAAAAATGTGTACTTGATGAAAAAACGATTCTTCGCGCAGGTGATCGTATTCCCCGGACCTGCCCGAAACGCTACGCGTACTAGTGCTGTACAAGAATGTAACAACTCTTGTATATATCTCAAAAAAAAATAATAAAAAAATAAAGAAAGTGCAACCCTCTAGTTCAGGCTCTCCTGCACCCAGCACTGCCGGGTGGATAAATATAGGGCAGCAACGATTAGAGCTCCTGAACATGCTGTTCAGAGTGAAGGTGCGTTCCGAGGAACCGACACACATACAGCAAGATCGAGATAATGAGTCTACTATCATCAACCTCTGGGGTAGCACCCATCGACGTCGTTATGGACGTGAATGGCCCCAAATTCTTTTCAGTAGTGCAGCAGCACTAGAAAGCTTATTCACCACGACAACGACCACTGCACTCGAAGCACAGGGCCTAACACTCCTGCCTCCCTACCAGTTCCTGGCAATAAGGACTATATTCATTCACAGAGTGAGTGACATCATCGCTGAACGACCAGCTTCTGAGATTGTGAAGAGCATAAACACCCAAAACAGATCCCTCACGGCCATATCGGCCCACCTCATTCAGCAGGATGTAAACAGAAAGCCAACCCTCAAGGTCACCCTCAAGACTCCGGCAGAGGCTACTCTCTCGCGCTGACAACGGCCTCAGATGCTGTGGAGTAGCCTGCACACCCCACCAGATCTCCAGGCAGCGATATTTCCACCTGCGTCAGTGCTTTCGGTGTTATCAATACACCCACTATTCACAAAGTGCCCAAATCCGAAGCAGAAATGCAGCATCTGTGCTGGGGAACATCATCACAAGACTTGCACAGCTGCCACCAAGCGTTGTCTGCTCTGCGACGGTGACCACACAGCCGTCTCTCAAGACTGCCCCAAGCGACAAGAGGAAATCAAGCAAATGACAGAAGCCAGACCAAGAAACTCTACTCCACAACGAATGAAATTTATATTCAAGAACAAGCCTTCCCAACTCTCCCGACAAGTGGCGCCGCGAGCGGCGCGCAACCCAACTACTGGACCAGCAACTCCCGCGCCAGCCAATCACAGCCTCAAACGACGCCTCTGCACCATCCTCACTCACACAGCCTCCAGCCACCTCTGACAGCACTGTAGCAGCTTTGATACACTTCGCTACTGAACTCTCAGGAGGAGATCTCCGACAACGGTACAGAATACTAAATGACTAACAAGGCAAACAATCTTCCCACGTTCGTGATTCCAGAGGCCATGTTTACTGCTGGCTCCTCTCCACCAAAGCCCGACCCCGTTCCAGAGACGCCTGTCAACCTGGCCCCTACAACTCCAGATACACCAGCGACTACATCTGATATCGTGGCATTGCCGCCAACTTCTCCTGCAAGTTACACCACGTCTTCTGATGACGACTCGAACGCCTATGTTGAAATTGAAGCACAACATCACCCCCAGCACCAGAGACCACTGCAGCACACTCACCACCCTCAGCCAGGAGACAGATGTGTAGAAATCTCAGAAATGGAAACTCCGGAAATAGCAGCAGTGCGTCAACAGCGTGAAAGGAATGCAGTCGGATCGCCCGAGTTCAGACGGGTTCTCCAGCCAGATGTACAACATGACGGCAGACATCATGAAGCAGGCCTACCCAGAAAACACATACATGTTTACATAACAACGTAATCTTCGAGGAATGCGATGAGTCTACACTGTCACCTGACCTCTTCAACAGTGACTACTCCGATACAAANATTTTCAAGCCAGCAAGTCATAACCAAACTAAATGATTCCAATGGCGGCTGGACATGTATTCGTGATTGAAAACCATCGTTTTTATCATATTCCTTTATGCCAGTTTCTTGGGCTTTATTCTAGGTTTCTACATTTAAACACACATTTTCATATTATTTTCAAACATCATATGTACTTTCAGAGTTTTTACACTAGCACTGGGTATGTTTTGTTCATTTACAAGTGGTCCTCTCACAGAGGCATACATGCGCAGGATAGCTGCTACATTGCAGATATTTTCAAAAGCTGTTTGCATATATTTCAAATAGAAAGGCATTTAAAAAGGCCCTTTCCTTTCACCTGTGACAATTTTCCTGGGTCAGGCACTGTTTTAAGTTATTATGAACGACTGGAATAGGTGTCTAGGATGTCCCAGCCTCACATGCTAAGAATTTTTCAGTACATATTTTGGGTACGAACCAACTACCTCAACGACGCCCTCCAGAGAGTAGTTCAACGTTTACCTCAACGACGCCCTCCAGAGTTTCCCAACAAAAGTGAACACAGTCTTGATATAAATGTCTCTAACCTTCTTAGCATTATACTATTTACTGACAACACCCCCACCTTTATTTTCAAACCCCAACCAATAGCTCTAAATAATATTATGAATTAAAAAGACACGACAAATACGCTACAGTGAGCAAATTCAAAAGCAAACATGGAGCAAGTTTAATTACCGACAGTGAAAAAGAAGGATTTTTATCTATATATAAAAATGACTGGCTGTCGTTGTCCTGGCTACATTATGCTGGGTGACTGCTGTTGTCCTGGCTACATTATGCTGGGTGACTGCTGTTGTCCTGGCTACATTATGCTGGGTGACTGCTGTTGTCCTGGATATAAGCTGCTTGATGGTTGTAATTGTCCTCGATATAGACTAATGGTCGCCGTTGTCCTGCATATAGGGTGAAGGATGGTTGACATTGTCCTGTATATAGGCTAATGGATTTGCATTGCCCTAGATATAGGCTGATAGATGGTTGGCATTATCCTGGATATAGGCTGATAGATAGTAGCCATTGTCCTGGATATAGGCTGATAGATGATTGATATTGTCCTGGATAAAGGCTTCCGGGTTTTTGCCGTTTTCCTGGATATAGGGTGGCTGTATGGATGGGAACAGTTGCCCCTGTTAAAAAATAAATGCCCCTCACCCCAATTACTATTAAATGCCTCCCCATCCTCTTTTATTATTTTATGCCCCTTCACTACTTCTTACTGTTACATTCCTGTTGCTGCTGTTAATACCATTCGTGTTACTGTAATCCTTGCAGCGACAAAATCATTGTTTATTATAAGATATTTGTTAGACGCAGGTAAAGGTATGTTTCGTTATATGTAATTACAGGTGGAGTTCGTGGACGCCCTCCCCAAGACTGTGAGCGGGAAGATACGACGAGTTGAACTAAGGAACAGGGAGTGGGGCAGGGCCTGAACCTCTCCTCTTTGGCCATATGGCCAGCCACCTAACACACTAGACAATTATGGCCAGCCACCTAACACACTAGACAATTATGGCCAGCCACCTAACACACTAGGCAATTATGGCCAGCCACCTAACACACTAGGCAATTATGGCCAGCCACCTAACACACTAGGCAATTATGGTCAGCCACCTAACACACTAGGCAATTATGGCCAGCCACCTAACACACTAGACAATTATGGCCAGCCACCTAACACACTAGGCAATTATGGCCAGCCACCTAACACACTAGACAATTATGGCCAGCCACCTAACACACTAGACAATTATGGCCAGCCACCTAACACACTAGACAATTATGGCCAGCCACCTAACACACTAGACAATTATGGCCAGCCACCTAACACACTAGACAATTATGGCCAGCCACCTAACACACTAGACAATTATGGCCAGCCACCTAACACACTAGACAATTATGGTCAGCCACCTAACACACTAGACAATTATGGCCAGCCACCTAACACACTAGACAATTATGGCCAGCCACCTAACACACTAGACATTATATATCAATATATGCTTTCAGTCTATACTGTATAATGTATTGAGAATATATATTGTTGCATATTACTACGTGTTTTAATGTCCATCTCTCTATGGTATGTATAAAGACATTCTTTTCTCACACTGGTCCCAATAACTAAGGTTATTAGCCTGAGACACATATGGCCTAAACCGCTCTACGGGCCTCTTGGGATAGGAATAGCTTCCGGTGAAATGTCACTGATATATATCTCTGGGGCCTGGGGGGATTTGGACCATTGTATTCAAGCATTGTATTCACCTTCATTAAGACACATCGGCTTTGGAGAAGGTTCAACCCCGAGCGACAAAAATCCTCCCTGAACTAAGTCGACTCTCACACCAGGAACGGTTGAGGGCCACAGGATTAACAACACTACGCACACGGCATGACACGGCGGATCTCACCCAAACATTTAAAACACTGAACAGTCTAGAGGATGTTGATCCAGATCACTTATTTTAAAGGTCAGATGTAACACAGTGAAAGAACGACGGCTTCAAGCTCAACAAGTCTCAATGCAGGCCAGAAAACAAATGATTTTAACCCATAGGGTTAACCCCAGTGTGCTACACAAACCCGCTTATGTTGTAAATACCACAACACTGATGAATTTCAAAATATAGTTCGATAAAGTCGTGCGGACAAAGGGAGGGACCTTTGACAGTCCGCCGGCTACCTGTCGACTCAGGTAAATTCAGATAAATATATGCAAGAATAAAGAAAAAACGTGATTCAAATATGTGTAAGTAACCACATGAGAAAAATGAAACGAAAGCAAGTTTATTTGACAGCGTCATTCATCCTGTGAGTGAACATACTGCCATAGTGACAGTATTGGGCAACGTCACTCATCTGTGAGTGACATACCTCCATAGTAACAGTATTGGGCAGCGTCACTCATCCTGTGAGTGACATACTGCCATAGTGACAGTATTGGACAGCATCACTCATCCTGTGAGTGGACACACCTCAATAGTGACAGTATTGGGCAGCGCCACTCATCCTGTGAGTGGACACACCTCCTTAATGACAGCATTGGGCAGCGTCACTCATCCTGTGAGTGAACACACCTCCATAGTGACAGTATTGGGCAGCGCCACTCATCCTGTGAGTGGACACACCGCCATAATGACAGTATTGGCAGCGTCACTCATCCTGTGAGTGAACACACTGCCCTAGTGACAGTATTGGGCAGCATTATCTCCTGTGAGTGGACACACCGCCAAAGTGACAGTATTGGGCAGCGTCACTCATCCTGTGAGTGGACACACCGCCAAAGTGACAGTATTGGGCAGCGTCACTCATCCTGTGAGTGGACACACCGCCATGGTGACAGTATTGGGCAGCGCCTCTCATCTTGTGAGTGGACACACCACCATAGTGACAGTTGGGCAGCGCCTCTCATCCTGTGAGTGGACTCACCGCCATAGGACAGTATTGTGCAGAGTCACTCATCCTGTGAGTGGACACACTGCCATAGTGACAGTATTGGGCAGCGCCTCTCATCCTGTGAGTGAACACACCACCATAGTGACAGTATTGGGCAGCGTCACTCATCCTGCGAGTGAACACTCCACCATAGTGACAGTATTTGGCATTGTCACTCATCCTGTGCTTTCGGGTTGTTGATACAAACAGCCTCGGCTATCAACGACTTTTGTAAAGTCTGTAATGGTCAAGTGGATAACGTATTTGATACGCTGGTGTTTGGAGCACCATAATATTTATGGTTTGAATCCTTTACGAGGTTGAGTTCTTTAAGTTACATTTAACTTGTGCGTTTATACAAGTGTTTCATATATATATATATATATATATATATATATATATATATATATATATATATATATATATATATATATATATATATATATATATATAATATTAAATATGACCAAAAAAGTAAGATTAACAATTCTAACACGAATTTTCTCGATCTTTCTTATGTTTCTTTTCACTGTTGATGGTAAATGAAAAATCAATTCTCCAAAATTCATTTTTATTTCTAGTCTGACGCGACACTTGAGCACGTTTCGTAAAACTTGTTACATTTTCAAAGACTTTAGTTTACACACACACACAACTATAACTGAATAGAGCTGAAACATCTTCGATTTTATATACCTGCATTTGGGTGAGGTGACATGTTACAATAGTATTGGATGAGGTGAAAACAAATTTTCAACACAAGCCAGAACGGGATATTGAACGGGGTATAGAGCGGGGTATAAGCTAATGGGAAGGATGGAAGTAACTGCAGAGGGCCTATTGGCCCATATTTCTTGATGCTTCTATATTGGAGCGGAGTCTTGAAGTGGGTAGAATATAGTTGTGCATTAATTGGCTGTTGATTGCTGGTGTTGACTTCTTGATGTGTAGTGCCTCGCAGATGTCAAGCCGCCTGCTGTCGCTGTATCTATCGATGATTTCTGTGTTGTTTGCTAAGATTTCTCTGGTGATGGTTTGGTTGTGGGAAGAAAATATTTGTTCCTTAATGGAGCCCTGTTGCATATGCATCGTTAAACGCCTGGAAAGAGATGTTGTTATCTTGCCTATATACTGAGTTTTTTGAGGCTTAGAGTCCCCAAGAGGGCATTTGAAGGCATAGACGACGTTGGTCTCTTTTAGAACGTTCTGCTATGTGTCTGGAGAGTTTCTCATGAGTAGGCTGGCCGTTTTCTTGGTTTTATAGTAAATCGTCAGTTGTATCTTCTGATTTTTGTCTGTAGGGATAACGTTTCTATTAACAATATCTTTCAGGACCCTTTCCTCCGTTTTATGAGCTGTGGAAAAGAAGTTCCTGTAAAATAGTCTAATAGGGGGTATAGGTGTTGTACTAGTTGTCTCTTCAGAGGTTGCATGGCGTTTCACTTTCCTTCTTATGATGTCTTCAACGAAACCATTGGAGAAGCCGTTGTTGACTAGGACCTGCCTTACCCTACAGAGTTCTTCGTCGACTTGCTTCCATTCTGAGCTGTGGCTGAGAGTACGGTCGACATAAGCGTTAACAACACTCCTCTTGTACCTGTCTGGGCAGTCTCTGTTGGCATTTAGGCACATTCCTATGTTTGTTTCCTTAGTGTAGACTGCAGTGTGGAAACATCCGCTCCTTTCCATGACTGTTACATCTAGAAAGGGCAGCTTCCCATCCTTCTCCATCTCGTAAGTGAAACGCAACACAGAATTCTGCTCAAATGCCTCCTTCAGCTCCTGCAGATGTCTGACATCAGGTACCTGTGTAAAAATGTCGTCAACATACCTGCAGTATATGGCCGGTTTCAAGTTCATGTCAACTAAGACAATTTTCTCGATGGTACTCATGTAGAAGTTCGCAAACAGGACACCTAGGGAAGAACCCATGGCGACCCCATCTACTTGCTTATACATGTGCCCATCCGGGCTCAAGAAGGGTGCCTCTTTAGTACAAGCTTGGAGTTGTTTCCTCAGAATATTTTCTGGTATGTCAAGAGGAGTACGGGATGATAGCGGACAGAGTGTATCGGTGAACATATCATCCCTTCCCACAACCAGACCATCACCAGAGAAGTCTTAACAAAAAACACGGAACTCATCGATAGGTACAGCGATAGCAGGCGGCTTGATATCTGTGAGGCACTACACATTAAGAAGTCAACACCAGCAATCAACAGCCAATTAATACACAATTATATTCTACCCACTTCAAGACTTCGCTCCAATTTAGAAGCATCAAGAAATATGGGCCAATAGGCCCTCTGCAGTTACTTCCATTCTTCCCTTTAGCTTATACCCCGTTATTTCGTGTTCTGGCTTGTGTTGAAAGTTTGTTTTCACCTCATCCAAAACTATTGTAACATATCACCTCACTGAAATGCAGGTATAAAATGAAAGCTGTTTAAAACTCTGTTTAGTGTTAGTTGTGTGTGTGTAACCTAAAGTCTTTGAAAATGTAATGCTTTGAAAAGTTATTACGAAACGCGTTCTAGCGTCGCATCAGACTAGAATTAAAAAGTTCATTTTCACACTGTATTATGGTCGTCTGGCGCCTAGGGATGCGTATCGCAAGGCACTCCTAACATTTTCAAAGACATTTTTCATGCTTTGCCAAGACTTATGCTCTAATATTCGCTTGAGGTGAGGTGGTTCAGGACGTGATTGAAATGAATAAGTGGGTGAATGGCATAATGTATATTAATAGGCCATTAAATGCCTATGTTCTTGCTTCTACTGTCTCTGTGTTGGTTCGGGGTCTTGAAGTGGGTAGAATGTAATTATGTGTTAACTGGTTGTTGATTGCTGGTCTTGATTTTATGATATGTAGGACCTCTCTCTGATGTCTAGTCTTCTGTTGTCGTTATACCTGTCGATTATTTCAGTGTTGCTTGTTAAGATTTCTCTGGTGATGGTCTGGTTGTGTGAGGAGATTATATGCTCCTTGATGGAACCCCCTGTTGTTTCTGTATTGTTAATCGCCTAGTGACAGACGTTGTCGTCTTGCCTGTATACTGAGATCTTTGGGGTTGACAGTCCCCAAGTGGGCATGTGAAAGCATAGACGACGTTGGTCTCTTTTAAGTGGTTCTGTTTGGTGTCTGGAGAGTTCTTCATAAGTTTATCATAGGGGTTTCATTATAGTTATATTGTAACTGTTTGGTAGGTGACATGTTATTAATGGAGCCGTTTGGGAACATTGCCATAATTGTGCCAGTGTGGAATTGGTCTCTAGTGAGAAGTTGTGGACTTAATCAAATTTCATGGTTAGACTTAGATTTTTGAGATGAGATTTCTGACATTGCCACTTTTCCTGACAGTGTAACTCCAACGTTTGAAGACGAGTAATTGACTTTGCCATTTGTCAGGTCATTATGGACTTAAGACTTCCATAAAGCGTTATTGACTTTCTCACAATTCCAGTCATTGTGGACTCTGACCAATTTGCATGAATGTAAAAAATACCAGTCTTATGTAATCTCACCATCCCATTGTATCTCCTTGATAATAATAATTATTATTCGTATTATTATATTATAATTTAGCGAAGAGTTTAGACTTTACCACTTGGCAGTCCAGTTGGGTCTTAGTTTTTCTGAAGGCAAGTAAGAGTTCATTGACTTGTGACTGTGGAGCCCCCAACTTCAGCACGACTGACAGGGAGCCCCCCACCATCAGCATGACTGGCAGGGAGCCCCCACCATCAGCATGACTGGCAGGGAGCCCCCCACCATCAGCACGACTGGCAGGGAGCCCCCCACCATCAGCATGACTGGCAGGGAGCCCCCACCATCAGCATGACTGGCAGGGAGCCCCCCACCATCAGCATGACTGGCAGGGAGCCCCCACCATCAGCATGACTGGCAGGGAGCCCCCCACCATCAGCACGACTGGCAGGGAGCCCCCACCATCAGCATGACTGGCAGGGAGCCCCCACCATCAGCATGACTGGCAGGGAGCCCCCCACCATCAGCACGACTGGCAGGGAGCCCCCACCATCAGCATGACTGACAGGGAGCCCCCCACCATCAGCATGACTGGCGGGGAGCCCCCACCTTCAGCACGACTGGCAGGGAGCCCCCCACCATCAGCACGACTGGCAGGGAGCCCCCACCATCAGCATGACTGGCAGGGAGCCCCCCACCATCAGCACGACTGGCAGGGAGCCCCCACCATCAGCATGACTGGCAGGGAGCCCCCACCATCAGCATGACTGGCAGGGAGCCCCCCACCATCAGCACGACTGGCAGGGAGCCCCACCATCAGCATGACTGGCAGGGAGCCCCCACCATCAGCATGACTGGCGGGGAGCCCCCCACCATCAGCACGACTGGCAGGGAGCCCCCACCATCAGCATGACTGGCGGGGAGCCCCCCACCATCAGCATGACTGGCAGGGAGCCCCCACCATCAGCACGACTGGCGGGGAGCCCCCCACCATCAGCATGACTGGCGGGGAGCCCCCCACCATCAGCATGACTGGCGGGGAGCCCCCACCATCAGCATGACTGGCGGGGAGCCCCCACCATCAGCATGACTGGCGGGGAGCCCCCCACCATCAGCATGACTGGCGGGGAGCCCCCACCATCAGCATGACTGGCGGGGAGCCCCCACCATCAGCATGACTGGCGGGGAGCCCCCACCATCAGCATGACTGGCGGGGAGCCCCCCACCATCAGCATGACTGGCGGGGAGCCCCCCACCATCAGCACGACTGGCGGGGAGCCCCCCACCATCAGCATGACTGGCGGGGAGCCCCCACCATCAGCATGACTGGCGGGGAGCCCCCCACCATCAGCATGACTGGCGGGGAGCCCCCCACCATCAACATGACTGGCGGGGAGCCCCCACCACCAGCATGACTGGCGGGGAGCCCCCCACCATCAACATGACTGGCAGGGAGCCCCCACCATCAGCATGACTGACAGGGAGCCCCCACCATCAACATGACTGGCAGGGAGCCCCCACCATCAGCATGACTGGCAGGGAGCCCCCCACCATCAGCACGACTGGCAGGGAGCCCCCACCATCAGCACGACTGGCAGGGAGCCCCCACCATCAGCACGACTGGCAGGGAGCCCCCCACCATCAGCATGACTGGCAGGGAGCCCCCACCATCAACATGACTGACAGGGAGCCCCCACCATCAACATGACTGGCGGGGAGCCCCCACCATCAACATGACTGGCAGGGAGCCCCCACCATCAGCATGACTGGCAGGGAGCCCCCACCATCAGCATGACTGGCAGGGAGCCCCCACCATCAGCATGACTGGCAGGGAGCCCCCACCATCAACATGACTGGCGGGGAGCCCCCACCATCAGCATGACTGGCAGGGAGCCCCCACCATCAGCATGACTGGCAGGGAGCCCCCCACCATCAGCATGACTGGCAGGGAGCCCCCCACCATCAGCATGACTGGCAGGGAGCCCCCACCATCAGCATGACTGGCAGGGAGCCCCCCACCATCAACATGACTGGCGGGGAGCCCCCCACCATCAACATGACTGGCGGGGAGCCCCCACCATCAGCATGACTGGCAGGGAGCCCCCACCATCAGCATGACTGGCAGGGAGCCCCCCACCATCAGCATGACTGGCAGGGAGCCCCCACCATCAGCATGACTGGCAGGGAGCCCCCCACCATCAGCATGACTGGCAGGGAGCCCCCCACCATCAGCATGACTGGCAGGGAGCCCCCCACCATCAACATGACTGACAGGGAGCCCCCACCATCAACATGACTGGCGGGGAGCCCCCACCATCAGCATGACTGGCAGGGAGCCCCCACCATCAGCATGACTGGCAGGGAGCCCCCCACCATCAGCACGACTGGCAGGGAGCCCCCCACCATCAGCATGACTGGCAGGGAGCCTCCCACCACCACCATGACTGGCGGGGAGCCCCTCATCTCTGTGTCAGCCTTCAAATTGTTAAACGGTTAAAGTGACAACCAATCACGAGGCAGCTAGGCCTCTGACGTCTTACCCTATAGAGCGTGAGAGTAGGCCAGTCAGTGTGTACAGTGAACGCTAGAGCAGGCGGACGTCTGGTGAGCTGGATCTTGTGTTACCCCTAAATAAAGTGACATACAGGGAACCAGAGTGTATTCTCTATATTCCCAAGTGAGAGTCTTCATCGTATCTTTTAGCAATAAGAAAAGCCGAAACACGTGCCTCAAGTCGCAACATATAATACAAATATGAATGTCAGCCGTTTGATGGTTCAGTTTGAATCACAGTTAAGCGAGCATAATATTTACTGTGCAAATACCAATGTTATCAAAATGCAACATGTAATAACTTTTTCTACTACAGCAGGACTCCCAAGCTCTCTGCTCTATACCTGCACAGACTCTTGGCTCTATACCTCCTCCCCAAGCTCTCTGCTCTATATCTCCACAGACTTTTGGCTCTATACCTCCTCCCCAAGCTCTCTGCTCTATATCTCCACAGACTTTTGGCTCTATACCTCCTCCCCAAGCTCTCTGCTCTATATCTCCACAGACTTTTGGCTCTATACCTCCTCCCCAAGCTCTCTGCTCTATATCTCCGCAGACTCTTGGCTTTATACCTCATCACAAGCTCTCTGCACTATAACTCCTCCACAAGCTCTCTGCTCTCTTCCTCCACAGACTTTTGGCTCTATGCCTCATCCACAAGCTCTCTGCTTTATACCTCCTCCACAGGCTCTTGACTCTATATGTTCTCCACAAATTCTCTACTCTGTACGTTCTTCACAAGCTCTGGTCTATATCTCCACGCGAACTCTCTGTTCCTCTGACGCGCCTGACAGCTGGGTGGACAGCGATTCGGATTCGTAGTCCTGAGGTTCAGGGTTCGATCCCCGGTGGGGGCAGAGAGAAATGGGCAAAATGTTTCTTTCACCCTGATGCTCCTGTTACCTAGCAGTAAATAGGTACCTGGGAGTTAGACAGCTGCTACGGGCTGCTTCCTGGGGGTGTGTAACAATAAGGAGGCCTGGTCGAGGACCGGGCCGCGGGGACGCTAAGCCCTGAAATCATCTCAAGATAACCTCAGGAAGATAACGTCCTTCCCCACAAGCTCTCTGCTCTATACCACCCCCACGAGCTCTCTGCTCTATACCACCCCTACGAGCTCTCTGCTCTATACCACCCCCACGAGCTCTCTGCTCTATACCACCCCCACGAGCTCTGTGCTCTATACCTCCCCCACGAGCTCTGTTCTATACCTTCCCCCACGAGCTCTCTGCTCTATACCTTCCCACAAGCTCTCTGCTCTATACCACCCCCACGAGCTCTCTGCTCTATACCACCCCCACGAGCTCTCTGCTCTATACCACCCCCACGAGCTCTCTGCTCTATACCACCCCACGAGCTCTCTGCTCTATACCTCCCCCACGAGCTCTCTGCTCTATACCTCCCCCACGAGCTCTCTGCTCTATACCACCCCCACAAGCTCTCTGCTCTATACCTCCCCCACGAGCTCTCTGCTCTATACCTCCCCCACGAGCTCTCTGCTCTATACCTCCCCACGAGCTCTCTGCTCTATACCTCCCCCACAAGCTCTCTGCTCTATACCACCCCCACGAGCTCTCTGCTCTATACGTCCCCCACGAGCTCTCTGCTCTATACCACCCACGAGCTCTCTGCTCTATACCTTCCCCACAAGCTCTCTGCTCTATACCTCCCCCACGAGCTCTCTGCTCTATACCTCCCCCACGAGCTCTCTGCTCTATACCTTCCCCACGAGCTCTCTGCTCTATACCTCCCCCACGAGCTCTCTGCTCTATACCACCCCCACGAGCTCTCTGCTCTATACCACCCACAAGCTCTCTGCTCTATACCTCCCCCACGAGCTCTCTGCTCTATACCACCCGCACGAGCTATCTGCTCTATACCTCCCCCGCGAGCTCTCTGCTCTATACCTCCCCCACAAGCACTCTGCTCTATACCTCCCCCACGAGCTCTCTGCTCTATACCTCCCCCACGAGCTCTCTGCTCTATACCTCCCCACGAGCTCTCTGCTCTATACCTCCCCACAAGCTCTCTGCTCTATACCACCCCCACGAGCTCTCTGCTCTATACCTCCCCCACGAGCTCTCTGCTCTATACCTCCCCCACAAGCTCTCTGCTCTATACCTCCCCCACGAGCTCTCTGCTCTATACCTCCCCCACGAGCTCTCTGCTCTATCCTCCCCCACGAGCTCTCTGCTCTATACCACCCCCACGAGCTCTCTGCTCTATACCTTTCCCACAAGCTCTTTGCTCTATGCCTTTCCCACGAGCTCTCTGCTCTATACCACCCCCACGAGCTCTCTGCTCTATACCTTCCCCACAAGCTCTCTGCTCTATACCTCATCCTCAGACCCTTGCCTCTACACCTCCGTTACGACCTGGGTCCAAGATTAACACTCTGTAGGAACCAGCAGGATCATGGTGCTTTTGTTTCACATGAATTAAGGATCATTCACTTATGTATTTTTAGTGATAGGCCTTGAATGTTTTGGCTTATGTGTAGGATTTTGATTAGTTAAATTATAGAGCATTAATACATAGGTTGGGTTATGAGGGAGGACAATTATCTGGCAGTCTGATATTTCAAGAGGGCTTGAGACCTTAGCTTGGTAAATGGCGGTTCCGTTTCCCTGCCAGACGGAGGAACAACTTGATGCTCACAGACATCTAGAACAGAAAGAAAGATCTCGGAGTAGATATCACACCAAACCTGTGTCCTGAAGCCCACATCAAGAGACTAACATCTGCGGCATATGCGAGGCTGACTGACATCAGAACTGCCTTCAGGAACCTGTGTAAGGAATCATTCAGAACCTTGTATTCCACATATGTCAGATCAATCATGGAGTATGCGGCCCCAGCATGGAGCCCGTATACTCCATGATTGGAGTATACGGGCTCCATGCAGCACACAAGCATGGAGCCCGTCAAGCACAAGGCGAAGCTTGAAAAGCACAAGGCACAAAGCGAAGCTTGAAAAAGTTCAGAGGTATGCCACAAGACCAGTCCCACAACTAAGAGGCATGAGTTATGAGGACAGGCTGCGTGAAATACACCTCACGACACTGGAAGACAGAAGAGTAAGGGAGACATGATTCCTGAGCCTACTGGACTCAGGAACCTGTACACAGTTGATTGACAGTTAAGAGGTGGGACCAAAGAGCCAGAGCTCAAACCCCTACAGCACAACTAGGTGAGCACAACCAGGTGAGTACAGAGCTAGTATACTCTGTGATAATTGAATGGTAGTGTAAGGTAAAGCTAAGATGGTAGTTGTGCCCGAAACCCAATGCGTATTAGTGGCTTTAGGTATTGTATGTACTAGCTTTGATTTGTTGCCGCCGGAGGCGGCTAGTTTACTGTGCACCCCATACCCATCCTGTGAGCGGTAGCGCAAAAAGCATTACAGAGGGCACAAAAGGTCTTTATCAGACCTCATCTTAGATTATTACATTAACAATTTCATCTATCCTTCACACCTTATAGTTACAATGTCAGCTAGTTACAGAGAAAGTGCTATTTCAAGAGCTATATATTTACAGTAAGTCATTATACATTAATTGTAGATCTTATCGCTAATACATAATAGTTTGACCAATGGGGACATTACAGTCATAGGGGAGCTTCTGTTTATTATGTCTTCACAATACACTATTTGTTTCTTAATCTCATATGTCGTTTATCTACTGGAAGCGAAATATGGATACAGTGCAGGGATTTCAGGTAATTTATCCATGGTAACAAGATAGGTTGCCATATCATACAGAGTGAGCTAAGATTTATCTCTAAATGGCTCAATTTTACTACAATCCAAGATATAGTGTTCGAGTGTGTGTCCCTGTCTTTGTCCACACACTTTACACTTTACTTCATCTAGATCCCTATACAAGCCGAACTGCCAGAGATACTTGTAGCCAAGTCTTATACAAGCTGTGACAACATCTGTTAGTCTACTGACTTTGTTACTTGCCCCATACACATGTTTTACTTCACACATTTCATTGTGATGAACAATGGACCTGCTAGTTCCAGTTTGCACTGTTCTGCTTTCTTTAAATCCAACCAGGAGTTCTTGTCTAATAACACTTTTACTAGCTTTATAACTCCAACAGTATGTTTGTAAGCGTGCATCTATGTATGTACTTTTCCTAAATCAAATGTTATTGTTATTATGTTACTATTAACTGATTAGTGGGAAGTAAATATTTGCATTGAAGAATAAGTAATGTTACTGTACGATCAGTTTTATTATTCAGGCAGCGGCCACATTGTGAGGAGGCAGCCCGTCCTCCAAAAATGGGGAGGTAAATGTAACAGCCCTATAAGTGCAATTATGTACTATGTATGACGGTTAGGAATTATACTTATTTTCACTTAGTATTAAACCGTAGTGTCAAATATATTGTGAATATTTGAGTTTACCTGAAAAGCTGAATAGAAAACCCCGACCTAACCTAACCGTCTTAGTTTTTGAAGAAAAGCATTTTATTGCTTATTAATTACAATTGATACTTAACCTACAGCTACATTGATATTACAGTTTTATAAAACAAAACTAAAATATTTCAATAAATTTGAAAGTAACTAAAGATATTTTAAAAAATTTTATGAAATCTCTATTATTTAATAAAACTGAAAATGAAATTTCTAATATGTAAAACTTTTACATAGCTTAAAATCTTAACTTCAAGACAGCAATTGTTAAGACGTAACTATACTGCTTCCATCAGACCCTGCAACATGTTAAACTCCACCTCTACAAGATGCTCATTTGGCCAACCCTACCCGTACACGCCACTCACTCTGGCATAGAAATCGAACATGCTGAAACTGCAACGGGTCCAGAACAGGGCGCTCAGATTTGTGGCACTCTTAGACAGAGTGCCACAGAAGACCTTCATACCAGACTGAGGATTGAATCAGTGAATGTTCGCCTGCATTGCCTATCGATCAAACAGCTAAATAAAATGAAAAGTATGTACATGCCAGACCGTGAGGATCCCTTTGTTGTCCTCAACACGACGAATTACGCTATGCTCGACCAGGCCCACAAGTCGAGGAGGATGTCCCTCCAACAAAGGGTAAGAAGATACATCCATGACAGAGCCTACCCCCGGCCCAGGATCTTAAGCAACCTACCACAAGAGGACGAATGGCATCCGCCAGCCCCACTCTACACCTAAGTCCTACGACCTGAAACCCACCGATTAAGGATTTAAAAACTTCACTCAACCACCAACCACTGATAAAAAAACAAGCATAGCTCTCCAAGAAAAACGGCGAATGGCTACTTAATCAACCACCACCTGTTTTATGGCTACTCACCGACAGCTGATCAGGGGAAAAAAAGAGCCATCTACTAACCACCATGTATCACCTCCACATTCATCCATCACAATCAACCTAAAGTGGTTGGGTCACTTACCTGTAACCCTTCCTCTCCCTCATACCCTAATCCTTTTCAAGTTTTCCTACATCCTTCTCTTCCCGACTTACCAGTCCTATGAAACTGCGACTGAACGTTAAAACTTCATCCTAAAATTCCAACCCATCCTCCGAATTGACAGTACGTTTTAATACTAAATGTAATAAGTATAAGTAAATTTCCTGACTGCCATATGTAGTACATGATTGCATTTATGGGGCTGTTACACTTACCTCCCCATTTAATTCTCCTCGTTTTCTGTTTAGATATTCAGAATGTCAGGATGAAGCTTTAAAATTTAGCCTGAGTTTCCTAGTTTGAAGACCATAGGACTGGTAAGTCGGGAACAGAAGGACGGGGGAGGATGTAGGAAAACTTGAAAAGGATTAGGGTGTGAGGGAGAGGAGGGGGGGGGGGTTACAGATAAGTGGCCCAACCACTTTGGGGTTGATTGTAATGAGAGGTGATGGATGAAAGTGTAGGTGATATATGGTGGTTAGTAGAAGGCTGTTTTTTTTTATCATCTGGCGGTGAGTAGTCATAAAACAGGTGGTGGTTGATTAAGTAGCTACTCACCGATTTTCCTGGAGAGCTGTGCATGTTTTTGTATCAGTGGTTGGTGGTTGAGTGGAGTTATTAAATCCTTAATCAGTGGGTTTCAGGTCGTGGGAGTTAGGTGTACAGTGGGGCTGGCGGATGCCATTTATCCACTTGTGGTAGGTTGCTCAAGATCCTGGGCCTGGGGTAGGCTCTGTCGTGGATGTATCTTCTTACCCTTTGTTGGAGGGACATCCTCCTCGACCTGTGGGCCTGGTCGAGCATAGCGTAATTCGTTGTGTTGAGGACAACAAAGGGGTCCTCACGATTTGGGATGTACATACTTTTCATTTTATATAGCTGTTTGATTGAGAGGCGATTCAGGCGAACGTTCAGTGGGTCGATCTTCAGTGTGGTATGAAGGTCTTCTATGCGCACTTTGTCTAAGAGTGACACATTTGCCACAAATCGAGTGCCCTGTTCTGGACCTGTTACAGTTTCAGCATGTTCGATTTCTTTGCCAGAGTGAGTGGGGTGTACGGGTATTCAAGGGTTGGCCGAATGAGCATCTTGTAGAGGTGAAGTTTCACATGTTGCGGGGCCTGATGAAAGCGATATAGCTTGGCTAGTTGAGTCCTGGCAATTGCTGCCTTCCTGCTGATATGTTCATTAGAGTTCAGGAGCCTTGATATGTTATATCCCAGGATCGTGGTTGAGTTTTGTACCCTTGTCAGCGTGCCTCCAATGTTGATAGCTCCCAGGGAGCTAGCCCAGCAGCCTATCGAGCAAAGTTGGATTTTGCTGGGGTTGGTCACGATTTTCCACTCCCTCTCCCAAGTTGCAGTGGCAGCAAGTTCCTCCTTGACCTTCCTAATCATCAAGTCGTGTTTTGTTTTTTGTCCTGCAGGCATCGACGTGACAACGTGAATGACATCGTCTGCGAATTGGGTGATAATTGTGTCATTGTGGATGGGGCGTGGCAAATCAGTCACGAAAAGGTTAAAGAGCACAGGGCTGATGCATGACCCCTGGGGGACCCCTGCCATAGGTGTGAAGTGTTGAACATTGGGATGATCCTTCTGTTTTTTAGGAAATTGTTAATCAATCTCAGGAGGGTCCAGTTGTGGTGAGGCAGGTTGGTCAGCTTGAAGAGGAGACCGTCGTGCCAGAGGCTGTCAAATGCCTTGTGTACATCTCTTGTTGCTATAATTGCCGTTTGTTTTTGCTTACGAACGCTGTCGGGTGCGTCGTAGATTACGTTGATTGCATGTTGAGTCGACCTCTGGTACCTGAAACCGAACTGTTTTTCTGTGAAGAGGTGGTGGTATTCCATATAATAATTAATTCTGTTAGACATGATCTTCTCAAAGCATTTCCTTGTCGTTTCTAGCAAGGAGATCGGCCGGTAGTTCACAGGGGAGTATCTGCTCTTGCCTGGCTTGGGAATGAATATCATTTTTTATGTTAAAATTATATATGTTAAGAAGGCTTTATGGCATTATATATGTTAAGAAGGCTTTATGGCATTATATATGTTAAGAAGGCTTTATGGCATTATATATGTTAAGAAGGCTTTGGATGTAGTTATCGAGCAGGAGCTATAGTTGGATGAGGGTGATACCAGTATGCCCCGGAGCTCTGTTTTTGGTATTCTTCAGGACCTCCCTCAATTCTAGAAGATTGATCGGTCTAGTAATGGGGTGGGATGGATCGAGTTGGGCATCGTCGATGGTTGGTCTGGCGTGAAGGTTTTCTTCGTTTTCCTGGGCCCATAGGCCCACCCTCCGATGGTTCTCAAGGTTAACCTGGTTCAGGTTTTCGGTGAAAATTCCACGCCAGACCTCTCCCATGTAGTTGGCCTGGAGCTGGGAGTTCTCAATCCTAGTCGTGACTACCTCGTTGTTGGCGTTGGTGTGTATGGTTGAGATGGGAGAGAGGGGTTTCAGTGGAGCCAAGGAGTTGTTTAATTTTCTTCCAGAACGCGGCTGGCTCACTCTTGTAATTGTTGGCCTGGTTGACCAAAGTGCCCCAGATATGGCGTTTGTGAAGGAGGGAGAGTCCTATTACTTCTCGTCTGAGGGCCTGGATAGTGTGTAAATGGGGGAGGCCTGTGCGGGTCCTTCTGATGCACTCTTGTTGGTAAGTTCTCATTTTTTCCCTTATTTCCCTTGTTGGGTTGTACTGTTTTATGACTCTTGTGCTGGTTAGGTCGCAGTTTGCCAGTGTTGCTTCAGTGATGCGGGTATGGAGGAGGTCCACTGCTGCATCTATGTCGTGGATTGGGCAGTCTTGTAAAACTATTACCGGGTCGTCACCCAGGGAATCCATGTAAGGGCGGAGTCTAAGGGTACTGAGTTGGGGTTTGGGAGTACCTATGGTCCTGAAGGGGGTCGATTGAAGATCGATAATTATCGGGATGTGGTCAGATCCCACATCCCCACCTGGGGTGATTCTGGAGTGAAAGATGCCACATTCATGGTTTAGCAGGACTAGATCCGGAGTTCCCGGTTGAACGCCGACGTAAGAGTGGAAAAAAGGGCCGAGGAAGGTTAGGTTTCTTGCCATTAGGAGGTTGTTTAGGATTCTACCTTTGACGTCATTTGTACCATTGGGGCATTGAAGAACGCAGCATAGTGTGCATTAAAATCGCCTGCAAGGATCACAGGCACGTTCCTGTTTAGTACTTTATGGATTGCCCTCGATGGAATTGCATGCTGGCCAGGGGGAATGTAGGTTGTTAGGATTGCCAGAGGGCCGTGGGTGGTGGAGAGTTCAATCGCCAGAGCGTTCCCTTCCTGCAGAAAGATATTAGTGAACGGGCATCCTCTCTTGACAAGGATAGCCACGCCTCTGTTCGGCCCCTCGTTCTTTTCAATTGTCGTGTAGCCGTGAATTTTGACTTGTTGATCTGGGCGTGCCGAGGTTTCGTTGAGCAGAACCACCTCGGGATTGTGTCTACTGAGTTCTATTTCTAGTAAGTATCGGTTGTAGAAAAAGTGACGAGTGTTTATCTGAATTACCTTCAGCCCCATTATATGCGATGGCAGAGTTGTGGTTGTGTTACATTCTGTTGTGACTTGCTTCGTGTGCGGTCAGCTGGGATTGAGTCCCTCCTGGCCCTCTGCACACCATTTTCCCCCTCAGCAACGGTGAGTTGAACGTTGTCTACGTAGCATTCATTATCAGAGGAGTTTTCGCCCTCAATGTCCACTGAATCATTCGAGAACGAGCTGGAGTCAATGGAGTCCTCGTGGTGATGCTGTGAGTGTACCCCGCGAGCCGGCGTTGATGTGGTTAGTGGGTGAGGGGTTGGGGGCCGACTTGGGGAATGAAAGGTCTGGACAATCCTGACCTGGGAGGTTGTTCCAGAGTTGACTTCCTGGGGTATGACAGAAGTAGGGGGTGAGTCTGAGGCTGGGGTAGTGGCGATTGTGCGGTCTGATTGTCGAGGTGGAAGGCTCCAGCAGGGTTGTGGGGTGGGCGAGGATGGGTTGGCTGTTCAGTTAAGGTTTCAGTAGGAAGTAGGTCTGCAAGTTTAGACACCAGAGGGAGGTTATTGAGCTTAAGAAGGCTGTTAATTGTTCGTATGAACTCGGCAGGGTCATTCTGGACGATCCTGTCTGCGATCGCAATCAATACTTGGACTGAAGGGGTTTTTGCTGGGGTCACTGGATCTGCCTGCCTGGTCTGGCCCCCCCATAATTGGGGTTGTGCTTGGTCCCCGTTTGGTGGTGGTGGTTGTACATTGGGGTCGGGTTCCTGATTTGGAAGGTTGTGGAAGGATTGTGTCCCCATATTTGGTGGTGGAATAGTTTGTGTCTGTGTGGTGCCCTGCCTGGCCTGGTCCAGAATCCTCTGGATTTCCTCATTCCTTCTAGGGCAGTGAAAAGCCACTGCCTTGTGATTCCCACTGCAAAGGGCACATTTCAGGATGGTTTCTGTGCATGTTGTGAAGCGGTGAGGTCCTGCACATTTGCTGCATTTTTGGGCATTTGCCTTGCATTGAGGAGGTAGGTGGCCAAACTCGAAGCACTTGAAGCATTGTTTGACTTCGAAATATCTTTCCCTGCATATCAGATCTGGTGTAACAGATAAGTTAAAGCATTTGAACCCATTTTCCACCAGTTCCCTGGCTTGGGCTGGAGTTTCACGAGTGAGTTTAAGAGTTGCTCGGTTCGAGTTGGGATGTTGGATTTTGTATATCCCAACGACTTGTATTCCGTCGTTTATGGTGTTAATTTCATTTTTAATGTCCTCGGTCCTTTGAGAGGAGATC
>WNGS01169498.1:21048267-21058341 GCA_020271785.1 Procambarus virginalis
AAGAACATAGGCATTTAATGGCCTATTAATATACATTATGCCATTCACCCACTTATTCATTTCAATCACGTCCTGAACCACCTCACCTCAAGCGAATATTAGAGCATAAGTCTTGGCAAAGCATGAAAAATGTCTTTGAAAATGTTAGGAGTGCCTTGCGATACGCATCCCTAGGCGCCAGACGACCATAATACAGTGTGAAAATGAACTTTTTAATTCTAGTCTGACGCGACGCTAGAACGCGTTTCGTAATAACTTATTACATTTTCAAAGACTTTAGGTTACACACACACAACTAACACTAAACAGAGTTTTAAACAGCTTTCATTTTATACCTGCATTTCAGTGAGGTGATATGTTACAATAGTTTTGGATGAGGTGAAAACAAACTTTCAACACAAGCCAGAACACAAAATAACGGGGAATAAGCTAAAGGGAAGAATGGAAGTAACTGCAGAGGGCCTATTGGCCCATATTTCTTGATGCTTCTAAATTGGAGCGAAGTCTTGAAGTGGGTAGAATATAATTGTGTATTAATTGGCTGTTGATTGCTGGAGTTGACTTCTTAATGTGTAGTGCCTCGCAGATATCAAGCCGCTGCTATCGCTGTACCTATCAATGATTTCCGTGTTTTTTGTTAAGACTTCTCTGGTGATGGTCTGGTTGTGGGAAGGGATGATATGTTCATGATACACTCTGTCCGCTATCATCCCGTACTCCTCTTGACATACCAGAAAATATTCTGAGGAAACTACTCCAAGCTTGTACTAAAAAGGCACCCTTCTTGAGCCCGGATGGGCACATGTATAAGCAAGTAGATGGGGTCGCCATGGGTTCTCCCCTAGGTGTCCTGTTTGCAAACTTCTACATGAGTACCATCGAGAAAATTGTCTTAGTTGACATGAACTTGAAAACGGCCATATATTGCAGGTATGTTGACGACATTTTTACACAGGTACCTGATGTCAGACATCTGCAGGAGCTGAAGGAGGCATTTGAGCAGAATTCTGTGTTGCGTTTCACTTATGAGATGGAGAAGGATGGGAAGCTGCCCTTTCTAGATGTAACAGTCATGGAAAGGAGCGGATGTTTCCACACTGCAGTCTACACTAAGGAAACAAACATAGGAATGTGCCTAAATGCCAACAGAGACTGCCCAGACAGGTACAAGAGGAGTGTTGTTAACGCTTATGTCGACCGTGCTCTCAGCCACAGCTCAGAATGGAAGCAAGTCGACGAAGAACTCTGTAGGGTAAGGCAGGTCCTAGTCAACAACGGCTTCTCCAATGGTTTCGTTGAAGACATCATAAGAAGGACAGTGAAACGCCATGCAACCTCTGAAGAGACAACTAGTACAACACCTATACCCCCTATTAGACTATTTTACAGGAACTTCTTTTCCACAGCTCATAAACGGAGGAAAGGGTCCTGAAAGATATTGTTAATAGAAACGTTATCCCTACAGACAAAAATCAGAAGATACAACTGACGATTTACTATAAAACCAAGAAAACGGCCAGCCTACTCATGAGAAACTCTCCAGACACATAGCAGAACGCTCTAAAAGAGACCAACGTCGTCTATGCCTTCAAATGCCCTCTTGGGGACTCTAAGCCTCAAAAAACTCAGTATATAGGCAAGATAACAACATCTCTTTCCAGGCGTTTAACGATGCATAAGCAACAGGGCTCCATTAAGGAACAAATATTTCTTCCCACAACCAAACCATCACCAGAGAAATCTTAGCAAACAACACAGAAATCATCAATAGATACAGCGACAGCAGGCGGCTTGACATCTGCGAGGCACTACACATCAAGAAGTCAACACCAGCAATCAACAGCCAATTAATGCACAACTATATTCTACCCACTTCAAGACTCCGCTCCAATATAGAAGCATCAAGAAATATGGGCCAATAGGCCCTCTGCAGTTACTTCCATTCTTCCCTTTAGCTTATACCCCGCTCTATACCCCGTTCAATATCCCGTTCTGGCTTGTGTTGAAAATTTGTTTTCACCTCATCCAATACTATTGTAACATGTCACCTCACCCAAATGCAGGTATATAAAATCGAAGATGTTTCAGCTCTATTCAGTTATAGTTGTGTGTGTGTGTAAACTAAAGTCTTTGAAAATGTAATAAGTTTTACGAAACGTGCTCAAGTGTCGCGTCAGACTAGAAATAAAAATGAATTTTGGAGAATTGATTTTTCATTTACCATCAACAGTGAAAAGAAACATAAGAAAGATCGAGAAAATTCGTGTTAGAATTGTTAATCTTACTTTTTTGGTCATATTTAATATTATATATATATATATATATATATATATATATATATATATGTATATATATATATATATACATATATATATATATATATATATATATATATATATATATATATATATATATATATATATATATATGAAACACTTGTATAAACGCACAAGTTAAATGTAACTTAAAGAACTCAACCTCGTAAAGGATTCAAACCATAAATATTATGGTGCTCCAAACACCAGCGTATCAAATACGTTATCCACTTGACCATTACAGACTTTACAAAAGTCGTTGACAGCCGAGGCTGTTTGTATCAACAACCCGAAAGCACAGGATGAGTGTCAATGCCAAATACTGTCACTATGGTGGAGTGTTCACTCGCAGGATGAGTGACGCTGCCCAATACTGTCACTATGGTGGTGTGTTCACTCACAGGATGAGAGGCGCTGCCCAATACTGTCACTATGGCAGTGTGTCCACTCACAGGATGAGTGACTCTGCACAATACTGTCACTATGGCGGTGAGTCCACTCACAGGATGAGAGGCGCTGCCCACTAATACTGTCACTATGGAGGTGTGTCCACTCACAGGATGAGTGACGCTGCCCAATGCTGTCATTAAGGAGGTGTGTCCACTCACAGGATGAGTGGCGCTGCCCAATACTGTCACTATGGCGGTGTGTCCACTCACAGGATGAGTGATGCTGTCCAATACTGTCACTATGGCAGTATGTTCACTCACAGGATGAATGACGCTGTCAAATAAACTTGCTTTCGTTTCATTTTTCTCATGTGGTTACTTACACATATTTGAATCACGTTTTTTCTTTATTCTTGCATATATTTATCTGAATTTACCTGAGTGGACAGGTAGCCGGCGGACTGTCAAAGGTCCCTCCCTTTGTCCGCACGACTTTATCGAACTATATTTTGAAATTCATCAGTGTTGTGGTATTTACAACATAAGCGGGTTTGTGTAGCACACTGGGGTTAACCCTATGGGTTAAAATCATTTGTTTTCTAGCCTGCATTGTGACTTGTTGAGCATGAAGCCGTCGTTCTTTCACTGTGTTACATCTGACCTTTAAAATAAGTGATCTGGATCAACATCCTCTAGACTGTTCAGTGTTTTAAATGTTTGGGTGAGATCCGCCGTGTCATGCCGTGTGCGTAGTGTTGTTAATCCTGTGGCCCTCAACCGTTCCTGGTGTGAGAGTCGACTTAGTTCAGGGAGGATTTTTGTCGCTCGGGGTTGAACCTTCTCCAAAGCCGATGTGTCTTAATGAAGGTGAATACAATGCTTGAATACAATGGTCCAAATCCCCCCAGGCCCCAGAGATATATATCAGTGACATTTCACCGGAAGCTATTCCTATCCCAAGAGGCCCGTAGAGCGGTTTAGGCCATATGTGTCTCAGGCTAATAACCTTAGTTATTGGGACCAGTGTGAGAAAAGAATGTCTTTATACATACCATAGAGGGATGGACATTAAAACACGTAGTAATATGCAACAATATATATTCTCAATACATTATACAGTATAGACTGAAAGCATATATTGATATATAATTGTCTAGTGTGTTAGGTGGCTGGCCATAATTGTCTAGTGTGTTAGGTGGCTGGCCATAATTGTCTAGTGTGTTAGGTGGCTGACCATAATTGTCTAGTGTGTTAGGTGGCTGACCATAATTGTCTAGTGTGTTAGGTGGCTGACCATAATTGTCTAGTGTGTTAGGTGGCTGACCATAATTGTCTAGTGTGTTAGGTGGCTGACCATAATTGTCTAGTGTGTTAGGTGGCTGGCCATAATTGTCTAGTGTGTTAGGTGGCTGGCCATAATTGTCTAGTGTGTTAGGTGGCTGGCCATAATTGTCTAGTGTGTTAGGTGGCTGGCCATAATTGTCTAGTGTGTTAGGTGGCTGGCCATATGGCCAAAGAGGAGAGGTTCAGGCCCTGCCCCACTCCCTGTTCCTTAGTTCAACTCGTCGTATCTTCCCGCTCACAGTCTTGGGGAGGGCGTCCACGAACTCCACCTGTAATTACATATAACGAAACATACCTTTACCTGCGTCTAACAAATATCTTATAATAAACAATGATTTTGTCGCTGCAAGGATTACAGTAACACGAATGGTATTAACAGCAGCAACAGCAATGTAACAGTAAGAAGTAGTGAAGGGGCATAAAATAATAAAAGAGCATGGGGAGGCATTTAATAGTAATTGGGGTGAGGGGCATTTATTTTTTAACAGGGGCAACTGTTCCCATCCATACAGCCACCCTATATCCAGGAAAACGGCAAAAACCCGGAAGCCTTTATCCAGGACAATATCAATCATCTATCAGCCTATATCCAGGACAATGGCTACTATCTATCAGCCTATATCCAGGATAATGCCAACCATCTATCAGCCTATATCTAGGGCAATGCAAATCCATTAGCCTATATACAGGACAATGTCAACCATCCTTCACCCTATATGCAGGACAACGGCGACCATTAGTCTATATCGAGGACAATTACAACCATCAAGCAGCTTATATCCAGGACAACAGCAGTCACCCAGCATAATGTAGCCAGGACAACAGCAGTCACCCAGCATAATGTAGCCAGGACAACGACAGCCAGTCATTTTTATATATAGATAAAAATCCTTTCTTTTTCACTGTCGGTAATTAAACTTGCTCCATGTTTGCTTTTGAATTTGCTCACTGTAGCGTATTTGTCGTGCCTTTTTAATTCATAATATTATTTAGAGCTATTGGTTGGGGGTTTGAAAATAAAGGTGGGGGGTGTTGTCAGCAAATAGTATAATGCTAAGAAGGTTAGACACATTTATATCAAGACTGTGTTCACTTTTGTTGGGAAACTCTGGAGGGCGTGGTTGAGGTAAACGTTAAACTACTCTCTGGAGGGCGTCGTTGAGGTCAACGCTAAACTACTCTCTGGAGGGCGTCGTTGAGGTAAACGTTGAACTACTCTCTGGAGGGCGTCGTTGAGGTAAACGTTAAACTACTCTCTGGAGGGCGTCGTTGAGGTAAACGTTAAACTACTCTCTGGAGGGCGTCGTTGAGGTAAACGTTAAACTACTCTCTGGAGGGCGTCGTTGAGGTAAACGTTAAACTACTCTCTGGAGGGCGTCGTTGAGGTAAACGTTGAACTACTCTCTGGAGGGCGTCGTTGAGGTAAACGTTGAACTACTCTCTGGAGGGCGTCGTTGAGGTAAACGTTAAACTACTCTCTGGAGGGCGTCGTTGAGGTAAACGTTGAACTACTCTCTGCAGGGCGTCGTTGAGGTAAACGTTGAACTACTCTCTGGAGGGCGTCGTTGAGGTAAACGTTGAACTACTCTCTGGAGGGCGTCGTTGAGGTAAACGTTGAACTACTCTCTGGAGGGCGTCGTTGAGGTAGTTGTGTTCGTACCCAAAATATGTACTGAAAAATTCTTTAGCATGTGAGGCTGGGACATCCTAGACACCTATTCCAGTCGTTCATAATAACTTAAAACAGTGCCTGACCCAGGAAAATTGTCACAGGTGAAAGGAAGGAGCCTTTTTAAATGCCTTTTCTATTTGAAATATATGCAAACAGCTTTTGAAAATATCTGCAATGTAGCAGCTATCCTGCGCATGTATGCCTCTGTGAGAGAGGACCACTTGTAAATGAACAAAACAATACCCAGTGCTAGTTGTAAAACTCTGAAAAATACATATGATGTTTGAAAATATATGAAAATGTGTGTTAAATGTAGAAACCTAGAATAAAGCCCAAGAAACTGGCATAAAGGAATATGATAAAAACGATGGTTTTCAATCTACGAATACATGTCCAGCCGCCATTGGAATCATTAGTTTGGTTATGACTTGCTGGCTTGAAAATTTTGGGTACTTGACAGGTCAGTGGTCGACCTGTTTCTATTGTTCAGTCCTGTTGCGACCTAGAGTTGCATTTGCAGCAAATACAAGTTGCAGCCATTATTGGGTTGCAAGTCAAGACAACAAGAAACAAATTTGCTATGCTTCAAACCCGGGTCTAAAGGAGACAGTTCATGTCATTAAGATTGCGTGACATGTCCCTTCATTTGCAGCCATCACCGTGCCTGAAATTCAAGACATCAAGTTTCTCCGGATCTAAATACATTCCTTGAAATACTCTTTCCTGCAGCTGTTTCGTGTGGTGAGTTTAGTGGAGCAGTTCTGAAAAAACGGCTAAATCGGAATGAAACGTAGTGGATGGTCGTGGCTGCTTCCACCTCTTGTAAAGCTGTGGGGACTTGTCTCCATGTTGGTGGCATCATCTGTATGTGCTCTGTATGTATGTTATTGTTTTCTTAGTTAGCGAGGAAAGCTTTCTGTTGTAATACAATATGTCCCTGTTATGCAGACGCGTTTACTTAGATCCTTAAAATTTACATGAATTTTACTTTTCTTCACTTTTCCTGGACGTGAGGAGATTTGTAAAGAAGGGGTCTTTCTAAATGCCGTTTCTGTTGCGGCAGCAAGATTGACGTGCAACAAGACAGGATGTGGCCGCTGTGTGTGGCCGGTGTGGCGCCAGCACGAGCACGGTGGCGCCACGCTCATGACGTTTTTGTCAATGCATCTCGTCTCCTTCCAGGACTTAGTCTCTACTCCTTGAAACATATTAACTTACTGTACAAAGTCATATTATGGTGCTGATCAAGTATAACGTTCCCTTAAACTTTGATGGATTTCCATGTTGATGTCACAGTTGACGCCTGGTAAAGTTGACATTTTTCGCCCCGTGGGAATGGAACGTTAAGTTCCTATAAGCATCTTGATTTAGTGTGTTTTGTGTACAAAATACCAAGCGTGGAGTAACCACCACGAGTTAATTCTGTAGTAATTGTCATTTGTCTCATTATTATAATTTGTCACTTCTCATTATTTTGATAACATTTATTTTACAACATTTAAACTTTTGCGAAAAACACTTTATCTGTGCCTTTTCAGTTTCTCAGAGAATATTCAGCCTTTGTTATTTTGAAAATTATTCTGAGTAGTTATATGTCGTGCCACTTTGGGACAAGTACTGACGCCCATCAGGCAATCTTAATTCCTGGCTTAGAACCAATCAGTTTTATTATTTAGATTTTCCCAGGAGACTGATTTTGCCAATATGTCTTATTAATTTCAGTAAAGTAAAATATCCAATATAGCTATTTGTATACCTTAGAGGTTAAGGCTATTAAAACACAAAACAGCTATCATTCCAGTTAGCATTAAACCTAGTATAAAATTATTCGTCCTGTGTTACCCTTTCATTAGGCATATTGTAACTTTGATGTCTTATGCTTCGGGGGTTGACGCAACCTGCAGTGATTCGCTCCAGATAAAAAGATCGACACTGTCATGCAAGCTATAATTGTTATCCCATCAGGTCTTGCACTCACGTAATGTCGGGTGAGGAAAAAACCTTGTACCCTCGCACAGTAATCATCATAATTTACCTTCCTTGGTATTTGTAGGGGGCAGTGGAGCGCTTGACGTGTGGTCCTGTAGCGCCACCACCAGGTCCGCAGGCTCCTGGTCCTTGTAGTCGGCTGCCAGCACCACACAAATGCCTTCACCACCTCACCCCTCAGAGCGTCGGGGGACGACACTACAGCTGACTCCACAACTGCTGGGTGCTCCAGTAAGGCAGATTCCACCCCTCAAATGGTCCGATGCGATACCCTACAAATTGTTTATATATAATATATATATATATATATATATATATATAATATATATATATATATATATATATATATAATATATATATATAAGTGAAGAAAAATACGAAATATTGAGAGGATTCGTGTAGAATAATTAATTTTACCTTTTCGGTCTATTCAACAACATATGTTTACAAGATAGGACTGCTACCATATATATATATATATATATATATATATATAGATATATATATATATATATATATATATATATATATATATATATATATAGTATATATATATGTAGTATATGTCGTACCTAGTAGCCAGAACGCACTTGTCAGCCTACTATGCAAGGCCCGATTTGCCTAATAAGCCAAGTTTTACTGAATTAATATATTTTTTCTATTTTTTTCTTATGAAATGATAAAGCTACCCATTTCATTATGTATGAGGTCAATTTTTTTATTAGAGTTAAAATTAACGTAGATAGATGAATGACCGAACCGAACCAACCCTACCTAACCTAACCTAACCTATCTTTTTAGGGTAGGTTAGGTGGGAGCGGTAGCCGAAAAAGTAGGGTAGGTTAGGTAGGGTAGGTAGTCGAAAAAACATTAATTCATGAAAACTTGGCTTATTAGGCAAATCGGGCCTTGCATAGTAGGCTCAGAAGTGCGTTCTGGCTACTAGGTACGACATATATATATAGATTATATATATATATATATATATATATATATATATATATATATATATATACAGATATATATAAATATCTATATATATATAGATAATATATCTATATATATATATATAATATATATAATATATATATATGGTAGCAGTCTATCTTGTAACATGCAACATATGTTGTTGAATATGACCGAAAAGGTAAAATTAATTATTGGAGCGGGGTCTTGCATGCATCAATATAGAAGAAGCATCAAGAAAATATGGGCCAATAGGCCCTTCTGCAGTTACTTCCATTCATACCTTCAATTTACCCAGTTAATATCCAGTTAATATCCATTGTTTTCGTGTTCTGTCCTTGTTCAAAGTTTTGTTCACCTCATTAAAAACTGTTGTAACATATCACCTCACCCAAAACGCGGGTATAAAAATGAAAGATGAAAGCTGTTTAAATCAATAGCATAGTAAAGAACTGTTTAGTGCTTTCAGGTTATAGTTGTGTGTGAAAACTAAAAGTCTTTGAAAATGTAATTAGTTATTACGAAACGCGTTCAAGTGTCGCGTCAGACTAAGAAATAAGAATGAATTTTGGAGAATTGATTTTTCATTTACCGTCATCAGTAAAAACAAACATAAGGAAAATTGAGAAAATTCGTGTTAGAATTAGTTAATCTTACTTTTTCGGTCATATTTAATAACATATATATATATATATATATATTATATATATATATATATATATATATATATATATAATATATATATATATATATATATATATATATATTGTCACGTGAATCCCCTGCATAACAGTGGAACTGCCTTTCCCTTCACCTTCAATGCCTCAGCATGGAAGTACACCAGCCCAGATGAGTCATCTGTCCTGCCACCTCCCTATACCCCCCCAGGGCCTGGCACGGCCTGGTACGCCTGGCAAGGCCTGGTACGACCTGGCACGGCCTGGTACGACCTGGCACGGCCTGGTACGAACTGGCACGGCCTGGTACGACCTGGCACGACTCAGAGGCAGGCTGGGTGCCTCTGCTAACCAGTAGTTTGCCCCCACAAACTAGCAGTTAGCCGCCTTCAACTGACAATGGTGCAGCTCAACACAAAGGCACCGCCAGCCACAAGGAGCAGTGTGCTAGTTGACCAGAGGTCCACCTCGCGTTGACACTGGATGAGTCAACACCGCCGGACTATATAAAGGGCGCCGCCTCCCTGGAGAGCTACGGGCTCACCATAGCCCGTGCTACCTAGAACTTTTTGTTCCAGGTAGCGAATCTTTAACAACAACAACAACAACCCTCGAGAGCCAGCCACTCCCTTAGTGCTCTAGGATCACCTACGTGTCTCTGTCCCGTCGTCCCGCCTTCAGCCAACGCCGTGTGATTGATGCCATGGTGGTATGGTAGCTGT
>WNGS01169498.1:21068552-21079955 GCA_020271785.1 Procambarus virginalis
CCCACACTGCTCTACACTGTCCCATACTGCTCTACACAGTCCCACACTGCTCTACTCTGTTCCACACTGCTCTACACAGTCCCACACTGCTCTACACTGTCCCACACTGCTCTATACAGTCTCACAGTGCTCTACTCAGTCCCACACTGCTCTACACTGCTCTACACTGTCCCACACTGCTCTACACAGTCCCACACTGCTCTACACAGTCCCACACTGCTCTACACTGTCCCACACTGCTCTACACAGTCCCCACACTGCTCTACACAGTCCCCACACTGCTCTACACTGTCACACCTGCTTTACATACTCTCACACTGCTCTACACAGCCCCGCATGCTCTACACTGTCCCACACTGCTCTACACTTTACCAAGCTGTATTACACTGTCTTTTGTTCCTAGTATATTGGCACTTGCATATTAATTAGGCTACATTGGGCCCAGACCATGCTGCTTCTCTGACGTCCCGACTACCCCTCTCTGCTCCTCTCCTTCCTCTGTGGCAGTCTAGAGCCCCAAGCCCCAGTTATGACCATTCTGGAGGATAGATCACCTGGAGTGGCTCCATCTCTGTGCCATTTACCCCTCCTTTCCTTCTTACTAGGGTGCTCGGCGCTGTCATATCCGCACTCGCACGATTCCTTCCAGTTCTAATATATTCCAAGCATTGTTTGGTCCTGCTAAGTGGACTACGTATATTGATCTCAGTCATGTTATTTCTACACGTCCTGATGATATATTCATCCATAATCACCTAGTTGATTCGGTGGATACCTTTCTCACTTTTAACCCCACCCGTACTGGTACTCGTGTCGTTGCTGCCCCTTCTCAGGACACGGCTGACAGCTTAGCCTCGTTGTCCTGCATTGATTAGACCCTTTTCGGGTCTCCAAAAATGCCCGCTTAAATGCCAACATTGGCACAGTCCTTATCCCGCGCCATGTTGTGACTGGTGATAGGGTGATAGGGAACTGAAAGACTGCCACGAGAATAATAAATATATCCTTGAGGCCCAGGGCAATTCTATTCTTCAGACTGATACATTCACTCGACCCCCTCGTGGTCGTCATCGTCAGCCTCTTCGTGTTGTGAAGGTCACTTTTAATAGTAGATACCTTTCATCTTTCGTCATTCTTGCAGATGCCAGAGGCTCCGTTCAGGAGTACATTCACTCTCCTCGCCTCTGCAACTGGTGCTGGAAATTTGGACATGGTCCCTTCACATGCACAAGTGAGGTGTGTCTATGCCTCTTGTGTGGCGTCTCGGGTCATTCTCACACGGAGTGCCTTTCTTTCCAAGCTCACGGTACCAATTGTGGTGACGTCCACCCTACCTTCTCCCGCACATGTGTGCACTACAAATTTGAGGAAGTCATCCTCATTTTGAAACATCGTGATCATTTATCTTTTCGTGAGGCAAGACGCCAGGTTCGCCGTCTTCCCTCTTTCTCTGACATGTTATGCTCGTGTGTTGCGGTCCACTTCTTCTCGCCCTCTCCCGCTTTCTCAGTTTCACAACCGTTTCCAGGTCTTGGACCCGGATACCTCCACCATCAGCTCTCTGTAATTACTATATGAGTACTGGAACACTTGATGATATATTGGACTTGTATCCAAGATTGACCATGTAATAGATTAATTATACAATGTATATGATGTAACTATATAACCTGAGCTTGTAAAAGCACCTTAATCACCTTCAGTGATTAAGTGCTTAATTGCACACTAGTTTCTTTATCAGCTATCTCACCCTGTCAGAGTGAATGAGACAAATGTCTGTGAATGCATGTGTGTGTGTATATATGTATACGTGTGTGTGTATGTATATGTATGGGTATAAAGTATATATGGAAGCTGATCAGAATTACATTTCACATTTGTAAATGTACATTAATGACACTGTGTAGAAGACACATCGAACACTTTATGCAGGGCATACGTAAATCTGTGTATCTATGTATTTACGTATATAGGTTAGCTTAGCATTTTAAAAGCACCGACTCACCTTCAGTGGTTGATTGTTCAATAAACCCTTGAAATATATGTTTAACACATCTCTAACCCTGTCCATGGAGGACAGAAGAAAATGTATATATGCTGGTTAGCATTGTAAATGTCTGGCCACGTCTGTGGTAGAAAATAATAATAATAATTATAAAAAAAAAAAACTCGCCTGCCCCTTTGCATTCTGAACCAGAGGGTCTTCCTCCTGGTTCCCCGTCTGGTGTTTCTTTCCTTCCTTCCCAGTCTCCTGTGTTCTCTCTCCCTTTTCGACCCGATCATTCTTCCCAGGCCACCCCTCTGTCTTTTGGCCTTCTACATCGCCTGTCCGTCTCAGGCTATTGTCAATCCTCCTCCCAGCAATCTTCACGTTGACCGCTCCAGTTCTCCTTCTCCTGTTGAGACTGTAAAGGCTGTCGCCCAGTACATAGCTGGTGGTACGACTGTCTCACATCAGAAACGTAAAACCTGGCTCCTCTCCTTCTTCCTCCCCGGCAGGTAAGAAGGCATCGTTATATTCCTCACCTTTCGACTCCGACTCTATCCTTGCATCCCCTTCCATTTCAGTGGTGGAGTAACCTGTCCCAGCTATGGAGGTTCCCTTGGTCCTTGATTCTCTCTCGGATGCTGCCCCTAATGAAGTGCACTCCCCTGTTTCTGTCCTTTCCCCAGATTCCCTTGACCGCCCCTCTCCGATGCCTCCTCCGGACTCTGTCAGTCTGCCTCTGGTCCATCCTACCACTCTTGATTCCATCGTCTTTGCTAGATTTACCTATGCCACGTAACCCCGATTTTATGATCCTGATTCTGATCTTAATTAGTATACTGTGTTCTTTGCCTTTGTTTCTCCTTTGTTCTCTGTTTCTGTTCTCCCTATTTTTGACAATGTCTATTCTTCAGTGGAATATTCGTGGCTTTTAAACCAACTTCCACGAACTACAACTTATGATCACGTAGTTTTCACAGCTTTGTGTCTGTTTTCTGGAGCCAATGCTTGGTGCTTGTCCTGGTCATTCCCGTGGTTATTACATTCTCTCCACACTCCAGCTTTTGCTGGGGCCCATAACTCTACTGCTCTCTTGATTTGTACTGATATTCCAATCGTCCCCCTACTTTTTCAATCGCCTATCCAATGTTCTGTGGCCCAAAGCATTTACTTTGTGAGTAAATTGTACACGGTCTGTTCCATTTATCTCCCCCCAAATGTCCCGCTTTCTCTTCCTGATCTTAAGCATCTCTTGGACTTCTTTCTAGAGCCTGTGCTCCTGTTGGGTGATTTTAACTGTGGGCATACCCTCTGGGGTGATGCTCTAACAAACACCCGGGCCGCCTTCTTCAACCTTTTGTCCTTTCTTCATCTATGTCTCTTCTGAATTCTGGTAAACCCACTCATGTGGACTCCCACACTCGCACCCTCTCCGGTCTTGATCTTTCTCTGTGTTCGTCTTCTCTTTATTTGTATTTCACATTGCAGGTTCTTGATGACCTCCTCCATAACAGTGACCATTTCCCAATCCTTGTCACCTTCTTTTCTTTTCACCTTGCCCTCTCCTTCCCTAGGTAGCAGTTTGCCAAGGCTGACTGGAATCTATTCACCCTCAGCGCTACTCTTTCCGACCTCTCCGATATGCCTCTTCCTCGAGCCCTCCTCGTTTTTCATGACATCATATTTGATGCTGCCCTCTGCTCTATTACTCGATCAGCCTCCTGGGGCCCGCGGAAGTGCGTTTCCTGGTGGAATGCAGACTGTGCTCGGGCTATTCGCTGTAAGCGTGCAGTTTGAAAGAAACACTAACGCCGACAGACGGCTGATTTTTTCTATAGTTTCGGAAGGCGAGTGCGGGGGGCCCGTATGGTCATCAGGCAATGCATGGGAGTTGGTAATGTTATGTCTCCATATCCTTGTTGAATGTCCTGACTTTCAGGACGTGCGTGTGTCTTGCTTCCCTACCGTCCCTCACAGACACCTGTCCCTCAATAGAATCCTTGGTGAACCAGATACCTTTGATATTTTTTCGCCTTATGCGCCTTTGTTCTAGTAATGGCGTTCTTAGTGATATTAAGCACCTTTTGAATATCCTGCACATTTGATGGTGCTACACAGTCCTCCTGACTTGGCACCTTTTCTGGATAATTACTTACTTGCATATTGATTAAAAACTAACTCAAACCTTAGTAATTAGTGTGTTATGTGTCGTGTACATGCACGGTTCCCCAGGATACTTGCAAGACGAGAGGAGGACCTCGGAGGTGTTTGTTGGCGGGTACTACATCACAGGCGACCGCGGTTACTACGATGACCGCGGCTTCTTCTGGTTTGTTGGGCGCGCTGACGACCTCATCATCTCTGCTGGGTATGTGTACTCACCTAATTGTGCTTGCGGGGGTTGAGCTCTGGCTCTTTGGTCCTGCCTCTCAACCGTCAATCAACTGGTGTACAGGTTCCTGAGCCTATTGGGCTCTATCATATCTACACTTGAAACTGTGTATGGAGTCAGCCTCCACCACATCACTTCCTAATGCATTCCATTTGTCAACCACTCTGACACTAAAAAAGTTCTTCTAATATCTCTGTGGCTCATTTGGGCACTCAGTTTCCACCTGTGTCCCCTAGTGCGTGTGCCCCTTGTGTTAAATAGAATGTCTTTATCTACCCTATCAATTTCCTTGAGAATCTTGAATGTGGTGATCATGTCCCCCCTAACTCTTCTGTCTTCCAGCGAAGTGAGGTTTAATTCCCATAGCCTCTCCTTGTAGCTCATACCTCTCAGCTCAGGTACTAGTCTGGTGGCAAACCTTTGAGCTTTTTCCAGTTTGGTCTTATCCTTGACTAGATATGGACTCCATGCTGGGGCTGCATACTCCAGGATTGGCCTGACATATGTGGTATACAAAGTTCTGAATGATTCTTTACACAAGTTTCTGAAGGCCGTTCTTATGTTGGCCAGCCTGGCATATGCCACTGACGTTATCCTCTTGATAGGGGCTTCAGGGGACAGTTCTGGCGTGATGTCAACCCCCATGTCTTTTCCTCTCTCTGACTCTAAGAATTTCATCTCCCAGATGATACCTGGTATCTGGCCTCCTGCTCCCTACGCCTATCTTCATTACATTACATTTGCTTCGATTAAACTCTAACAACCATTTGTTCGACCATTCCTTCAGCTTGTCTAGGTCTTTTTAAAGCCTCAGGCAGTCCTCCTCTGTCTTAATCATTCTCATAATTTTGACATCGTCAGCAAACATTGAGAGAAATGAATCTATACCCTCCGGGAGATAATTTACATATATCAGAAACAAGATAGGACCGAGTACAGAGCCCTGTGGGACTCCACTGGTGACTTCACGCCAATTTGAGGTCTCACCCCTCACCGTAACTCTCTGCTTCCTATTGCTTAGGTACTCCCTTATCCATTGGAGCACCTTACCAGCTACACCTGCCTGTCTCTCCAGCTTATGTACCAGCCTCTTATGCGGTTCTGTGTCAAAGGCTTTCCGACAATCCAAGAAAATGCAGTCCGCGCAGCCTTCTCTTTCTTGCTTAATCTTTGTCATCTGGTCGTAGAATTCTATTAAGCCAGTCAGGCAAGATTTACCTTCCCTGAATCCATGTTGGCGATTTGTCACGAAGTCCCTTCTCTCCAGATGTGTTACTAGGTTTTTTCTCACGACCTTCTCCATCACTTTGCATGGTATTCAAGTCAAGGACACTGGCCTGTAGTTCAGTGCCTCTTGCCTGTCGCCCTTTTTGTATATTGGGACCACATTTGCAGTCTTCCATTTTCTGGTAGGTCTCCCGTCTCCAGTGACCTACTATACACTATGGAGAGTGGCAAAAAAAGTGGCTTTGCACACCCTTTCAGCATCCATGGTGAGATCCCGTCTGGACCAACAGCCTTTCTATCATCCAGATCCAGTAGGTGTCTCTTGACCTCCTCACTCGTAATTTCGAACCCTGCAAGGCTGCCTGGTTTACTTCCTTTTCTCCTAGTACAGTAACCTCACCTTGTTCTATTACGAAAACATCCTGGAAACTCTTGTTGAGTTCTTCACACACCTCTTTGTCATTCTCTGTATACCTGTCCTCGCCTGTTCTAAGTTTCATAATCTGTTCTTTCACTGTTGTTTTCCTCCTGATGTGTGTGTGGCTCCCGCTCTTTGTTGATAGACTGGGTATGTGTGGCTCCTGCACCTTGTTGATAGACTGGGTATGTGTGGCTCCTGCACCTTGTTGATGGACTGGGTATGTGTGGCTCCTGCACCTTGTTGATGGACTGGGTATGTGTGGCTCCTGCACCTTGTTGATGGACTGGGTATGTGTGGCTCCCGCTCTTTGTTGATGGACTGGGTATGTGTGGCTCCTGCACCTTGTTGATAGACTGGGTATGTGTGGCTCCTGCACCTTGTTGATGGACTGGGTATGTGTGGCTCCTGCACCTTGTTGATAGACTGGGTATGTGTGGCTCCTGCACCTTGTTGATGGACTGGGTATGTGTGGCTCCCGCTCTTTGTTGATGGACTGGGTATGTGTGGCTCCCGTTCCTTGTTAATGCACTGGGTTTGTGACTCCTGCACTCGGCCTACTATGCAAGGCCCGATTTGCCTAATAAGCCAAGTTTTCCTGAATTTATATATTTTTCTAATATTTTTCTTATGAAATGATAAATCTGGCTATTTCATTATGTATAAGTTAATTTGTTTAAATTTGAGTTAAAACTAACGTAGATATATGACCAAACCTAACCAACCCTACCTAACCTAACCTATCTTAACCTAACTTAAACTAACATAACTAAATCAATAATTTATGTTCATAATATAATATAATAATAATATTTCAAATAAATCAATAGGAAACATTTTATTGAATATAAAGAAAATCACTCTGCCTATTAGGCAAATCGGGCCTTGCATAGTAGGCCAAGAAGTGTGTTCTGGCTACTAGGTACGACATTATATATATATATATATATATATATATATATATATATATATATATATATATATATATATATATATATACAGTGGTACCTCAGTTTAAGAGTTTAATTCGTTCCTGGAGACAGCTCTTATTCCGAAAAACTCGTATTCTGAAGCTAATTCCCCCATAAGAAATAATGGGAAATGAATTAATCCGTTCCTGACTACCCCAAAAACCCCATATCAAACTAAATTTTTGTACCTAATTCATCTAAATAAACCTACAAAACTATGTTCAAGTTATTACTTACCTTGCTCTTGAATGCTGTAGGCGTATGGAAGATGGTGAGGAGGGGGGAGGAGGAGAGGAGTTACTGTTTGGAAGGGGAGTCCCTTTCCATTATCACATCAGGCAGTGAGGACTTCACTGGTATGCACACACTGGCACATTTTGCCTGCATACCACTAGGACTTGCTTGTCTTACTAAGAATTTCTCTAAAGACACTTGTTTTTCCCTACATTTTAACACTTGTCTGTAGTAAGACATCACATTATCATTTAAAAGGTCAATGCAACGGCCTGCTACAGCTTTATCTGGGTGAGTTTTTTCAACAAAACTTTGCAGTTCTTCCCATACTTCACACATTTTCTTAATCAAGGAGGGACATCCTCTACTGCCTCTACTCACAGCTATTTTCTTAGGTTGAACCTTATCAATGGCTTTCTTGAGACCCATGGTGAGATATATAATAACAAACTGTATAGTCAAATGACCAAAAATCCAACAAAACACTGAAAATCCAGGTGAAGAATTGATGTGGGATAGTCACTGGGCACGAGACAATGGTAAACTGAGGGGCGGAGGGGCGACGATCGCCGATCAACCACGCGCTAGGTCGGCCTGTACGCGTATCAACAAACTCGCGTCCCGAGGTAACCCTCACGTTCCGAGACATAATTTTCGAGGAAATCCTGCTCGTCTTCCGAAAAACTCGCATACAGGGACACTCGCATTCCGAGGTACCACTGTATATATATATAAAAATGGAAATGTTCGTTTGTGCATAACCGCTAATCTCCGAAAGTTCTTCACCGATTGCTTTGAAATTTTCACACAACGCTCCATTTACATCCGAGCAGGTTATTATATACATACTATATAGATGTCACGTCTGTAACGGTAAAAAACATGTTTTTTTCTGAAAAACTGTGTTTTTTCATGTTTTTCATGTGAGGAAAATCTTCGAAATCTCTTTACCGATTGCTTTGAAATTTTGACAATGTTGCATTCGAATAGGCGCGTCTTTTTACGTACCTATTATATAGATGTCACTCCCGTGACAGGTAAAAACATGCATTTTTGAAAACAGCGCCATCTGTTGTACAAAATAGCAACATGCACACTATACTAAATATGTCACGAATTCCATTTCAAGGTTTCCGATTGCATTGATAAATTTTATTTCATAGATTTCTATTTATTTTATTTTTTATTGAATTATTTGTGTGACATTGTGTTGGAATAGAGCTGTGTTGTTTACCATACCGTTCATTTCGTAAGTATAAGTATAGATGCCACACCTGTGACAGGTAAAACTGCTTTTCTTGAAAAACAGCGCCATCTGCTGCATGTAAGAGCAGCACACATGCTATACTAAATATGTTACAATTCTATTTCAGTGTTTCTGATTGCACTGATAAATTGAATTTTCATAGATTTTGATTTATTTTCATTTGATTTAATTATTTTGTGTGAATTGCATTTGAATTGAGCTGTGTTGTTTATCATACTGTTAATTTCGTGAGTATAGTTTATTTTTTTTTTTCATATTTTCATTTAATTTTTTATCTGTTTTTCTTATATTTCAGTGATGGGAACATCAGATCACTTAATGTTCCTAGTTTTCTGATGGGAACATCAGACCATTTGGGAAGGCAGACCATTTGACGAGGGAGTGGGGAATGGTGGGGGATGACGAGGGGATGGGGGAGTTTGGGATGGTGGGGACGAGGGGATGGGAGAATAGAGGGGAGGACAAAGGGACAGGGGTGTGCGGCATGGTGGGAAGAGGGGATGGTGGAGTGGGGATGACGAGGGGACGGTGGAGAGCGGGGAATGGTTGGGAGGCCGAGGAGACGGGTGAGGGGGGGGAATGGTGGGGAGGACTGGGGGACAGGGAAGCTCAGCAACGCGTGGCCGGGTACTGCTAGTATATATATATATATATATATATATATATATATATATATATATATATATATATATATATATATATATATAAATGGAAATGTTCGTTTGTTCAAAATCGCTAATCTCCGAAAGTTCTTCACCGATTGCTTTGAAATTTTCACACAACGTTTCATTCGCGTCCGAGCAGTTTTTTTATATATACCATTTTGGGTGTCACACGTCTGTGACAGAAAAAAATGTATTGTTTGAAAAACTGTGTTTTTCATGTGAGGGAAATCTTTGAAACCTCTTTACCAATTGCTTTGAAATTTTGACACAACGTTGTGAATAGGCGCATCTTTTCATATACCTACTATATAGATGCCACCCCTGTGACATATAAAACATGCATTTTTGAAAAACAGCGCCATCTGTTGCACATAATGGCAACATGCACGCTATATTAAATATGTCACGAATTACATTTCAATGTTTCCGATTGCATTGATAAATTTTATTTTCATAGATTAGATTTATTTTATTTTTTAGTGAATTATTTTGTGACATTGTGTTGGAATTGAGCTGTGTTGTTTACCATACCGTTCATTTCGTAAGAGTAAGTATAGATACCACACCTGTGACAGGTAAAACTGCTTTTCTTGAAAAACAGCGCCATCTGTTGCATGTAAGAGTAACACACATCTATATTAGCTATGTTACAATTCCATTTCAATGTTTCTGATTGCATTGATAAATTTAATTTTCATATTTCGATTTATTTTCATTTTGATTTAAGAGTTTGTGTGAATTGCATTGGAATTGAGCTGTGTTGCTTACCAGACCGTTCTTTTCGTGAGTATAGTTTATTTATATATTTTTTTCATATTTTCATTTAATTTTTTACTTTTTTCTTATATTTCAGTGATGGGAACACTTGAATGGTGGGGAGTTCAAAAGGAGAGGGGAGGAAGGAAGATGGGATGGTGGAGTGGGGAATGGTGGGGAGGACTAGGGACAGGGAATGAATGAAGGGAACAATATAATGAATGACAGGGAAACATATAAATGAATGACAGGGAACACATATAAATGAATGACAGGGAAACAATATAAATGAATGACAGGGAAACAATATAAATGAATATTTCGAGGTAGTAAAATATAAACAGGATGTAGGGATGTCTGTACCCTTATACTAGTGAGGATAAGTGCAAGAGTTGTCCTACTGGAATCTAGATAATTAATACAGAGTTACCGTTCCTTGTGCTCTGTAAAAGAATAGTAACTCCCTACCTGAGCAGTTAATCAGAACTGTGAACCTAGGCTTAGAGGTGCAGGGAGTGTCACCACTGTGACGAGGACGGCTATACCGCCCCGAATGTATAACAGTTGTTATACATACTGGACAAAAAGATATAGCAATAGCTTAGAAGACTAAAGTTACGAGCATGAATTTGCGCTTAAAACGTCACGTAATCAAAGCAATCTAATAAACAGATCACAAATTGCTACACACTGTAAGTAGATGGGTCCAGTTACCAGTATGTAACCTCAAAATGAATTCTGAAAAAATGAAAGGATACAAGCCAAGTATAACAACTAAACATTAAGCAAAGGTTACTAGGAACAGCTCCTAGAACAGCTCCTAGAACACCTCCTGGACAGCTCCTAACAGGGCCCCCAAATTATGTGACGGGTTGTGTATCGCAGCTATACTGAACCAAGATGGTGTGGCTCTCCCTCACATAATACAAAAAAAATACTGCTATTGCCTTGCAGTGTGTAAGTCGCAGGAGAAACAAATAGAAATCATCAAATAAATAATTAAACAATTTACTGAAATATTATGAACATAAATACCCCTGAAATACTTGGCTATTATGTAATGCCAAAGGTGACAAGTTAATGACTTTATAATACAAAAATAAACTACAGTATAAGCAATGAATAAAAGCATAAAGATATACTGGTGTACTGAAGCAGCTACCATACCACCATGGCATCAAGCTCACACGGCGTTGCTGAAGGCGGACGACGGGACAGAGACACGTAGGTGATCCTAGAGCACTAAGGGAGTGGCTGGCTCTCGAGGGTTGTTGTTGTTGTTGTTAAAGATTCGCTACCTGGAACAAAAAGTTCTAGGTAGCACGGGCTATGGTGAGCCCGTAGCTCTCTCAGGGAGGCGGCGCCCTTTATATAGTCCGGCGGTGTTACTCATCCAGTGTCAACGCGAGGTGGACCTCTGGTCAACTAGCACACTGCTCCTTGTGGCTGGCGGTGCTTTGTGTTGAGCTGCACCATTGTCAGTTGA
>WNGS01169498.1:21101220-21115458 GCA_020271785.1 Procambarus virginalis
GGTATATATCCAAATTGTCTTAATTTACATGATTCAATAATAAATTTTATAACTTTGTCTAGTGGTATTCACTTAACTTCCCTTTTGATATATTTCTTTACCTTGTCATTTATGTGGTGAATTGGAAACCCCATGTTCTCCTCCATGTAGTAAATATTACAGTTGCCTTGGGTGGAAATAAGTAAAGAAAATTAAACAAACTAATTTCCAACATTGATTACTGGTTCCTTGCCTTCCTGGGGAATCGGTGATAGACACATTCAGGTATGGTTGGACGGAAGGTGGTGGCAGTGTTTATTAACGTATTGTTGTTAACCATAACCTTGTCATGGATGTACCTTCCTCAGTTAATATTCAGTTTATATTCGTGGCAGTCCAGTGAGGGGTCAGACTGGACTGTAAAAGAGTTGAGCTGGGTTATTAAGTGAAGAGAGAAAGAATTATACAGTGGTCAGAGAGACGATCACAGAGTACAGTGAATGATTACAATATTATGGTACACAGTAGTAGAATACAATGGTGATATTTTGGACATTACAATGGTGGCAGCGGTGGGATGAGAAGGAGGGTGAGGGAAGGCCAGGGGTGGGTTGTGGAGGGGGATTGTAAAACAGGGGGTTGTAAGGGTGGGGGTTGAGAGGGAATTGTAGTTTTCCACGGGAGTCTTGTGTGAGAGTTAATGAAGCGGCTCCCGCCAATCAGAGTAGGAAACTTGCACCTAGATGGCGGGGCCATTACCGAGTAATTGAAAGAAAAGGTCCGGTAATTTTGTTATTAAAGGTATTTTTGAAGACCAAGTTGAGAGAACAATTCATATTAATAAATTAAAAACTTATCACGCGAGGGAGGAACTAGAGCTGCCGTCAGCAAGTCTAATTCCTGACCTGTCTAATGATCCAAGTGCTGAGTCAGATGAAGAGGATGACCTCCTGTCAAATCTCATCAGTAGTCAAGTTCAATCTTGTCACCCTATGGTAACAAGGTCGCGAGCTGTACAGTAAGTGTTAATGATCTCCCCTAGTCAGGTTTAGTAAAGTTCATATAATTATCCTGTAGGCAATGATGTGTATTTGCTGATGTGCATGACTCAGGTAGCATACTTGCCTTGCTCTGGGGTTTCCAACTTCCTATACCTCAGAGTAATATCCATGCTTCCGCCATTGTTGTTGACTGTCTTTCTCAGGTCTGATGGTACACCAGTTCCAGCCTCCCAGACACACGTGAACCAAGGATCGAGATCAGCAGGTCTGGGGATGACCCACCTGGCTGATAAGATCGGGGTCTGAGGCACGTTACATAAAGTCCTCCCCTTTGTGCCGGTAACTCGTCAATTGGTTATCCGGAAGGGGTGACTGGCGTACAGTCACCCGGCCGACACCTCACGTCACTAACGAGGTTGTCCCAGTCCAGCCATGCTGTCTTCACGGAGCAGAGTCAGCCACCATCACAGCCGGGGCTAGCTGTCTCAAGGTCACCAACCAAGTCCACCAGCCGCCAAGTCAAGACTGCGGAAAACCGGAAGTGGAAGACGAGTGGTCTACGAAGAAGAACGCTAATTGCAACGACTGTAAGCTCTCTCAAAACCTGCGGTTGCGTCGTCTGTGGAAACGAAGAGGCAACACGGCGGTCCCGGTACGAACAGCACTACCCCTACAGAGTGCTGCTGTTTCGCCAGAGGAGGTACAACCTTGTATCTCGGCCCAAGCTCAGCTGCACGAGGGGTTGCACGGAAAGGTGTACCGGCCCAGTAGTACCAGGATAACAAGTAAACGTCGGTAGATGACGTCGCCCAGGAGCTGAGGCAGGGCCCACCTGTCCTGTCACCATGCCATCCTCTTCAACACCACTCGAACCTCACTACCAACGCGAGACATCATGACACGTCGAAGCTGTGCTCTACGGTGGCAGCCATGGTTAACAACAATCCATCATGACTGTTGGAAGCGATAAGAAGAGGTGAACCCGGGTTCCTGTTAGCGGGGTCCACCTGAGCTGACAGCCGCCAGCTGTCAGCTGTCACGCAAGCCAGGGCGGGCAGTACGAGACCCCTGTACTGTCCGTAGTTGGCCGAGGCCGGAAATGGAACGTCCAGATGACCAGGATCTCCAAGCAACTTGAGGTAGTCGCCGGAATCTACAACAACGAGATGTCACAGGACCGAACGATAGAACTTCTGTATAGAAAAGTTTATAAAAATGAATTTTAAGTAATATAGTAAACTGTGTTAACTCGGAACAGTTAGTTCAACTTTCTAATTTCCATCTGGTAGTAACACCTCTGTACACCTTCGGAACGCTCTCTGGAACAGTATTAAATGTTGAAAACTAGAACTAGTGAAATAGAAAAAGAAATCTAGAAAGTGAACATCTAGAAATTGTTACTAGAAAATTACCTTGTCTCTAGAAAAGTTGTTTGAGTGAACTGTTTTGAGAACCATCTAGTAGGATCTCTAGAAACGTTGATCAGTGGGGAACTTTATCTAGATTGTTCTAGATCCTAGATACTGAGATTATATATATATTTTTAATTTTTTTGTGGATTACTGAACAATAAGGTGTGGTACACAGTCTGAAAAAGTGTTCACCCGCTGTTTGTTGGTTAAGAGCATGTCTGTGGACATTGAATTTTTTTAATAAAAATATTTTTGTGTTTTCTTTAGGTTAAGGATATGGACACGCTGTGGTAGGCAGTTGCCACGGTGTGGGACACGGGGTCCTGAGAGGGAATATTCCTCTATATTTTTAGGAATTTATAATTGTTTTTTTTGATGACATGATCTTTTTAATATTTTTTTTCTATGTGATGTGATGTGTTTGATTTTTGTTCCAGGTGGAATACTGGGGATAGCGGAAGCTATCGGCTGTTTTTAGCTAGTGATTGTTGTAGGTTGGATTTGGTTTCTATATCAAGACAGGTATAGGATGTTTTGTCTTCCAGGTAGTTGGAAGGTACAGGGCTGCATCCAAGTGGACAGCCAGGATTAGAGACGGTCTCTGTCCTTATGTTATGTATTATTGCTGTTTGTTTTTTATGTATACGTGCTGGGGCACACCTTTGGGGGTGCCATTATTTTTTGTTTTGGAGGAAAACATTATTTTGTTTTTATGTGTTTTGCCATTATTAGTTAGGATTAGATAATTATCTTTTGTTTGAGGCAATGGGTCATCTATTGTTGAGTTAAATGTTGTTTGTGGAGTAATTGATGATGATAGGTCAGGGTTTTGGATAAGAAAAGTGTTTGTAAATTTCTTTACACACAAATTTCTTAATTTCCGAGGAGGGGTAGTTGTAATGATCTGGTGCGTAGATCATTGGTTCTCCCTTCTCCCTTCCTCCCTTCCCCCTTCCTCCCTTCTCCCTTCCTCCCTTCTCCCTTTCTCTCCTCCCCCCGTGGGCCATCCCCATCTTTCGTCAAGGGTCATAAAGCTTGAAGCCACTGCTCCCCTCGGCCTCCCGTCATCGGCATGGTCAGTGACAAATTTTAGTACAAATACTCCAGGGCCAATAAAACTTGTGTTCTCAAATTTCGGGCAGCCAGAGAAAGCCAACCGTCCTGTAGGATTTCCTGTCTCGCCCGTGGGAATGGTGCGCGAGCCTACGGGAGTAAAACAGAACTTTCAGAAACAAGGCCTATGCCCCAGGTCCTAAGGGGCGGGGCTAGTCAAGAATTGTCTGGTCTGAGAGTGACACTCTGTGCTCATTGGTTGAGTAGAAAGGCAGTCTCAGGAGTGCCTGCCATGCCATTGGCTCAGTTCTAGTTCACCCAGTTATGTTTAAATCCATTGGCCTAGGCTTGGGAGAGGCGGAGTTAATTTGGGCCTAGGAGTGTGGTAGCATTTTTTTAAGAGAGAGAATTCAGTGTGTCTGGGGAGTTTCAACTTAAAGGTACAGGTCAACTGACCTGCGGACCGCCATTCAACATCTTTTGGCAAGTTGCAGTATTGAAAGGTAATTGTGCTCCACGGTTCTTGTATGTCAGTATTGCTATCCATTGCCTCTCTTTTTGGTAGGTGTTATTAGAGTAGGCTATATTTCAATTGTGATTTAAATATACAGTTTCAATAATAAAATAATGTTAACATCATTGTGGTGAGTTATCTGTCCCCTTGTGTTTATTGATGGTGTTATCTATTCATCCTGGTGATTTTCATGTGCTGTGTTTAGAAATTCCCCTGTGTTTCTCCATCTTAGGAATTAAAGTCAATCGAGAATCTCCCGTTCAGTTCAGTAAGACTAAAGTATTAATTCATTCAATTTCAATCACTGGTCCGTTGAGTTCCCTGATTATCGAGTCCCTTCCTTCCTGGGGACCAATGATTATAGACTCATTCATTCATTTGGAAGGTGGTGGCAGTGTATAAAGGTAAGGAAATTAATAATCCCTATTCCTTGTGATGTCCTCATTTAATATTCAGCTTATATTCGTGACAGTCCAGTGAGGGGTCATACTGGTCCGTTAATAGTGTTTGCTGGTTTACTAAGTGGAGAAGAAAGAGGAGTGTACAGTGTTCAGTTTACAATATTATGGTTTAAGGGTAGTCAAGGGTATTACAATATTACGACTTAACGTTTTATTACAATGGTGATATAACGGGTTATTACAGAACCACAACACTGTAAATGCTTCACCCACGTACTACACATCCAAATAATCGCCAAAAGAACTTAAACACCTAACCTATGCCTATATATGCATAATATGCTAATATATTATAATATTAATTTATTTTTGAGAAAATTCTCGTCTTGAATGAACAGCATGTAAAAATTTATGAATGCGTCTGTGGGGTCGACCGCTGAATGTAATGGACTTGAGTCGAGGACGGGTTGGTAAGTCTACAGCAGGAGAGTCAGATGGAAGGTTGTATGTTGACTATGTAGAAAAAGAGAGGGTTGTGGGCGGAGGGAGGACTGGAATAAGGGAGAGTTGTGGATGGAGGGAGGATTGGAAGAAGGGAGGGTTGTGGTTGTTCATAATGACTGCTTGAAGTCATAACGAACGTCATAATGATTGCAGTCATAATGAACGTCATATTGTTTGCAGTCATAATGAGCGTCATAATGCTTGCAGTCATAATGAATGTCATAATGCTTGCCGTCATAATGCTTGCAGTCATAATGAATGTCATAATGCTTGCAGTCATTATGCTTGCAGTCATAATGTTTGCTGTCATAATGCTTTCAGGTATAATGCCCTCATAATGCTTGCCGACATAATACTTGCCGCCATTATGCTTGCACATATAATGCTTGCTGTCATAATGCTAGCATGTATAATGTTTACAGTCATAATGCTTGCCGTCATAATGCTTGCACGTAAAATGCTGGCATGTATAATGATTGCCATCATAATGCTTGCATGTATAATGTTTGCAGTCATAATGCTTGCATGTATAATGTTTGCAGTCATAATGCTTGCATGTATAATGTTTGCAGTCATAATGCTTGCCGACAAAATGCTTGCAGTCATAATGCTTGCAGTCATAATGCTTGCGGCATAATGCTGGCATGTATAATGCTTGCATGTATAATGCTTGCAAGTATAATGCTTGCATTTATAATGCTTGCAGTTATAATGCTTGCAAGTATATTGCTTGCAATTATAATGCTTGCAGTCATAATGCTTGCAGGTATAATGCTTGCAGTCATAATGCTTGCTGCTATAATGTTTGCTGTCATAATGCTTGTCATAATGCTTGCCATCATAATGCTTGCCGGCAAAATGCTTGCAGTCATAATGCTTGCATGTATAATGATTGCATGTATAATGCTTGCTGGCATGATGCTTGCATGTATAATGCTTGCAGTCATAATGCTTGCAAACATAATGTTTGCAGGCAAAATTTTTGCAGTCATAATGCGTGCATGTATAATGCTAAGAAGTATATTGCTTGCATTTATAATGCTTGCAGCCATAATACTTGTATGAATAATGCTTGCATGTATAATACTTGCTGTCATAATGTTTGCAGTCATAATGCTTGCAGGCATAATGCTTGCAGTCATAATGCTTGCACTCATAATGCTTGCAGTCATGATGCCTGTCATAATGCTTGCAAACATAATGCTTGCAGTCCTAATGCTTACAATTATAATGCTTGCCATCATAATGCTTGCCGTTATAATTATTGTAATAATGCTTGCAGTCATAATGCTTGCCGTCATAATGCTTGCATGCATAATGCTTGCAGGCATAATGCTTGCCGTCATAATGCTTGTTGTCATAATGCTTGCATGTATATTGCTTGCAGTCACATTGCCGTCATAATGCTTGCAGTCAAAGTGCTTGCCGTCATAATGCTTGCATTCAAAGTGTTTGTCGTCATAATGCTTGCAGTCGTAATGCTTGTTGTCATAATGCTTGCATGCATAATGCTTGCAGTCATGATGCTTGTCATAATGCTTGCAGGCATAATGCTTGTAGTCCTAATGCTTGCAGGTATAATGCTTGCTGGCATAATGCTTGCAGGTATAATGCTTGCTGGCATAATGCTTGCAGGTATAATGCTTGCTGGCATAATGCTTGCAGGTATAATGCTTGCCGTTATAATGCTTATTGTCATAATGCTTGCAGTCTTAATGCTTGCAGGCATAATGCTTGTTGTAATGCTTTCATGTATAATGCTTGTATGCATAATGCTTGCCATCATAATGCTTGTTATAATAATGCTTGTATGTATAATGCTTGCAGGTATAATGCCTGCAGGTATAATGCTTGCAGGTATATTGCTTGCAGTCACATTGCCGTCATAATGCTTGCAGTCAAAGTGCTTGCCATCATAATGCTTACAGTCAAAATGCTTGCCATCATAATGCTTGCAGGTATAATGCTTGTCGTTCTAATGCTTGCTGTCATAATGCTTGTCATAATGCTTGTCATAATGCTTCCAGTCATAATGCTTCCAGTCATAATGCTTCCAGTCATAGTGCTTGCTGTCATAATGCTTGTCATAATGCTTGCAGTCATAATGCTTCCAGTCATAATGCTTCCAGTCATAGTGCTTGCTGTCATAATGCTTGTTGTCATAATGCTTGTAGTCATAATGCTTGTAGTCAAAATGATTGCCGTCATAATGCTTGCTGTCATAATGCTTGCTGTCATAATGCTTGTCATAATGCTTCCAGTCAGTGCTTGCTGTCATTATGCTTGTTGTCATAATGCTTCCAGTCATAAGGCTTGCAGTCATAATGCTTGCAAGTATAAAGTGGTTGCGATAGTAATAAAGGTTCCAATATATCGATGTCTTATAATTTTTATAACTGTCCAAAAGTGTAGATAAATTACGACTTGGAATGAGAGGCGGAGCCCCACAACTACTTCCTATCCCGCGACTGTCTCAAAGGTAATTATTTTAAATTTTATTTAAATCGAATGTATAGTAAGGAAATTAGAGATGAACTGGGTCCCAGAGCTGGAGGCAGGGCCCAGGAGCTACGTTCTCTTTATTGTCTTAGTCCTTAGCAACTATGTTTTTAATTTAATCTAAAATCTGATGTATTGATGTATACCTACGAAATTTCAACGAAGAACTATGACGGAGGACAGGAGCTACAACCCATGAACCTTCTTTTGTCCCGCTGGTATCTATTTTAAATTTCATTTGCATAGGATTTATATTAAGGAAATAAGTCCACTACGGGCTCACCATATCCCGTGCTACTTGCAACTTCTGTTCCTAGTTGCTGAATCTTTAACAACAACAATATTAATGAAATCACAATGGAGAACCAAGGCGGGAGACAGGAGCTGGAGCCTAAGAACTATTTCATTTCCTCTTCCTATGTCAAAAATTAAATTAAATTTTAATTGAGCTAATAAGTCATATTAGCTTAGTAATAATAAGTCATAATAAGTGTTTACGTAAGACTCACAAGTACTGGGGGGAAGGGCAAGGTGGTCCCACCTTACGCCACAACTTCTGAAATACTGAATTTCTCATTGAGATATGTCACGTTAATATGATTTCTATGTGTGTTTAGGAAAGTTGTATATGACCTATCAGTATGGAAGGTGAGGAAGGCGGTAATACAGTGATGTACACTCCTTCCATGCGTGAAGTCATACATCTTGGGAGACAACAAGTTACTAACTCTATAAAAGAGACGGTTTAGAACCATCGTCTCTAGACACAGAGACAACTAGTGAGGGAAATTGGGTGGACTGCTTGTTAGATTTAGGAATAATAAGATTGTTGGTTCACGACTTTGGAAGCTCTCCAGTTACACATCTCATATTATACAATTCAAGAAAAGAATGTCCTGGCACTAGTAGATGCATACGCAGTGTACCATATGTAATTTAATCCTTCATGGAGATGTAGCTATGCCTTTATGTAGAGCCGCGTCTACTTCAAAGTCAGTAAACAAAACATTACAGCCATCTTCACGCTGAAGAATAAATTCCAGAATACTTGTTCTATTATCAAATGTATTATTTAGTTTAATCTATATTTTAGTTTATTGACCAGGACGACCCGGTATAGTCTCCCTGACACACATGAGAGACCAGGACGACCCGGTATAGTCTCCCTGACACACATGAGAGACCAGGACGACCCGGTATAGTCTCCCTGACACACATGAGAGACCAGGACGACCCGGTATAGTCTCCCTGACACACATGAGAGACCAGGACGACCCGGTATAGTCTCCCTGACACATGAGAGACCAGGACGACCCGGTATAGTCTCCCTGACACATGAGAGACCAGGACGACCCGGTATAGTCTCCCTGACACACATGAGAGACCAGGACGACCCGGTATAGTCTCCCTGACACACATGAGAGACCAGGACGACCCGGTATAGTCTCCCTGACACACATGAGAGACCAGGACGACCCGGTATAGTCTCCCTGACACACATGAGAGACCAGGACGACCCGGTATAGTCTCCCTGACACACATGAGAGACCAGGACGACCCGGTATAGTCTCCCTGACACACATGAGAGACCAGGACGACCCGGTATAGTCTCCCTGACACACATGAGAGACCAGGACGACCCGTATAGTTCCCTGACACACATGAGAGACCAGGACGACCCGGTATAGTCTCCCTGACACACATGGAGACCAGGACGACCCGGTATAGTCTCCCTGACACACATGAGAGACCAGGACGACCCGGTATAGTCTCCCTGACACACATGAGAGACCAGGACGACCCGGTATAGTCTCCCTGACACACATGGGAGACCAGGACGACCCGGTATAGTCTCACTGACACTCATGGGAGACCAGGACGACCCGGTATAGTCTCCCTGACACACATGGGAGACCAGGACGACCCGGTATAGTCTCCCTGACACACATGGGAGACCAGGACGACACACACATCAAATTATGTTCGCAGATGTGTCTGAACCTAGAGTAAAATAATTGTTGTGACACAACAGATGGCACAGTTTGACCCCGAGGAGTGCGTGAGGGCTCTGAGGGAGCACCGGGTGACTGTGCTGTGCGCCCCGCCCACCGCCTACCGCGCCCTACTCCAGCTCGACTTGACTCGCCAGACCTTCCCTTCCCTGAGGCATTGTGTGAGTGCTGGCGAGCCTCTCAACCCTGAGGCCATGCAGCTGTGGCAGCGCTCTACAGGTGGGTACAGTATTACAGCCATCCACACTATATATAATACAGGTGGATACACTTATAGTCATCCACACTTGCCACCCAAGTGACTACATGGAATCTCAGTTCTTTTATGATACGTTGTATTGGATGGGCTTCATCCTGGTTGTTATAACACAGGTAGAACACACAAGTAGAACACACAGGTAGAACACAGGTAGAACACACAAGTAGGACACACAGGTGGAACACACAGGAAGGACACACAGGTAGAACACACAGGTAGAACACACACAAAACATACAAATAAGACTAAAGACTGCACATATAAACACATATAGCAGCTCAAAGTGTTATGCCGTCAATGACATATTGTCATACTTGTGGCCAGGTGTCGCCATCTATGAGGGCTACGGGCAGACAGAGACGACCCTGGTGGCGTGTGCAGCCAGAGGTATGGGCGCCCCTCCTGGCTCCATGGGCAAGGCTGCACCCGGCTACACTCTCACCGTAAGTCTTAATTATAATATATATGTAAATAAATAAGCCAGTTCAAGCTCGGTCAATAATGTTGGACCATACAAAAAAGACGACCATTCCCAACACGTCAGCATTTGACTTGTGCAACTTAATGACTGTGACTTATAGAATGTAAAAATAAATGTTTTCATAAATATAAACTAATTGGATAATATATTAGAGGATTATGTATGGTTTAAGAAGTTTTAACAGAAGAGGCTTGTGCTGTATGTGTTTATAGTAGAGGCTGGTACTGTATGTGTTTATAGTAGAGGCTGGTACTGTATGTGTTTATAGTTGAGGCTTGTGCTGTATGTGTTTACAGTAGAGGCTGGTACTGTATGTGTTTATAGTAGAGGCTTGTGCTGTATGTGTTTATAGTAGAGGTTGGTACTGTATGTGTTTATAGTAGAGGATGGTACTGTATGTGTTTACAGTAGGGGCTGGTACTGTATGTGTTTACAGTAGAGCATGGTACTGTATGTGTTTACAGTAGAGGCTGGTACTGTATGTGTTTACAGTAGAGGTTGGTACTGTATGTGTTTACAGTAGAGGCTGGTACTGTATGTGTTTACAGTAGAGGCTGGAACTGTATGTGTTTACAGTAGAGGCTGGTACTGTATGTGTTTACAGTAGAGGTTGGTACTGTATGTGTTTACAGTAGAGGTTGGTACTGTATGTGTTTACAGTAGAGGTTGGTACTGTATGTGTTTACAGTAGAGGTTGGTACTGTATGTGTTTACATAAGAGGCTGGTACTGTATGTGTTTACAGAAGAGGCTGGTACTGTATGTGTTTACAGTAGAGCATGGTACTGTATGTGTTTATAATAGAGGCTGGTACTGTATGTGTTTATAGTAGAGGCTGGAAGTGTGTTTACAGTAGAGGCTGGAAGTGTGTTTACAGTAGAGGCTGGAAGTGAGTGTGTTTACAGTAGAGGCTGGAAGTGAGTGTGTTTACAGTAGAGGCTAGAAGTGAGTGTGTTTACAGTAGAGGCTGGAACTGAGTGTGTTTACAGTAGAGGCTGAAACTGAGTGTGTTTACAGTAGAGGCTGGAACTGAGTGTGTTTACAGTAGAGGCTGGAACTGAGTGTGTTTACAGTAGAGGCTGGAACTGAGTGTGTTTACAGTAGAGGCTGGAACTGAGCATGTTTACAGTAGTGTTTTACCCACCCCACCTACCCATGAAAGTTTTACCTCCCCATCTACCCATGAAAGTTTTTCCCTCCTACCCATGAAAGATTTACCCACTCCTTATCCATGAAAGATTTACCCACTCCCCTACCCATGAAAGATTTACCCCCTCCCCTACCCATGAAAGATTTACCCACTCCCCTACCCATGAAAGATTTACCCACTCCCCTACCCATGAAAGAGACTTTTGCCTGCGACTGAACATTATTCATAACAATTAGCTACACCATACTCTGTGTGAGGTGTCTGGGAATCCACTATTCCACCTGTTTAACAAGTCATTCCTAGGTGGAGTGTTGCCCACGCAATAATTATTCCCATATCGAAGCCCAATGACCCTGGCAATTACAGATCTATCAGTCTCATGTCATGCACATGCAAGATGCTTGAAAGGACCATCTTAACCCGACTGTTGCACAAAATAGGCAGGTTGGGTGAAGGGGGTCAATGGATTTGTTAAAGAGCGAAGCACAGCAAATTGAATAGTTAATTACTTGGCTAATGGTACAGCTAAGTACTCTGTATCTGTTGACATCAGAGGAGCCTTCGATAAATCACAAAGAATTGCAATTCTGGATGAGCTTGCATGCATGGGTGTAAATGGGGAGACTCATGATATGGATTGAAGACTATCTCACAGGGAGGAAAGCCAAGATCTGCTTCAATGGAGCAGTCTCCAGAACAATGAATATGGAGCTCGGGACCCCCCAAGAAGGAGTCATAAGCCCCTAGATTATTTAACATACTTATGAACGCCATTGCAAATATTGAACTTCCGGGAGGAACACAACAAGTGGGATATGCAGATGATGTTCTAATACAAGCTCCCACCTTGGGATAAATTAAACAGTCCATCGAACTTCTTTTAAGGAAATGTGTTGAGCTCGGTTTCACTCTCTCCACATACAAGACAAAAGCATACTCTCGTCACAAGCGGGGAGAAAATGAAGAGCTACAAATTAATTGTGTAACACTTGAATGGGTTGACCACTATCGGTACCTTGGCGTCACTGTCGGCTCTAACAAGGGGAAGAAAAAGGAGCTCAACCAACTCATAGGAACATGCAAAGGTCAACTCAGGGCACTGAAAATTTTGACCTGGAATGGGCATGGAGCCTCTATTGCTATGCTCAAAATGATGTCCACAACCTATGTGCGCTCCGTCATAGTCTATGCCATACCAGTTTTTAGCACTTACTCCCAAAGCGATATGAAAAAAGTTGAAAGCATCCAAAATGAAGCCACGACAATCTTTCTCGGAGTCCCAAGAACTGACAAAACATCTAATTTACGAGAGACGTTGTCCCTCCCCAGTGTTAAAAGCAGAATTAAGGAACCGAATGCGAAACTTGCATTTAAGAAAGCCAGAAATCCTCCATTACAATGATGTTGCCAAGAAAAAACTGAGTTTTGTGTTATTTACAAGGAGAAACAGGAGAAGCAAAAAATAAAAAAAGAAATGGCACTACAGATCAGTCTGCTACGTCGAAGAACTTCACGTGCTTGAGCAAGCCCGTGAGATCATGCTTGTAGAGAGGTCACCGCCCCGGGAAGATGACTCATGCAGGATTATTATCAATGTGATGCCAACGAAAAAGTTCAACTTGATACCACAAGAAATGAGGCACAGGTATATGGAGGAAATTTAATTTAAAGAAGCTGGAAATGAATTAGATCAAATATACACTGATGGGTCACCTTATCCTGTCAATGGCAGGGCTGTTGCAGCATACACTGTAATCAGGAATAATGCCTTTTAACGCGAAAATGAAGAAAAACACATATTGAGAACTATGCCTCTTCAATGCAAGCAGAGCTAACTGCCAGTGTTATGCCGTTAAGATTCCTTGAACAAAACACTAATGATGCAGTGATCTGCACTGATTCACAAGCAGCGCTACAAAGCCTTTGTAAAAATCGGGCAGAAAATCTTGCGATAGTCCCTGAAATCAAGCTAGTTGTGAGAGTACTAACCAAAAGAGTCGTCAAATTTCGGTGGATCCCTTCCCATTTGGAATCTGTGGAAATGAACGAGCAGATGTGCTGGCTGCTGAAGGAGACCATATTGAATACTTCATACCCAAGACTCTTCAACAAACTATAGGTATCATCAGGCAATATCATCGTGACAAGGTAACTTAGGAAAGGAGGATAGAAGAACAAATAAGTGAATCTGTACGCTGGTACAATATCGTTGCTGCTGGCACTCCCAATCAATGTGGACGAAGAGGAGGTGGCCGCGGGAGAGAATCACTTGTTACGACTCTGGGTTCTTATTTGGAAACCAGAGGTCAATTTGAGCTCTAAATAATTAGAGCTCAAATTGATAGGATTGGATCATGTGAGAAGGATATTTAATTAACAATAACATTTACATTCATGGATCCTGAATTCATCCTGAAGCCAGTGTTTTGGTATCCCTAAGTGTACTCTAGGGTAATAGTGAAACCACGTGTGCTTAAGTCTGTGATACCTATGATGCAAGCGCCCTTCAGGAAAGTAGGCTTTACCCTAATTTGCAATTGTAAACCTTGCATCTTGCTTATGTGGACCAAGGTATTTAACGTAAGGTAAAGTGGTAAAGTGATTTATTGTATTTATATATGTGGGGGTTATTAGAGGGTTTAATAAATAAGGATAAAGCTAGGAGTATCTTTTCATCCTATTTAGAGTGGAGTAGGGGATTACCTTAGACGGCAGACGTTTTTCTAGCCAAACAAGTATTCATTGCTTGGAATATTCTTTCCCTGGGGGGCCGGGGCCTACCTATTCCCACTATTTTAAGAATCCTGTGATTTTTATATGGCCCTCTCAGTACAACCACCTGCCCCCATAACATCAGTAATAACAAGAATCCATCTTGGATGCAAATATCCATGAAAATTCGGAATGGAAACAACAGTGAGCAGAGGAGCTACAGAATCTGTGGTTGAGAGTGATAGACACCGCCTGACCACTA